>OX393555.1:8078309-8678309 GCA_947650365.1 Chamaelirium japonicum | reverse complement strand
TCCCATAATAGTGAGACCCCTACTAGCTATGAGAATCTTAATTATTTAGATATAAAGATGTGAGTATTAAAATCACCCCTTTGACACATAGATGTACCCTAAGATAACATAATCAACCTTATCAACTTGAGTGGGTCCACATGGACTCCTTTCATAATCTACTACATAAATAAGGATCCCATGATAGTAGGACCTCTCCTAGTTATAAGAATCTTTATATTTTGGCCATATAAATACAGGGACTAAAACCGCCCCTCTGACACAAAGGTGTACCCCCTATAATGTAGTCAACTTTGTCAATTTGTGTGGTACCCACTTTAATTCCTCTCGTAATCTACTATATAAAAAAGGATCCCAAAATAGTGGGATCCTACCTAACAATGGGACTCTTTATATTTTGTCTACACAAATATGAGTGTTAAAATTACCCTTTTAACAAATAGATGTACGTCCTACAATATAGTCGACCTTGTCAACTAAAGTGGTCCCCTTTTGGACTCCTCCTGTAATCTACTCATTAATATGGATCCCACAATAATAGGACCCCATCTACTTAAGGGACTCTTTATATTTTGGTCATACAGATGCGGGTGTTAAAGTCACCTTTTTGACACATAGATGTACCCTTCTATAGTCTTATCGACTTTGCCAACTAAAATGGGCCCTACTTAAATTCCTCTCGTAATCTACTATATAAATAAGGATTCATAATAGTGGGACCCCTCCTAGCTTTGGGAGTCTTTATATTTTGGCCACACAGATGCAGGTGTTAAAGTCAGCCCTTTGATACATAGATGCACCCTATTAGAATATAGTCGACTTTGTCAACTGAAGTGGGGCCTATTTGGATATTACTCGTAATCTACAAAAAGAATAAGGATTCCTCAATAGTAGAACCCCTCCTTGTTATGGGCACTTTATATTTTAGCCACATAGATAGAGCTGTTAAAGTCATCCTTTGAAATATAGATGTACCCTTGTATATAGAAGTTAATATTGTCAACTGGAGTAGGCCCCATATGGACTCCACTCGTAATATACTATATAAATAAGGATCCCACAATAGAGGGACCCCTCCTAGCAATATGACTCTTTATATTTTGGCTACACTACCGCGGGTGATAAATTCACCCCTTTGATACATAGATGTATCCCTTTTAATATAGTCGACTATATCAATTGAAGTGGGCCCCAATTGGAGTCCTCTTATAATTTATTTTATGAATAAGAATCCCATAATAGTGGGACCCCTCCTCGCTATGGGTCTCTTTATATTTTGGTCACACAGATATGAGTGTTAAAGTCACCACGTACTTTGACACATAGATGTACCCCAAATAATATAGTCGTCCTTGTCTACTAGAGTGGATCCCAGTTGCATTCCTCTCCTAATCTATTATATAAATATGGATCCCATAATAGAGGGACCCCTCCTAGTATCAGACTCCTTATATTTGACTATACAAATGGGGGTGTTAAAGGTACGTACTCCTTTGACGCATAGATGTACTCCTCTATAATGTAGTCAACTATGTCAATTGAAATAGGTCCCACTTAGAGTCCTGTCGTAATCTACAATATAAATAAGGATCCCATAATAGTGGTATGCCTCCTAGCTATGGAAGTCTTTATTTTTTTATCATACAGATACGGGTATTAAAGTCATCCATTTGATATATAGATATACTCGCCAATAATATAGTCGACCTTGTCAACTAGAGTGGACTCCATTTGGACTCCTCTTGTAATCTACTCTATGTATAAGGATTCCATAAAAGTTAGACCCTTCCTAGTTATGGAACTCTTTATATTTTGGTCACACAGATATAGGTGTTAAAGTCACCCCTTTGACACATAGATGTAGCCCCCTATATATGGTCGACTTTGTCAACAAGCATGGTTCCCTTTTAAACTTCACTCGAAATCTACTAGAAGAATAAGGATCGTAGAATGGTCTAACCCCTTTGACACATAGATGTACCCCCTATAATTTGGTCGACCTTGTCAACTAAAGTGGGCCTTACGCGGATTCCTCTTATAATCTACTACATAAATAAGGATCCCAAAAAAGTGGCACCGTACCTAACTATGGGACTCATTATATTTTTGTCGCATAGATACATATATTAAAGTTACCTCTTTTACTCATAGATGGGCACCTTTATAATGTAGTTGACATTGTCAACTTGAGTGGGCCCCACTAGGACTCCTCTCGTAATCAACTATATAAATCAAGATCCCACAATAGTAGGACCCCTCCTTGTTAGATGAATCTTTATATTTTGCCACACAGATGTAGGTATTAAAGTCACTTATTTGATACATAGATATACCCCCTATAATAGAGTCGATCTTGTCAACTATAGTGGGCCCCACTTGGACTCCTCTTATAATCTATGATATGAATAAAGATCCCACTATAGTAGGACCCCTCCTCCTCTAAGCTATGAGACTTTTGGTATTTTTACCACATAGATGCGTGAGTTAAAGTCACCCCTTTGACATATAAATGTGCCCTGCTAATGACATTGTCGACTTTATCAACTGGGGTGGGGCCCCTAGGTGCAGGCTAGTGGGACTCTTAATATTTTGGCACACAGATGTGGGTATTAAAGTCACCCTTTGAAACATAGATGAACCCCTATATTATAGTCAACCTGGTCAAGCCCCACTTGGACTTCTCTCATAATTTACGATATTAATAATGATCCCACAATAGTGAGACCCCTCCTACCTATAAGAATATATATTGACTACATAGATGCGGGTATTAAATTCACCCTTTTGATAAATAGATGTACCCATATATATTGTTGTCAACCTTTTCAACTAGAGTCGGCCAACATAGACTCCTCTCGTAATTGACTATTACACTAAGGATCTTTCAATAGTATGACCCCTCTTAGTTATGGGACTCCTTTTCTTTTGGCCATTCAAATACGGGTGTTATGGTTACCCCTTTGACACATAGATATACTCCCATAAAATATAGTCAACCCTGGCAACTAGACTGGACCCCTACTTCGACTTCTCTCGTAATCAACTACATGAATAAGGATACAACAATAGTGGGACCTCACCTAGCAATGAGATTCTTTATATTTTTAACACATTGATGCATGTGTTAAAGTCACCCTTTTGACCCATAAATTTACCAAGTTATAATACACTCGACCTTGTCAATTGGAATGGGCCTACTTGCACTCATCTTGTAATCTACTATATGAATAAGGATCTCGCAATAGTTAAACCCTTCCTAACTATAAGACTCTTTATATTTTGGTCACATAGAAGTGGGTGTTTAAGTCACCTCTTTGACACATAGATGTATATCCCTATAAAGTAGTTAACTATATCCACTGGAGTGGGGCCCTCTCGGACTCTTATCATAATATATTATAAGAATAAGGATCCCACGATAGTATGACCTCTCCTAGATTAGGAACTATTTATATTATGGGTGCACAGATGCAAGTGTTAAAGTCACCATTTTGACATATAAATGTACACCCCTATATTGTAGTCGATATTATCAACTAGAGTGGTTCCTATTTGGACTCCTCTCGAAATCTACCATATAAATAACAATAACACAATAGTAAGATTCATCCTAGCTATGTGACTTTTTATATTTTGGCTACACAAATGCATGTGTTAAAACTATCATTTAACACATAAATATACCCCTCTATAAAGTAGTTGACCTTGTCAACTGTAGTGGGCTCTACTAGGACTACTCTCATAATCTGTTACTTGAATAGGGATCCCATAATAGTGGGACCCCTAATAGCTATGGGACTCTTTATTATTTAGCTATACAAATGCAGGTATTAAAGTCACCCCTTTGACACATAGATGTACCCCTAGATAATATAGTAAACCTTGTCAACTTCAGTAGACTCACTTGGACTCCTCTCATAATCTACTACATAAATAAGGATCCTACGATAGTGAGACCTTTCATAGTTATGAGACTCTTTATATTTTGACCATATAAATATGGGGGCTAAATTCACCCCTTCGACTCATAGATGTACCCCTTATAATGTTGTCAACTTTGTTAATTTGTGTGGTACCCACTTGGATTCCTCTCATAATCTACTATATGAAAAATAGTCCCAAAATAGTGGAACCCCACCTTATTATAGGACTCTTTATATTTTGTCTATCTAGATACGGGTGTTAAAGTTACCCTTTTAACAAATAGATATGCCCCCTATAATATAGTCGACTTTGTCAACTAGTGTGGTTCCCTCTTAGTATCCTCCCATACTCTACTAATGAATAAGGATCCCATAATAGTGGGACCCCTTCTACCTATGGGAATCTTTATATTTTTGCCATACAGATACGGGTGTTAAGTCAATTCTTTGACACATAGATGTACTCCTCTATAATATAGCCAACTTTGTTTAATGGAGTGGGTCGTACTTGGACTTCTCTCGTAATCTACTATATAAATAAGAATCCTATAATGGTGGGACCCCTTCTAGCTTTGGGAGTCTTTAAATTTTGACCACGTAGATGTGGGTGTTAAAGTTACCCATTTGACACGAGATATACCCCCCTATAATGTAGTCAATTTCTTTAACTTGGGTGGGCCCTACTTGAATATCTCTTGTAATCTATAAAAAGAATAAGGATTCTCCAATAGTCGGACCCCTTCTAGCTATGGGCTCTTTATATTTTCGCAATATAGATGGTTGTATTAAAGTCACCCTTTGAAACATTGATGTACCCCTCTATATAGAAGTTAATATTGTCATTGGAGTAACCACACTTGGACTCCTCTCATAATATACTACTTGAATAAGGATCCCACAATAGAGGGACCCCTACTAGCAATATGACTCTTTATATTTTGACTATATTATTGCGTGTGTTAAAGTCACCCTTTTCATACATAGATATATCCCCTATAATTTAGTCTACTATGTCAATTGGAGTGGGCCCTAATTGGAGTTCTCTTATAATCTACTATATAAATAAAAATCCAACAATAGTGGAACCCCTTCTCGCTATGGGTCTCTTTATATTTTGGTCATACAGATCTGGGTGTTAAAGTCACCACTATGACACATACATGTACCCCCCCAATAATGTAGTCAATATTATCTACTGGAATTGAGCCCACTTGCACTTCTCTCCTAAGATCTACTATATGAATAAAGATATCATAAGACTCTTTATATTTGCTTACACAAATATGAGTGTTAAAGTTATCCCTTTGATAAATAGATGTACCCTTTTATAATGCAGTCAACCTTGTCCACAAAGCGGGTCCCATTTGGAGTCCTGTCGTAATATACTACATAGATAAGGATCCCACAATAGTGGTACCCCCCTAGCTATGGAAGTCTTGATATTTTTGCCACACAGATACTGGTATTAAAGTCACCCCTTTGATACATAGATATACTCCCCTATGATGTCGTCGACCTTGTCAACTAGAATGGACCCCACGTGGACTAGTCTTTTAATCTACTATATGTATATGGAATCCATAAAAGTTGGACCCCTCCTAGCTATGAGACTCTTTATATTTTGGACACAGATATAGGAGTTAAAGTCACCCATTTGACACATAGATGTACCCCCTATATATGGTCGATCTTGTCAACTAGAGTGGTCCCACTTGGACTCTACTCGTAATCTACTATAAGAATAAGGATTCTAGAATGGCAGGACCTCTTTGACACATAGATGTATCCCCCTATAACATAGTCGACCTTGTCAACTGGAATTGGCCTAACTTGGATTCCTCTCGTATTCTACTATATGAATAAGAATCCCACAATAGTGGCATCCCACCTATCTATGAGACTCTTTATATTTTTGATACAGAGATACATGTGTTAAAGTTACTTCTTTCACTCATAGATGTGCACCCCTATAATGTAATCGACCTTGTCAAATTAAATAGGAACTACTAGGTCTCCTCTCGTAATCAACTACATGTATCAGGATCCTAAAATAGTAGGACTCCTCCTTGTTAGATAAATCTTTATATTTTGGCCGCACAGATACAGGTATTAAAGTCACTCATTTAACACATAGATGTACCCGCTATAATATAGTTTACCTTGTCAACTAGAGTAGGCCCCACTTGGACTTCTCTCATAATCTGCTATATGAATAAGGATCCCATAATAGTAAGGCCCCACCTAGCAATAAAACTTTATATTTTGGATACATAGATGCGGGTGTTAAAGTTACCCTTTTGACACATAAATTTACCAAGTTATAATATACTTGACCTTGTCAACTGGAATGGGCCTCACTTGCGCACCTCTTGTAATCTACTATATGAATAAGGATCTCGCAATAGTAGAACCATTCCTAACTTTGAGATACTTTATATTTTGGCCATAAAGAAATGGGTGTTAAAGTCCCCCTTTGACACATAGATGTACCTCCCTATAAGCTAGTTGACCTTGCCCATTAGAGTGGGCCCCTCTTGAACTCATGTCATAATATACTATAGGAATAAGGATCCTATAATAGTAGGACCTCCCTTAGCTTTGGGACTATTTAAATTATGGGCATACAGATAAGGGTGTTAAAGTCACTATTTTGATACATAGATGTACAACCCTGTATTATAGTCGACAATATCAACTAGCATGATCCCTACTTGGACTCCTTTTGAAATCTACCACATGAATAATAATAACACAATAGTGAGACCCATCCTAGTTATGGGACTCTTTATATATTGACTACACATATGCGTGTTTTAAAATCACCATTTAATACATAGATGTAGCCCTCTATAACATAGTCGGCCTTGTCAACGGGCCCCACTAGGGCTCCTCTCGTAATCTACTACTTGAACAAGGATCCCATAATAGTTTGACCCTACTAGATATAAGACTTTATTATTTGTCCATACAGATAGAGGTGTTAAAATCACCCCTTTGATACATAGATATACCCCTAAATAATGTAGTCAATCTTGTCAACTTGAGTAGGCCCACTTAGACTCCTCTGGTAATCTACTATATGAATAAGGATCCCACAATAATAGGACCTCTTATAGTTATAAGATTCTTTATATTTTGGCCACATAAGTATGGGGGTTAAAGTCACCCCTTCGACGCATAGATGTACCCCCTATAATGTACTCAGCTTTGTCAATTTGTATAGTACCCACTTGGATTCCTTTCGTAATCTACTATATGAAAAAGGATCCCAAAATAATGGAACCCCACCAAGCGATGAGACTCTTTATATTTTGTTCACATAGATACTGGTGTTACAGTCACCTTTTTAACAAATAGATGTACCCCCTATAATATAGTCGATCTTATCAATTGGAGTGTCACCTCTTGAAGTCCTCCCATAATCTACTCATGAATAAGGATCACACAATAGTGGGACCCCTTCAACCAATGGAACTCTTTATATTTTGGCCATACAGATACTGGTGTTAAAGTTACCTCTTTGACACATAGATGTACCCCTCTATAATATAGTCAACTTTGTCAACTTTAGTAGGCCCCACTTGGACTCCTCTTGTAAACTACTATACAAATAAGGATCCCATATTAGTGGGACCCCTCCTAGCTTTAGGAGTCTTTATATTTTGGCGACGCAGATGATGATGTTAAAGTCACCCCTTTGACATATAGATGTGCCCCTATGTATTATAGTCGACTTTGCCAACTGGAGTGGATTGTACTTGGATATCTCTCGTAATCTATAAAAAGAATAAGAATTCCTTAACAGTGGGACCCCTCCTAGCTATAGGCTTTTTATATTTTGGCCACATAGATGGAGGCCTTTTGAAACATAGATGTACCCCTCTATATAGAAGTTAACATTGGCAACTAGAGTAAGCCCTACTTGGACTCCTCTCGTAATATACTACATGAATAAAGATCCCACAATTGAGAGACTCCTCCTAGCCATATGACTCTTTAAATTTTGGCTACACTATTACGGGTGTTAAAGTCACCCCTTTGATATATAAATATACCCCCTATAATACAGTCGACTATGTCAATCGGAGTCCTTTTATAATATACTATATGAATAATAATCCCACAATAGTAGGACCTTTTCTCTCTATGGATCTCTTTATATTTTGGCCATACGGATGTGGGTGTTAAAGTTACCACTTTGACACATAGATGTACCCCCAATAATATAGTCGACCTTGTCTACTGGAGTAGAGGCTCATAATCTACTATATGAATAAAGATCCCATAATAGAGGGACCCCTCCTAGCTATGAGACTCTTTATATTTGGTTACACAGATGTGGATATTAAAGTTACCCCTTTGACACATAGATGTACCCCTCTATAATATAGTCGACCTTGTCAACTGGAGTGGGTCCCACTTGGAGTCCTATCGTAATTTACTACATAAATAATGATTCCACAATAGTGGTATCCCTCCTAGCTATGGAAGCCTTTATATTTTTGCTACACAGATGCAGGTGTTAAAGTTACACTTTTGATACATAGATATACTCCCCTATGATGTAGTCGACCTTGTCAACTAAAGTGAGCCTCACTTGGACACCTCTTGTAATCTACTCTATGTATAAGGATTCCATAATAGTTGGACCGCTCCATGCTATGGAACACTTTATATTTTAACCACACAAATATAGGTGTTAAAGTTACCCATTTGACACATAGATGTACCCCCTATAATATTATCGACCTTGTCAGCTAAGTGGGCCCCACTTATACTCTACTCATAATCTATTACAAGAATAAGATCCCAGAATGGTGGGACTCTTTAAAACATTAATATACTCCCCAATAATATGATCGACCTTATCAACTAGAGTGGGCCTCACTTGTATTTCTCTCGTAATCTACTACATGATTAAATATTCCACAATAGTGGCACCCCACTTAGCTATGGGATTTTTTATATTTTTGCCACACAGATATAGATCTTAAAGTTACTTCTTTCACTTATAGATATGCACCCCTATAATGTAGTCAACCTTGTTAACTTGAATGGGCCTACTAGGACTCCTCTCATAATTAACTATATGAATCGGGAACCCACAATAGTGGGACCCCTCCTTATTAAATGAATCTTTATATTTTGGCCACACAGATACGGGTGGTAAAGTCACCCATTTGATATATAAATGCACCTATAATATAGTTGACCTGTCAACTAGAGTGGGCTACACTTAGACTACTCTCATAATCTACTATATGAATAAGAATCCCACAATAGTGGGACCCCTCCTAGTTATGAGACTTTTTGTATTTTGGACACACAGGTGTGGGTGTTCAAGTCACCCCTTGGACATACAGATGTACCCCCCTCATGATACAGTCGGCCTTATCAATTAAATTGGGCCCCCATATGTAGGTCAACATAAGTGGGGTGTAGTCCTTGGATCACTTGGATTTCTCTTATAATATAAATAAGGATCCCACCTTGCTATGGGACTCTTTATACTTTGTCCACAAATATGTGAGGTGTTAAAGTCACCCATTTAGTAGATAAATATACCCCCATTATGTTGTTAGTCTTATCAACTAGAGTGGACCCCATGTACCGGCCAACATAAGTGGGGTCGAGTCCTTGTATCGAATCCACTAATAATCTACTGCATAAATAAGTATCCCTCAATTATAGCTATATGATTATTTATCTTTTGGCCCCATAAAAGTGGGTGTTAAAATCACTCATTTGACACATAAATGTACCCCGTATAATACTAGTGCTTACTCATGACTATCAGCACTGTAGCGGACCGCCTTCGGTGGAAACACACCTGTCGGTACAGCAGCGGGCTGTCTTTAGTGGCAACACACCTGAACGCCTTCGGCAACAAAATACTTTTGATAACAATACCGGTATTCATATGGATACCCATTTCCTCACCCATACCGATTGGTACGAAGCGAGCACCTTCGGCCCGACCAACTCCCCCTCCCCCTATAATTGATCAATCACATATGTCTCCGTTCGAACAAATTCCTTAATATCGACCCAATGGTTTAGAGCGGCCAAAATTTCAACAGGTGGGTTTATAGCCGTTGATACGAATAACGATCACAGGATGAACGGTCAGGTTTAGTAAAATTTAAATCGGCCGAGATTTTCAGGGTTTAGTGTAGTGTAAATAGGTTGGGATTTGAAACCAAAGAGAGATCGTGCGTTGATATTTGAATGAATGATTAGATTTATTCGGTTCATTTTTGTCCAATCAGCTTGTCCTAGTCAGCTTTTTTGTTTCATTTTGTCTAGCCAGCACAAAACCGGCATCCCTTGTTATATAGATAGTGGATCTTGTCAAATGGAGTGGGACCCACTTGGACTCCTTTCGTAATCTACTATATGAATAAGGATCCCATAGTAGTCGGGTCCCTCCTAGCTATGGGATACTTTATATTTTGGCCATACAGATGTGGATGTTAAAATCACTCCTTTGACACATAGATGTACCCCTCTATAATGTAGTCGACCTAGTCAACTAAAGTGGGCCCCTTTTAGACTCTTCTTATAATCTACTTCATTAATAAGGAATCCACAATAGTGGGACCCCTCCTAGCTATGGGACTCTTTATATTTTGGCCACGCAGATGTGGGCGTTAAATTCACCACTTCGACACATAAAGCATCATATAAATAGATATTCAAACATAGAGCAGCATACCATATAAAGTATAAACTCCTACAACATATTTATAAACAAACTCCTACAAGTAACACGAGAGAGAGAGAGAGAGAGAGAGTTACAACCCATGGGTAAGTAACTTTAACAAGGATGGTTGCATCAATGGAGGGCAAAAGCACCCCATGGCCCCTTTTATTTTCTACCAATACTAAGACTCAGCAAGTCCAAGACAACATACATTAGAGAGATATGAAGTTAAGTGGGTCAAGGAAATTGGTTTCAAAGGTCTTGGAATTCTTTTATTTTGGAGTACAAATGCAAATTCCTCTCCAAAGAAAAAAATATCAACAACTAAACTTATCACACAAAAATATCAGAAGCAAAATTAATTTGCATTATGGGAAAATTTCCTACAAAAATTGGTTACTCTCTCTCTCTTTGCTTATTACGTGTATGGCACGTGCTTTCCCCTTTTGTGTGTAACCACCACCACCACCACCAGTCCACCACACACACTCCAAACCCAATGTTGATTCGATAGTTGCGACTTCATAAAAAGTTAAGGATGACCAAGACTCGATCAATCCTTGATGAATAACCTTTTTTTGAGGAATAAACTAAATTACATGTTCAAATATTGTTCATCCATTTACCTCACAAATAGACAAGATGGCAGAACTATGTTTTCTTATTTAGGTAGATACTGGGGGGTCTTGGCTAGACCCAAAAGGCACCACACAGGTGCTCGGCTACATAGACATTGAAGAGAGGCCTACTTGGCCCACAGAAGTCGCTGCACAAGCAGAATCACCTCACCGAGCATAGAAAGGGCCCATCTAGCCCAAGGAAATAACCTGCACATATGACTGGTTCAAAGAACGGGTATCGAACCCAGGATAGGACTCACAAGGAACAGTACCACTACCAACTGCCCAAAACAATGGTGGTAAACTATGTTTAGTTGACAAAAAAGTGTGGTCCGTATAAAAAACTAATTTTTCCACAATAATCAATTTCTTGTCGATAGGCTATAAAAAAAATCCTACCACAACCATAGGAAAGGAAAAAAAAAAAAAGTCATTTTTCTTATATTTTCTATACAACCAAACAGTAGCAAGAAAACTCACTTTTCTTTTTTTTTCTTTCCTTTCCAATGAATTCCCTTTCTTTGTTAAAACTTTTCCAGCAACCAAACACATCTTCAACATATATATAAGACTCAAACCTAAAAGATAGTAAGGAAGTAGGGCATGATCTCATCACCACGAGTTAAAAGAGGTGGATATTTATGGCTACCATGTGTTTCATCATAGACTAAAATGAATAGAACTTTGGTAAAGGCTCAAAATATTGCTCATTGGATATGAACCAATATCACATCAATCTAATAGTAGTATGAAATGAAAAATATGAACTGAAGCTGTGGAAAACTCCGCACAGTTTCTGCTATAAAAAGCAAATCCCCCATGACTGGTGGGGAGGATGATGAATCATGAGGCAAGAATCGAACGAGCATTGTGGCGGATATTGTTTCTCCCAAGACCAAAGCTCAAGCCCAAAGGGGACCCTTCGCTCTAAGTGTTACTATGGTTCCATTGTGAAGAATTCATATGCCCATGAGATCTTGAGTTCTTTGGCTCTACGTCAACACAGACATCGCCGTTGCCATCGGATTGGTGAGAATGGCTCTCCCCATTGTGCGAATTCGTAATCCTCGTCATCTGGATCATCACCGACTCCTCGGGATGCAATGCTTGTTCGGGGGACTCCACATCTTCATTATAGTCATTTATCAGGAAGCCTGAGCAGTTCATGAATATGCCATGATCGTAGGGATTTCTGAACCGACCACCGGGGCCCTTTAAAGTCACCCCTTCGACAAATAAATATATCTCCCTATAATGTAGTCGACCATGTAAACTTGAGTAGGACCCATTTAGACTCCTTTCGTAATCTACTATATGAATAAGGATCCCACAATAGTAGGACCCCTCCTAGCTATGAGATTCTTTATATTTAGGCTATACAAATACATATGTTAAAGTCACCCCTTTGATACATAAATGTACCCCCTATAATATAATCGACTTTGTTAACTAGAGTGTGCCTACTTGGACTCTAGTAATCTACTACATAAATAAGGATCCAACAATAGTGGGACACCTCCTAGTATTGGGACTTTTAATATTTTGGCCTTATAGATGCGAGAGTTAAAGTAACCCATTCAACAAATCGATGTATCCCCCTATAATATATTCAACATTGTCAATATAAGTGGGACCCACTTAGACTCCTATTGTAATCTACTACTTAAATAAGGATCCTATAATAGTGGGACCCCTACTTGCTATCGGGATCTTTATATTTTGGTTACATAGATGCAGGTGTCAAAGTCACCACTTTGATCAATAGATATACCCCAATATAATTAAATCGATCTTGTCAAATGGAGTGGACCCTACTTGGACACCTCTATTAATATACTACATGAATAAGGATTTCACAATAGTGGACCCCCTCTTAGCTATAGGACTCTTCATATTTTGGCCACACAGATATAGGTGTTAAAGTCACCCCTATGACACATAAATATACCCCCATATAATAAAGTCAATCTTGTCAACTATAGTGGGTCCCACTTGGACTCCTCTCTTAATCTATCATATAAATAAGGATCCCACAATAGTGGAACCCGTCCTTGCGATGAGACTCTTTATATTTTGGTCATAAAGATACGGATATTAAAGTCATCAATTTGGTACATAGATGTACCCTCTTTAATATAGTTGACCTTTTCAACTATAGTGGGGCCCACATAGACTACTCACGTAATTTACTACATGAATATGTATCCCAAAAAAGTGGGACCCTTTCTAAGTATAAGACTATTTATATTGTGGTTATACAGATGTGACTGTTAAAGTCACCATTTGACACATAAATATACCCCTATAATGTAGTCGATTTTGTCAACTGGAGTAAGCACCACTAGGACTCATCTAGTAATATATTATATAAGTAAGGATCCCATATTATATTTTGCCCAAACAGATACTGGTGTTAAAGTCAACTCTTTTACATATAGATATACCTCCTATAATATTGTCGACTTGTCAACTAGAGTAGGCCGGCCTACTTGGATTTCTCTTATAATATACTACATAAATAAGTATCCCATAATAAATGGATCCATTCTAGATATGGGACTTCTTATATTTTGGCCACACACATGTGGGTGTTAAAGTCACCCTTATGACAAATAGATGTACACCCCAATAAAGTAGTCAGTCTTATCAATTGGACATGACCCCATGTGCAAGCCAATATAAGTGGAGAGGAGTCCTTATATCACTTGGAATCCACTCATAATATGCTACATGAATAAGTATCCCATAACGATAGGACCCCTCCTAGCCATAGGATTCTTTATCTTTTGGCCTCATATATATGAGAGTTAATCACCTATTTGATACATAGATATAAACCCTTATAATATAGTTAATCATGTCAACTGGAGTTGGACCCATTTGGACTACTCAATTTATTATATGAATAATGATTCTATAATAGTAGGTACCCGTTCTACTATAAAAATCTTTATATTTTGGCCATACAAATGGTGGTATTAAAGTCATCCCTTTGACATATATATATATATATATATATATATATATATATGTATATATATATATATATATATGTATATGTATATATATATATATATATATATGTATATATATATATATATATATATATATATATATGTATATATATATATATATATATATATATATATATATGTATATATATATATATATATGTATATGTATATATATATATATATATATATGTATATATATATATATATATGTATATATATATATATATATATGTATATATATATATATATATGTATATATATATATATATATATATATATATATATATACATGTATATATATATATATACATATATATATATATATATATATATATATATATATACATATATATATATATATATATATATATATACATATATATATACATGTATATATATATACATATATATATATATATATATACATATATATATATATATATATATATATATATATATATATATATATATATATATACATATATATATACATATATATATATACATATACATATATATATACATATATATACATATATATACATATATATATATATATATATACATATATATATATATACATATATATATATATACATATATATATATATATATATATATATACATATATATATATATATATATATATACATATATATATACATATATATATATATATATACATATATATATATATATATATACCCTCCTATAATGTAGTCAACCTTATTAATTGGGGTGGGCCTCCACTTGAAATTCTCTCGTAATCTATTTTATGAATAAGGAATCCATAATAGTGAGACCCCTCCTAGCTATAAGACTTTTTATATTTTTGCCATACAGATAAATTCAGGTGTTAAAGTCACCATTTGACATATAGATATACCCCCTTATAATTAAATCGTTCTTTTTAACTAGAGTGGGCCCCACTTGGACTCCTCTTATATTCTATTACATAAATAAGCATCACATAATAGTGGGACCCCTCTTAGCTATGAGACTCTTTATATTTTGGTCATATAAATATGAGTGTTAAACTCACCCCTTTGACTTATAGATGTACTCCTTTTATAATATAATCTACCTTGTCAACTAGAGTGAGTTTTACTTGGACTCCTCTCGTAATCTACTATATGAATAAGGATCCCATAATAGTGGGACTCCTCCTAGTTATGTTACACTTTATAATTTGGCCACACAAATGAGAGTGTTAAATTAACCCCTTTGATAGATAGATATACCCCTTATAATGTATTCGACCTTGTCAACTGGAGTGGGTACCACTTAGACTACTATCATAATCTACTATATGAATATGTTTCTCATAGTAGTAGAACCCCTTCTAGCTATGAGACTCTTTATATTTGGGCCATACAAATATGGGTGTTAAAGTTACCCCTTTGACACATAGATATACCCCACATAAAGTAGTCGATCTTATCAACTGGAATGGGCCCCACTAGGACTTTTCTCGTAATCTACTATATAAAAAAGGATTACACAATAGTCAGACCCCTCATTGTTAAAGAAATCTTTATATTTTGGTTATATACGTGCAGGTGTTAAAGTCATCCCTTTGACACATATTTATACCCCTAATATTGCAGTGGGCCATATCAACTGGAATGGGCCCCCATGTATAGGCTAACATAAGTGGGGTGAAGTCCTTGTATCACTTGGACTTTTTTTATAATTTGGCCACACAGATGTAGGTGTTAAATTAACACCTTTGACTTATAGATGTACCCTTTTATAATATAGTTGACTTCGTCAACTAGAATGGGCCCCACTTAGACTCCTCTCATAATCCACTTCATCAATAAGGATCCAACAATCATTGGACCCCACCTAACTATGAGACTCTTTATATTATGGCCACACAAATGAGGATATTAAAGTCACCCCTTTGATACATGGATGTACCCTCTATAATATAGTCGACCTTGTCAATTGGAGTTAGTCCCATTTAGATTCCTCTCGTATTTTACTATATAAATAAGGGTTTCACAATAGTTACCCTCCTAGCTATGAGACTCTTTATATTTTGACCATACAGATACAGATAGTAAAGTTACCCCTTTTGATACAAAGATTTACCCGTTATAACGTAGTCGACCTTGTCAATTTGATTGGCCCTACAAGGACTCATCTTCTAATCCACTACATGAACAAGAATCCCATAATAGTGGGACCCCTCCTAGCTATGGTACTCTTTATATTTTTGCTACATAGAAGCTGTTGTTAAAGTAATCCCTTTGATACATAGTTAACCCCCCTATAATGTAGTCGATCTTGTCAACGGGAGTAAGCCCCGCTTAAATCCTTTTCTTAATCTACTAAATAAGTAAAGATTCCATAATAGTGTAACTCCTTCAAACTACGAGGCTTTTTGTCTTTTTGCTAAACAGATGCAGGTGTTAAAGTTACCCCTTGGCACATAAACGTACCTCCCATAATGCAGTAGGCCTTATCAAATGGAGTGGGCCCCCATATATAGGCCAGTGGAGCTCTTTATATTTAAGTCACACAGATGCAGTTATTAAAGTTACCCCTTAGACAGATAGATGTAACCCCCTATATTGTAGTCGACCTTGTCAACTAGAGTGGGCCGTTTTGACACATCTCGTAATCAATGACATGAATACGAATCCCATAATTGATGAACCCTATCCTAACTATGGGACTCTTTATATTTTGGCCACATAGATGTGGGTGATAAAATCTCTCCTTTAACATATAGATGTACCCTCCTATATTATGGGGACCCCTCCTACCTATGATACTATTTATATTTTGGCCATACAGATGCGGGTGTTAAAGTTACCCCTTTGACACATAGATATACCCTCCTATAATATAGTCGACCTTGTCAACTGGAGTGGGCCCCATTTGAACTCCTTCATAATCTACTTCAAGAATAAGCATTCCACAATAGTGGAGCCCCTCCTAACTATTGGACTCCTTATATTTTTGCCACACAAATACTGGTGTTAAAGTCCTCCATTTGACACATAGATATACCCCTATATAATTAAGTTGATATTTTTAATTTGAGTTGTTCCTACTTGTAATCCTTCCATAATCTACTATATGAATAAGATTTCCAAAATAGTGGGACTCCTCCAAGTTATGGGACTATTTATATTTTGGCGATAAAGCTGCGGGTGTTAAACTCACTCCTTTGACTCATAGTTGTATCATTTTATATTGTAGTCAATCTTGTCAATTAGAGTGGCCCCCACTTGGATTTCTTTCATAATCTACGATATTAAAAATGATTCTATAATTGTGCAACCCTTCTAGGTAAGAGACTTTTTATATTTTAGCCACACAGAAATCGGTAATAAAGTCACTTCTTTCACTTATAGATATACCCCCTATAATATTTTCGACCTTGTCAAGAGGAGTGGGCCTCACTTGGATTCTTCTCGTAATCTACTACATGAATAAGGATCCCACAATAGTGGCATCCTACCTAGCTAAGGTACTCTTTATATTTTTGCCATACAAATGTAGGTGTTAAAGTTACCTCTTTCACATATAGATATACACCTTTATAATATAGTTGATCTTGTCAACTTGAGTGGGCCCCACTAGGACTCCTCTTATAATTAACTACCTGAATCAGGATCCCATAATAGTGATACCCTTCCTTGTTCTATGAATCATTATATCTTGGCCACACAGATACGGGTGTTAATGTCATTCATTTGACACATAGATATACCCCCGTATAATATAGTCGACCTTGTCAACTAGAGTGGAACCCACTTGGATTCCTCTCATAATCTACTATATCAATAAGGATCCCACTATAGTAGGACCCTCTTAGCTGTGAGACTTTTGGTATTTTTGCTACACAGATTCTGGTGTTAAAGTCACCTCTTTGATATATAGATGTACCCCGCCAATAATGCAGTTGACCTTATCAACAAGAGTACGGCCCCCATGTGCAGGCCAGTGGGACTCTTAATACTTGGGCAATACAGATACGGGTGTTAAAGTCATCCCTTTGATACATAGATATACCTCCCCTATATTATAGTCGACCTGGTCAACTATAGTGGCCCCCATTTTGACTCCTCTCGTAATCTTCGATATTAATAAGGATCCCACAATAGTGGGACCCCTTATAGCTATGAGAGTCTTTATATATTGGCTACACAGAAGCGGGTGTTAAATTCACCCATTTGATAAATAGATGTACCCACATATATTATTGTTGACCTTTTCAACTAGAGTAGGCCCTATTTAGACACCTCTCGTAATTGACAACATCACTAAGGATCCTCCAATAGTTATACCCCTCGTAATTGACAACATCACTAAGGATCCTCCAATAATTGACAACATCACTAGAGTGGGCCCTATTTTGGCCCTGCAGATTCAAATGTTAAAGTCACCCCCTTGACACATAGATTGTGACGACCAAGATCCAATAGGCCAATAGCCAAGAGCCAAGACTCCTGAGGCGGGAATGCCAAGATGGATGAGGTGAGGTGAGGTGAGGTGAGGTGTACAAGGCCACGAGTTAGCTCCACATCGCCTGGAGAGAAGGAGATCCTGAGCTACTTATATAATTTCCCCTCCCAAACATAGAAGACGCGTTTTAAAACCGTGCGCCGCTACGGAATTCGTAAGAACTCCGTAGTTAAGCGTGCTCGGGCGAGAGTAGTACCAGGATGGGTGACCCCTTGGGAAGTCCTCGTGCGGGCACGGGCAAAGCGGACAAAATCTTGTATGTTTGGGGCGGATGTTACAAAATGGTATCAGAGCCGGTTCTCCTCGGGATGGGGGGGTCTAACCCTACACGAGGACGTGTAGCCCTAAGGGGGGTGGATTGTGACGACCAAGATCCAATAGGCCAATAGCCAAGAGCCAAGACTCCTGAGGCGGGAATGCCAAGATGGATGAGGTGAGGTGAGGTGAGGTGAGGTGTACAAGGCCACGAGTTAGCTCCACATCGCCTGGAGAGAAGGAGATCCTGAGCTACTTATATAATTTCCCCTCCCAAACATAGAAGAGGCGTTTTAAAACCGTGCGCCGCTACGGAATTCGTAAGAACTCCGTAGTTAAGCGTGCTCGGGCGAGAGTAGTACCAGGATGGGTGACCCCTTGGGAAGTCCTCGTGCGGGCACGGGCAAAGCGGACAAAATCTTGTATGTTTGGGGCGGATGTTACATAGATGTACCCCCATAATATATAATCAACCTTCTCAACTAGAGTTGGCCCCACTTGGACTTCTCTTATAATCTTCTACATGAATAAAGATCCCATAATAGTGGGATCCCTCTTAACTATGAGATACTTTATATTTTGGTAATACATATGCAGGTGTTTAAGTCACCCCTTTGACATGTAGATGTGACCCCCTATAATGTAGTCGACTTTGTCAAGTGAACTAGGCCTCACTTAGACTTATCTCGTAATCTACTACATGAATAAGAATCCCACAATTATAGAATCCCACCAAGCAAGGAGATACTTTATATTTTAGAAACAAAAATATAGGTATTAAATTTACCCTTTGATACATAAATTTACCAAGTTATAATGTACTCGACCTTATCAACTGGAACGAGCCCAACTTGCAATGCTCTTGTAATCTACTATATGAATATGGTTCTCGCAATAGTAGGACCCTTTCTAACTATAAGACACTTTATATTTTCGCCACAAAGAAGCGGGTGTTGAAGTCACCTCTTTGACACATAGATATACGTCCCTATAAGGTAGTTGACCTTGTCCACTAGAGTGGCCCCTCTTGGACTCATGTCATAATATACTATAAAAATAAGGATCCCACGATAGTAGGATCTCTCCTAGCTTTAGGATTATTTATATTTTGGGCACACAGATGCGGATATTAAAGTCACTATTTTGACACATAGATGTATACCCCTATATTATTATTGACATTATCAACTAGAATGATCCCTACTTGGACTCCTTTCAAAATCTGCAACATGATTAATAATCACACAATAGAGAGACTCATCATAGCTATGGGACTTTTTATATATTAGCTACACAGATGTGTGTGTTAAAATCATCATTTTACACATAGATGTGCCCTTTTATAAGGTAGTCGACCTTGTCAACTGTAGTGGGCCCTACTAGGACTGCTCTCTTAATCTACTATTTGAATAAAGATCCCATAATAGTGGGACCCCTACTAGCTATAAAAATATTTATTATTTAGCCATAAAGATATGGATATTAAAATCACCCCTTTGACACATAGATGTACCCTAAGATAACATAATCAACCTTGTCAACTTGAGTGGAGCCCAGTTGCATTCCTCTCCTAATCTATTATATAAATAAAGATCCCATAATAAAGGGACCCCTCCTATCTATCGGAATCTTTATATTTGACTACATAAATATGAGTGTTAAAGTTACCCCTTTGACACATAGATGTACTCCTCTATAATGCAGTCAACCTTGTCAATTGGAACGGGTCCCACTTGAAGTCATGTCGTAATCTACTATAAAAATAAAGATCCCACAATAGTGGTATGCCTCCTAGCTAAGGAAGTCTTTATTTTTTTGTCATACAGATGCGAGTGTTAAAGCCATCTATTTGAAATATAGATATATTGGCCTATGATGTATTTGACCTTGTCAACTAAAGTGGACCCCATTTGGACTCCTCTTGTAATCTACTCTAAGTATAAAGATTCTATACACTACAAAAAAAACAGTTATTACCGACGGACAATATCCGTCGGTAATATTAAAATTTCGTCGGTAATATTCTATAGCGACGGAAGATATTTCCGTCGCTTGCTGTCGGGAAAGAAGGCGTCGGGGAAAACAATACGACGGACCAAATATTACCGTCGGTAATAATAATTAATACCGACGGTAATATTAACGCCGTCGGTAATATTTAATCAATTTAAAACTAATATAATTTAGTATTGCCGACGAAATATAAGAATCCGTCGGTAATATATAACCATTTTACCGACGGGTATATTTTATACTGTCGGTAATACTATATATATTACCGACACATATATATATTACCCGTCGGTAATAATATATATATTACCGACCAAATTCATAGAACCGTCGGTAATACTATATATATTACCGACGGATATATATATTACCCGTCGGTAATAATATATATATTACCGACGGATATTATATACCGTCGGCAAATCATTAATAATTTAAAAAAAATAAAAATATTATTACCGACGGAATAATTAATTTCCGTCGGTAATAAGTATGTTTTTTTTTTAATAAATTTACCTAAATAATGTTATTTAATTCCTGTGATTCAATACCACAATATATTACCACAATTTATCAAATATTACCACAATTTATAAAATATTACCTAAATTGATAAAAAATTACAGCAAATTATCAAATATTACCACAGTTCCCGGCCGACAATTATAGACAAGAACAAAAAATAACCATATATTACAAAATAATATTTACACAATCCAGAACTGAGAGATGATACATGTCCTATCTCAACCACCCCCGCCCGCCACCAACGCCGGTGCTCTCATCGATCCCCTGACGCCGCCCTATCTCAACCACGCCCGCCCACCACCAACGCTGGTGCTCTCATCGATCCCCTGACGCCGCCCTGCTCCTGCAATTAACATGTATTTGTTAAAAAAATGGTTTATATCTATAACTGAGTCTAAGCGTTAAAAAATGATAAGTTAGCGTGTTTCGATTTTGAAATAGGTTTGGACTCGATCCGATCGTAGAATTATCGGCATCCGATAATTCGAACTTGGAATTATTCCGTATTTCGGACTTGCGAGCGGGTTCTAATTGGATATTTGACCAATTTACGCTCCGATTCACCGATTTAGAGTCTAAGTGTTGAAAAATCATAACTTAGCGTGTTTCGGATATGAAATAGCTAGGTTTGGATTCGATCGGATCGTCATCGGATCGACATTCGATAATTCGAACTTGGAATTATTCCGAATTTCGGACTTGCGAGTGGGTTCTAATTGGATATTTGACCAATTTACGCTCCGATTCACCGATTTAGAGTCTAAGTGTTGGAAAATCATAAGTTAGCGTGTTTCGGATATAAAATAGGTTTGGATTCGATCGGATCGTCATCGGCTCGGCATCCGATAATTCAAACTTGGAATTATTCCGTATTTCGGACTTGCGAGCGGGTTCTAATTGGATATTTGACCAATTTACGCTCCGATTCACCGATTTAGAGTCTAAGTGTTGGAAAATCATAAGTTAGCGTGTTTCGGATATAAAATAGGTTTGGATTCGATCGGATCGTCATCGGCTCGGCATCCGATAATTCGAACTTGGAATTATTCCGTATTTCGGACTTGCGAGCGGGTTCTAATTGGATATTTGACCAATTTACGCTCCGATTCACCGATTTAGAGTCTAAGTGTTGAAAAATCATAACTTAGCGTGTTTCGGATATGAAATAGCTAGGTTTGGATTCGATCGGATCGTCATCGGATCGGCATTCGATAATTCGAACTTGGAATTATTCCAAATTTCGGACTTGCGAGCGGGTTCTAATTGGATATTTGACCAATTTACGCTCCGATTCACCGATTTAGAGTCTAAGTGTTGGAAAATCATAAGTTAGCGTGTTTCGGATATGAAATAGGTTTGGAGTCGATCGGATCGTCATCGGCTCGGCATCCGGTAATTCAAACTTGGAATTATTCCGTATTTCGGACTTGCGAGCGGGTTCTAATTGGATATTTGACCAATTTACGCTCCGATTCACCGATTTAGAGTCTAAGTGTTGGAAAATCATAAGTTAGCGTGTTTCGGATATGAAATAGGTTTGGATTCGATCCGATCGTCATCGGCTCGACATTCGATAATTCGAACTTGGAATTATTCCGTATTTCGGACTTGCGAGCGGGTTCTAATTGGATATTTGACCAATTTACGCTCTGATTCACCGATTTAGAGTCTAAGTGTTGGAAAATCATAAGTTAGCGTGTTTCGGATATGAAATAGGTTTGGATTCGATCCGATCGTCATCGGATCGGCATCCGGTAATTCGAACTTGGAATTATTCCGTATTTCGGACTTGCGAGCGGGTTCTAATTGGATATTTGACCAATTTACGCTCTGATTCACCGATTTAGAGTCTAAGTGTTGGAAAATCATAAGTTAGCGTGTTTCGGATATGAAATAGGTTTGGATTCGATCCGATCGTCATCGGCTCGGCATTCGATAATTCAAACTTGGAATTATTTCGAATTTCGGACTTGCGAGCGGGTTCTAATTGGATATTTGACCAATTTACGCTCCGATTCACCGATTTAGAGTCTAAGTGTTGGAAAATCATAAGTTAGCGTGTTTCGGATATGAAATAGGTTTGGATTCGATCCGATCGTCATCGGATCGGCATCCGATAATTCGAAGTTGGATTTATTCCGTATTTCGGACTTGCGAGCGGGTTCTAATTGGATATTTGACCAATTTACGCTCCGATTCACCGATTTAGAGTCTAAGTGTTGGAAAATCATAAGTTAGCGTGTTTCGGATATGAAATAGGTTTGGATTCGATCCGATCGTCATCGGATCGGCATCCGGTAATTCGAACTTGGAATTATTCCGTATTTCGGACTTGCGAGCGGGTTCTAATTGGATATTTAACCAATTTACGCTCCGATTCACCGATTTAGAGTCTAAGTGTTGGAAAATCATAAGTTAGCGTGTTACGGATATGAAATAGGTTTGGATTCGATCCGATCGTCATCGGCTCGACATCCGGTAATTCAAAGTTGGAATTATTCCGTATTTCGGACTTGCGAGCGGGTTCTAATTGGATATTTGACCAATTTACGCTCCGATTCACCGATTTAGAGTCTAAGTGTTGGAAAATCATAAGTTAGCGTGTTTCGGATATGAAATAGGTTTGGATTCGATCCGATCATCATCGGATCGGCATCCGGTAATTCGAAGTTGGAATTATTCCGTATTTCGGACTTGCGAGCGGGTTCTAATTGGATATTTGACCAATTTACGCTCCGATTCACCGATTTAGAGTCTAAGTGTTGGAAAATCATAAGTTAGCGTGTTTCGGATATGAAATAGGTTTGGATTCGATCCGATCGTCATCGGATCGGCATCCGGTAATTCGAAGTTGGAATTATTCCGTATTTCGGACTTGCGAGCGGGTTCTAATTGGATATTTGACCAATTTACACTCCGATTCACCGATTTAGAGTCTAAGTGTTGGAAAATCATAAGTTAGCGTGTTTCGGATATGAAATAGGTTTGGATTCAATCCGATCGTCATCGGATCGGCATCCGGTAATTCGAAGTTGGAATTATTCCGTATTTCGGACTTGCGAGCGGGTTCTAATTGGAAATTTGACCAATTTACGCTCCGATTCACCGATTTAGAGTCTAAGTGTTGGAAAATCATAAGTTAGCGTGTTTCGGATATAAAATAGGTTTGGATTCGATCCGATCGTCATCGGCTCGGCATCCGATAATTCGAACTTGGAATTATTCCGTATTTCGGACTTGCGAGCGGGTTCTAATTGGATATTTGACCAATTTACGCTCCGATTCACCGATTTAGAGTCTAAGTGTTGGAAAATCATAAGTTAGCGTGTTTCGGATATGAAATAGGTTTGGATTCGATCCGATCGTCATCGGATCGGCATCCGATAATTCGAAGTTGGAATTATTCCGTATTTCGGACTTGCGAGCGGGTTCTAATTGGATATTTGACCAATTTACGCTCCGATTCACCGATTTAGAGTCTAAGTGTTGGAAAATCATAAGTTAGCGTGTTTCGGATATGAAATAGGTTTGGATTCGATCCGATCGTCATCGGATCGGCATCCGGTAATTTGAAGTTGGAATTATTCCGTATTTCAGACTTGCGAGCGGGTTCTAATTGGATATTTGACCAATTTACGCTCCGATTCACCGATTTAGAGTCTAAGTGTTGGAAAATCATAAGTTAGCGTGTTTCGGATATGAAATAGGTTTGGATTCGATCCGATCGTCATCGGATCGGCATCCGGTAATTCAAAGTTGGAATTATTCCGTATTTCGGACTTGCGAGCGGGTTCTAATTGGATATTTGACCAATTTACGCTCCGATTCACCGATTTAGAGTCTAAGTGTTGGAAAATCATAAGTTAGCGTGTTTCGGATATAAAATAGGTTTGGATTCGATCCGATCGTCATCGGCTCGGCATCCGATAATTCGAACTTGGAATTATTCCGTATTTCGGACTTGCGAGCGGGTTCTAATTGGATATTTGACCAATTTACGCTCCGATTCACCGATTTAGAGTCTAAGTGTTGGAAAATCATAAGTTAGCGTGTTTCGGATATAAAATAGGTTTGGATTCGATCGGATCGTCATCGGCTCGGCATCCGATAATTCGAACTTGGAATTATTCCATATTTCGGACTTGCGAGCGGGTTCTAATTGGATATTTGACCAATTTACGCTCCGATTCACCGATTTAGAGTCTAAGTGTTGAAAAATCATAACTTAGCGTGTTTCGGATATGAAATAGCTAGGTTTGGATTCGATCGGATCGTCATCGGATCGGCATTCGATAATTCGAACTTGGAATTATTCCGAATTTCGGACTTGCGAACGGGTTCTAATTGGATATTTGACCAATTTACGCTCCGATTCACCGATTTAGAGTCTAAGTGTTGGAAAATCATAAGTTAGCGTGTTTCGGATATGAAATAGGTTTGGATTTGATCGGATCGTCATCGGCTCGGCATCCGGTAATTTGAACTTGGAATTATTCTGTATTTCGGACTTGCGAGCGGGTTCTAATTGGATATTTGACCAATTTACGCTCCGATTCACCGATTTAGAGTCTAAGTGTTGGAAAATCATAAGTTAGCGTGTTACGGATATGAAATAGGTTTGGATTCGATCCGATCATCATCGGCTCGATATCCGGTAATTCAAAGTTGGAATTATTCCGTATTTCGGACTTGCGAGCGGGTTCTAATTGGATATTTGACCAATTTACGCTCCGATTCACCGATTTAGAGTCTAAGTGTTGGAAAATCATAAGTTAGCGTGTTTCGGATATGAAATAGGTTTGGATTCGATCCGATCGTCATCGGATCGGCATCCGGTAATTCGAAGTTGGAATTATTCCGTATTTCGGACTTGCGAGCGGGTTCTAATAGGATATTTGACCAATTTACGCTCCGATTCACCGATTTAGAGTCTAAGTGTTGGAAAATCATAAGTTAGCGTGTTACGGATATGAAATAGGTTTGGATTCGATCCGATCGTCATCGGCTCGACATCCGGTAATTCAAAATTGGAATTATTCCGTATTTCGGACTTGCGAGCGGGTTCTAATTGGATATTTGACCAATTTACGCTCCGATTCACCGATTTAGAGTCTAAGTGTTGGAAAATCATAAGTTAGCGTGTTTCGGATATGAAATAGGTTTGGATTCGATCCGATCGTCATCGGATCGGCATCCGATAATTCGAAGTTGGAATTATTCCGTATTTCGGACTTGTGAGCGGATTCTAATTGGATATTTGACCAATTTACACTCCGATTCACCGATTTAGAGTCTAAGTGTTGGAAAATCATAAGTTAGCGTGTTTCGGATATGAAATAGGTTTGGATTCGATCCGATCGTCATCGGATCGGCATCCGGTAATTCGAAGTTGGAATTATTCCGTATTTCGGACTTGCGAGCGGGTTCTAATTGGATATTTGACTAATTTACGCTCCGATTCACCGATTTAGAGTCTAAGTGTTGGAAAATCATAAGTTAGCGTGTTTCGGATATGAAATAGGTTTGGATTCGATCCGATCGTCATCGGATCGGCATCCGGTAATTCGAAGTTTGAATTATTCCGTATTTCGGACTTGCGAGCGGGTTCTAATTGGATATTTTGGGTTCTTCGTGATTTTTCACTATCTTTCGTCCGAAATCTATAACCGTTCACGATATAACCATCGTACGATATTGCGTCTTGCAAAGGACTACAAGATAAGCGCCAGAGATCCTCATTCATCAGCGGATCGTGGTTGTCGTGCAGCTCCTGTGCCTATAATAACCACACGACATTTATGATATAAACACATAATTATTGTTCGGTAATGGATGTCAATGAAATTCAGTAAAGATGTGAATACTTACGTGTTTCTCGAACCACGATGGGAATTCACGATCATGAATTTGGGGAGCATTTCGAGTACCCCGATTATTAATGATGGCTTTATGCTTCCTGTTTTACCGGTTATGAATTAGATTATAATTAGCACATATACTTAATGAATGGACTGAAAGAATGAGTAAATGATCGTAAAATGCTTACTCAATGAATGGCCACACTTCATCACATTGGCGCAACACATACATATGTGCCTGTTGAATCTCATCTACAGACAATCGACGGGTTTTGCCTCCTCCTACAGGTCTACCCATTTCGGCAAATATAGACAGACCCCCATCGAAGTCTATTGGACCACCGTCATAGTTCCGCTCAAGTTGATTGAATCGCGTGTCTATACCATGTAGGTATCTTGAGCAGAATGTTAGACATTCTTCTGCTAGGTATCCTTCAGCAATTGATCCCTCCGGACGACTTTTATTACGAACATATGATTTCAATGTTCGCAAGTACCTAATTTGAGAAAAAAATATTTGGATGAATATATCAAGAACGATCAAATACATTGTGCGAATGAGACGAGACGATTACCTCTCGATAAAATACATCCACCGGTAATGAACTGGGCCGCCGAGTTTGGCCTCATTTGCCAAGTGAACGGTCAAATGCACCATGACATCAAAGAATGAAGGTGGAAATATCATCTCTAACTTGCACAATGTGAGCGCAATATCCCTCTCCATCTGTTCAAGTTGGTCCACTCTAAGTACCTTCGAGCACAACTGTCTGAAAAAAGTGCTGAGCTCAATTAACGGACCGGACACCTCTTCGGTTAAATTCCCACGTATAGCAAGAGATAACAATCGCTGCATAAGAACATGACAATCGTGGCTCTTTAATCCAGACAACTTCCGGCCGTTCTCTTGCACGCATCGTGTGATATTCGAAGAATAACCGTCTGGCGTTTTCACAGAACGTAGGAATGCACATAAGGCTGCCTTTTGCTGTGAGCTCATGGTGTAGCATGCAACTGGCAACACATACTTATCCCCAATCTCTTGGGGATGAAGTGATTTTCGGATGCCCAACTCCTTAAGATCGAGACGAGATTTAAGATTATCCTTCGTCTTACCGTCGAGATTCAGCAGTGTTCCTATAATGTTGTCACACACATTTTTCTCGATATGCATGACATCCAAGTTATGCCGCAAGAGTAGGCTGCTCCAGTACGGTAGTTTAAAGAAAATACTCTTCTTCTTCCAGTTATGCTCACGCGTAGAATCTTCATGCGTTCTCTTCTTTTTACCTTTTCCAAGTGCCACGGCATCAAGCTGATCCAATTCGCACAAGACTTCTACCCCCGAAAGCTGCTCCGGGGCCTTTGCAAGTTCCTTCTTGCCGTTGAAAGCTCTTTTGTTCTGCCTCCACTTATGGCCGTCAACAAGGAATCTTCGATGGCCCATATAACAGAACTTGCCTCCGTTTTTCAATCGTAATGAATCTGTCTCCTTATTGCATGTAGGGCACGCCAATTTTCCTTTAGTACTCCACCCGGATAAGTTGGCATATGCAGGAAAATCGTTGATGGTCCATAGAAGTGCCGCATGCATTCGAAAATTCTGGCGCAACGAGGCATCATACGTATCGGCCCCAACTTCCCATAACTCGTTCAACTCCTCAATCAACGGCTGCAAGTAAACGTTAATATCATTACCAGGCGACCTGGGTCCGGGAATGAGCAAGGAGAGCATTGTGTATGGCTTTTTTAAGCACATCCAGGGAGGCAAATTGTATGGAACTAGGACAACTGGCCAAATGCTGTACGACACACTCATATTCCCAAAGGGATTGAAGCCATCGCTAGCAAGCCCTAACCTGACGTTGCGAACTTCACATGCGAATTCAGGATATGTATGATCAAAATCTTTCCACGTCAGAGAGTCGGCCGGATGTCTCATAATCCCGTCATCTGTACGTTCTCGTGCATGCCACCTCATGTGCTCAGCAGTCCTCGATGACATAAACAACCTCTGAAGCCTGTCCCTGAGCGGGAAGTATAGGAGAACCTTTGCAGATACATTTTTCTTCCTTCGACTGGTACTAGACTCGGCATCCGTCTCTTTATATCTCGTTGCTCCGCATATGTGGCATGACCGCGCATGTTCGTACTCTTTCCGGTACAACATACAATCGTTCACGCATGCATCAATTTTCTCATAACCCAGACCGAGATCTTTAATTGTCTTCTTCGCCTCGTAGAATGATTTCGGTACTGTCTCACCCATAGGAAAAGCCTCTTTCAGCAACTCTACCAACATATTAAATGACTTATTACTCCAACCATTGAGGCACTTCAAATGAAGAAGCTTTACAGTGAAAGAGAGTTTTGAAAACTTCTCACACCCCGGGTATAGAGGTTGTTCGACATCTTTAAGCAATCTGTAGAACTTGTCCGCTTCGATATTGGGCTGATCACCTGACGGTGTTTCCGTGCCTATTCCACCTTGCAAATCATGTATCATACCCTGCATGTCATCGTCATCGTCTGTATTAATATTATCATCAGCGATCACTGTGTTTGAAGTTTCACCGTGAGCTGCCATGGGGACTGCATCTAGCTCCTCACCGTGCGAGAACCAACGGGTATAGGTAATGTCAATGCCACGCATTACCAGATCAACCTCACATTCCTCTCGAACCTTCCTAATCACCCTTCCGCAGTCTATACAGGGACACACAATTTTTCCATCAAGCGGTGCAAGACGCTCAAATGCATAATCCAGAAATTTCCTGACTCCTTCTCTGTACTCTTGGCTCATGCGATTCGAATTACGCATCCAACTCTTATCGATCGAAGACATCTTCGTCTATCTGGCTATACAACACCTGACATATAATTTCAAACAATGTTATAAGACTCCGCACAATTTCGGTTTTGGTTCCCGGGTATGGAACACCGAACCAAAACTTCTATAGGCCATCCACATCCCTAATGGATGAGTGTATTATGATGAGTAGACTAGTCACATAGTAAACCTAGGGTTGCTGGCCAGCATTTGAACTGCTGATAGTTCGAATGCTAGGCATAGCACCAAAGTTATGCGACAGTAAGTCAACAAGTCAGGGAGCCTCATCAAGTAAACACTTGGGGTCTGACGGTTCTCTCTGTCGCTCGAGTAGATTTATGGCTTTAGCATACCTCATATCACACCGAACCGACAAAAACCGACCATTTCGGTTTCGGTTTCGGTTTCGGTTTTGATTTTTCGTAAACCAAAAAAAATATAACCGATAAAACCCACACCGAAACCGACCGACAAAATCGACACTCACCCTAGTCTAAAAACTACATTTTGCCCCCCATTCCCCCATTCAATTCAGTTTTGATAGGATAAAAATCAATGTTTTAAAACACGAAAACTCGACTCGACTCGAAACCTTAATGAGTCGAGTAGACACGACAACTCGGCTAAAACCCGACAAAACTCGAGTCGGATCGAAACTCAGCCGAGTCGGATCGAAACTCGAGTTTTGGACCGAGTCGGATCGAAACTCAACCGAGTCGAGTCGACTCGGTCGAGTTTCGAGTCGACTCGGCGAGTTTTAAAACAGTGTAAAAATTACCAAATGAGGGAATTAACCACAATATATTACCACAAATATATTACCACAAATTATGGTATTGTTGTAAATCACAATATATTACCACAAGATAAAAACTACCACAATAAATTACCTAATAAAAATTACCACAATATATTACCTAAATAAATTACCACAATATATTACCACAATACCACACTATATTTAATTCCTGTGATTTTACCTAAATAAAAATTACCACAATATATTACCACAAATTAACCGAAGGGGGAAAGGGAGGAGGAGGAGGAGCTCACCAGCGATGGTCGGTAGGCCTCGAGAAGGAGGAGGATGGGTGTCGCAGTCGGTGGCGCGAGAAAGCGGAGGGGTGGCCGGAGGTGCAAGGGAGGGGATGGGTGGCCGGCCGGAGGGGGGGTTTAGATCGAGAGAGAGAGAGAGACAGGTGAGGGGAGGAAGTAGAGAGAGAGAGAGAGAGAGAGAGAGAGGGAAGGCTAGGGAGGCCGGGGAGGGGGGGAGGAGGCCGGGGAGAGAGAAAGAGGGTCGGGAGGCCGGGGAGGGGCGGAGGTCGGGAGGGGGATGGGTGGCCGGGAGGGGGATGGGTGGCCGGAGGGGATCGCGGGGCTGCCGGAGGGGGACGGGGTCGCCGGGGGGTCGGGTCGGTGAGAGAGAGAGAGAGATTGAGAGAGGGGCGCGCGCCGGAGTCGAAACACAAAAAGAAAAGGGTGCAGGCTGGGGTGGATTTAAGTAAAAAGTTTTTACCGACGGAACTATAATTTTCGTCGGTATAATTACTTTATACCGACGGTATAATAATGTCCGTCGGTAAAAATCAGCGACGAAACTCAGGGTTCCATTTTTTCCAGAGGCTCGGGTTTTCACCCTGAGTTTCGTCGGGACAATTTTACCGACGGATATTCAATTACCGTCGGTATTGTACCGACGGACATATAATTGCCGTCGGTATAATTAGTTATGCCGACGGAAGTAATTAGTCCGTCGGTACAAACCGCCGACGAAACTCAGGGTTTTATTTTTTCCCAGAGGCTCGGTTTTTACCCTGAGTTTCGTCGGGACAATTTTACCGACGGATATTTAATTACCGTCGGTATCGTACCGACGGCCATATAATCTCCGTCGGTATAATTATTTATGCCGACGGAAATATAAAGTCCGTCGGTAATAATCTCCGACGAAACTCAGGATTCCATTTTTCCCCAGAGGCTTGGTTTTTACACTGAGTTCCGTCGTGACATTTTACCGACGGTCTTTATGTAGCCGTCGGTATAAAGTATATTACCGACGATACATATATGTACCGTCGGTATAAATAATTGTACCGACGAATACTATTTGACCGTCGGTAATAAATGTGCAAAAAAAATTTAAAAAATTGAAATTATAATACCGACGGATATTATTGTCACCGTCGGTAAAAAGGTTATTATTACCGACGGTGATAAAAATGTCCGTCGGTAAAGCCCCTCTTTCTTGTAGTGATAAAAGTTGGACCCCTCCTAGCTTTGGAACTCTTTATATTTTGGTCACACAGATATAGGTGTTGAAGTCACTCCTTTGACACATAGATGTAGCCGCCTATTTGTGGTCGACTTTGTCAACAAGCATGATCCCCACTTAAACTCCACTCGAAATCTACTACAAGAATAAGGATTCAAGAATGGTCAGAACCCTTTGACACATACATATACCCCCTATAATTTGGTCGACCTTGTTACTTAAAGTGGGCCTTACTTGGATTCCTCTCATAATAAACTATATGAATAAGGATCCCAAAATAGTGGCATTATACCTAACTATGGGACTCGTTATATTTTTGCCACACAGATGCTTGTATTCAAGTTATCTTTTTTACTTATAGATGGGCACCCCTATAACGTAGTCGATATTGTCAACTTGAGTGGGCCCCACTAGGACTCCTCTCTTAATCAACTATATAAATCAGGATTCCACAATAGTGGGACCCCTCCTTGTTAGATGAATCTTTATATTTTGCCACAAAGATGTGGGTATTAAAGTAACTTATTTGACACATAAATATGCCCCCTATAATATAGTCAATCTTATCAACTAGAGTGGACTCACTTGAACTCCTCTCATAATCTACGATATGAATAAGGATCTCACTATAATAGGACCCCTCCCCCTCTAAGCGATGAGACTTTTGGTATTTTTACCACACAGATACGGATGTTAAAGTCACACCTTTAATATATAAATATACCCCACCAATGACGCTATCAACTTTATCAACTGGAGTGGGGCCCCCATGTACAGGCCAGTGGGACTCTTAATATTTTGGCTAAACAGATACGGGTGTTAAAGTCACCCCCTTGACGCATAAATGTACCCCTATATTATAGTCGACCTCGTCAACTAGAGTAGGCCCCACTTGGACTTCTTTCATAATCTACGATATTAATAATGATCCTACAATAGTGGAACCCCTCCTAACTTTGAGAATATATATTGACTACACAGATGCAGGTGTTAAATTCACATCTTTGATAAATAAATATACCCATATATATTGTTGTCAACCTTTTCGAGTAGAGTCAGCCAATATAGACTCCTCTCGTAATTGACTATTACACTAAGGATCCTTTAATAGTGCGACCCCTCTTAGTTATGAAACTCCTTTTCTTTTGGTCATATAGATATGGGTGTTAAGGTCACCCCTTTGACACATAGATATACTCCCATAAAATATAGTCAAGCCTGGCAACTAGAGTGGGCCCCCACTTGGACTTCTCTCATAATCTACTATATGAATAAGGATACCACAATAGTGGGACCCCACCTAGCAATGAGACTCTTTATATTTTTAACACATTGATGCATGTGTTAAAGTCACCCTTTTGACACATAAATTTACCAAGTTACAATATACTCAACCTTGTCAATTGGAATAGGCCCCACTTGCACTCATCTTGTAATCTACTATATAAATAAGGATCTTGCAATAGTTAGACCCTTCCTAACTATGAGACTCTTTATATTTTGGCTACATAGAAGCGGGTGTTTAGGTCACCACTTTGACACATAGATGTACATCCCTATAAAGTAGTTGACCATATCCACTGGAATGGGCCCTTCTCATACTCTTAACATAATATATTATAAGAATAAGGATCCCACGATAGTAGGATCTCGCATAGCTTAGAGGCTATTTTTATTATGGGCACACAGATACAGGTGTTAAAGTCACCATTTTGACATATAAATGTACACCCCTATATTGTAGTCGACATTGTCAACTAGAGTGGTCCCTACTTGGACTCCTCTCGAAATCTACCATATGAATAACAATTACATAATAGTGAGCCTCATCCTAGCTATGTGACTTTTTATATTTTGGCTACACAAATGCATGTGTTGAAATTTCCATTTGACACATAAATGTACCCCTCTATAAGGTAGTCGACCTTGTCAACTCTAATGAGCCCTACTAGGACTCCTCTCGTAATCTACTACTTGAATAAGGATCCCATAATAGTAGGACCCCTAATAGCTATGGGACTCTTTATTATTTGGCTATACAGATGTAGGTGTTAAAGTCACCCATTGATACATAGATGTACCCTAAGGTAATGTAGTCAACCTTATCAACTTCAGTGCACTCACTTGGACTCCTCTCGTAATGTACTATATAAATAAGGATCCCACGATAGTGAGACCTCTCATAGTTATGAGACTCTTTATATTTTGACTATATAAATATGGGGGCTAAATTCACCCCTTCGACTCATAGATGTACCCCTTCTAATGTTGTTAACTTTGTCAATTTGTATGGTACCCACTTGGATTCCTCTCATTTATATGAAAAATGGTCCCAAAATAGTGGGACCCCACCTTATTATAGGACTCTTTATATTTTGTTAATACAGATACTGTTGTTAAAGTTACCCTTTTAACAAATAGATATACCCTCTATAATATAGTCAACCTTGTCAACTAGAGTGGTCCCTTCTTGGATTTTTACCAAGTTATAATATACTTGACCTTGTCAATTGGAATGGGCCCCACTTGCGCTTATTTTGTAATCAACTCCTAACACCCTGAGGCCATATTTAATCTTTTAATGCCCTCTCTACTCGCCAAAGCGGAAATACTTCCGTCCTTGGCAATACCAGACTTAGGAGTCCATATTAATTTCTGCACTGATATAATTTTAGTTTCTGATAAGTTACTCCCTTAAGGCTCTTCTAGAGAAGACCTGGGTTAAGCACTAAAATCTTCGCCTTTAATCTTGATTTCATCCTTTGTCTCTTGGAAATCTTCTTAGAAGTTATGCGTTTGTCATCTCTAGCTTATTAAAGCTAAAATCTCTGACAACGCCTTCGAAGGTTCCAGACAAGGATGCAAGATAGATGTCTTCCACCACCTCATCATCTGGCACCATGTCTTTGGAATCTAGTTCGATCTGGAACTCCAGTATGTGTTCCTGAACAGATATACCCTCATATATCTTGGTACCGATGAGTATCTTGATGGAAAAGCGATAAGTCTACTGACCTCACTTTCCAGATATCTAATGCAAGTAAAACTATATTTTAGAAAACCTAGCATATATCCAACTTACTTCTAGGGAGTTGTTGCAAGTCTGCTGTGATACAGCACTTGCACATCTCCTCAGATTCTCGCTAGTCGTCATATGCCCTAGTTAATCTCCTAGTGACATCTGGACTCGTTGGATCTGGTATAGGGATATTGAGATTAAAAGCCAATGTATGCTTACAACCCTAAGCATAAGTTCAGATAGCGCTTCCGTCCTACATAGTTAGAGACTCGATAATTGATTCTCTTATGGGATAGCGGATAAGGGAACTATATGGTTGAATGAAAGAATACAGAAAAAAAACTTATTTTATGGATTTTAAAAATAAACTAATTATATCCAAATGTCAATGGTACCCTCATAGCGAAGACACCTCTATGGATTAATTAACCATGTATGTGAGATCTTGGAATCGGATACACCCGCTCGAGGGGGCAGTGTGCAGTGTCATCCGCTCACACGGGTCTTTCCTTGACCCAATCCAAATCTAGCAACTAAGGGCTTTTGATGGACCATGGTTATCCTTTTGGACAGTGCAACGTGATCCCCATACGAAGCAACAGAAGCCTCATATCCACTTCGGATGCTTACCCATAAGCCTAGGCAATTACAACACGGAAGTTTAAACGGCCCCCACGAGGGTGAATAAAGCCCTGAACATTTGGCCCCGTACTTGTCATATCCCGAGAGAGATCACTAAGTCGCTTGGTATGGAAAAACATAGCTCTTATCCAAGGGAGATGTTGAGTTATGCCCTCCCAACCGAACATGAAGTGATTAGCTGTGGAGGCCAGAGAGTCTTTAAAAGTCCTTTTTTGCATCCCTTATTAAATTTAAGGGCTATTTTATGCAAGTATGAGTGTATACTAAGGTCTTGACAACCTATACACTTGACCCTGGTCATACCGTGCTTCCACTAGCGTTTCAAGCCTTTCGTTTAGCATTAATCAATCTCGAAATATCATAGTCCCTACCTCAAGTGGATTTCTCTACTCAAGGGTCACATTATATATCCCAAAAACATTGATGCTCCGTAAACTTAGCTATCATGCTAATACCCTGGAGCCTAACCTAAGGTCAGACTGACAGAAAAGGTTTCCCACTACCATGGCACCTCGCTTATAAATTTGACGATTGATGCCATAGTAGAATTTTAACTCATTCTAGGTTTCAATGCTGACCAAATAGGCACACCTGACTAATCGAGTATTGACCTAATAGTGGCATAACCAAATATGAGAAATTCACACTATTATCAAGGGTCAATTAAATAATAGGCGTCACTAGTGGAATTCTATCCTAATAATATCGCTTGGACCCAAGGGGAAAGGGCATCCCTCTAAAACACTGATAATAAAATTATCGCATCGGGGTTCTCTACTGAAACATAAAGAACTATAGAAAGAAATAACTACACAACTGAATCAAGTTCAGGGTCTAACCTCTAAACCTAACTAGCACAGTGCAGGCTCTGTCTCCTTCACTAGATTCCGCAATCCGATGCAAACCTCTGTATATGATCTTCTGATGCTTTCTGCCCTTTGCCGTCATCGTGTACACTTCGCCAGATCACCATCGTTCTTCAAGGTTACACTTATCCTTCGGTAGTGGATCTCCACGGCAAGTTCTCTTCTTTAATCTGTAACCAAAAAAGATCTAGTATGCTTCAAGTAAGTGCTCGCTCGTATATAATTTCCTAGAAAGAAAAGAAAAATAAGCCTAGCAAAAATCCTGGGAATCAAAAGTGGTCAACCTCTACCACTTGCCTGACTATAGCTCTAAAATCTATCCACACACAGAAGAAAACAGATTCAGATAATTTGCTAGCATGGGGTCCAACCCCCGGTAGCAAGCAATCATATATCCAGATTATTTTTAATAGCGGCACCCTTCAATAACAATTCATAGAACACACAATATATTCTATATGCATGATCTACTCGTAGAACCCCGATGGTGGCACATACTATTCATGCGCGCACATGACGGCTTTATAAAAAACATAAAACACACACTACTAGCATAGCTCTGATACCAATTGATAGAAATAAATTCATGATAGAGGCCCATAGCAGAAGCAAAAGGTAGGTTCAAAGACCAGGGAAGATGTGCGTTATATATCAAAATTTTTATCGAAATGATCTACACGTGCGTGTATGAATCTAGCATGACAACTACGCGAACCCCTAAGATTGATCTAGCAAAAAGAATAATCTAGTATGCATGCATATTCTATCTCTACACTAGATCTACATATTAGAAGGCATACCTCTGTACATATTCTTTCACCACGACAAATTTCTTCTTTGTCGATAGATACAGCCTCGGATCTGCTCGATATAGCTTCGGTACAATGGCCATAACTTTTTGTTCCGAACTCTGATTAGGATAAAATTTGGACTACAACTAGAGAACTTTGAGATGTAACTTTTGCAAGTAGTTTCACATCGTTTGGAGTTCTGTAGCTCTCACAATCGGAGAAATATTATTGATCTTCTGTATAAAATCTGGACAGTAAAAGATTATGAGAAGCACTTTCTAGTTTACCAGATCTCGCATGATACACGGACCCTTGTTAATGGATATCTGAGTGCCTCCATGTGACAAGCCTTCTTATTCTATGAAACATCACATGTGGAAGATGAGTCGCCATCCAATAGCGCAAGCAAGGGAGAGAGACGAGAGAGGAGAGGAGAAGAGAGGAAAGAGGGGTGGCTAGGGTTTACCCCTAATGGCATGGATGGACCCCCTTCTCCCCCATTGCCCTTATATAGGACTGGTCTATCCCCTTTGGATAAGGATCCAAAGAGGATAGGGTTGACCCTTTTAAATCTCTCCTTTATCTTTCTTTTATCTATATCCCTTCCTTGGTTTTGATAACGATAAAAACTAGCTCACTTTTTATCCCTTATGTCCCGCCCCTTTATTGGAGACAACAACCTCCTAAAAACAAGGGGGCCAGCCTTGACTAGTCTCTTAATACCTAGGGTTGGCCCTCCTAGTGCATTGTAGTGCATTGTTTGACCAAAAAGCCCTTATATCATAAGTTGGTCGTCCCGTGTGTACGAGACTTTGTAATGTATACATAAGTGAAGTGCACTAGTGATTTCACTATTCTCTGAGGTGCCCCTAGTAAAGTCAACTAGTCAATTCATAATATATTCTGGTGCATCGCACCTATATGGCAGACTCTGCTTATGGCAAGGGATTGCTACATGCGTCTCTGCACTAACCTAGGGTTTCCTCTTAGTGCACACACATAGTTATGCATTTATTGTGCACTAGTGCGAAACACTCACGGAGTGTAGGTTTGGACTTCTCGCTTCCTCTAACTGCATCCTGTGTTTCAAGAAGATAGTTCAAGAATCGTACATAATGTGGATAAGGTAGAACCTTCAGGGACTAGGGTTCATGGCTTTCAACTTAGGCTCGATCGACACACTATCCGAGTGTACTATCGATCCTCTGAGTTCGAGTTAACCTGCGTAGCCACCCAGAGTGCGACGCAAGTTACATTCCAATTCCCCCGGACTTACTATGTTCTCTCGCATACCCCTACTCTCCGCTTAGTGTGGTAAACTCGTTGTCCCTCCACTTGGTGATACAATACAACTCAAGCGATAGAGGATACCGTCAGACTCGAGTGCTTATATGACTCTATTCCTTCCAGATTGACCACATACGGCATACCTTCGATTACTCTGTCGAGTAACCGGATCCGATCAACAGTCCAACTGATGACTACCTGGCTAAGGTTTAATACAACATAGGTCAGACCAAGGAACACACCTCCCGTTAGGGTTATCGATGGCCTACACGAGTGGCATACTGATGCGATGCTAGTCGGGCAACCCAGTACACCATGGTTTTGGGTTACATAACTGGACCCTCACACATTGGTGTGCCCAAGCACCACACAACTAGTTATCCCACCAGACATGGTTCCTCAGGATTTAGAACCATTTTACCCTAAGTAGAAACACGGCTTAGTACACCAGTATCTGCGCACCGATCTGTGCATCATGTTGGTTCCATTCAACCACAGACACTGTGCCTGGTAATGATCATGGTGGAGACACCCATACTCTGTTATCCCAATAATTTATTCTAATAGGGTGACCAACCCTAATTAGAGCTGCAAATGTATTTAGGTTACATGGGACCAGTCTATTGAGTCGCCCACTCAAGTGGACGACTATATAGTCATGGCTCTCTGTTCTGTAATCAAAATATGTACTAAGATACGTGCCAAGATGCAATCCTAAGCTATCAGTCATAAACAGCTAAACTATAATTTTTTACGACCTGAAGACCTTACCAATTTTAACATATATTGAATCATATAATATATACAAATATCGACATATAACTGATTAGCCAAAATTGAGAGAAGATATTCAAGCTGAACTTGAATCTCTCAAGAAACATGGAGTATTTGGACCTATAGTAAAAATACCGAATAACATAAATCTATAGGTTTCAAATAGATATTTAAAAAAATAATAATAAAAAAATAAAATTACTAGATATAAGGCAAGGCTTGTAGCCTAGGGATTCCTACAGAAACCCGGGATAGATTATGAAGAGACCTATTCCACTGTTATGGATATAGTTACATTTAGATATCTCATTAGTATCACAGTTTCTAAAAAACTAGAGATAATGCTAATGTATGTCATAACGCATACCTATACGGGAACCTAGACATAGATATTTATATGAAGGTCCTAGAATGATTCAAGTTGCCCTATACAACATTAAAGAGTGCGCACTTGATAAAACTAAGATGAGCATTGCATAGCCTGAAGAAATCCAAATGAATGTTGTACAATTGCCTTAGTGAATACTTATCTAGGGAAGGTTATAAGAATAATCTCATATGCCCATGTATTTTCATAAATAAAATCTAAAAATTGATTTACAATAATTATAGTTTATGTGGATGACACAAACTTGATTGTGACTACTGAAGTGCTCAATAAAACTTTTGATTATCTAAAAAGAAAGTTTGAAATGAAAGAACTTGGTGCTACCAAGTTTTGCCTCGGCCTGCAGATTGAGCGTAGCTCTAGTGAGATTTTAGTATATCAATCTTTATATATTGAAAATATGTTAAAATTTTAATATGGATAAATGTCACCCACTAAGCACTCCTATGATAGTTAAACCTCTTGATATTCATAAAGATCCATTCAGACCTAAATAGTAACATAAAACTATTCTTGGTTCTGAAAAACTTTATTTAAGTACTATTGGTGTTTTATTGTATTTAACTCAATGCACTAGACTAGATATTTGTTTTTTTATTAATATATTGGCTAGATAAAGTTCAGAACTAACTCTTAGGCATTGGAATGGTATAAAACAAATATTAAGATATCTATGTGGAACCACTGATATGGGATTATTTTATTCATGTGATACTTCTTATTTGATTGGTTATACAGATTCAGACTTTTTCTCTGACCCTTATAAGGGTCGATCACAAACAGGATAGTATTTTTATATAACAATACAGCTATTTCTTAGAGATCGACCAAACAGACACTTGTGGCCACATCATCGAACCATACTGAAATCTTAGCCCTACATAAAGCAAGTAGAGAATGTGAATAGTTGAGGTCGCTTGTGCTGCATATCAGAAGCAGTTGCCAGTTAACATTAGTGTCCAGATAGTCGACCGTTATCCATGAAAATGATGCCGCATGTATTGCTTTAATTCAAACTGGCTTCATCAATAAAGATCGGACCAAGCACATCTCACCAAAGTTTTTCTATACCCACGAGCTTTAGAAGAAAAGGGAGATTGAAATCAAATAAGTTCAGTCAAACGATAATCTTACGGATCTCTTCACCAAAGCTTTGCCCAAGTCTACTTTTTCAGAAGATGGTGTACGGTATCGGACTACGATGACTCAATCCCCAAACAAATTGATGTAATCAGGGGGAGAGATATAATAATTGTAATGTAGTTATCAGGAGGAGAGCATCCTGAAGATACAAATTTATGGGCGTTGTACTCTTTTTCCTTTGGTAAGGTTTTTTCCATTGGGTTTTCCCATCAAAGGTTTTAAGGAAGCAACATTATGCGCACCCATCATAATTCTAGAAGAACTTATTTCTGAAGAACTAAGGTTGTACTCTATTTCGTTTAATAGGGATTTTTCCACTGGATTTTTTCATCAAAGGTTTTAATGAGGTAACCCTTAATGAATGGTGGTCATCCAAGGGGGAGTGTTATAAAACGATAAATCCCGATGTGGATTCCCACCTTCATAAGATAAGGGTTTGTTAGATAGAGCCTTATCTCTATCTCATTATTTGTATGATGTTTATCTATTCAAGAATCTATAAATAGAGGTGCCCATCAATGGATGGCATATGGTTTTTTCCCAATAGAAGCAATGTCATTCCAGGATTTATTTTTTTGGTTCACTGCAAGGGGGAGGTCACACACAGGCATCCAGGTGGCGCCACATGCTGCCATAAGGCCTGCAAACCAAGAACCGCCACTACGACGGGGAGTACCAGGAGGCACAAGACCCATAGACAACCTATATATGGTCAGAACAAAGGAGGAGTCCGTCTCTCGGCAGGGCACCAAACCACAATGAGGTGGGAGACCAAAACCACAACGAGGTGGGGAAGTGCCAACACAGGTGCATAGATACAAGACCGTAAAAAAAAAAAGGAAAATGAACATCAATACCCAAAAAATGGACCAAAATCTAGTGAACCTCCACCGTCACCAGCAGCACAGCAAGAAAGGAGTTGGGGTCGCTGTCGAGCCTCCACGCTGCCTCCGACCTTCACCGTCGCCTCAAGCCCCATGGAGCAGCTTGCCGCCCGAGGAGGTGATCTGAACATCCACCGGTGGAGAGCCTCAACACCGGGGCCAGATCCAACCATTCCTGCAACAACCGGTGAGACGATAAACCCCCGACACCGAGCTAGAAGCTTTGAGTAGAGGGGAAAAAACCCCGCGACCCCGGCGCTTCAAACGCAAAACCATCGGCCGCCAGAAATCCCCTATACACAAGGGGGGTCAGATCCCACCCTCAAGGAAAAACGGACCCAAGACTTGGTCTCCCCGAAGCCACCGGCGGCGTATGGCCGAGCGAGCGTTCGGCGAAACCCTAACCCTAGGCGAGAAAGAAAAATTGAGACGGCGATCCAAACCTAGAGAGGATGTCATGCCAGGATTAACTTGATGACTTGCACCGTGCCACGGATTTTTGATGCCTGTTGGTCAGGGTCAGTGCGGTTCACCAATTAGAGCAGGTGGTTGTGATCCGGTGCCATGTTCGGATGTTGGAGTAGCATATTCTACTTTCGTTAGAAAGAGAAGGAATTCGTTCATAGGATGGTAAAGCATTACCTCCCAATGTGAACCGCAGGATGCATATGATAATGCACCACAGCACCAGTGACATATGAATGTCACCAGTGATGTATGGTGTCACCGATGATGTGCATCCAACGGTTCACATTGAAAGGTAATGCTCCACCACCTGTGGTGAACAAAATCGTTCTCGGTTAGAAATGACATTCGACCACATAAAAAAGATAAAAGTAATGCTATTTGACCAAACTCAGGGACTATGTACTGACAATTTCGCAAGAAGAGAGTTGGCATCTCCTGATTGGTGAAACTATGGGTCATGGAAAGAATCCTAGGGGGATGCCATGTGTGTGGGCGGTGGCCGACGATCTGCAGGCCAGTGGTGGCTGGCGAACAATGACGACGGGGCCGGTGATGGGTGGGGTGGTGGCCGACGAGGGTGCTGGCTGGCAGCGACGGTGGACAATAGTTGGCGGGGGTTGGTCGCCGACGGCCAGTGGTGGTGGCATCCCTCTAAGATTCATCCCATGGCCCATCATCTTACAAATCCAATCAGGAGATGTCAGCTTTCCTCGTCACATGGAGTGTCATGAGATTGTCCCTCATTTTGTTCAAATAGAATTACTCAGAAGATAACGCTTTACCGTCAGTCATTTTGTTGTCCACCCAGATTGGGCCATCCTGATGTGGGCACTTGATCTTAGCCATCCGTTGGCATCCAGTCCCGGCAGGTGAGTTATACTCGGCTCAACTGGCAGGCAAAAAGACGGCTGTGATCAGGTGCCACGTCAGGATGGTCCCATCGGGATGAAAGAATAGGAGAGCATTGCTAACCACAGAAAAAAAGAAAAAAGATAGAGCCGTTGTACTTTTTGGGAACAGGTTCCAGAGTTCTCGTCAATTGATCCCAATCATAAGACAAAGACTTCATTTGATTAAGCCTAATCTCGTCAATGCCTCATTTTAACCTCTAATCATTATTTAATCTTTTTTCTAGCTGATGCCTGTCAGACTTTATTTTGGAAACATTACCTGAGTCCAGTTGAGGGCCATTGAATCCCCTCCCCTGGCTCCCATGCCCTGCTCCATTTGGATCAAAGCTAACCACCAGACAATGGAATGGACTCTTTGTGAGAGGATGGAGCTGACAGTGCCAGTTGTCAACTATAAGTAATTTGGTCCTGCTCTAATATTGTCATATAACTGAAGAGAAATAGGGTTAATCAAATGATGAGCCATAATGACAATGATTAGTTGCCAGCTGTCTTCTAAGCAATTTGGTCCTGCTTTAATGTTGTCCTATAACTGAGGAGATTGAGTGCACCGTCGATCACTCGGCCTCCAATGACCAAGACAGGTCTCTCTTGCTAAGTTGTTGATTTGTTTCATAATCTCGATAGGTTGAGGTCAGGGTGGTATCAGATCGAAAAATTCTTGTCTAACTAGCCCCATCTTGATGGAATGAAACTTGGATGATGATAGGCAAGGCAAAATTTTCGAATGGGGAATGTGTGGCCATCTGCTTCTGAGTAAGGTAAGAATAGAGGAGATGAGGCGGGGCCTCATTCCGTTCACCAGTCATCTCTATCATAGTCGCGGGATTCCCCGAATAATTGAAACCTTCTCTCAAGTTAATCATGAACTTTTCTTCGTTGAGTGATTCTCTGAACTACTATCGACGGATCAAATTATTTCAATATCAGGAATTGTTCATGAAAATTTCACAGAGCGTTTACTGATTATTTGTGAAATGCCTCATTGATGCGGGAGCATCCGATTAAAAAAATAAGTCATTTTCAGAATTAATAATTTCTAAAAATAATATTTTCATAACAAAATATTAATTTTGGAATAAAATAAATATTTAATTCTAAAATTATTGTTTTAATCCAAAAAGATGTTATTTTTGGATTTATCAATTATGATAGTTTTAAATATGCTTTTTAGGATTTGGATAGATTCTAATCTTTTAAGTTAGAAAGTTTATCTTTCTTAGTTATCTTTTTAGGAAATTATCTTTTATTTTTTTATTTAAAGAGGTCTTCGCATCTCATTGTAACAAGGAGATGATTAAATAAAATTGAAGCGTTTGCTCAATGGCGGTTGCGATGGCTCGTCTCCCTCTTCTTGTTGGTGGATTCCAACAACTCTAAGTGGATTCCTAGGTTATTTTCTCTTCCTTTCCTCCATCCCTTTGTATGCTCGGCTCTATATCTCTTTGTCCGCATCTCGACGACATCGCACCGCATCACTCATCGATTACAAATTGGCCACCCAACATTAGTCCAATTGCCATTTACTTAAGGCCATCCTTTGGACAATGGCACATGATGGATTAAACATTCTCTTAAAACCGTTTAAAATATGCAGAAAATTAAAGTTGGGCTTCTTTTCCCTCTCGAACATAGAAGACCCATCCTAGTCAAGAAAAAATTTGCAGGAGGTTTTCCTTTAATTTTGATGAGGTTCTTTTTCTTCTCATCAAGGGATGGCAATGGTGCGGTTTTGAGTAAAATCAAAACCGCACCGTAACACCGAACCACCACACCAAAATCGCACTGCACCGCACTGCGATGGTGTACCGTTATATAAAACCGAAATCGCACCATGAGGTGCGGTGTGGTGCACCGTGGTTTATCACTGGAATGGCCTAAATGGTGCGGTTTTATGCGGTTTTGGTCAAAACCGAAACCGCACCGCTACACCGAAACCGTACCTCACCGCAATGGTTTTATATTTTAGCAAACCAAAACCGCACCATGCGGTGCGATTTTTTGCAGTTTTTTGTTTTAAACCGCACCGTTGTCATTCCTATTCTCATCCTTACCCTGCAATTAAAAAAAAAACTAATCCAACTCGATGAGAAGTCATATATATAAATAATGTTTGTTTTTGGTGAAATCTAGTTGTCAAACAAATCTTCTTTAAGTAGGATATACTTTAACATGATTAGGCATTGGATGTTCCATAGCTTAATATATGCCCATTCGAGTAGTGTAGCTAATATGGACTAGCATCGAGCACATGAGTGCTTTAAAGGCACCCCCTTTGGCTATATTGATGTGTTAGATAATTCCCAACTTTTATATAAAACTAGTTACTAAGCATGTGCTAATCACGGACTGCTGTCAATTTTTTCCCCTAGCGCAAGCTCTAAAAAATATTCGGAGTACTATAGCTGCTACTATACTTGTCGTATAGCTGTTGAACGGATTTAGTCTTTTTTAAAAAAAAAACTTCTAGAGTTTCTTTCTTTCCAAATAGCCCAAAACAAAGTTTGTTGCCTTTAAATCTCCCTATGGTCGCTTTTTTCTAGCCACCTTCTTATCTCTCCATGCATAATTTCTTTCCTTCCAAATAGAGGATCATCGGTCAAACCCTCTTAAATTTTGAAGAGGGTCTTATAACTAATTAATCGGACAACTATTTCATTTTCTGTAGTACTAATGATAATGAAGCCCTTTTCACAATTGAAGGAGTCTATCTTCTGCAATAATCATCCTCTATACCAACCCCCCATTGACCAATTGTTACCACCCTTCTTGATTTCTTTAATCGGTAATCACACCACTATTTACCATGTAGAGCAAGATTAAGCTAAATATCAATCAAGCTTCTATGGTTCTTTGGCAAATAGATGATCCTTCGACAAGTATGGAACTAGCAAGCAAGACAAGAAATGAAGTGCCACTAATAAGTACTACATTGAGCAAAATCAGGCACCCCCCAAGCTAACAACATCTTGCCTTTCCTCAGCTCTAATCAGTTTTCCACAGAGCAGAGTCTCTCAGAGGGAGACTCACATAAGTGATAGGTAGGTACTTCCAAGTAAATCTAACCAATCTTGGGGTGCCTGTTAGGATTAGTGTGTCTTACATGCCAATTCTAGCAATGACGACACTTGATTAGGATCACATCACTAATACTCACACACTATAGTGCATGAGATGCATAAATTCACTAGTCTATATTAGTGTAGTTTAGATGACTTTGGTACGTGGATGATGTGGGGGATGATCTTCATGCCATCTGAAGACTCCATCCAACAATCAATCGATTAGATATTGGTTCGTTGACTTGATCTTCGATGTAGAGAAAAGTTAGTATAGAAAAGTAGATGAGGGTCTGATATCGGAGTTCAGCCGAAGCCTACGTCTTCGTGCGATAAGGCACACCCTTAATTCACTCTCTCTGAAATATAGTGAACTCGATAGGCCGAGTTTCACTTGTCTGTCTCCAAAAGGAGTAGAAAAGAAGGATGGCTGAGTTCTGGGATTCGAAAGTTTGATCTAAAAATTAAAAGATCGATATGGAATATTTGTCGGATCTACTATTTGTAGGGGTTTGGAAATATCCGGGGTCCTAGGGTGGTTTCTGTGACCGCCTCAGTCCCCAAGAAAGGCTAGCCCCCCCCCCCTCTCTGTCGCCTCCGGGGACCCCCAGGCAGGGCTATTGGATCCCACTATCGCCCCTATGGATCCCTAGGCAGGGCTATGGGTCCCACTGTCACCTCCATGGACCCCTAGGCATGGTTAGCGGGTCCTACTATCGTCTCTATAGACCCCTTGGCAGGACCAGTGGATCATATTTGTATTTGGCCAGATTTTGCATTTACAGATGAGATCTACATATAGGAGATATAAGTCACCATACACACTCATGTAGGTTCACAGTCGGTTGCTAGAATGGACACCTAGGTTACAAAACTATAACACACTAACCTTCTTCGTAGGAGAGATAGTCTATCTCGACCATCGGTATGAGATACCAAGTCATTTAGTGTTGATGTAACCAGAATACATCGAACAGAATCAAGAGAGAAAACTGGTCTTAACCATTGTCACCCAAGACCATAGGACTTCTACAGCTAGTTGACTAGAACCACAATCCTAGGATATATTATAAACTCACCCTTAATCTATTGTTCACCACTTTGACTGTCAAACAGTGCGATCTATCACATATCTAAACCTGAGTAGATTGGGTTGTTTACATTAGGTTTTAGGGAATGTAAGTAGTCTATAGGAATTCCATATTCCCCTAGGGGAACTAAGGTATTTCTTTGAGTGACTCTTATGAAGAGTTCATCACTAAGTCTGGCTAGTTGTGTTCATACTAAGATGGTGATTATAAAGTTTTGAAAAGTCAAGACTCAAGTGGGTGAACTAATTTAAGAGGGACAGTCGATACTGATCTCAGTAAATTTCACGGACACCTGATTGGAAGGGTTCAAGTGCAGCATAGCAAGATAAAGGGTACTCGCATAATTACTAATAGCCTCGATGTGCAATAGTACCTTAGTAGTGGTTGTAGACATTATTCACTGGTATGGCCTAGGCCATGGCACCAGTGGGAGCCAAGGTTATCATAGTCCCAAAGATTACAACTTCTAGCCATCTCTAATAGCAAGCAAATCTAGCCCAATGTCATTAGGGTTTATTGATAGTGGTTGAGTCCATAGTGACTGGCAAACCTAAGGACATGTGGATTAGGAGACACCGCTTAGGTTTACCTAAGTGGTTCCTTTGTAGATCCTCTACCGAAAAAAAGTCTAGTTTGACTAGGGTTCCTCAGTGGGACCCACCTAATGGACTCCATGCTTGTAGAATGAAGATATGAACATTGAAGTATGGAAGTTAATCATGTGTGATCTCTCGGGTTTACTAGAATCTTGACTAAGTTGATTTTCTTTGAAAAAGTCATAAGTGTCAACTAATGGCTAAGTTGAACCTTGAACATTGAAGGAGAAGTCATTAGAGCCTAGTTAAATTGACCTTAATAACTTCTCTAAAATATAGGAGGTGCCACAAGTGACCCGGGATGGAGTCCGACTCTATCTCCCCTCTCTGGTCGATATCCTGAGTGTAGGGGCATTGTTATAATTATTCAGAGTGGATATTGATAGATAATTATTTATTTATTTTTCTCTTATTGGTTTCCTAGTTGGACTAGGAGAAGCCATAGTGCACGTTAGGGTTTGACCATAGTCAAGTCGGACTAACAAGTGCAAAAACCTTATCAACTTAAGTGGTGCTAGAATTGGAGGTGCAATATGTGGCATTATTGACCACCCCTATGGGTCTTACCCATATGAATTTTGGCCAAGGGATAAACCCTTGCTAAAATCCATTAATGGATAAGATCCCTAAGAGATTTGAGGGGAGAGATCCAAGGGATCTTTAGCACCCCGAAATAGAAAATCCCTAAAGGGGATTTCGGCCTTATCTAATACCTAGCTGCCCGCCCCACTTGGCTCCAATCCCAAGGTAAAATCAAAATTCCCCTTCCCTTGGAGAAGTTTGGCCAAGAGAGAAGAGAAGGAGAAAAAGAAAATGAGAAGAAATAGAGAGAAGAAAAATAGAGGAAAAATAAAGGTCTTCATCCCCTTCGAGCTTCCACACCTCGAATCCGTTCATCTTCATCAGGCATCTTTGGAGAATTTTGAAGAATGAGAGGACTCTCACAAGTCCACCATCGTAGCTTGTGTGCATGGGATAGGCATTGAATCAAAAAGGTTATGAGATCAAGGATCGGGCTTCGTCCTTCATCATCTTTAACAACGATCTACAATTTTAGGCATCTATAAGTCCTAAGAGGTAAACTTCTAACAATCCATAGATGATGGTAGCCATTAAAATTTATTATTCTAAGACCATGATAATGTTGTAGCTCTTATGTTCTGAGCGCGGATTTTCTATATTAATATTAATAAAGACAACTTTGGTTATTTATTTAATTAGAATACTACTTTGGTATGTATAATCCATATATAATAAGGATCCTAGGAAACATAGTATGCCATTGAGGTGCATGTGGGTCCATGCTTGGGAGACTCAGTGGACCGGTTCTGTATAAACCTAGACCGAGTTCATGGTTTTGGTGATACTGGTTGCTTCATAGGGAATAAGTTGTTGGCTGATAGAGGAATATGATGAAGTTTCCACCACGAAGATGTTGGATCTCCATTCACTTGACCAAGTATGATGATCGTGTTGAACAGTAACCATGACGATGCACAGATCAATATATCAAAGCCTGGTGCGAAAGCCATCTTACTACTATAGATAATCTATCCTCAACCCGAAGGGACCATGCATACTGAGCCAACCGACTGTGTGGTGCTTTGATGTGCCAATATGTGTGAACCTTCTATAGTCCAATATCTTGGTACGCTGGGTTACCCGGCTGGTGTTGGAGTGGTATATATGGAACCCCTACAAGATATCTGACATCCAGAGATAGATGGGTGCGTTTTGATGAGTTAATCTATCCACACAATTAACCCAGGCCTGGTGTTTGTCAATATGACTAACGATGATCCAGATACTGGCATAGCACCAGAGATGTATGGTGTTATAGATGACAAGTCATCAAATCATAGTCATATGATCGATCGGGTCTGACGGTGCTCCTTACTGCCTGAGTCGAATCATGGCACCGGTAACAAGATGGACTAAAGGTTATCAGAGTATAGTAGAAAACAGGGTTACAAGGGAGTAACATAAGTTTAGGATTATTATAGTTCAACTCGTATCACACTATAGGTGGCTACACGGGTTAATCGGATTAGAACTGATTAGCTGAACTTTCGGTGTGTCACTGGAATAGTTAATCAAGGATCTGGTTGAAGCTAGTAATCTTGAACCCTGAAGGTTTCACCCTATCGTTACTTATAGAAATTGTTCCCCAACCTGGTTGGATACGTTAGATGCGAAGTGACGTGATGGAACGCAAGCCCAAAGCTTAAGAACCTAATTCACATATGTTAAGAAATTATAGGGGTATTTTGGTAAATTATAAAATATGGATCGAAACATACTAAATATGAATCTTAAATTAAGCGGAATAATTCCAAGAGCTCATAGGTGCTGATAGAACTCGATTTTGAGTAGCGCACCTCACTCTATCTCTCTTACAGTGCTCCCCCTTCGTAAGGGCATTTTCGTCCAAGGTATCACAGAATATAAAGGGAAGCTCTAACCGACCTTCCCCTCATCCTTATCTCTAAGGGGCCCTATAAGAGAAAAAAAGGGGAGAGAGAGAGAGAGAGGCCGTCCCTAGCTCTCTCCCTCTCGAGAAAAACCAACCCCCCTCTCCCTCTTTGTGGTTTCTGCCAAGGAAGAAAGAGGAAGAAGGAAGAAGAAAGAGGAAACAAAGAGAAGGAAAAAGAAAAAAAAGAGAAGGAGTAGATCTTCGCGGCTCACCATCATCTTCGCTACGTGTCATCCTCTATCGGCACGTCGTCCTTGCACTCGAAGATAAGACGTCATGGGTTCCTTCCTTCGCAAAGGATAAAGTGCTATCTGGCAGCTTCCCTCTCGGTTTACGTTTGGTTCATTATCAATGATTGTTCCCTTCTCCTTGGATAAAAAATCTGCAAGGTATGATGATTCTAAACACTTAACTAGATGTATGCTTATAGATCCTTCGTAGATCGTAGTATGCCTATAGGGTGTCCACATATATGTTATGTTCATATATTTGCATGTAGATTATTTTATGGAATAGATCATGATGAAACATATACTACCCAATCTTTGAATCTATGTTTTTGCTTCCGCTGCGACTATGGTATAAAGATTAAAATCAACAATTGATATCAAAGCACGTTTCGGTGTATGTTTCATGCATAAATTTATGAAAACATCATATGAATATATGATAACATATGTTTTTGTCAAGATTCGACGTAAATCATGCATATGAATTGTATTATGTATTGTCTCTTTGCAGGTGTCGTGCTAAATAATAATATATGACCATATGTCTTCGAAGGGCGAAACCCCCTGGGTTTATTTTTAATGCATTGATTATTATTGTGCTTATGGATTATAAGATCTTAGATGGGTGGGGGTGGAGGTTGAACACCTCGATTTTCTGGCCATATTTCTAGGATTATTTATTTATTCTTTTAGAAAAATTATACATAAACAAGTATTTGCTCGGAGCTTGTTAATTTTTTTACCACAAGAAGATAAAGATAAACAATCCAGGATACTACATCCACTACTCGGGCAAGCGACACCATAAAGTGTGAAGACCCGGCGAAAGCGTGTACGTTGGTAATGATCGGAATCGTCGTCGGGGGATCATGCAGAACAGGAAAATGGGATATTTTGGCTGTTATTCAGGTTTCAGGGGTCAGACCTTGAACTTGATTCAGTTTGGGATTTTTTTTTTTCTATTATGCTATTTACTTTGTGTTTAGAGAACCCGGTTGATAATTAGTTTATCAGTGTTTTGCTTGTGAGTCTCTCTCTAGATCAGGCTTAGGGTTATTACTTAGTCTATGGGATTATTCATGTCTCTATACGTTTCTAACACATGCGAATCCGGTTGCTATCTAAAAATAAAAGTGGTAACTGCCTTCGTGGTAGTTCAGGTAGCCGAGTACTGTGATCCAAGGATAGACGTAGTGTTAGATTTGTTAGGAGGTGACTAATGACCCCATAGAAAGTATGTTAACCCTAGTAGGATGCTCTTTTCTTATATAGTCCAAGCGATCAAGTTACGTTAGGATTTCACTAGGTGATACCTGTTTTTAGTTGATATTTGATAATAGTAAGAACTTATCACGATTTGGTTATGCCGCCATTACGTTGAGATCCGACGGACGTTGTTGGATGTCCATAATAGGTCAGCATCGAAACCTATAATGAGATGAGATCTATTATAAGATCAAGAATCAAATCATGAATAAGGCATCATGCTAGTGGAAGTCCTTTCCACATTGACCTTAGGCTAGGCTCCAGATCTTAGGGTATTGAACAGACTAGTAGGAACTATGATATTTTCTAAGGGTACTAATACTTCGCAAAAAAGTTTGTAATTCTAGTGGGAGTATGATAGACCGGGGTCTAGCTCTAGGAGGTCGTGACCTTTCTAGATATGTATAAAACCTCTTAAAGAAGCGATATGTAAGAGGTTCCCTCCAAATCAACAGGCTAAAGGTCTAGGTGGAAGGTATGCAGTTCAATATTCCTACCAGGTGAGAGATGTGTTTTCTTCCATGCTGGTTCACCTAGTGGTTTCCTTCGAGACATAGAGGATGTCGGTGCCTGTGGGTAATGGCTTTTACCTGCATCTGTTGGAAATAAATCCATGGTAGAGGCCCGCAGCGGAAGCAAAGAATAGGTCCGAAGATCGTGAGCGGTGTGCGTTACATATCAAAATTTTCATCGTAACGATCTACATATGCGTGTATGAATCTAGCATGGCAACTACACGAACCCCTAACGACGATCTAACGCGAAAGAATAATCTAGCATGTATGCATGTTCTATCTATGCTAGATCTACATGTTAGAGATTATACCTGCGTGCGGATTCTTTCACCACGATAAGTTTCTTCTTTGTCGATGGAGACGGGCACGGATCTGCTCGATATAGCTTCGGTACGACGGCCATAACTTTCTGTTTCGAACTCCGATTAGGCTGAAATTTTGACTGCAGGTAGCCAACTTCGAGACGCACCTTTTACAACAAGTTTTATCTCATTTGAACTTCTGTAGCTCCCGAAATCACAGAAACAACGCTGATTTTCTGTGCAGATTCTGGACAGCAAAAGGTTGCGGGAGACGCCTTCTAGTTCACCCGATCTCACACGATGCACGGCACCTCGTCGATGGATCTCTGAGTGCCTCCATACGACGAGCCTTCTCCTTCTATGAAACACCACGCGAGGAAAACGAGTCGCCATCCACTGGCGCAAGCGAGGGAGAGAGAGAGACGAGAGAGGAGATGAGAAGAGAGGAGAGGGGGCGGCTAGGGTTTCCCCATAGCTTGGCCGGCCCCTTAGGGCTTGCAATATGCATAAGCCGGCCCCCCCTCTCCCCTTTCCTTTATATAGGGTCGGCCCTAGGCTTATGGATAAGCCTAGTACGGATAGGATTGACTGATTCAAACCTTTCCCTATATATCTCTTCTTTTATCTCTATCTTTTTCTTGTTTTTGAAAACGGTCAAAACCAGCTCGTTTTTTGTGCCTCATGATCGGCCCTTTCATTGGAGGCAAAAACCTCCTGAAACCAGTGGGGCCGGCCTTGACCAGTCTCTCAACACTTAGAGCCGGCCCCCTTAGTGCATAGTGGCGCATGGTATGACCAAAACGCCCTTATATCACTAGTTGGTCGTTCCTCGTGTACGAGACTTTGCAAGATACACATAAGTGAAGTGCACCAGTGATTTCACTATTCTCTGAGGTTCCCATAGGGTGCCCCTAGTGAAGTCAACTAGTTAACTCGTAACATGTCCCGGTGCATCGCACCCATGTGGCAAAGTCCACTTATGGTAAGGAATTGCTACATGCGTCTCTGCACTAACCTAGGGTTTCCCCTTAGTGCACACACGTAGCTACGCATCTACCGTGCACTAGTGCGAAGCACTCACGGAGCGTATGTTTTGACTTCTCGCTTCCTCTAACTGCGTTCTGTGTTTCGAGGAGATGGTATAAGAACCGTACATAATGTCGATAAGGTGGAACCTTCAGGGACCAGGGTTCATGGCTTCCAACTTAGACTCGATCGACACACTACTCGAGTGTACCATCGATCCTCTGAGTCCGAGTTAACCTGCGTAGACACCCAGAGTGCGACGCAGGCTGCACTCCAATTCCCCCGGACTTACTATGTTCTCCCTCATACCCCTGCTCTCCGCTTAGTATGGTAAACTCGTTGTCCCTCCATCTGGTGCCATGATGTAACTCGAGCGGTGGAGAATACCGTCAGACTCGAGTGCTCATATGACTCGGTTCCTTCCAGATTGACCACATACATCGTACCTCCGATTACTTTTACGAGCAACCGAATCCGTCACCAGTCAAACTGATGACCACCTGGCCAGGGTTTAATACGATGTAGGTCAGACTAAGGAACGCACCTCCTGTTAGGGGTGTAGATAGCCTGCAAGAGTGGCATGCTGATGCAACGCCAGCCGGGTAACCCAGTATACCGTGGTTTTGGATCACTGCATCCGGATCCTCACACATTGGTGCGCCAAAGCACCACACAACTGGTTAGTCCACCAGACATGGTTCCTCAGGGTTTATGACCGTTTTACCCTAAGCAGAAACACGGTTTAGTGCACCAGTGTTTGCTCACCGATCTGTGCACCATGTTGGTTCCGTTCGGCCATAGATACTGTGCCTGGTAATGACCGTGGTGGAGACACCCACGCTCTGTCATCCCAACAGCTTATCCTGATAGGGCGACCAACCCTAATCAGAGCTGCGAACGTATTTAGGTTACATGGGACTAGTCCCTTGAGTCTCCCACTCAAGAGGATTATCATATAGCCATGGCTCTCTGTTCTGTAATCAGAACACGTACTAAGGTACGTACCAATATGCAATATTATACTATCAACCATACAAAGTTAAACACTAGGTTTTTATGAGTTGTAGACCTCATCAATTCTAACAATCTCCCACTAAGTCTAACGAGGAATAACGGTGTTGAGCTCTGTAGCTTCTACATGCTGCCCAAATGCCTTTGCAGGAATTCCCTAAAGGAATTGGCAACATTGTCTGTAGATTTCACCTCAGTACCGCTACTTGCATTTCCTCCTATAACTGTCAGATCAAGTGGAGTTTGTACTTGATGGGTTTCCCCTCACGGTGGTGCCTAGTCTCCTTGGACCTTGCTTATCGCTCCTCTAATGCAACAACAGATAACTGAGCCTCTGGTACACGTCCCAAGTTCTCTAAGAACTTCCTAAGCCTTACCACATGATATACTACCTCGCATGCAACAATGTGCTCAGTCTTTGTGGTAGAGTCTATGATGCACTTTTACATCACACTCTACCAACGATCGCTTCTAATCTCATGATTAAAAATAATCCTTGAAATCGATTCTCTAGAACATACATCTGACACCAAAGTCAGATCCTGTTTGTCCAATCGATATCAGGACCTGTGAAGTGCAAGCTAACTCACAATCCTTACTTAATAAGGATTTCTGAGTATACGCTTCACTTTAGTCTAGTGATTTGGACCCGGTTTCGATTGAAACCGACCCATGAATCCTGCTGCGTAATAGATATCTAGCCTCGTAAAACGAATCTGGCTAGAATCTTATCTTCATGCGTAGCCTGTGACAGCAAGAGAATCTTGCTCTGGTTATCTCGAGTTACCTTGATTCCTAGAGCATAACTCGCCTCACTAGGGTCTTTCACATCGAATTGTGATGACTACAAACCTTTACCGTAAACAATATTCTTACATCATTTTTAATCAGTAGAATATCGTTAACGTAAAGTACTAAATACACCCTTGTAGCTATTTCACCTTTCTTGTACCAACTTGGTTTATCCTCATTCTGATCAAATCTGTGTAGCGGATTTCCTTGATCAAAATAGATATTCCAACTTGAATGCTTGCATCAGTCCATAAATAGACCTTTGCAACTTGCATTCTATATCTTCCTAACCTACTGACACAAACCCTGGTGCTATATCATCCATATGTCCTTTCCAAATTCCTGTTAGGGAATAACTGTTTTGATATCCATCAACCAGATCTCTCAACTATAATGGGCTGTGATGGATTAAGAGGATCCAAAATAGACTTAGGCATAGCTACCAGTGAGATGGTTTTGACATAGTCAATCCCTTCTCCTTTGACAACTAATCTAGCTACTTAAGTCTTAACCGGGTGCTCTTCTTATACACCTCCTACACCCTGAAGGGTGATAGTGCTATAAGTGTCAAGACTGTTCCAAGGGACATTGATGTAAGCTTGCCTCTATGGTCTTTTGTCAGTTAGATCTGTCAGAAGCTCCCACTACTTCTTCATAGCTCTAGGGATCATCCTCCTGAAACTCTGGATTAACTATAAAAGTTTCTCCATAGCATCTATCAGGAGCTCTGATGCTCGCACAACGACGAGGTGGTGGTGATACAAAGTGAATCGTTTCTACAGTGCCTAGTATACTAGTTTCTTGTATCATCTACTCCCACTACGTTTTCAGATACGCACTCTCTACCAGTACCCAGTAGTTTACCCAGAACTACCTTACTGATAAACTTATGGTCTATAATATAATCTTGGTCTAGGTAGATGGTGTTCGTAGAAACGATTACCTTTCAAACCTCAAGATCATAGAATAGTTCACCTTATGCCTCCTAAGGGTAACCTATAAACAGATATACCTGGAACCACATCTCCATCTCATCCCTTTTGTCCTTTTGCACAAGTGCAGGACAACCCTATATCTCGAGACACTATAGTGTCAGCTTTCGCTTAGACCATAGCTCTCTATAGGTCTGAGGCACTGATCTAGATGAGAGATAGTTTCAGATATAAGCTACTGTTTTAAGGTACAACCCCACCAAAGGTGGATAGTACATTTGGCGATATTCATCATACTACGGACTATGTCAAATAGAGTCCGATTCCTTCTCTCGGAGACTTCATTCTGACGTGTCATCCTTGGAGCATTTAACTGGGAGATAATCTCATACTCCCTCAGGATCCTATGGAACCCATCCGATAGGTTCTTGTTCCTTCGATTAAATCGAAGAGACTCCTATTGTCTGGACGCTCTTGGAACCATAGACGTCAAAAATAACTAACACCAATACCTTAGCGACCCTTTTAGTTATTCTGCCTTCCAGATAATACTCATAGGTTAGAAGGATCTTCGATGAATCTGTGAACAGAAACTCGGCCTTCTTTTATCTCTGAATTTATCTAAGGCAGAATATCTAAATCAGAGGGGTCACAAATGGGATAGCTTCTCCTAGAAGGATTTAGATGAATTTCAATTAGACACTGCAGCTGTCATGAAATCTATTTTCGAATTAGGATTAAATACAAAGAGATTTTTCTGATCTATTCCTCTAACTATGAAGCTATCAATTCAGTTTAAGATACACACCTACGGTGCTATCTAAAACTAAAAAACTTTATTTACTAAGGAGGAAACATAACTACATCTCTAAAAATCAAAATCCGTGTTTCGGAAAAACTAAGACAATCATATCTAACAGCTTCCGCAGCGGCTTATGGCATCAGTACCTATGTTAGGATTACTTCACTATAAAGTCGCCTTCTGCTTTCCTTGAATCTCTGTAGACCCGAAGTCTACATTCCAAGAAGCATAAGAACTGCTACTAGATAGCGACTCAACTCCTAACATCCTGAGACCGTACACTATCTCCAAATATCCCCTATACTTGCTAAAGCAGAAACACTTCCGTCCTTAGCGTTACCAGACTTAGGAGTCCATACCAGTTTCTGTACTAGAATAGTTTTCGATCTCTTATAAGTTACTCCTTTGGGTTCTTCTAAAGAAGACCTAGGTTAAGCACTAAAGGCATTGCCTTTAATCTTGATCACATCCTTTGTCTCTTGAAAATCTCCTTAGAAGTTCTGCGTTTATCATCTCTAACTTGTTAAAGCTAAAGTCTCTGATAACGCCTTCGAATGTTCCAGATAAGGATGCACGACAGATGTTTTCCACCACCTCGTCATCTGGCACCATGTCTTTGGAATCTAGTTCGATCTGGAACTCAAAGATGTGTTCCCGAACAAGCATACCCACTGACATCTCGATACCGACAAGTATCTTGGTGGATAAGCGATGAGTCTACCGACTTCGCCTAGCAGATATCTAATGCAAGTAAAACTTTATTTGAGAAGACCCGGTATATCTTTGACTCGCTTCTAAAGAGTTGTCCGCAAGTCTGCTATAACACAGAACTTGCACATCTCCTCAGACTCTCGCTAGTCGTCATATGCCCTAGTTAGTGCCCTAGTGATATCTGGACCCGTTAGGTCTAATTCAGGGATATTTAGATTGCTAGCCAATGTACGTTTACTACCCTAAGCATAAACTAAAGATAGCGCTTTCGCTCTACGTAATTAGAGACCCAATAACTGGTTCTCTTATGGGATAGCGGATAGGGGAACTATATGGTTGAATGAAAAAAGAATAAAGAAAAAACTTATTTTATGGATTTTTAAAACAAGCTAATTATATCCAAATGTCAGCGCTACCCTCACAGCGAAGACATCTCTATGGATTAATTAATCATGTATGTAAGATCTCGGAATCGACTATACCTGCCCTAGGGGGCATCATGCAGCGTCAATCCGCTTACACAGGCCTTTCCTTGACCCAGTCCAAATCTTCCAACTAAGGGCTTTGATGGACCATGGTTGTCCTTTTAGCTAGTGCCACGTGATCCCCATTGTCTGAGCAACGAATGCCTCACGTCCACTTCGGATGCTTACCCACAAGCCTAAGAAATTACGGCACGGGAGTTCATACGACCCCCACTAGGGTGGGAAAAAGACCCTTCTCTCCTGGCCCCGTAACTGTCATATCCTGAAGGAGACCGCTAAGTTATCTGGCATGGAAAAATATAAGCCTCACCCTAGGGGGTGTCGAGCTACGCCCTTCTACCCAGACACAGAGCAGTTGGTTGTGGAGGCCAGAGGATCTCTTCGAGTCCTCTTACACATCCCTTATTATAGTTGAGGGTTATTTAATGCAAGTATGAGTGTACACTAAGGTCACGACAACCTATACACTAGACCTTGGTCATACCGTGCTCCCACTAGCGTTTCAAGCCTTTCACGAAGCGTTAATCGATCTCGGAATATCATAGTCCCTGCCTCGAGTGGATTTCTCCACCCAAGGGTCACATTACATATCCCAAGAACATCGATGCTTTGCAAACCTAGCTATCACTCTAATGCTCTGGAGCCTAGCCTAAGGTCAGACTGACAGGAAAGGTCTTCCACTACCATGGCGCCTCGCTTATAAATTTGACGAATGATGTCATAGTAGAACTCCAACTCATTCTAGGTTTCGATGCTGGCCAAATAGGCACACCCGACTACTCGGGTATTGACCTAATGGTGACATAACCAAATGTGAGGAATTCACACTATCATCAATAGTCAATTAAATAATAGGTGTCACTAGTGGAATCATATCCTATTAAGGTCACTAGGATCCGGGGGGAAAGGGCATCCCTCTAATATAGATAATCAAATTATCGCATCGGGGTTCTCTACTGAAATATAAAGAACTACTGAAAGAAACAAGCACACAACTGAATCAAGTTCAGGGTCCGACCCCTGAACTTGACTGGCACAGTGTAGGCTCTCTGTCTCCTTCGCAAGGATCCTCGATCTGGTGCAAGCCTCTGTATACAATCTCCTGACGCTTTCTGCCCTTTACCGTTATCGTGTATGTTTTGCCGGATCGCCATCGTCCTCCAAGATTCCGCTCGTCCTCCGGTGGTGGATCTCCACGGCAAGTCCTCCTCTTTAATCTGTAACCGAAAAAAGATCTAGTACGCTTCGAGCAAGTGCTCGCTCGTACACAATTTCCTAGAAAGAAAAGGAAAACAAACCTAATAACAAGCCTGGGAATCAAGGGTGGTTAACTTCCACCACTTGCCCGACTATGGCTCTAAAACCTATCCACACATAGAAGAAAAACATCCAGACAATATTTGCTAACACGGGGTCCAACCCCCGGTAACAAGCAATCACAAATCTAGATTATTTTAGAAGCGGCTCCCTGCAAGAACAATTCATAGAACATACAAAATATAATATGCATGATCTACTCGTAGAACCCCGATGGTGGCACATACTATTTATGCGCACACATGACAGTTTCATAAAAAAAATATGAAACGCACACCACTAGCGTGCTCTGATACTAATTGTTGGAAATAAATCCATGGTAGAGGCCCACAGCGGAAGCAAAGAATAGGTCCAAAGACCGTGAGCGGTGTGCGTTACATATCAAAATTTTTATCGAAACGGTCTACATATGCATGTATGAATCTAGCATGGCAACTACGCGAACCCCTAACGACGATCTAACGCGAAAGAACAATTTAGCATGTATGCATATCTATCTATGCTAGATTTACATGTTAGAGATTATACCTGCGTGGGGATTCTTTCACCGCGATAAGTTTCTTCTTTGTCGATGAAGACGGGCTCGGATCTGCTCGATATAGCTTCGGTACGACGGCCATAACTTTCTGTTCCGAACTCCGATTGGGCTGAAATTTGGACTGCAGGTATCCAACTTTGAGACGCAACTTTTGCAATAAGTTTCACCTCGTTTGGACTTCTTTAGCACCTGGAATCATAAAAAAAACGTTGATTTTTTATGCAGATTCTGGACAGCAAAAGATTACGGGAGACGTCTTCTAGTTCACTCGATCTCACACGAAGCACAGTACCTCGTCGATGGATCTCTGAGTGCCTCCATACGACGAGCCTTCTCCTTCTATGAAACACCACGCGAGGAAGACGAGTCGCCATCCAATGGCGCAAGCAAGGGAGAGAGAGACGAGAGAGGAGATGAGAAGAGAGGAGAGGGGGCGGCTAAGGTTTCCCCATAGCTTGGCCGGCCTCTTAGGGCTTGCAATATGCATAGGCCGGCCCCCCCCTCTCCCCTTTCCTTTATATAGGGCCGGCCCTAGGCTTATGGATAAGCCTAGTGCGGATAGGATTGACTGATTCAAACCTTTCCCTATATATCTCTTCTTTTATCTCTATCTTTTCTTATTTTTTAAAAAGGTCAAAACCAGCCCGTTTTCTGTGCCTCATGACCGGCCCTTTCATTGGAGACAACAACCTCCTGAAACCAATGGGGCCAGCCTTGACCAGTCTCTCAACACTTAGGGTCGGCCCCCTTAGTGCATAGTGGCGCATGGTATGATCAAAACGCCCTTATGTCACTAGTTGGTCGTTTCTTGTGTATGAGACTTTGCAAGGCACACGTAAGTGAAGTGCACCAGTGATTTCACTATTCTCTGAGGTTCCCGTAGGGTGCCCCTAGTGAAGTCAACTAGTCAACTCGCAACATGTCCCGGTGTATCGCACCCATGTGGCAAAGTCCACTTATGGCAAGGAATTGCTACATGTATCTTTGCACTAACCTAGGGTTTCCCCTTAGTGCACACACGTAGCTATGCATCTATCGTATACTAGTACGAAGCACTCACGGAGCGTATGCTTTGACTTCTCGCTTCCTCTAACTGCGTTTTGTGTTTCGAGGAGATGGTATAAGAACCATACATAATGTCGATAAAGTGGAACCTTCAGGGACCATGGTTCATGGCTTCTAATTTAGACTCGATCGACACACTACCCGAGTGTACCATCGATCCTCTGAGTCCGAGTTAATCTACGTAGCCACCCAGAGTACGATGCAGGCTGCACTCCAATTCCCCCGGACTTACTATGTTCTCCCTCATACCCCTGCTCTCCGCTTAGTATGGTAAACTCGTTGTCCCTCCATCTGGTGCCATGATGTAACTCGAGCGGTGGAGAATACCGTCAGACTCGAGTGCTCATATGACTCGGTTCCTTCCAGGTTGACCGCATACATCGTACCTCTGATTACTCTTACGAGCAACCGAATCCGTCACCAGTCAAACTGATGACCACCTGGCCAGGGTTTAATACGACGTAGGTCAGACCAAGGAACGCACCTCCCGTTAGGAGTGTGGATAGCCTGCAGGAGTGACATGCTGATGTAACGCCAGTCGGGTAACCCAGTACATCGTGGTTTTGGATCACTGCATCCGGATCCTCACACATTGGTGCGCCAAAGCACCACACAACTGGTTAGTCCACCAAACATGGTTCCTCAGGATTTAGGACAGTTTTACCCTAAGCAGAAACACGGTTTAGTGCACTGGTGTCTGCTCACCGATCTATGCACCGTGTTGGTTCCGTTCGGCCACAGATACTGTGCCTGGTAATGACCGTGGTGGAGACACCCATGCTCTGTCATCCCAACAGTTTATCCTGATAGGGCGACCAACCCTAATCAGAGCTGCGAACGTATTTAGGTTACATGGGACTAGTCCCTTGAGTCTCCCACTCAAAAGGATTACCATATAGCCATAGCTCTCTGTTCTGTAATCAAAACACGTACTAAGGTACGTACCAATATGCAATCTTATACTATCAACCATATAAAGCTAAATACTAGGTTTTTACGAGTTGTAGACCTCACCAATTCTAACAGTATCGCGGGGGCCTATTACTCCCATGTTGATACCACCTAGATTTGTGGGAAGCATCTGAAAGCTTTTGTGAAGCCACCGTTGTTGTGCATGGCAGGTCACATAAAACTATCCAAAAGAAGACTGAGTGGTCTTTCAGATTACCGTGAGCAATTCTGATAAAGACTGGATTGCATACACCCCGTTAGCAGAAGTGGTTGTATACTCCCACCAGGCTGTTGTCTCTATTTCAAGGTCGATAGTCTCAGTGCTCAAGCCTAGAGAATTTCAATTCCTGGATGTCTCCACTGAAGGTGGTGAAGATATAACGACTAGAGTAAACATTATCTATTTTTTAAATCTATAAAATGGATTATAGTAAACCCTAATTTTAACTTTGTGCCATTGTTTATAGAAAATATGACCAAACTCTTCATCCTCAATAATAACAAACTAACAAGACCAAATCAAGAGGACTGGAAGCATAACCTAATGCTCGTCCTAAGGGTTGGCAAGCACACGATTACTCTAAGTACCCCTCAACCGGTCTTGCGGGACAGGTGCTACTGAGGCCCAGATGAAGGAATAAAAAGACTATCTAGAAGCTAATGAGATGTAGCTCTTATTTCCTGAGCATGGATTTTCTGTATTAATATTAATAACGATGACTTGGGTTATTGCTTTAATTAGAATACTACTTTGGTATGTGTAATCCACATGTAATAAGGACCCCAGATAACACAGTTGGCTATTGAGATGCATGGTGGGTCTATGCTTTGGAGACCCAGTAGATCAGTCATATGTAGACCTAAATTGAGTTCACAGCTTTGGTGATATTGGTCGCTTCATCAGGAATAAGGTGCTGGCAAGTAGAGGAATATGGTGAAGTCTCCACCACGAGGACGTTGGATCTTCATTCACCTGACCAAGCACGATGATCGTGTTGAACAAGAACCAAAACAGTGCACAGATCAGTGTATCAGAGCCTGGTACGAAAGTCGTCTTACTACTATAGATAATCCTCAATGCACAATAAGCCAATCGGATGTGTGGTGCTTTGATGTACCAACATGTGTGAACCTTCCATAATCCAATACCACGGTACATTGTGTTTCTCAGCTGGCACTGGAGTGGCATGCAACCTCTATAGGATATCCGACATCTAGAGATGAATGGGTGCGTTTTAATGAGTCAACTTGTCTACACAATTAACCCAGGCCTGGTGATAGTTAGTATGACTGACGACAAAGCGGATACTAGGCATAGCATCAGAGGTGTGTAGTGTTATAGATGACAAGCCATCAAATCATAGTCATATGATCGATTGGGTTTGACGGTGCTCCCTACCGACCAAGTTGAATCATAGCACTAGTAATATGAGGGACTAAAGATTATCAAAGTATAGTAGAGAATAGGGTTACAAGAGAGTAACATAAGTTTAGGATTACTAGAATTTAACTCACGTTGTGCTTTGGGTAACTACGCGGGTTAATCAGATTAGAACTGATTAATGAAACTTTCGGTGTGTCACCAGAACAGTTAATCAGGGATCCGGTTGGATTTAGAAATCCTGAACCCTAAAGCTTCCACCCTGTTATTGTGTATAAAAATTCTTTCCTGACCCAGTTGAATACGTTAGATACGAAGTGACATGATGGAGCGCAAGCCCGAAGCCTAAGAACCTAATTCACATGTGTTAAGGGGCTATAGGGGTATTTTGGTAAATACTGAAATATGGCTCATAATATTTTGAATGTGGATCTTAAAATGAGCGGAATAATTTCAGGAGCTCATAGGCACTGACAGAACTGATCCGAGTAATGCACCTCACTTTATCTCTCTTACAGTGCTCTTCTTTTATGAGGGCATTTTTGTCCAAGGTATCACAGAAGATAAGGGGAAGGCCTAAGCGACTTCCGCCTCATCCTTATCTCAAAGGGGCCGGCCCTAGCTTGCGTATAGCACTAGGGGGCGACCCTATAAGAGAAAAAGGGAAGATAGAGGCTAGCCCTAGCTCTCACCCTCTCTAGAAAAACTGACCCCCCCTCTCCTTCTCCCTCTTTGTGGTTTCGGCCAAGGAAGAAAGAGGAAGAAGGAGGAAGAAAAGAGAATGAAGAAGAGAGAAAGAGAAGGAGATCTTCACGGCTCACTGTCGTCTTCGCTACGTGTTGTCCTTCGTCGACGCGTCGTCCTTGCACTCAGAGATATAACGTCGTGGGCTTCTTCCTTTGCAAAGGGTAAGGTGATATCCGACAGCTTCTCTCTCAGTTTACATGAAGTTCATCATCAATGATTGTTACATTCTCCTCATATCAAAGATCCGTAAGGTATGATAATTCTAAACACTTAACTAAATGCATACATGTAGATCCTTCATAGATCGTAGTATGCCTCTAAGGTGTCCGTACATATGTTAGGTTCATAGATTTGTATATAAATTGTTTTGTGGAATAGATTATGATGAAACATATACTACCCGATCTTCGGGTCTATGTTTTTACTTCCGCTGCAACTCTGGTATAAGGATTAAAATCCAACAGATAATTCATAATTAACTATCATCTAGTCATGATGCAAATTTGGGTTTGATCCGATGCAAAAAAATTTACGTCCTGACTTTTCGCCAAAAAGTCATAGCCCTAATTTCTACATCATCTTTTGGGTGGCAAAATCACTTCCACCTTGCGCTCCTCAAACCAACAGTGCCGACTATCTTAGCTAGTAAAATCTCTTGGTGGTTGTACCAAAGGCCTAGGATCGAATCTCACCTTCGTCATAGGTAGGAGGTCCGCCTTATATAATTATATCTCCTTCAGTAAGCATCGGTACTATTATATCTTCAACTACCACTTATTCGAACTTCTCGGAAACAAAACCTAGTTAATCTTGTCCATTGATCCATTTCCCCATTCGATCATTTACTATCAATAGTATTATCATTAACCAGGTCATATACCAATTCATTTTTTGACCGATAGTTATAATGATAAAAAGAAGTACCCTTAATGGATTGTGAGTGATTCAACAATAGAAAGTAAAGTGTATGATCATTCAACCAAATTATTGGTACACTTGCTTGTGTCTTGATAGAATAAGCATTATCTATCATTAACCAACAGTCTTGACAAAGAATTATGGAGCCTTCTTGGTTTTTAGTCCATGAACACTCTAAGTCCATAGATTTATTACCTTGCAGATGAAAAAATTTAAAAAAGAGAGGAAAAAATACCTTACAAATGATACGTGCGAATAATACAACTAAAATGTTTTTAAGTTTACTTGAAGAAATAGTACTTTTCCCATCTTCTCTTTAGCAAACCATGTTGCTTAATATTAGGAAACCCTAACCGTGAATAGTAAGGTATTGTTTGGATCCTGTACAATTAGGGGTGTGTTTCTATTTGTACAGGTACAAACAAAATTTTATGTTTGATTGCTGCTCTTTTAAATGTGCAACCGGTTGTGCATGTTTAAATATGTGCCGCTAGCTGTTCTTTTGAGAATTCATCTCACCCCATGAACAAATAGAAACCCACCACTTATTTACACATATGGTCCCCACTTTAGACACAAACACATACACAAATATGTACAAATGACAAAAACAGACAAACACGTGCAATTATGAATATGCGTTTTTTTACATATGCATTACAAGAATGCATATGCAAAGAAACGCACGTCATATATACACAATATCCAGTTTTCCATCCGGATCGGATCAACTTGATGAGGCACTGATCATAGCCGTACCTTTGCACCCAATCTCTACTGGTGAATCACATTGACGCTAACCTCAGGCAGAGGAATAAGCGGCTATGATAAGGTGTCACATCATGATGGCCAAATAAGGTGGAAAGTAGGATGGCTAAATAGCATTGCTCTTTCAACTTCCATGCCAAACCACCAAGTTATTAAGCTGCCCCAATCCCTCCCCCCCCCCCTCTCTCACATCCATTGTATTCTCTGTCATTTTCACAAATAGTAAGTGTGTATCAGATGTATTGCAAGAAACTGACTTACAAAATCCTTAATTCGGGCGACTCGTCTGCGGAAAAAACCTCATCATATCGTCTCGTTGAAAATCCCCCGAGAAAATCCCTCTAGATCTTCCGAATCTTGACCGAAGTGGCAACTACCCTTTATACCCTTCCAACGTTACTCGAATAAACAACGAAAAAGCCGGTGCGATAACCCGCGGAGAGAAATAAATATATCCCCCCCCCCCAACCCACACACAAAATCGTCTCAATCTCAACCACTAGATATCACGAGATTGAGTCCGAGAAATTGATCTCCAGGTAATTTGATTTTGTTCACGACGATCTACCTGATGGAAAATATTGGGTGTTGCTATTTGCACCCACAAAACAAATAAAAAAAATATTGGATGTGTCACCATAACATCTTATATATTTTCTTAATCCCTACTATAAGTTGTCGATTGCTCCTATCCGAATATGGTGTGGTCCATGTCGAACAGGATAAGGAGGAGAAGAAAGAAGAAGAAAAGTGGAAAGAAAAATAAGAGGAAGGGGAGGAGCGGCAACGTCGATGGTGGGCGAAGCAGGAAGAAGAAGAGACACAAACCCATCAATGGGGTGAGAAAAAATTTGACGACCAGCTTTGACAACCGGTAACTACGACTGACTAGTGGCACTGCACCACATACGCCACACAAGATCAGGAGGTAATTTGAACCCCAATGAAAATGACCCCCTTAGCCTCTTCAAATTACCTCCTTATCCTTATGTGGCGTATGTGGTGCAATGCCGCTTGTCAATTGTAGGTATCGATCGTCAAAGCAGGTCATCCAATTTTTTCTCCAATGGGGTGCACTATCAAGAAGAGGTAATAGTAAAAATCATAAATGGATTGGGATGTGTGCATGATATGGGTGGTGTTAGTAATTTTGTGGGTGCAAATAGTAACACCCAAAATATGTTTTTAGAAAGTTTTGGATCATTGTCCGTTGCAATATTTTTAGTATTAGAAATGGAGACACATCTTATTATAAATCTCCACGAGTTTTTATACCACATCTCAATGAAAAGAAACAAATATATTAGAGGCTTTGTCCATAATGGTCCCTAACTCTGTCGTATTACTGGAAATAGACCTAGTTACTTTTTGCATTACTTTTTTGACCATTTTTTTATTTCAGACTAAAGTAACCCCGAGGTTCATAAAGGGCTTCACTCCCATTTTAAAAGGGATTTGACTTGCGTCACTGACGATCTGTCTCCCCTTTCTATCGATGACATTTTAGGAAGAGACAAGTGGTGAATCCCATTTTAATGGCCACGATTGGACCATGGGATTAATCCTAGAGGGATGTCAGTACCATGACCGACTGCAGCCCATCACCGGCCATCGTCACCCGTCCGCCGCCATCGACCACCGACAAGCACCTCCCACCGACAACATCACCCCGTCGGTCACTACCCGCGGCCGTCATCGTCGATCGGCCACTACCCGCCGCCGTCGTTGTCGATCGGCCACCACCCCCATCGACTACCTGTTGCCCGCCGCCGCCGCCCCGTCGGCCACAGTGATGGGAGCCGGTGGGCAACCAGTGGTCGACGTCAGCGGGCAGGCGACGATGGCGGGCAACCGGTGGTCGACGTCAGCGGGCGGCGGGAGGTGCTCGTCGGTGGTCGACGTCAGCAGGCAGGCGAAGACAGCGCCCACAGTGATGGGCGTCGTCGACCATCACTATGGGCGCCTTTCACTGTGGCCGCCGGCGCCAATCACTGTGGGCACTATCGTCGCCCGCCCGCCGCCGTCGACCACCGACGAGCACCTCTCACCACCAACGCCACCCCGTCGACCACCACCCCCATCCGATAGTTTTTAATAGAAGATTGGATGGATATAATGTGGGTGCTGACGCCCAACACGGTGGGCGCCTAACACTGTGGGCGCCCAATACTGTGGGCACCAGTGCCTAACACTGTGGGCGCCGATGCCTAACACTGTAGCGCCTAACACTGTGGGCACTTAACACTGTGGGCGCTGGCGCTTAACACTACGGGCGCCGACGCCTAACACTGTGGGCGTCTAACACTGTGGCGCCTAACATTGTGAGCGACTAACACTGTGGCGCCTAACATTATGGGTGCCTAATATTGTGGCGCCTAACACTGTGGGCGTCGGCGCCTAACACTGTGGGCGTCGGCCCCTAACACTGTGGGCGCAGCCTCCTAACACTGTGGCGCCTAACATTGTGGGTGTCTAACATTGTGGGCACCTAACATTGTGGTGCCTAACACTGTGGGTATCAAAGCCTAACAATGTGGGCGCCGACGCTTAACATTGTGGCTCCTAACACTGTGGGTGTCGGCACCTAACACTGTGACGCCTAACACTGAGGGCGCAGACGCCTAACACAGTGGGTGTCGATGCCTAATACTGTGGCACCTAATACTGTGGGCATCGGCGCCTAACAATGTGGCACTTAACACTGCAAACATCGGCGCCTAACACTGTGGCACATAACACTTCGGGCGCCGGCGCCTAACACTGTGGGCGCCGGTGCCTAACACTGTGGGACCGGCACCAAACACTGTGGGCATCGGTGCCTAACACTATGGGCGTCTAACATTGTGGCACTTAACACTGTGGGCACCGGCGCCTAACATTGACGGCGTCGGCGCCTACCATTGTAGGCGCCGGCACCTAACACTATGGCTCCTAACACTGTGGCGCCTAACACTGTGGTCGCCTAACACTATGGGAGCCTAACACTGTGGCGCCTAATATTGTGGGCATCTAACATTGTGGCACCTAACACTGTGGGCGTCGGCGCCTAACACTGTGGCGCCTAACACTATAGTCACCTAACACTGTGGCGCCTAACATTGTGGGCGCCTAACATTGTGGCGCCTAACACTATGGGCACCGGCGCCTAACACTATGGAGCCTAACACTGTGGCGTCTTACACTGTGGGTGCCGGCACCTAACATTGTGGCGCCTAACAGTGTTAGGCGTCACAGTGTTAGGCATCACAGTGTTAAGCGCCACAGTGTTAGGCACCGACGCCCACAGTGTTAGGCGTCATAGTGTTAGGCGCCGACACCTACAGTGTTAGGCGCCGACACCCTTAGTGTTAAGCGCCAAAATGTTAGGCGCCCACAATGTTAGACGCTACAGTGTTAGGCATCAGCGTCCACAGTGTTAGGCGTCGGTGCCCACAGTGTTAGATGCCATAATGTTAGGCGCCATAGTGTTAGGGGGCGACGCCCGTAGTGTTTTGCGCCACAGTGTTAGGCGCCAGCGCCCGCAGTTTTAGACGCCACAGTGTTAGGCGATGGCGCCCACAGTATTAGGCGCCACAGTGTTAGGCGTTGGCGCCCACAGTGTTAGGCGCCATCGCCTTCAGTGTTAGGCGCCGGCGCCCTCAATGTTAGGCGTTGACGCCCATAGTGTTAGGCGACAACGCCCACAGTATTAGGCGCCACAATGTTAGGCCCCCACAGTGTTAGGCACCACAGTGTTTGGCGCCAGAGTGGATTAATGACGACGGCCCCCACACTGATGGGCGCCAGCGCCTTTCACTGTGGGCCGCAGTAGAATGCACCAGGTGGTGGCCGATGGGGCGTCAGCCTTGCCGAACTTGCCTCCGACTCTCATTTCTTCCATTTTCTTCACTGTTTTTATATTACATCCATCCAATCTTCCATTAAAAACTACCGGAGTTATTGACTTCATTTTATCCTCGTCTCTAAATGATCTCGTAGAGGATCACCCGAGGATCGCAATGCCTCCAGAATCACTAAATTCTGATGAGAAATGAAGAAGGTTTCTATCTCATTTCTTACCGCCACCGGCCACCGTCCGCTCGTCACCGGCTCGACAGCAAGGACTTACTAAATACTTTACGTTATGTAAGGACGTCAGGGACGAAAAATGACATCATCCCAATGATCTCCGACGACGAGAGACGGTTGAAGCAAGAAAAAATTCAAACGAAGAAGATGAATGGACTTTTTATTTATTTTGTTTAGATTTTAAGGGTAAAATGGTCATAAAAATACAATAGCTGTTCGAAAGTGACATTTGACACGTGTTGAGGGCTAGAAAAGTAACGCAAAAAGCATCTGGATCTATTCCCAGCAATAAAACAGAGTTGGGGGCCATTATGAAAAAAACCTCAAAATATTAGTATGGGATGGTTGGCAATGCCAGGCTGCTGGCTAATTCCGGCAGCATGACAAGTCAAAAAACAAAGCTAAACAAAAGTTACAGAACAATAAAGAATACATAAAAAACAATTAAAGAAAGAAATTTGCACTTAAGCCCCCCTTGAAGTTTAGTCCAAAATCACTTAACCCCCTTATAGTTAATAAATTATATTTTGACCCCTTTAATTCAAATTTTTTTTTTTTGTTTTTTGAGAATCCCTCTAATGAGATGAGGGGGGGTTCGGCCTAGACCCCTACCGGTTTATTAAAAAGAAAGAACGGAGAAAGATTACAAGGCATCGACACCCGAGGTGTACCCGATACCAACACGGGTTAACAAAATAACCCTACACAACAAGCAAGATAAAACAAAAACCGAACGCCCTAAGGCTTAGCAGCCCTCGATCTTTCCATATCCCGGAACTGCGCAAGAAGCCAACCTGCGTTTTTCTCCGTGATGGAGAGGCCGACAGCCGAAGCTAACTCAAGGATGGTACTGTCCTCCAGCATGTTAAGGGGAAGGCTCAGATCCTCTCCATCAAGTTTAGACAATTGATCCTGAAGATCCTGCTTGAGGGTCTTAGGCCGCGGCGGTCGGCGTTGCACGACGGATTCAAGGGCTCTAGATTTGGCTCGAAGCGAAGCCCTGGCTTCAATCGAGTCAGATCCTCGAGTAGCTAGTCTAGGACTGCGACGAGCGAGTCCCCCCTCCTCTAAGCCTCCAACTCGTGAAGTCCCGTCATCCAGGGGTGGGGCTACCACTGCAGGAATCGAAATCCCATGGGTCTCCCCATCGTTACTGACTCCCAAGTTGTCCTCGTCGATCCGTTGCTGTTCCTTGTCAACTACCCTTTCCACTACTAGCTCCAAGGCCGCATCCACAGCCTCTGGAACCCCCAAATCCTCCAAGGGCTCCTCCATACCAGTCTCCAGATGGACAACCTCTGCTCCCCTGCTGGCCTCTTCACCCTGAACCGCAATAGCTGTTGTCCCTTCATCGCTGACAACATTAACCACTCCGGTCCTTCGGGGTGAGTCAGTCTCAATATGTCCCTCTTCCGGTTGCCCACTGTCGGCACCAGAATAACAAGATTCGACACCAATTAGCCCAATTGGGTCCCTCAAGGCCTCTCCTCTTCGAGTCTCGGCACCAAGCTCCACGGGGAGGTCGTCCCCTGTCTTCTTCCCCTCAACTTCCGCATGAGTCTCCACATCCTCCCCGTGTCCGAGAGATCCCTCAAGAGGGGAACTAGGCTCATTCTCTAGGACCGAGAATCGAGAGCCCGAGGTTTGCACCCCTACCTTGTTGGTAGCCATCCTGCACTTCGACTTGTGCCCACCACCTGCATGCGTGGAAGAGACCAAATTAACTACCTCTGCCTCCCGGAGCACTGACGCTGCTCCATTAACAAGGGCCTCGGAACATCCAACTCCGCTATTAGCAATATTAGCCCCCATATCAGGAGGAGCACTCGCTGAATGGGGCTTGCTGAAATTGCCAGGCGCAGTTCCCACAGGCCTCCAACCCCTCACACCATCTTTAGCACCCAACTTCCGGCTAGGTCCCCGAAAGGAACTTGGAGCAACCTTATTAATCGGATTTTTCTACGCATTGCCAACACAAGCTGAGGTTGCGTGCCCGAAAATCCTGCACTTCGCACAGCTAGTCGGCTTCCACTCGTATAGAACTTTCTGCGTAAAGAGGACTTCCTCGTTCTCACCTCGGCCCGGTACAACATTGGGCAGCTCGTCACCAAATTTGATCTCAACACAACATCTAGCATAGTTCCGTCGAGCACCTTGTGCGGTCGGACGGTCTCTCGTGAGGGGAACCCCAATCAAACTTGTCAAACGGCTAATACCTTCCTTAGACCACCAATCGATCGGTAGATCCGGCAATCTAATCCATATGGGAATTTTGTCGAGTGGATCACGATCAAATTTAATATCCTTGTGCCACCTCTTCAAGACCACAAGTCGGCCCTCAAAGTACCAAGGGCCCTCTTCTAGCACTCTGGTGCTATCGCTAGCCATCATAAATTTGAATAAGAAAAGGCCATTCTCCCTCGAAAATATTTCCAACCCGCCCACCGGTTTCCATAGTCTATGCATCATTTCTTGGAACTTCGGAAAGAAGGGCTTTCTCCCCACAACATAGCCCACCAGAGTATGTTCCCAACCCCTCAAATTAGCTTCGATCTCACTAGAAGGCAAGATAGCATACTTAACTCCATTACGCACTTCTGGCTCGACGAAGTGTAGCCGAAGATCCTCCGCCTCCAAAGATGATCCTCCACAAATGGCACTCCATGATTTCCTTATGATAGGAATAGCCTTGCAAGAATCCGATGCACCTTGATCTAACTTCGAGGAAGGCTCCAAACCTGGATCAGAAATATCAGCAAACACTTGATGTGCACCAGACTCGCCTACATCAACCACTGTAGCCTCTTCGCCCTGTCTGATCCCCACTGCCATAGAACCACCCAAGGTCGATTTAGGACTATGCGGAGAAAAGATTAAGGGAGGAAAATCCCCAAAATTTTCTAGATCCACGGACGGATCAAATCTAACACGCATCGGATCCCCGTTAGTCCTCGGCCCCTTGTCTCGAGAGGAGCTGCCATCATCATCCAAGATCTTCCCAATGCCAAGATGACGGCTAGAAGCCAAGGCCTCCGAATCTCGCAAGCCTCCAGAAGCCCCCATCCTCTCCCCCGAGATACTCCCATGGGAGGAACCTCCCATGGGAGAGGACCCGGCCTTCAACCTCGGTCCCTGCTCCTGCTCGGCTCGCTCCGCTCCGGTCGTCCGCTCCGCTCCGCTCGGCCCGCTCCGCTCCGCTCCGCTCCCTTGGAAGATCCGCTCCGCTCTACAGACAACTTTGGAGTCTCCCTAGACTTAAAAAAAAAAAAAAAAAATCACATAGGTAGGAAAGCTCGATTTTTTAATTCAAATTTGATCAGATAAAAATTACTAGAAGTAAAAAATTAATGGTTAACAAAAGGGGCACTGTGCTACCATTGAAAACTATAGGGACCGGTTTGGAAGAAAAAAAATCGTCAGGAGGTTAAGTGAATTTTGACTAAACTTCAGGACGTAAAGTGTTATTTACCCTTATAAAACAAATAAAATTATCATTTTTGAATAAAAAATAATATGGTGATGAGGATGGGGGATTGGAGACTGTGTCTCCTTTTGTTTAGTTCAGGGAGGTGGTTAATCATTCAATTGCCCCGGCCCCCTCTGTCATGCAGACCTCAGGTATAAATGCAAGATGCCTTTACCCATCCCCCCCTCTCTCTCTCTCTCTCTCTCTCTCTCTCTGAGCTCTTCTTGCATCTCTCTCTCTCTCTCTCTCTCTTGCAACGGGTGGTTTCTGAGCAGAGGAGGACAATAGGAGGGAAGCTCAAATTGCAGTCCTTTGTGTCCAAATTGTCTCCAATGGGGGAAAAGGCTTGAACAGAGGGATGGGTGATTAAAGGTGGAAGGAATCTGATTTGGGTATCTTTTCTTTTTTCCAGCTTTCCACTGTTTTGTTTTGGTGTTTCTGTGAACTGGATCATGGGGTGGTGGTGGTGTGCTGATTTTGTGTTTGGCTTTGGAATTCTGGGCTTTTGAGTGGTTGGATTTGGTTCCTCTGTTCTCTGAAACCAATGCACTCTTGCTTCTCAGGTTGCTGATTCCCTCCCATTGCCTTGTCATTTCATCCCCTCCTTACAACTGGGATTTTTTGTCCTTTTGAGGCCTTTTGTGTGCAATTCCTAGGCTTTCATGTTGTTTCTTAAACTGGGTTCATAAGGAAATCTGTGGCATTCATTCACTTTCTCACTGTTTCATGATCTCTGATAATTACTGGTTTAAGGATTGTTGACAGAAGGAAAACAGGATTAGCTTCTTTTATTATTATCATTATTATTGTTTTTGTTGGAAATTGATAAAGCTGTTCATATCTGGAAGCAATGGCTTCTTATATGAACTGGGTTTGTTGTGCCTTCTGAGGGGTTCTCTTCTGAGATTGGTGGGTTTGGTGAACTGTGATGATCTTGACCTCTTTTTCATTTTGTGATGTTGTGTCAAGTATCAGCTAACACTGATCTCTGGTGTCCTTGGCTTCTTCTATAGTCAGTTGCTTGGTTGAAGGCATTTCTTGACGTAAGCTTGTTTTTCTACTTGGTTCCTTGAAGGGGTTTGGTGCTTTTGCAACTCCATACCTTGATCTTTACTCAGTTGCATTTTGTACTTCTTATCGGCCTGTGTCGATTCTGGACAAGTTCGATCGATTGGTGAGTTGGGCATTCGTAATTAGGTCGAGGTCTCTTCGGAAGTAGACCGATCGAAGCAAAAGATCGGTGCATTTTCTCTTAGCGGCCATCGGAGATGGATAGAGATATGGGATTGAGCGAGAAAGATAAATTTGCCTTGGAAGAAAGAGATGGAGATCATTTGAACCACCACACTTCCATTGCCATTTCTCAAGGGAATCAGATGGGTTCCGCCCTCTGCCCATCACTTTCCATGGTGGACTCCTTTCCTAGCCTCTGGAGCCATTCCACCAATTTACAAGACTTGGGTTTCTGCGAAAACAGACTTCAAACCTCTATAAACACCTCTAACATTGTGCCAGTAGGAAAACCTGTTCCCTTGTCATCCAGACTTGATATGGAATGGAATTCTTTAGAATCAATATCAAAAGGGGGCATGTTCTTACAGACCGCACACAGAATTGTTCACCCAAGCCTATCTCAATTCCCCCCCACCTTTGTCGATCCAGCTGCAAGGTTTTCGTGTTTCAACGGCGGAAGTTTTAGTCACATGGTGAACCCCTTCAACACTTCTGAATCCTTGAATCCTTACTCTAATGCTTCAAAGGGCATCGTGGGAGCGCAGATTCCAAAGCGTGAGGTAAACATGCCGCAAGATTTCAAGGATGTCTCCATGTCTTTAGATCACGGATCCAACAGCGGGAGTTCAAGGATGAATCAAGGAGACAAGGGGAGCTTGCAGAGCAATGCCTACCGAGAACCCGGATTCAATGGAGGTGACCCAAGAGAGACTCCTAATTCCTCCAATGGATCGGGAGATTCTTCTTTCAAAGGGCTGGCAGCAAAGAAGAAAAGAACCCATCAGGTAAGATTATATTCAGTTTTCATCCAAATATCTTTTCCTTGTACTGTTTTTTTCCCTGTCCTGTAATCAACCGCACATAAGTTGTCGATATAATGTTTTCCTTAACAGGATATGGAATTGGACCAAGTACAAGGATGCCCACAATTAAGTCCTGAAACTGCAAATGAGAATGTTGGAACCAAACACAAACTTGAACAGAACTCAACTCGGGCTACTGTGAAGCTCAATGGAAAGCAAGCCAAAGATAGTTCGGATGCAGCCAAGGAAGATTATATCCATATACGAGCTCGGCGTGGTCAGGCGACCAATAGCCACAGTCTTGCAGAAAGAGTAAGGTTTCATCGACCCGATTCAAGAATTCCATGTATTGCTCTCTAGAGCTCGATGCATAGTGTTTTTACGTGGATTGATATATGTTGCAGGTGAGGAGGGAACGGATTAGCGAACGGATGAAGTATCTTCAAGAGCTCGTGCCTGGCTGTAGTAAGGTAGGACTCCGAAGCATCGTTCGGGTGTTTGCCGTTTGGAACTATGAATTCTCTTTGAATGATCTCATTCATGAACTTATAGGTCACTGGAAAGGCAGTTATGCTGGATGAGATCATCAACTATGTTCAATCACTACAACGGCAGGTCGAGGTATGGTTTCATTTCAGTAGATAATAACTGTTGATCTTCGACCAAGAGGAGATTGAGTTCAGAGTTTTTGTTTCACCACCAGAATTTACTTCACTTCAATGTCTTGTTTAGTTTTTCATAGCACTGATGATTACTTTACTTGGCTCTTTAAAAACTGAATGGATTCATATCCTTTGATTTCGTGTCCCAGTTTTTATCTATGAAGCTTGCAGCCGTCAATCCACGACTTGACTTCAACATAGAAGGGATTCTTTCGAAAGATGTACGTAAAACATTTCCTTCTTCTGTTAGGTATATTTTTCTTGGAATTCTTTTATTAAATGGGTATGATAAAATTTTGGTTGATTTTCCAAAGGATAAATGGTGCTTAGTTCTCATAGTCTCGAATCAAGATGGTTAATGCATTACGTTTCTATGTTCGTGACGGATTCAGTCCAGGGGTGGTCCCTCTACGATTGGATTCTCACCAGAGATGATGCATCCACAACTACATCCTTCTCAACAGGGTCTGGTTCAAGCTGGGATCTCCGACTTAGTAAACCATTCAGATGCACTTAGAAGAGCAGTGCACGCTCAATTGACTGCAATGAATGGATACAAAGAACCTATGCCTCAGGTTTTCCTACTTAACCAAATCTTTTAACCTAGATTACTATGTCAAATTCGTGTTATGATCTTGTATTTTGGTAGTACCATTGATGGGGCCGGCTTTATTTTTACTTTGCATGAATAGGTAATTTAGTATCCTCACATATGATGGCAGAACCTCTCAACATGAGAGAATGAGTTTACTATAAATAGAGAAAGTAAAACTTCAAAAATATACAGCTCCGAAGAATGGTCTTCAATAATATATATGAAGGAATATTATGCACCTCATATATTTTGGAAGCGAACATAACGTACCATTAACTACATTCATTGTGTCTAAATCTAGATTGATAGGGGGTTCAATTATTGTTGAAGGAGGAATCATGGGGATCGTGATTGATGTAATTGAGGAGCCAATATGGGGAGCTTTAATGGGCCATATCATCACATGTTGTATTTGTCTGATGTGTGATTAGTTGTTGCCTAATTTAGACTTGTTGTATTCCTTTATATTGAGGGGCTCTAATTAGGAGTCTCTCATTATTGAGGCTCTTCCCCCTCCTTCTCCAGTGGAGTAGGCTTACGAGCTGAACCACTTAAATCTTGTGTCCTCTGTGTTGTTGGTTTCTTTAATTATATTACTAGTGGTGCATTTTCGACGCTTGGCTGAAAAATGAGCTGACTAAGTTGTCTTAATACTTAATTCTCTGTGATTTGGCCTTACTTTTTTCTTCCATTATCAGAAAGTTTCAAGTGATACTGTTTTACTTATCCAATTTATTCTTATCCTTGTATCTATTAGCCTCACAAAAGGAGCATAATATCAAGTAACTTTGGCTGAGCTACCACTCTTTAATATTATATCAAAACCCTCAATCACTAGAAGTACATATACCCATCAAAATCATGATGAAAACATCAGTCGCCAAAAAAAATATACGATAATAACATTCCAATTTACCGTTGTCTCCTAGGTTAGAAGCTAATTTTAGCACAAACCTGGAAAAATTTAAACTCGCCCACAAAAGTTTCATCTCTCACACATAATCATTTGCAAATCACAATTTATTTCTCCTTCAACACTTGAAATATGATTGTTGAATGATTTCCACAGTTTGATTTTTCTTTTTCTTTTTGATATAGGCACCCGATGCATGGGATAATCAGCTCCAGAATGTCTTCCAAATGACCTTTGGCGCTAACCCTCCTATCGACACCCAAGAGTTAAATGGTAAACCACGCGATGGTTTCCCCTTGTGAAACCACCACACTGGCTGATTTTCTGGATGATGTCGAGTTCCAAGTCGTGCTTTGATTATTACCTCTGATGCATCTCGAGCTCATCCATTAGAATCTTTGTTCTTTCTATGGTCCGATGCTCAAGCAGTGAAAGTATGATGGAGATATATATGCTCGCATCGCAGCTGTGATAAAAGATTCATTCTTTTCTCTCAATGCATCTGAATTCAGAGCCTCGGTTGAAGTTTCCTTCTGGTTGTATAGAAGATGAAGGGTGGTTCGGCCTACCGGGGTGGAGTCTACTCTGTAACAGCTTCATGTCATTCACTGGAAATTTACTATTGTAAATCCATGTTGACCCACATTGAGATGAGGACCTTGGCAGAATGTTATCAAGAAAATTCTCAGATGGGTTTGATCTTATTTTTCAAGTTCATGGTGGAAATGGAAATTTTTCGTATTAATTACATTTCAAATTCGTATTACAAGTCTCTCTACCATTCTGTTTGTGATACTGTTACATGAGATCTGAATTGTGTTTCATTCTTCAGTTCAAATACTTGGTGATCTCATAATTCTGCATCTGTTACCCAAAATTAGTACAGTTTTTTTTTTTTTTAATCAATGAATCATAAGCATGAAGAAACCAACTCGAAATCAGTTGACACCACCATCCTTCCATGTCCAAAGGAAAGTACTAATTCATCCCTCCACAAATCCCTCTGGATTGCAGTTCTAACCTTTCGAAGAATCAGGGAATGCACGGAAAGCAACATGGGAATTGCAGATAATCCTTCAACCAACCAAAGTTGTACGAAATGAGAATCATCATCTTGGTAGGGTTGTATCTGACGTCTGATGACGGGCTCGGTGGTCCACATGATCCGACAAAGATCTACTGGTAGTTCATCTAGGGCCACTCTCAAACATCAGTGGCCTTAAACTTTTAAATCTGAAACCCCACTGTTTTGGATGCCGTCTCATCGATGGACCACAACCCAGCCGAGAACTGTGATAGAAAGAGATGTACTAACTGCGTATTGTGTGAGCTGGTTTGGGGACCATTGGCCCCATCTTTCACAATCCATCTGTCTCTTAGAAATGGTTACTATCCTTTTAATATTTTTGGCTATGGAGCAGAAAAAGATTGCCACAATGCATCAGCAACCAGCAGGAAGACCCAAGATTTTTTTTTTTTTCTTCTCATTTCGTTTCAGAGCTGAATGCAATTCCCTACCTCAGACATTGTTTCTGCCCTCTTCGTCTAGACTCTTTCCTAGTCTAGAGGAACCATATATGGAGAGTTGCTCAATAGTCGCATGAGCTTAAACTGCGTAACCACTCTGCAAAGTCGCCCTACTCGCCAACTGACTTCTTAAGTTTCTTGCTGTTGCCGCTCTCATGCCAAGTTGTCTTCGTCAGGTTTTCAGCACCAATCTTATAGGCCGACCTCATGTTGAGCCGATGGAAAAACTCGTCCATCTTTCGTACAGACGACCCCATCTTGATGGGCTAAGATTTGAATGACGATGATGATGATTTGGTTTCGAAGTTACCAATTTCGAATTATTTCCATTATGTCTAATGCTGCTAAACCCCCTTAACCTTTTGTGAGGAAATTGTTTAACATGGAATGCAATTTTTGTTTCTGCCAAAGAAATCTCTGGCATGGATTGGGGAATTACCATTATTGAGGTTAGGTTGAAAGACTCATATCTGTCCTAACAAAAAGAAAAAAAACATTGCAACAAGAAGCTCTAAAGGAGTAATAATGTGATGGCACCCCCTAGCTAACCACTAGAGGCCCACTGAACAAAACAAGGGTTACTGGCAAGAGAGCATAGAATGCTCTCCACAGTTCCATTATGGAGGTCACAACAAGGACATGTCATCATACATTCCTAACTGTTCAAGACTGAATCATTAAGACATTCATCATGAGTTTCTGGTTGGAGAATCATCAAGACTCTCTCTCTCTCTCTCTCTCTCTCTCTCTCTCTCTCTCTCTCTCTCTCTCTCTCTCTCACACACACACACACACACACACACACAGAAGGAGGGGGGGGGGGGGGGGGGGGAAGAAGAAGAAGAAGAAAAAGAAGCTTAAAACCATTGTTTGCATATGGAACCACATCAATTTCACGTGTTTGCAAACTAGAGTGCACCCCGGGTGATGCCCGGGCTCCTCTCATCCTCCAATGCCTATCACATGCTTGGGATTGGTGCTCAGCCCTCACATCTCACCCCGTCAAACCCCAAGCACTTTCAAACAACGGAAGAAATCAACCCCACCGCCCTAGTTAATTGGGGCCATTTTAAATAAAATCCTTGGTTACTGTAGTGCTACAGTAACCTTAAATAATGAAAATTGGATAATTGTAAGCCTAGCCATTTTCAATACTAGTATCGGGCATGTTTATTAGACAAGGACAGAGATCGAGACAATCACCAGACAAATTCGAGGGTTCGCGCTATGAAAAGATGTTAAAATGTTGGATAGAAAGAGGTTTCAATCACTCTAGCTGGGCATCACAAAAATGTGGATGTATGATGAAATAAAAAAGGTATATAATTCGGATGAGCATATTATACGAAACTAGGAGTTGAATGAGTACTGGATATATTGAAGGAGAATTGATTGAGATGCTATTGCCATGTTGAATATCCATTGAAGCCAATATTGGAGAATGACTCCATTACTTTTTGGCAGGGTGAATGTAAGACAAATCAGAGTATTATGGTCAGTACATCACCTGTTAGTGCACCGGCACAAGATAGACCAATGATGGAAACTCACCATAAGAGCGAGAGAAATGCCCTGAATTTTAAGAACCACACAAATAGGAAAGCTCGCCACTACATAGCGGGAGGAAATATGCCGTAACACTTATTTGAACCCTGACCAAGGCCATGGGTTGCATATGTCTAACCAACTGGGCTATCAGTTGGAGACCATCATTATTTGTTAAAATAGAAACATTTTTACATCTAGTTTTAGACTCTTAACTAAGATTTTAAATGTTTTTGTTGAAACATTTCTATATGTATGTTGAGGCATTGATGTGAGAGAAACATTGAGTTAACACTCAATCTTGAAGACCGAGGAAATTTACAGTTCAATCAGTCAGCTGGTTTAAACTGAACTATCAGTTTATCGTACACGAAAACATTTATTCTAAAAGACCGACCGGATCTTTGACAGATTAATCGGATGTGGTTACTCACATAGGTGATATCAGGCCGGGGCAAATCGATCGATCAGAATTTATGGCCGACCGATTGGTTTGACTGCATCAGGATTCCGTTTTCTTTTGGGTTTGGCTCATATCTTATGTAAACCCTATACTATATAAAGACTGTCTGGAGGCCAAATTTAGGACAACGAATTTGTGAGAGATTCTTTGAGAGGAAGAGGAACCTGAGGGCAAATAGGGTTTTTTCATTGTTGATGGATGATTGCCGTACCTTCTTTGGTTCCTCAGCTTCTAGTGGATTTGATCATCGCCGCCCGTGGTTTTTTCCTGATTTTGGTTTTACATGTAAAATTATTGTCTTTGTGTTTGTGGTGTGTTTTCTCTCTTCTTTACTTTTTGTTATTCGTGAGATTTGTGTTTGTTTCTGTGCATTGCAATCTAGCGTATCCGATCTTGGTGCTCCTACTTCCGCAAGCAGTGCACAAGAAGAATTTCTTCTGTATCACCATGTCAAAAAAAATACATAAACATCTTACTCAATTCAAACCAAGACTCCAAATTTCATTCAATGGGCTCAGACTCACACAAGTTAACTTAAACTACAACCGTGAATCCAATTCAACTTGAAATTAGACTCCTAAACAATTTATAAATCATATAAAAATAAAATCCAAAATCACTAGCAGAACTACATTTAGTGGTGTTAGGAGATGACGGCTAGGGTTTGGAGAGAATGGAATAAATCTCATTGAGGGACTGAAGGCAAATATATAGGTACATGTATACACATAGAACCCGACCCGACTGTACATAGAACCCGACCCGACTGTACATAGAACCCGACAATCTGCTTATAAAATACACATTAAAACTCCCCCTCAAACTCACGGTGGATCATGTACCAAAAGTTTGCTTATAAAATGACGAAATCTAGCAATCGTCAGGGGCTTTGTGAGAAAATCAGCAATCTGCTCCGTCGAGGGAATGAATGGCAATGAGATTATGTTTGCAAGAAACTTCTGCCGAACATAATGACAGTCGACCTCGATGTGTTTGGTCCGCTCATGAAAAACCGGGTTGCTAGCAATTTGAATGGCACTCCGGTTATCACAAAACAGAGGTGTAGCCCCAGAAATCCGGACTCCCAAGTCGAGTAGAAGACGTCGAAGCCAGACAATCTCTGCAGTGGTGGAAGCCATAGCTCGGTATTCGGCTTCGGTGCTAGAGCGTGCAACAGACTCCTGTTTCTTACTGCGCCAAGAAATGAGAGAATCACCAAGGAACACGCAGTAGCCGGTAGTAGATCGACGAGTAGCAACATCGCCAGCCCAATCGGCATCGGAGTAAGCACGCAGAACCAGTGGAGATGTGGAGGGAAACAGCAGCGATCAAGTGACAGTGCCACGGAGATACCGGATAATCCTAAGGACTGCTGCATAGTGAACTGAGCGAGGAGACTGAACGAACTGACTTACAATACCGACGGCATGGGCAATGTCAGGCCTAGTCATGGTGAGATAAACGAGCATCTCAACCAGCCGCTGATAACGAGAGATATCCTGAAGAGGCTCACCATCGATAGAGATAAGCTTCAAGTTAAGCTCCATAGGCGTGTCAGCAGTACGAGAATCAGTAAGAGCAGCCTCGGTAAAAATATCGGAGATGTACTTCTGCTGGGAGATCAACAATCCTCGAGCTGACCGGGCAATCTCAAGGCCAAGAAAGTACCGGAGAGGGCCGAGATCCTTCATCTCAAACTGACTCTGGAGGTGACGCTGAAGGGAAGCTATGGTAGTACTGTCATCCTCGGTGATAATCATATCATCCACATACAGAAGTAACACAGCAATACCCTGACTGGAGGAGCGGGTGAACAGAGCGTAGTCAGAGTATCTCTCAACAAACCCAGCTGTCAGAACTGCACTGCGGAAGTCCTCAAACTATGCCCGAGGTGCTTGTTTGAGCCCGTAGATAGCACGGCGTAAACGACAAACGTGCCCTGGAGGAACTGAAACGCCCGGAGGAGGAGCCATGTATACTTCCTTGGAGAGGTCACCGTGGAGGAACGCATTGGTGACATCCATCTGATGGAGAGGCCACCCTCGAGCAGCTGCCACAGCTAAGAGGGTGAGCACAGTAGTCATCCTAGCAACTGGAGCAAACGTCTCCTCGTAATCAATCCCATACTCCTGGGAGAAGCCACGAGCAACGAGGCGAGCCTTGTGCCGCTCAATGGATCCGTCTGGTCGAGTCTTGACCTTGAATATCCACTTGTAGCTAACAGGCACGACGCCTGAGGGACAAGGCACCAAATCCCATGTCTGGGTCCGCTGAAAAGCCTCAAGCTCAACTGACATGACCTGCCGCCACTCTGGATGTAAAGCTGCCTCACGGTACGATTGGGGCTCCCGGTGGGTGTGAAGAGCAGTAAGAAAAGCCTGATAAGATGGTGAATAGGAGGCAATGGCAGAGTAGCCAGGGGAGTCAGGAGAGTCCGAGGGAAAGGCAGAGTAGCCAAACCTGTCCGGAGAGTAGTCATATCTGTCAGGAGGGTGATGTTCGCACGCCGGGTAGCGCCGAACAGGAGCAGGATCCACGACCGGGGAGGAGGGGGCAGTAGTATCAGACGAAGGAGTACCAGTTTGAACCGACTCTGAAGGAGGAGCTGCAGACCGACGAACATAGACACGAGTAACAGGTGGTGGTGGAGGGTGCGAGGAAGACGGAGAAGGTGGTGGTGGTGGTGGAGAAAATGGTGGTGGAGGAGGCGTGGGTGGGGCAGCAAAAAACGGAGGTAGAACGAGGATGTGGAGAAGTGATAAGGGTGAGGAGGATGACGCGGGAGGCAAGGAAAGATCCCGAGACTCAGGAGAAAGTACGGGACATCCTCAACAAAGGAAACGTGATGGAAGACACGGATCCGGCGAGCCAAGGGATAGTAACAGCGATACCCCTTGTGCTCCCAACTGAGCCCCAAGTAAACACACCTAACAGACCTCGCAGAGAGTTTGGTGCGCTCATGGGGAGGAAGAAGAACGAAGCACGTGCAGCCAAACGTGCGAAGAAGAGAGTAGTCAGGTGGGCCAGAGTGAAGGTGCTCATATGGGGTGGCACCGGACAGAGCAAACGACGGAGTGATATTGATGAGGTGGACAGCCGTCATGACAGCTTCAGCTCAGTAGAAGTGAGGAACAGACGCAGAGAGAAGCAAGGCTCGTGCGGTCTCAAGGACATGACGATGCTTGCGTTCGGCAACATTGTTCTGCTCATGGGTGTAGGGACAGGACTGCTGGTGAAGAGTGTCGTGAGATTGAAGAATCTCACGCATCTCAGAGAAGAGATACTCCTTGGCACAATCAGACCGAAAAGTCTTGATGCGCCGACCAAACTGAGTATGTATCTGTAGACACACGAATTTCGTATGACCCGGACCCGACTTACGTGTGCCAACGCGGATGCAAACCCGACGCGCGGACCCGACTCGCACGCACCAGTGCGGACCCGGACCCGATTCGCACCCAGCAAAAAAGGAGCGGACCCCACGCTTAAAGGGGGGGCCGGCCCCTACTAGGGTCCGAACCCCATGGGGCCGGCCCTACTAGGACCCGAACCCCATGGGGGGGGCCGGCCGGCCCTGCAAGGAAAAAGAAAAGAAAGGAAAGAAAAGAAAGGAAAGAGAAGAAAAGGAAAGAAAAGAAAGGAAAGAAAAGAAAAGGAAAGAAAAGAAAGAAAAGGAAGTAAATACCGCCATGCGCGGGGGGAGGTTGCGTATGACGTCTGCACACACGCGGATCTACGCCGATCCCTCGATCCGACGCACAAGAAGAAGCACCCGATCGCCATCGATTTCGTGCGCAAAATCCAGCCATAATTGCCCCGCCAGGAAAGGAAAGCGAATGAAGACTTATTCCCCTCATCAATGGATGAATAAATCTTGGGTAATTATGAGGGAGATATTAAAGGGATTTTAAATTAAAGCTTCCCATATCTCTCCCCTCCCCTTTGCCTATAAATAGAGGGGGTGGGGGAAGGTTCAAGGGTCGGTTGAAGACTGAAGACGAAGCGCGGGAGCTCTGCAGAAGAGGAGACGCTTCTTCACCGACCCAAGGCTTCACGAGGCACGGGCAAGCCTGTCCCGCCAGGATCGGCTTAGTCCATTGAAAGCCCTCATCAACGTGAAGACCCTTGCACACGAAGATTAAGACTTCGACTCCGAGCACGAAGAAGAAAGCCCGGAGAAGAAGATCCTTCGACTCCGAAGACGCCAGAAGCAAAGGCCAGAGAAGAAGCTCAGAGCGGCACTACCCCGTCGGCTCCAACAAATCCTCGACCCCGATCAAGCTCCAAAGCCTGGAGGAGAGAAACGAAGCGTCATCAACCCGTCGCCTTCAACAAACGTCTGCACCATCCACGAAGAAGAAAGCCTGGAGCAGACCGCCTGAAGCGTCGCTACCCCCGTCGTCTTCATCAACAAAAGCCGACGCTACAACCGTCGCACGGAGACCGTCGCTACCCCCGCCGTCTTCACCAACAAAAGCCGACGCTACAACCGTCGCACGGATACCGGTGCTACCCCCACCATCTTCGAAAGCATCCTTCGACTCCGATCACGCCAAAGAAGCCCGGAGAAGAAGAAAAGTCAAGCCGACACCCAAGCCGTCAAAGCACCGAAGGAGTAGCCCACGTCGTTCGAAGAAGGAGACCGAGTTGACGCTGAAGCTAAAGTCTACGCAAGAAGCCAGAGCAAAGCCCCAGTAAAGCCCGCGCCAAAGCAACGCAAGTGCCAAAGCCAAGCGACTACGCCGGCCACGAGCAAAAGCACCGCACGTTCTAGCCGATACGACGCGAAGTCCGGAAGAACGAAAGCATCGCAAGTCTCTCCCGGCTACGTCCAAGTGCAAGCGCCGAAGCAAAGCAAAAGCCAGAGCCACGCCGGAGCCAAGCCAAAGCCAAAAGGCCGAAGCCAAAGCCGACGCCAAAAGCACGATCGACGCCGCGAACCGACGATCAAGGACGCCGAGGTCAAGCAAGGAGCGAGGAAGACACGAAGACCGAGGAACGAAGCCAAAAACCCCCTAGCCGAGAAAGCGCGAAGCACGGAAGGGACAAAGCAACGGTGGACATTCCTTAGCCTCTCCAAAACCCTCACCCTGTAAAGACCCCTGTCCTGGGCAACCCCTTCAGAGCTCTCGCACGAACACCACGTGGAGACGCGGATCAAAGGGATCCTCCAGAAGATCTTTCCCACAAATCCCCTGATCAAAACTCGCCGCAACCCGGACTCGCTACACCCGAGCCACCCGGGTCCCGGCCACAATTGTAATCTGGTTTTGCGCAATAAAGACGACCCGTATCTTTTTCCGCGCATACAGTATCATAGTGGTGAATCTCCTAAAGATGTAAGGGACTTCAAACCGGTGACGCATAAGATAAACCCAGGTGCATCTAGAGTAGTCATCTATAAAACACACATAATACATGAAACCAGAAAGAGATGCAACAGGTGCAGGACCCCAAATGTCAGAATGTACTAAATCAAATAAAACATCAGATTGTGAAGCACTAGCAGAGAAAGGAAGGGCTAGATGCTTTGCCAGTCTACAACCCGTACAAACAGAGAAAGGAGAGAAGGACGCTCGACCCAAAGCACCTGAACGGAAAACGCTTTTGAGTCGATCACTCGATATATGACCTAACCTTCTGTGCCACAGGTCGGCATCAAAAGTAACAGACAAAATAAACGCAACAGGAACAGAAGACACATGTAGATGGTCCAGCTGGTAAAGGCCTCCTGCTCTACGGCCCAGCCCAATCCTCCGACCCGTCCGCAAATCCTGCACAACACAAATAGAAAGGGTGAAGGTGACAGTCAGTCCAGAGTCGCAAAGAGAGCTGATAGAAATCAGATTAATGTTAAGACGGGGGGGGCATGATGGACATGGGACAGGATCAGGCGACCAGAAGGATCAGAGGTAGTAGTGATGGATCCACATTGTGGGATAGGGACTAAGGTTCCATCCGCAGTGCGGACCTCTAGGTAGTGGGAGTAGGAGAACAGTCAGTGAGAACAGTGGAGTCAAAGGTGAGGTGACAGGAGGCACCCGAATCGAAGATCCATAGAGCAGTAATACCAGAGGTGGCAGACAAGCCGTGAACAGGCGCGGAGCCGGTGGAGGCTAGGTGACGAAGGAGGAGCTCCTCGAGGCGCTGAAGATGGTCCGGCTCAGGCGCGGAAGGTGCAGTGGTAGCAAGGGGGAGCGTCGAGGGCTCTACAGTAGCCGCTGTCCCACCAAAGTGGCGAAAGGAGGACGGACCACGTCCACGGCTCCGTCCACCTCGATCGTCGCGTCGATCGTCCCGGGAAGCAGGAGCCCAGTGTGATGCTTTCTCATCCGAAACCCAGCGGGGGTTGGGTGAAGGACATGAAGGACATTCACGCTTCATGTGTCCGGGCTCCTTGCAATAGTGACAGAAGACAGACTCATCAGAGGACCCGGCCGCCAGGACGGTGTCTGAGCCAGGAGCAAGTGGAGGAAGACGAGTTCCCTGAGTCTGAAGGCGAGTCTTCTCATCGACTAGGGCGAGAAGTGCATCCTCTAGCCTAGGGAGTGGCTCACAGTGCAGGAACTGAGCAGCGATGAGGGCAAAGTTCGGCCGAAGCACTGCCAGGAACTGGTGCAGGTAGCCCTTATCAAGATAGCGCTAGAAATCCCTAGAGCGTGGGCAAGCACAACGCTTCGGGATCAGGGAGTCCAGCTCATGCCAGTAGGCACTCATCTGACTGAAGAAGTCCTGAATCGTGCACTCCCCTTGACGAGCAGACTGCGAGTCACAGATAAGCTGATGCCGGCGGGCGCCACCGTGCGGGAGAAACCGGTCCCGGAGATACTCCCACATCGCGCGCGTTGTAGGAAGGCAGCCGATGGGAGCAAGGAGCGGACAAGCAACGGAGTCCAGAAGATATGCCCGGATGGCCTGATCGTGGTGGCGCCACGTGAGATCAACAACCGTGGCTGCCGTGGTAGCAGTCGCAGCAGATGACGCGGCACTACTGGTGACAGAGGAGCCGGAGAAGGCAGCTGGAGGAGGATCATCACCGATGATGTGACCCCAAAGATCGCGATTGGAGAGAGCAGCCTCGATGGTGAGCGACCAATCAGGTTAGTCGCTGGCCGAGGACAACTGAAAAGTGACCGCCTTCAGCGGTGGAGAGATCGCAACGACTGACGGCACTGTAGGAGACGCCATGGAGGAAACCCAAAGGAGAGGGGAACCGGGAGAGGGCTTGCGGGTGGTGGGGAGAGGTAGGGAGGGGTGATCGGAGGGAGGAGAGAGGCCGGGGGGGGCTGTCGGGCAGAGGAGAGTGGTCGGGGGGGGCTGGGGGGGCGGTCTGGCAGAGGGAGGGGCCGGTCGGGCTGAGGGTTCCGGTCGGGCTGAGGGAGGGGTACTGGTGTGGTGAGCAGAGGGAGGAAAGGGGTTGGGGGGGGCTGGGGGTTCCTGTCGGGCGTCGGGAGGGGTGATCGGAGGGAGGAGAGAGGCCGGGGGGGCTGTCGGGCAGAGGAGAATGATCGGGGGGGGCGGGAGGGGCTGGGGGGGCCTGTCGGGCGTCAGGAGGGGCTGGGGGGGCCTGTCGGGCAGAGGGAGGGGCCGGGACTCGGGAGGGCTAGGGGGGGCCTGGCGGGCGGAGGGAGAGCCGGAGGTGGGATGCCGGGTGGAGGGGAGGCCGGAAGTAGGCTGCCAGGTGGAGGTGGAGGTGGAGGTGGAGACCGGAGGTGGCTGCCGTCATCGCCGTCGTCGCGCAAGAAACCCTAGAGCTCTGATACCATGTTAGGAGATGACAGCTAGGGTTTGGAGAGAATGGAATAAATCTCATTGAGGGACTGAAGCCCAATATATAGGTACATGTATACACATAAAACCCGACCCGACTGTACATAGAACCCGACCCGATATATACATTAACAAGTGGATAGCTACATGTCAAGAAAGGAGCAAATTAAAATTCTTTTCTGAGAGAAATTATAAGGGGAGTAGCAATTTCTTTTCTTTCTTTTTTTTTTCTTTTTTTTTCTTTTTTTTGCTGGTGCTTTTAATTATGGTCGTTCTTGACTATCCGTATCGACTGCAATAGCAATTGATTTGAGTCTTTGATATATTTTCTTTCGATATTGCTGGTTGTTGCTATATTTGATGCTTCTCAACTTCAATACAGTATAAAGTTTTTTCCTATCTTATGTAAACCCTATACTATAAAGGATGTTTGGAGGCTAAATTAAGGACTACGAATTTATGAGAGATTCTTTGAGAGTAAGAGAAACCTGAGGGCGAATAGGGTCTTCTCATTTTTAGTGGACGATTACTTGTATCTTTTTTAGTTCCTCGACTTCTAGTGTATTTGCTCGTCGTCACCGTGGTTTTTTCCTGATTATGGTTTTCCACGTAAAATTGTTGTCTTGTGCTTGTGGTGTGTTTTCTCTCTCTTGTTTACTTTCTGTTATTCATGAATTTTGTGTTTGTTTTTGTGCATTGCTATCTGGCATGTCCAATCCAAGTGCTCTTACATCCGCAAGAGGTGAGCAACTGTAGCACTATGTCGGGAAAAAAAATATATAAACATCCTACTCAACTCAAGCCAAGACTCCAAACTTCATAAGTTTTTGTGAGAAATTATGAAGGGAGTAATGCAATTTTTTTTCTCTTTTTTTTATTGGTGCTTTTGATTATGGTCGTTCTTGACTATCCTTATCAACTGCAATAGCACTGATCTGCATCTTTGATATATATTTTTTTAATAATGCTGGTTATTGCTATCTTTGATGCTTCTCAACCTCAAAACAATATAAATCTTTTCCTATTAAAATAGAAGATAAAAGGACAGCCACTTACTTGGTATATACATTTTTTTGAGAAATCCTCTCCGAGGGGGAGAGGATGGGGTTAAGCTTACCCCAAGCTTTTATTAATGAAATAGAAAATCAAAGCAAAGAAAGAAAAGGAAGGATACAATTAGAGAGTTTGACAGGAAAACCAGGAGACCAACTCCGAACCAACGCCACATAATTAGCCCAACTCGGTATATACATTAACAACAGATAATAGAAATTAAACAACAAATCACAAAATGATGGCACCCAAATCTGTGGCAATTGATATCATTCAATGAATTATGAAGACCCTTACCATAATGAAAGAATTGGATTACAAGATTCGTATACCAACCTCAAGAAAATATACATTGCCCAATGCTGGAGTTTAAATGAGGCACACAGCATGCTGCACGAATTCTTTTCTTTTTTTTTTGGAGGAAGCTTAACACTTCAGTCTTCATGAAACCATGACTTCTTCATAATGATTCACCTTGCCTCGACAATTGATTCTGCACAGTGCAAAGCAACCATTTAGTCTCCAAATGGCATTATGAAGAAAGATAAAACGAATATCTACACTCAAAATATCTTTAGTCTTGGTATTTCACAGTATCCTATCATAATCAACTTTGACAGAACGAAAAGTTCATAAGATGCCATAAGGAAAAGACACAATTTACAGAAACTAACAACGTTCCAAAAGTTCATGCCTGACTTTTCTGATTGTGCATACTGGAGATGCTCTCTAGTTACATGGGCTTAAATAACACAATGAACAAGATAGGTCTCCCTACTCACCAACTGGCCTTTTAGGTTTCTCGGCAGCGACCCTCTTTTGCCAAGTTGCTTTGGCTAGGTTTTGGCACCGATCTTATAGGGATGGCATTGGGTTGACACTTGACAGACGGCTGGAAAATTCTTGTCAATCTTCCTTATAGTCGAACCCATCTTTGATGAGATAACCTGAATGATGAAGATGATGATCATACTGTACATACAGTCCCCCTGGAATGGGGTAGATAACTCATTTTTCCTCCTTGGTTGCCATATAAGAGCTTTACTTTACAGCTCTTGTCACCAGCACGTGCTTTATCCATAATTGGATAGGTTTCATTTTAATGGGAATCAGATTGAATATGAGAACCTCGAACTACTCTATTAGTATACTTGTGATTCTGTAATTCACCGGTCTCAAGAGGAAGATGCTTCTAGATGGGAATTTGACGCAACGATGGTTTACATGATAATAGGCTAACTAATTATAGTACTAGCGATACATCATCCCTAGCAGTTGAGCATTTGATAAAGTACGATTGTTTGACATCCACTTAACAAAAAATATTAAACAGTGAAAATGATGTTTAATTCAGTCCTATGATTTATATCTTGAATACGGTCAGAGAATTTGAAGTAGTGAACCAATGCAAGATCAAGGTAATCGATAAAACCTTAAGACCTCCCAAGGTCCCACCTAAGTTGGAGAATAATATCACATTAGGATTAGCACAAACATCATATCTATGATCTTTCATTGTTGAGAATTTTATTAAATATGTAACAAACTAACAATAACTCAAAAGAAAACCTCTTATAGCTGTAATTCTGCAGTTTTGAGTCTGCAGATTACCACCATTTAAGAGTCCCAATTCTCAGTTGAATCATTTTTGTTCCATTCTACACTTTACTATAAATATTAACTCATCCCCATCTGAAATATTGAAACAATGTAATTATATCCATTAATTATTTGTCAAAGATAATTCAAAAACATACAAGCAAGAGAGACTTTGATTAGAGGGCTTGGAGCACGTACAGCGGGGACTTAGAGCATGTACAGTGGTCTCCTCAACTTTAAAAGACCATTGAGGAGGAAATGAGAGCCTCATCACTTTTGAGGAGAACCCAAAGTGTAGTGTGTACAGCGGCCTTCTCAAAATCCTATTTTACAGTTTAACCCCTTGGATCAGCCATTTATCACCCATGGGGACCCTCAGATCGACCATTTGTCACCCATGTGAGCTACAAGCGATGAAGAAAAGTTGACAGCAACCGGCTCCCCCATTTGGACCGCACGATTTCCATCTTGCGACTGCGATGTGAAATGCTGAGAGCCAAACGCGTGTAGCTCATTTGACTTGAGGAGGATTTTGGCTCACCAACGTTGAGTCGTGGGTTGAGGCATTGGCATGGGCCCCGCGACCCCACCATTGACGAGACCATTGAACGCTCTTTTTTAGTGTTTCTCCTCAACGGTGGTTGGGCAGGTGGGCTGAGGAGGCGACTGTACATGCTCTTATTGCAGGACCACAATCAATATTAAATAGCATAGATAATATGAACATGTTAGTAATTGTGATGGACCATCGTCATCCAAGTCTAATTTCATTAAACGACGTCGGTTATTGGGAAGACTGGCAAGAGTTTTCAACCGGCCGTTAACCTGATGCCGACCCTCTAAAATTGGTGCCGAAAATCTGACCAAGGGAACTTGACAAAAGATGGACATATAGAGAAACCTAAAAGGTCAGTTGGTGGGTAGGCGGGCTGATTACTACTACTAACATGGATCACAAAACATGAAAGTAGCTAAATTTCCATGGCTATTTACGGGCGGGCAAAGGCAATCCTTTGCAATGTGCAAGGTGTTAAGGATGCTTCCATATGATCAAATACAGTTGCACCTGCCATGGCAAATTGCATACTAATTGGTTCAGTACTACATTAGCCGGTCGTTCCCCAAGAAATGCAAGAATTTCTACAATAGTCGGAGACAGATGAGAAGAGGTACTCATGAACCAATATTTGTATTGCCTTCAAACATAGTCAGAAAATCAAATGCACGACCAACAATTTAAAAATTGAATTTATTTATAACAGTAAGAGCATGTTTATTGCCTTCAAATATAGGCAAAACTCCATAATGCATGATCAACAATTTTAAACTTGAATATTTGTTTAAAATGTGTAGCCTAAATATTTAGCAATTCACATTCAACTCAACGCCAGAGCAATCAGAATGAATGGATCCTCAAATAACAAATTCATGTCTGTACGTTTTTTAACAGAGAGTACTAAGCAATCTAAATTGAAACACCATCTTAGTATGTTGTCATATTCACATCGTCAAACAAGCAATCGTTAAAAATACCTGCATCTTACTGCAAATGTCTATGACTTCAGTGATAGGTGCCCAATCCCCGAAAGTATTTTCTATGAACTGATATGCGATGCCACTTCTCCCACTTCCAACTATGAACAGTCCACCCTTGATTAGACCTTCCCCTTTAAGGTTGTTGTACTTAAGTCTAGTAGTCTTGGCACGCTTATAGTTGGCAATAGCACGGTGATTGAAAAGAAACCCGGTAAAAAACTTGTCTTTGAGCAGCTTGCCACCTCCAAGAGCTTTGAAGAATTCCATGCTTTGGTCAAAAACTACAATCCCACCCCAATAGCGGGGCCAAAAATCTTTAACCTGAAACTCAACGAAACAGAAACCTTCACTTCTGTTCAAGAAAGAACAATGGTTTAACGGTTCATCCAAACCCGAACTAGTTTGGATTTTGGCCGATCCGAACCTCCGAAGCCGCCGGATCGGGTCCGATATGGATCTGGTTCATATCATCATTCTATTAGTTTGAATGATATATATGTAGTTAGTGGTTACTCTATAATTCAAATATCACAAGACTTGAATCTAAAACGATTGATTCAGGCCGGGCGAATCAGACCCTAATTTCTTATTTCTTTTTTTTATTTTTATTATTTTTTACCTAACAATCAAACCCGAATCCGAATCAGAACCTGGACCGGTTCTGTTTTTTTTTTCGGTCCGAACCGATTTCTCAAGCCTTGAAATAACAATACAACAGAACAAACTTAAACAATTAGAAATTACCTCAGATTGAATTTGCTCATGAAGAACAGCAATAAGCTGAAAGCCCAATGCATCAAATATAGGTTTCCTCATATAGAGATGATGAGCCTCAGCTCTACACATGATACAACTGCACATGTAACCATTAACATAAGAAATTTAAAAAACCAGTAGAAACTCGCAAGTCAGTTTGAAAAGTTAGGTGCACTTGGTCAAGACGGTTACCCGGGACGTCGAACACAAAATAGAATAGCTGGTTTGTCACGCCATAGATCCGAAGCTTTCATAGGTGGAGACTTTGTTGTCACCAGGCGCTCTACACCGACTTTATATTCTGGGGTAAGCTTCTGAACTGAAATGTTTTCTATGGAAGAGTATGAAGCAACATCATCCACAACAGGAGGAGGCTGGACACAACCACATAGCCTAGGTTCCGATGGCTCCGATGCAACAATCCCCTTAAAAACATAATCTTCATTTATTTTAAAGTCTGTCGCGGACTGCTCAATGGATCTTTCATACTTTGGGCTTTCCCTTATGGGCAAGTTAACATCTTGAAAGTTTTTCATATTTGTAGAGGGCTTATCGTTATGATCGCTTTTGGTGACAGAAGAGATGCTTCGTTCTCTTGCAGGAAGAAAGTATGAGGGTGGCATTCCAATCGTACGAGCACTAGCTCTATCAATAAATCGGGCAACATGACCTCTCTTCAGGCCAAACTGTGAAGAAAGGACCAAAGTGCTCGAATACAGAAGTTCGGCCAGAGATTTCCCAGAGGCTTCAAGCCTATCAGCATATTCCATCAGGGATCTATCATGCAGATATGACCTGATCTCCAATGCATCCTAAAGAAAAACCTTGATTAAGTTTTAACTTTTAAGCATTAACATACTTGGCTTCCAATATCATATCAATAGTTTAAAAACATATACATGAGGGAAATCCATTTTTGAAATGTTCTAACATTGATCACAAGAAGTAAAAAGTCTGGAATCCATAACCATTAAATAAAGGGTGAAGTATGTTAAGAATGGAAATGACTGAGACAGATAGCAATTGTAGCAAAAAGTATAACCATAGCTAACAAATTTGTTGCATTTGATAAGTTAGGGTTGATAGAATCTTGCTGCCCATGTCGTATTTCAGCTATAGTGACCCTTTTTTAATCCATCCCCAAAACTTCCATGATTCCATCTTGGTATTCTGTAAGATCAATCTCCTTTCAGATTCTTCAAGTGAAAACAGTATGCTCATCGACAGAGCCCACTAACATTCAGTGAAAATGACTAAGGTGTCTTGATCGATGATCAGTTGCTTTGTCATATATAAAACGTTCAATTTGGTTATGAACTCAAGTTTACATTGAATTGGACTCGGAGTACAAAGTTAACTGAAATAGGGAAATTAGCATCCTTTACATTTACGACTGACTATTCTTGATGAATCAGAGTTAGGTTTTCACTTGGATTGGAAATTTAATTCATGCGAACTTGGCAGGAGGAGGGGGTGATTTTACCCATATATAGTTGTCATAAGACTCATATAAAAATTAAAAATACATTAATTGGCAACATAATAAACATAGATATTGTGCAATGCGTATGCACAGGATCAAGCTACTGGATTATAACTATTTAACATCTTCAACTAGTGCTGCTTTAAAGAGCATTTACTTATCATTTCTAACCGACCACCTCAACTAATATCCAATTAATTTAACATATCATAATGCAACTTCTTCAATTTCTATATTGTAGTTTTGTTTAACGTGCCCTGTTCTATGATTCTATCTCTACTTCAGAACTTCCACCTGAACATGCACATCTCTATTGTCTTTGGTTTTTTATTTTGAGAAATCCCTCAAGGTAGGAGGGGGGGAGGGATTCCACCCCTCTACCCCTACCAGTTTATTAAAATAAAAGAAAGGCTACAAAGCTCAAGGATGATTAATACCTGGTTTTCCCGAGTTTATTTTTTTCTAAGGGCACCCCTCATGGTTTCTATTATTGTTGGAGACGTAATAAATTAAATTTTATTTATTGCATCCAAATAGTATTGTGTTACTGCCAATGTTTAAATGTCGATTTCCATGTCGGTTTCAGTTACTCAAAAAAAAAATGTCAGATTTTGGTTAAATGTAAGTGGAAGTTTTTTATTTTTTAAAGGAAAGATTTCGACGGAAATTCATCGGATTTGGGTCAAGGTTCAATCGATTGATTCAATTCCATGTCAAATGCTTGTATGTTATGAAAAATAAAAACAAAATTGATGAAAAATGTAATTTCTTTTGCAAATTTTTTACTAATAAAGATTAAAAAAAATTCAGTGGATTTGTCCGGAAAAAAGACAAAATGTCAGATTTCGAACAAATGTCGATCATTTTAGCCAATAGTTCTGTTAACGAATAGTCCCACATCAGTAAGGGAGGCACCCATCACTCGCTTAATATACCCGTTGTGGACCTCCCCTTACAACCCGGGTTTTGAGGTGCGAGGGTATGTAACATGGTATCAGAACTAGCCCGTCTCCTGCTCCCGCTCCGGGTGCTCCCCACCGATCATGCCTTGCCATACGTGCTCCGCGTGGGAGGATCCTTGCCACGCGTGCTCCGCATGAGGGGGAGTGTTATCGGATAGTCCCATATCGGTAAAGGAGGCACCCATCACCCGCTTAATATACCCGTTGTGGACCTCCCCTTACAATCCAGGTTTTGAGGTGCGAGGGTATGTAACAAGTTCGTTATGTAGGTCCAATATTTGGTATTGTTAAAAATTCGGCCAATTTATATGTCAAACCCTTAAAAAAAGACATATTTCGATGATTACGTAAGAAATTTGTCGACATTTGATTCCATGGTTATATGTCACGAGGTGACGAGAGTTATGTGATTTGGATGATGTTGTGTTTGGGTATACGTATGTGTCAATATATAGGGTTTATATTTGAATTATGAAGTAACATATTTGTTTAGTTGAGGATGATGGCTAGTTTAGTTTGACTCGATGAGGCGCGATGTCAGCACGACACGACTTGTAGGTTCGAGCCCCGAATTCGGTTGAGTTGGTGTGTGACTCACATGTAATACTTACACTACTTAAGCTTTGTGGGCTAATCCGACGAAATCAGCTTTTTCCCTTTTCAAAACCAATCAAATCTTAGATCTAATCAACATATTCAAAACCCCATGTATACCTCGTTTCCATTTTAGATCTATTCATATGTGACATGAAGAGAATAAGAGAAAGAGGAACCCAATAATATACCTCATTCCCTTTACTCTATGTATATTCCATTCCCTTTTGTCTCATGGATTGCGGCCGTGCAAAGGAGGAACCCCATAGTGGTGGCGCATGACCGATCGAGAAGTAGAAGCCAAGATGGAGGATCCCGCTCAAGCCGCAAGTCAGTCCATCTTTCTTGTCCTCTCTTCTCTATTTTCCTCCTCTTCCTTCTCTGCAGAGTGCAAACCCATGCCACCCCCTTTGTGTGCGTGGTTGTCGGAGGCTCATGGTCGATGCTTGGTCAACCGATTGATAAACCCGACCCCCTGATGTGTTTTATCCCAGCCGTCGACTCTTGCCTGATTGTCGATTCTGTCACCTAAACCGAGGCTAACCCTCTGTTGTGTTGATTGCAGATCCGACAACTCTCGTGGTATTGACCTGACACCAATCCTTGTCGTTTCAGTTGGAGACCCGTGATGTGTTCGATCATTGCAACAATCACTATTCTTCCCGCCTCGGCTGGTAACAACCCCAACATCCCCGTGGCTCTTCTGTGACTCAGATCGGGTAAGGATTTTCCTAACATCAGAAAATATTTCGAAGTAAGGCATGGTTATTTATAGGATTTTCTCCCCTTTTTAAGGTGTGGTTGGATTTGAGTTGTTAGTTGTTATTGTTATTTTATCCAAGGCTTGACTGTTTGAGAACTTGGTTTCGGTTTCTGTCGAACCCCCGAGGATCGGTTTCGGCAGTTTCGATGGTTTCGGCTATAGTTTCGACAGTTTCGGTTTTGGATTTTTAAAATTTTAAAAAATAATTTAAACATAAAAAATATATAAATTTTTCCCTAATTTTCTATATTTTTTCTAATTTTGTGTAATTTTTCCTATTTTTTCAAATTTTTTGCTATTTTCTTCTATTTTTTCTAATTTTCTATATTTTCTAATTTATATAATATTATACATATATTATGATGCAAACTCTGTTGCGATACATGGAAGCAAGCTAACTTTAAAACAAGTTATGACCTAAATTAACAATTAAAAGTAAAATTCAGCAAGCACTTAATCACCAGCAATCAGATTTTCATAAAGAAATAGTTTCCTTAATTATGGTAGATGCATAAACGATGGCAAATAAAGAGAACAAAGCAATAGGATTAAATTAGACCTCTTAGGGTTTTGCAAATAACAAATTCAGCAAAGTAATGCTCATGCAACGGACTAATAAAAGGTTCGGATGACGATCTGATAGTGTACCAAGCAAGCCAAGCCTAAATTAGGGTTAGGGTTTATGATAGGAAGTATGGATCTACGTTGGCATGTGATCAAAAGGACATGAAACCGATGAACATATGATAATTATCCAATAACGAGGAAAGATAATACCCGAGAGATTCAAGATCTCGATGCGAGTAGCTATGTCAATGAAGATGAACGACGGAGAGGTAGATAGCGACGAAGAAGATCGAGAGAAGAAGTCGGAGGAACTTCACGGAGAAGACGATGGCGAACAAAGGGCACACCTTTCACAATCTCTTGATCAAAAACAACAAGCTTTAGGGTTTTCTTCATTCTCCTCTTCAATCTAGGTTTTCATCCCCTTTAAATAAATCTTTCATGGCTTCATAAGGCAACAAGAGAGAGATGCAAGAGAGAGGGAGAGGGGCATCGCTTTCCACGCCAAAGGAATGAGAGAGAGGGAACATCGCGGGGGTTGGGGGCTTCACAGTGTGTTCCGAGCGAGTATGCCCTCGGGATTCCCATTCTTTTGATTTGGGGTGCTCCCCTTAACTTAAAATTAAATCCCTATTTAATTTAAAGATTGTTAAGGGCACCCCAATAGCTTCTAAGGGCTAAAATGGCCTGGGTAATGGCTCCAATGGCTTGGTTTTAGCCATGCTTGGCTTCACACCGTCGGGTGCGACATCCGACGCCTTCTATCCTCCTGCATAGTACATTTATTATTCATCCACTTAAGATTATAAGTGGCCAACACATGAAATACGTGAGTGCGACAAAACCATGCACCATAGACCAAAAAGTCCTAAAGAACAATCTAGTCGTTCGATCTTCGTCCGGAGACAGACGATGGAACCCAAAAAGCATACTACTACCAACTAGAACATAAAAGTAAAGAAAAACTGACGTATGTAGCGTGATGTGGCTACATCATATTATAATATATATTTTATTTTATATATATATATATATATATATATAATAACTTATAAGTTATATATATAGAATATGATCACAGTCGTCCATTGCACCTAGCCCCAACCAAAGGGACAATGTGATCAGATACCACGTCATTCAGTTGACCATTCGGGCCAACGTTTCGGGTTTAAACCCCCCTACCCCATCTCTCATCTTATCTCAAACCTCGAAGCTTAGGATTTGAGAGGAGATGGAGAACGGAGAGAACTGATGTGGCGGGGGAGGGAGCGGGCGAGCCGGTGAGCCCGACGACCAGCGACGAAGACGGGGAGATCGGGCAATGGCGGCGACAGCTACAGGTTTTGCTTTTCTTCTTTTCTTCATTTCTTCTCCTCCTCCTCCTCCTCTTCTCCTCTGGCTGACTAAACTAGGATCAATTAAGTTTTCTTTGTTTTTTGTTTTTTGTTTTTTTTTCCAAATCGCAAGACCAAAGTGGTATCGGTGAAACCTTGACGAATCAGGACCGGATTGGGCCGAAACCGATCCAATCCGGTCGATCTGAATTAGTTTCGGCCGAAACTTCAAACCTTGATTTTATCCATGTTGGTGAGAGGATGAGGGGAAGGCTGTAAATTTGATATTGTTCAGTTATAGTATAGCTAGGAAGTATAGTTATCAGCTATACACCGCCTCTTTATTTTATAAATTGGGTTGTTTTATTCCTATGGTTAGCTAGCTAGTTGTATGCTCTAGATGAATATCGACATATTGTACGAGACTTGGTAAGCCTTTCCCCAAGACCAAAAGGCATAGGGATAGCGAACTATAAGTAAATAGAAGACCTAAATAATATATCCCGTAGACAGGCATGTCGGTTCCTGCCTTAGTTGTACTTGAGTGTCAGGGAGTGGGTGATGTTCTTTGCTCGTTGTCGAAAGCGTGAGCAGTTGTACTCCCTTAGAGGGAATCATGTCAGCATGTAGTGGCACTGATGTGCCATACGGCCCATACATATTGAGAGGATAGCCTTTTTGTAGGTTGAGTTGCTCCTTCGAGAAGCTTTCCTTCTGCAACAACAAAAAAAAAAAAAATTTAATAAATATACCCTCTATCTCCTTAAAGGATTGGATAATTTACCCTATTGGGCTACCTTCAGACCTTTTTAGCTCGAGTGTTTTCAGAAAAATAAATTAAAAAATTTTCCTTGTTTCTCCCTCCTCCTCTATGTGAGAGCGTGTACAATATTACATGTGCGATCCCAGACTTGCTACAGTTACTTGAGCAAGCCAAAACTCTTCCTCCTCTTTCTCTTCCCACACACCAAAGGTCAATCTTCAAATTTTTAGGGCGTGGCAAATCATGCGGGACCCAAAACTCATAAAAGCGTACAAAGGAGAGAATCAAATTGCACTCTGCCATCTCCTTGCAGAGCCATATTCCAGGTTTTCAAGAAAACCCTGATCTTGTAAAGGGCTATCTGCTTGGCTCTGGGACCCATTGACAATCTGATGGTTAGGCTCCTAGATTTCCCAACTCACTGTGACGACTATAATATCCGAACGCTTTCTTTATCTGTCTTCTCCTCCACTTAGTCCACAACGATCTCAGCGTCGTCACCTACCCCTAGTGGAGAGCTTATCCCTAATCAAACTCCAGATGCTTTTGGTGAAGGGGGAGTTCACGAAGAAGTGGTTGGCATTCTCTCTTGGATGCCCACAAAAAACACAAGAGAGGTCTGTGAGGTGGGATGCTATTATCTTTGTTTTACATGTAATACCATTTATTGCCAATACTCTGACCCGTATGATGTTGTCGGTATTGTAATCTCATGAAATTTCATCTTAAGGGTTGCTGGCATATTTGTTCACAAAATACTCCATAAGTTCATCTCCAGTTAATCCACACTTTAAGTTTAAAAATGGGAAATTTTATTCATACCCCAAAAACCTGTAATTAGCCCCCGTATCCCTAGCGTTTCTCAATAACTTACTCAACAATCCTTTAATACCAACAATGCCCTTTATTTTTGTACCCCAAACCCCAAAGCCTCTGCTCAGCGTCTTTTGTACCCCCAACCCAACCCAATGTTTGTTTAAACTTAGCCCAAACCCAACCCGTCGGGTTGGCCGGGTTGTGCGGGGTGGGTTCGGGTTAACCCGCCCAAAGTCGGGTTGGGTTCGGGTTGGCCTGCCCAAGTTGCAGCTAGGGGTGGCAATGAGTCGTGTCATGTCGGGTTCGTGTCCTGTCTAGTTTCGTGTCGTGTCCAAAACCCCTAGACCTAGACCCGACCAGTTTAACTAATCGTGTCTAGATCCTAAACCCGTACCCGACTCGCTAATAAACAGGTAGACACGATAAGACCCGGTAAGACCCGTTTACCACCCGGATCCATTCAGTTGACCCGATCCGACCCAATCTGACTTAACCCGACCTAACCCGAAAGACCCACTGATATTATATATTATAGTATCGGATTGCTGGTAGACCCGACCCGACCCGACACGACCTGTTGAATACTAAACGGGTCTTCCCGTGTCTACCGTGTCCAGACCCTAAACCCGGACCCGACCCGTTTATTAAACGGGTCTATCGTGTCGACCCGTTTACGACCCGAACCCGTTTAGCCTTGACCCAGACCCGCTAACTTCGTGTCGGGTCCTGTCGGGTCAAGGAGAAATAATTCGGGTTGGGCTCGGATTAGCCCGCCCAAATTCGGGTTGGGTTCAGGTTGGACTCGGGTTGGGTTCAGGTTGCCGCGCCCAAGTTGCAGCTCTACTTGTGCCTTCAAGTATCAGCCAACTGCATGGGGTTTATTTAAGAGTGGGGTATATTTAAGGGGGTATGTGTTTGATTGGGGTATAATCAAGTTGGGGCGGGCCATTTAACTTAGGGCGGGCCATTTAACTGGGGTGTATTGAAGGTGGGGTGTAAGGGGGAAGGGTATTTTTGGGATAGGGATGGGGTATGAAAAAAAAAAATGGGGTGTGTTCAAGTTTGTTGGAAATGGGGGCTAATTACAGATTTATGGGGTATGAATAAAATTTCCCTTAAAAATAAGGATTACTTATCTCAACCAATATAAGTTTTCCATTTCTCCTCCCATTGCTTTAATAACCGTAGTACGAAAGAACATCCATCATGTTTTATGTGAAAGGAAATTAATGAAAAACAAAGATCACAAAAATATTTGTTCTGAACTGCTCGTCTCTTTCCAGGTCATTTATAAGAGAACCATCACCAAATCACATGGCAGAAAATTCTACCTACTCTAAGCAAGTTATCTTCAACACCGTAAATTATCCAAATGGATGATTAATTAACCAAAATGTGTTGTCATTGAGAGATTGGTCTCTCCTACGCTACGGCATTGATTGTTTTGTCAAGTCTTTTATGAAACAACAAATAACTATAGAAGTTGTGTTCCAAGTCAAGTGATTTTTCCGCTGTGTACATCAGAAAAGATCGTTCTATCAGATAAAGAAACCATCATCATCTCTAATAATCAAAGATCTCAAACTATCAAAAAGCGAGCAGTAAGCATCAGAGACAAAAGATTGCACTCAGGAAGCTTTCAATATCTCAAGTGAAAAATACAAGCAAGGCTTATCAACTAAGCTAAAATCATCAAACGCCTAGATTTGAATATTATTCACTTATAATTAATAAACATTATTCCATTTTAAAGTCTTAAAACAGAGGCTACTAATTTGATGAATGGGATCACCTCCTAAAATCAGAGAAGCATCGATGACGAAGAAATTCACAAATATTGTGTTAAAGGCAGTGAATGGTCATTGGGAATTTTTATTTATTTTCATCATGTAACAAAGTTAATTCATCAATTTCTTTTTTGAGAAATAACAAAGTTAATTCATCAATTTCCAAAGAAGAGGAAGATGAAAAAAAAAATCTCTCAAGGCAGACAGAATCCATCATACAAAATAATAAAAGAAAAAACACCCAAATCATACGGACACAATTCAGGTCGCGGTTTCGAACCTTCTGCTGCTGCGTCAATCGCAACCAATCCATGTCCTCAGAATTCATCATTTTTACTGTGGGCACATCGACCCAGCCTCCGGCAACAAGCTTCGGGATGAGGCCGTCGAGGGCCCCGTCGCCGAGGAACTCCTCCATCACGAAAGACGCCATTTTTTCCCACCTCCTGAAGCACAGAGAAGCGGAGGGCTTGATAAAGAACCAAGAGAGAAGTTGAAACCCGTTGAAAGCGAAAGTTGGATTTTTTAAAAAAACTAACACTACTATTCTTATACTTTATGGGTTAAGGGTGGAATAATTCAGAGATTGGAAGAGAGAACGATTTTGTTCCAACCTCCCTTAAGAGGTTTGGAGGTTGGAGCTTCACCCCCTCTCTCTCTCTCTCTCTCTCTCTCTAAGTGGTTCATTACAAGGACATGTACGCCATTTTGTAATATTTATCATGGTGAAATGACTAAAAGCCCTCGAGATGGATCAATAAGAGAGGGTGATGCTTCTCTCCTTGGCTCATTTCAAGGGCATGTATGTTATTTTGTACTATTTATCATGATAAAATGATGAAAAGCCCTCAAAATGGACCAATGAGAGGTTGGAACAAAATCGTTCTTGATCGGAAGAGTAAGAAGAATTCAAGGCATCAAGAAAGTTGGCATTTGGAACAAATCATACACCCAAAACGATCTGATTGACCGTTCACTCGAGTCACCAATTCCAATTCTGCTGCAAACGCTCAGAATGTCAGGATCATGTTATGTGGAAGGGAAGGATAGAGGTCTTTGGGGGGTTTTCGGCTTTCAATTTTGGGTGGGGCCGGACCGTACGATGCAGAGCGGTCGGTTCTGGATGCGGTTAGGCGTGGGCAAGGGCTGCAAACAAGCCGAGCGGAGCTTTGGTCTGTTTGAGCTTGGTTTGTTTATTAAACGAGCCTAAACTTTAGGCTTGGGCTTAGCTTGCTTAATAATTGAGTCAAGTCGAGCTGAGCTTTGGTCTGCTTGAGCTTGGCTCATTTTTTAAACGAGAGCCTAAACTTCAATCGAGGCTTCGCTCAATTACAACATGTTTGGTTGGCTACAATTATAACCCGCGAGTAGAGCTGCAAACGAACCAAGCTGTTCATGAGCGACTTGCAAACAAGTTCGATAAAAGCTCATTTGAGTCTGTTCGATTACTAGTCAAGCCAAGCCTAAGCCTAGAGTTTAGGCTCATTTAATAAACGAGTCAAGCTCAACCAGACCCAAGCTCAGCTCGGTTGGGCTCACGAACATACTTGTTTAGGATCTCTTAAGTAAGCTCGTGAGTATAGGCTCATAAATGACTTGAATAGACCTAGCATATATAGTCCTTGCTTTTGACGTATTTTAGAGTTCAGGAACAAACTGGATAAGCGACCGTTTGATCACCAATTGACCGAAGACTAGCCTGAAGTTTAGGCTCGTTTAATTAACGAGCCAAGCTCAAGCAGACCAAAGCTCTGCTCGGCTCAACTTGATTATTAAACAAACCAAGCCCGAACCCGAAGTTTAGGCTCGTTTAATAAACAAACAAGCTCAAACAAACCAAAGCTTGGTTCGGCTCTTACCCGTGGGTCAACATTGTACTTCACCGGTTGTTTGGTTTACAGTAGTTTTTGAAAACCAGTACAATTCTAACTACCACCTATATAAAATCCTATAGAATTATATAGTTGGAACATGCTGCAAAAAGTTGTTCCAATTGCATGTGTTGCATCCCCTACCACACAATGTAGTGCTAACTGTAGCGGACCAAACAAGTTGTTAGTGACGAATAAACTTGAACGGTACCTTATCGAGCTTATTCCCAAACTCCAGAGTCATTCAAAAGCGTAGACTATAGATGTTAGGTCTGTTCAAGCCTTTTATGAGCCCCACAAACCTTAAACAAGAATGTTCATGAGCCAATCGAGCCGAGCTTTAGTCTGCTTGAGTTTGGCTCGTTTGCCTAAACTCTAGGCTTGGGCATGACCACATTACAGTCATCTGGTGGTAGGCACCTCTCATAGGTTAAACCCAAGCCCCACTCTTCGAATGGCTCCAAGCCTCCAATGTCATCATTCCCAAAATTGAGTGACTCCAAAAATTAAGTTATGCCATGGGTGTTGATATTTCCACTTCATGAATGGCTAGGATTCCTAACTTAACCTATAAAAAAAATATCGGATGTGTCCCCGAAGCATTCTAGACATATTGATATGCACCCATCACCTCCATCGTCAGGGCCATTGATCCCATCATCTTTCCGTCGTCACTCCTCTTTTCCTCCTCCCCCGTCCTTCTCCTCTTCATCCTCATTCTTGTAAGTGTGTAGGAGCAACCGATAACCATATCGGTAGCAAGCGACCGACATGGCTACAAAAATGAGAAGGGAGAGGAGGAACAGAGGAGGTGGCGACAATGGCGGGTGGAGCGGGGAGGAGAGAGAGGGTAAGGTAAATCTTTTTGTGGGATGCATTATTAAAATAGGGATAATAGTAAAAATCAAAATCAGATTGGGGTGTGGGATGTGCTTATGATATTGGGGGTTATTAGTAATTTTGTGAGTGCAAATATCAACACTCTAGTAAGCCAGTGTTATCAAAAAAGGACCGGACAGGCCGGTCGGACCGGTGAATCGAACCCTAAGCCGGACCGACCATGCTATTGGATCATAAATGCTTAAAGACCCGGATAGAACCGTCGGGTTTTTGTCTAACCCGCCGACTTGGCTGTTTTGGTAAAAGCCGGCTTTGTTTGATATGATTCAAAATGATCAGTCGGGTCTGATCGTTGTGCAAACCCCAACCTCAGTCGGCCGGAGTACAAGTCATCGTTCCCCCCCCCCCCCCCCCACTCTCTCTCTCTCTCTCTCTCTCTCTCTCTCTCTCTCTCTCTCTCTCTCTCTCTCTCTCTCTCTCTCTCTCTGGGGGAAAATCTTTGTGCCGACCCGAAGACTTCGCCGCACCAGTCAATTGAGGTTCGAGTCGAAGATCGCTGTTCAATCTGTTGATTGGAGTTGCCGTTCTCAATACACAAACAGAGAGATGCAATCAAAGAGTTGACACGAGAGGTGATCTCTGAGTTCAGCCGAAGCCTACGTCTCCGTGCTATAGGGAGCAATCCGAATTCACTAACTCTTTTCTCGAAGTGATCTCGACAGGCCGAGTATCACTGAAGGCTCTTCGATCTCTTCAATGACAAGAAGAAGATTAAGGAGAGGTGAAGGATGGGAAGCTAGAGAATTCCAGAGCTTTGGTTTTCTGAAGTCAGATCTCAGAACTGAAAATCGGATCTGAAAACTGGATCCTTTTACATTCGAAGGGTCTGCTATTTATAGACTTCTCGAAGAGGAATTCTGGGGTAAATGGCGGTTTCTGTTCGTTTCTGGAAGTTTCTCCAGACAGGGCTGGTGGGTCCCACTGCTATCTTCTGGAGATTCCACAGACATGGTCGGTGGGTCCCGCGATAGTCTTCGTGGGCCTACCAGGCGGGGCCGGTGGGTCCCGCGGTAGTCTTCGTGGGCCCACCAGCCAGGGCCGGTGGGTCCCGCGGTAGTCTTCGTGGGCCCACCAGGCAGGGCCGATGGGTCCCACGGTTGGTAGATTTTTTGCCAAAATTTGCACCCACAGTTACCCCCTCCAAGTTAGCTAGAGGTCGGCCTGGCCGGCTTGGATCTGGTGCAAAAAAGTAGCAACTTCCTACTCGTGAGTATAGAAGAGAAAAGAAAAACTTGTGAGTAGTGATTTTGATGAAACGATCGGTCAATTTTGACCGATCGGTCAAAGTTGACCGATCGGTTGAATTTGATCGATCGGTCAAAGTTGACCGATCGGTCGAATTCAATCGATCGAGTTGGAGGTGATCGGTCAAAAAACACAGTTTTTTGACCGATCGCGTAGGAATTCGACCGATCAGTTGAACTTGACCGATCGATCAAGTTTAACCGATCGGTTAATTTCAACCGGTCGAGGTTGACTGGATCGGGCAAAAGGCCAAGTTTTTTGCCCGATCCAGTAGAAAATCAACCGATCGGTTGAACTTGACCGATCGGTAAAATTCAATCGATCAAGGTAGACGGGATCGGGCAAAAGGCCTAGTTTTTTGCCCGATCCAGTATAAAATCGACCGATCGGTTGATTTTGACTGATCGGTCAAGTTTGATCGATCGGTAAAATTCAACCGGTCGAGGTTGACTGGATCGGGCAAAAGGCCAAGTTTTTTGACCGATCCAATAGAAAATCGACCGATCGATTGAACTTGACCGATCGGTCAAGTTTGACCGATCGGTTAATTTCAACCGGTCGAGGTTGACTGGATCGAGCAAAAGGCCAAGTTTTTTGCCCGATCCAGTAGAAAATCGACCGATCGGTTGAACTTGATCGATCGGTCAAGTTTGACCGATCAGTAAAATTCAACCGATCGAGATAGACATGATCGGGCAAAAGGTCAAGTTTTTTGCCCGATCCAGTAGAAAATTGACCGATCGGTTGATTTTGACCAATCGATCAAGTTTGACCGATCGGAAAAATTCAACCGGTCGAGGTAGACGAGATCAGGCAAAAGGCCAAGTTTTTTGCCCGATCCAGTAGGAAATCGACCGATCGGTTGATTTTGACCGATCGGTCAAGTTTGACCGATCGGTAAAATTCAACCGGTCGAGGTTGACGGGATCGGGCAAAAGGCCAAGTCTTTTGCCCGATCCAGTAGGAAATCGACCGATCGGTTGAATTTGACCGATCGGTCAAGTTTGACCGATCGGTTAAATTCAACCGGTCGAGGTTGAATGGATCGGACAAAAGGCCAAGTTTTTTGCCCGATCCAGTAGGAAATCGACCGATCGGTTGAACATGACCGATCGGTCAAGTTCGACCGATCGATCAAGTTTGAACCTGTCGAGTTAGTACGGCAGAAGAGCCTGTTTTCTGCACGATCCTTTGGTAAATTACCCGATCGTCTGCCTGTCGAAAGGGTAAAGTCTTCGAGCAGCAATTTGAAGTAGATTCTTCTGCTTCTTTGGTCCATCTGGATCGGTGAGTCTTCTGAACCGGCGGTTTGCTTGGACCGGCGGTTCGACGCTTCGTCTGGTCCCGACAGTTCGCCTGGTTTTGCGCTTGCTACGGATTGATGCCACGTGTCCTTTGTAAAAATATGGGATTTGATCTGATGATGACACGTGTCCTCTCGATCTGCGCGCCATTTCCTCTGGGTATATAAGCCTCTCCGGGTTTCATTTTTACCTCGCGCTTCCAGAATTTTCAAACTCCAGACTCTTTGCTCTCGATTTTCTGTTCTTTGCAATCTCTCGATCGGTTGAAATGGCATCATCCGGTAGCTCGAAGAAGATCAACATTGTGCCCTCGAAGAGGAAGGGGAAGGAGAGGGCCCCGCAATCACCCATTCAGAAAGGTCGGGGCAAAGGCAAGGCTGACCTTGGCATTCTCGGCAAGAGGCATCAGGGAGTGGGGTTTGCCTCTGCACCATCAAGGCCAGAGCACATCCCCAAGGCGAATTTCGTACTGGGCCCTCTGATGTCGCTGACGGAGGAACATGCTTACGAGTATAATGTCGGTGGGAAGCTTACAGATGTGAAGAGGGCAAAGTGGTAGAAGCTTTTGGCCTGCTTCACATAGGGGGAAGACCCGACCGTCGCTCTCGAGAGTTCAGTCTGCTTTTGGAATTGATAAGCGGACGATCTTCACAGCGGTCGCAAGTAAGGAGCAGGTGATGGGGACAGTAGTCACCGTAGGCCAGTTGAATTGCGGACTGCGCCTTCCACTACCGCCGTTCGCAGCGAGGCTTCTGAACACTTCAGGCCTTTGCCCTGGACAAATTACCGGGAACGCATGGAGGATCATCTACGCTTTCTGTCATGTGGAATCTGACTTCCAGACGGAGCTCAGGGAGTGCTACTCCAGCATCCCTGATGGTGAAGAGGCTCGGATCGAGCTGGGATACTTCTTCTATCATTACAAATGGGCATCGAGGAAAGACAGCCCGTTGTTCAACTTGACTGGCGTATCTGCCTTGCGCCCAATCGTCGACGTTGTCCCCTCTGACAAGCTCTACACCGATTGGCCGATTTCGGTTTCCGATGCGTGGACCCCTCTCTTAGTACCCGAGACCCCCCGAAGTGATGTGCACAAAGAGATAAAGATGTACTGTGCGGGAGGTGTCTTCGCCTGGCCTTCGAAGCGGGTTGGTGCCATCGATAATCTGTTCCTGGAGTTGATGTGCGGCACTCGATCATGGAAGCAGTTTTCGAACTGCCCGGTCAGGTACGGCAACGCCAATCTCCTCTACCGACTGCAGGCCTGGTATAAAGACAACGAAGTCTTGTACTCCGATTATGAGGAGGATCCTCAATCGGGCAAGATCGTTAGAAGAATCCGGGCCGAGAAGAAGGCCTATGGAGCAAGGCGCCACCCCACTGAGGAGAAGTTGGTGGTGACCCGAAGGGGTCAGGTGAAGAAGAGGAGGGTCCTTGTTGAGGAGGAGAAGAAGGAAGAAGAAGAAGAAGAGGAAGAAGAAGAAGAGAAGAAGGAAGAAGAAGAAGAAGAAGAAGAAAAAGAAGAAGAAGAAAAGAAGGAAGTTGAAGATGATGAAAATGAAGATGGAGGTGATGACGACAATGACGACGATGGGAACGACGATGACGACGATGACGATGACGGAGGAGACGGAGGTGATGGTGGGGGTGACGAGATTCCTCCCACCCCTACCGGGGGGGATGAAGAAAAAGGGGATGGTGAGGAAGAAATTCCTCCCACCCCCACTAGTGGTGATGAAGAGGATTCGCAGCCCATCCCCATCGATGAGGCTAAGGCCCGTCGCATGGAGGACGTGATGGATGCCGTGGGTGATGGCCCGAGGGTGCAACCCATATACCACTTTGAGGAGCTGAAGCGTCCGACTAGAATTCGGATCAGATTCTCGGGGAGTGATGGGGTTATAAGCAACCCCACACCCCTCGACCAGATACCTCCAAGCCCCCTTCGAATCGAGGGTGCTTCGGCGAGCGGTGGGATAGAGGTTGAACAACCTACTCCCTCTGCTCGATGATCGGCTGCACAAGTGGCCGAGGAGACGGCCGCCCTGATGGCCAGGCTTGAGCAGCCTGGCGGGCAACAAGAGGAAGAGGAGATCACTCCTCGAGGTGTTCCTTCTCCGATTCACATGGAGGGAGGAAGCCGTGTGGATGCTGGGACTCCCCAACCTCCGCCAGAGACAACCCCCCTCAAGGAGAGGTCGACCCCCGGGGGTAAGAGCTCCGAACGAGGAAAGGGCAAAGCCCCTCAAGTTGAAGCCACAGGTACTCTCTTGATAACTTCTCTTCTTGATTACATTATCTTTGATGTTCGAAAATACTCTAACTCTTTGAACTTTTGCCTGGATCGCAGATACTCCTGCTGGCAAGGCTCTGCTCAAGGACTTAGGTGAGGTTGATATCAACCACCCAACGAGTGTAATCCAGAAGCTCTGCAATCTTTCGGATGCTACTCTGGAAGAAGCCTATGACAGGCTCGAAGTGGTGGTAAGTGCATCAGCTCGACTTCATTTTTGAGTTGTATCTTCAGAAATATCTCTAACACTTCTTGTTTACTTGCAGAACTCAGCGGTCCTGAAGTTCGCTAGCAAGCTCTTCAAGAAGGCTGGAGAGCGGGGAGCCTCGTTAGAGGTTTCTCGCTTGACGGCTGAATTAGAAGCTGCGAACGAGGAAAAAGATAAATTGAGGGAGATCCTATTTTTCAAGAAGGAGTCCCTCAAGGCCAAGATTGAAGCTCTTCGCAAGGAGAGGCTTGAGAGTAAGAGGTGGCTGAATAACTACAAGGCTCGAGGCCACGAGCTTGAAGATTTGAAGAAGAGATTCTTCAAAATTAAGACTTTGTCCTTCGAGCGCGCAACTGAAATAAAGGAGCTGAAGGATCAACTTGCTGCCAAGGACGCTGCACTTGCTGCACAGGCTGTCAAGGAAGAAGCCTTAACGAAGGAGCTGGAGCACACACGCGCAGAGTGCGAGAGCTTCAGGGAGACGGCTGAGAAGGCAGTGGAAGCGCTCAGGGTCCACGCTGGTGGCGTCCGATCTTTGAAGGCTTCTGCGGCGAGCCATGCTCGTGGTGGATCCGAGGGAGAAAGGTCACGTGCTCCAAGTGTAGCCAAACCCTGATGTACTTTACTTCTTTTCTCTTGTCGTTGTACCTGTAAACTCTTTTCATATAGAAGCTCACTCCTGTACTTTGAAACTTTTGATAAATAAAGATATCTTTTTGGTGTTAGAAACTGCATGTCTCTTGTGTTGGATATCTGTGAATGTTGTGTCCTGGATGGTATTGGAATGTTTGGATATATATAAACACTTGAATGTAAGGGGCCGAGTCGCAACTCGATCACCCAAACTCGTTAAGTAACTTGAAAATTGAAGGTTGTGTTGTAGCACAACTTGAGATCATTTAACATTTGTATGTGAGTGGTTGAGTCGCGACTCAAGCACCCAAACCTGTTAGGCGATATTGAAATTGAAGGTCATTTAACATTTGTAAGTAAGGGGTAGTATCGCAACACAAGCTTCCAAACCTGTTAGATTGACCTAGTGACTTGAAGGTTGTTTCGTATTACAACCCGAAACCATTTAACATCTGCCTGTAAGGGATTGAGTCGCAACTCAATCACCCAAACTTGTTAAACGACCTGGTAATTTGAATGTATAGATAATTTGAAACTGCTTCAGAACTTTGAATTAAAAAACTGGACATTTGAACACTTAAAAAAGATCTTTATTCATCATGGAATTTACATCATGGATAGAACAATTTGAGATGTCTTGCATTCCAAGCTCGTGGCAGTCTATCTCCTTCTGGTGAGATCAGTCGATAAGATCCTTTGCCTCCCACTGATTCAACGATGTAAGGACCTTCCCAGTTGGGAGCTAGTTTTCCGCTGCTGTACTCCTTTGTGTTGTAGAAGACTGCTCTGAGGACCAGACTGCCAATAGGGAACTGTCTTTTGTAGACCTTCTGATCATAGGCTTGCTTGATCTTCTGTTGATACTTGGCAATTCGAACGATTGCTCGATCTTGTAATTCTTCAGAGAAATCCAGATTGTTGGCTCGAAGCTCTTCATTGACCCCTTCTTCGACTACTCTGGTCTTCAAAGTACTTGATATGTTTTCTGTTGGGAGCACTGCTTCAGACCCATATGTTAGACGAAAAGGTGAGAACCCAGTTGATCTTCTTGGAGTTGTGCGATAGCCCCACAGGACTTCGAGCAGGACTTGCTTCCACAATCCTTTCTTGTTATCGAGCTTTTTCTTGAGCAGACCAAGGATGGCTCTGTTGGAAGCTTCGGCTTGACCATTGCACTGAGGGTACCTTGGCGTTGAGTAAAAAAAGCTTGATTCCGTTGTTCAGGCAGAACTCTCGGAACTTGTCGGAGTCGAATTGGGCTCCATTGTCAGCAACTAGGACTTGTGGCGTGCCAAACCTTGAGAAAATATTGTGTCTGATGAACTTGATGACTTCATCGTCAGTCTCCCGAAAGAGTGGCACTGCTTCGACCCATTTGGTGAAGTAATCTGTGGCCAGCAGCAGATACTTCTTTTTGCTTGGAGTTGGTGGGAAAGGACCTAAGAAGTCCAACCCCCACTGATGAAAAGGTCACGGACTTGTTAGTTGATGGAGCTTATCTGCTGGGAGATGGATAGCTCGAGCATGTCGTTGGCAAGGTTCGCATCTTTGAACCACTTGGTGAGCATCCCTTGTCATTGTTGGCCAGTAATAACCTTGTAACTTCGTCTTGGCTTCAAGAGATCTCCCTCCCGAATGATTCCCGCAAGCTCCGGAGTGGATGTCAACCAGGATTGTCTTTGCTTGTTCAGGGCCAATGCATTTGAGCAACATCCCGTTGTGAGACTTGAAATATAGATCTTCACCTTGAAAGTTATAGCATGGAAGCTTTCTTTGCAGTCTTCGGACTTGATTTGGATCTTCGGGCACCTTGCCATGTTTGAAGAAGTCGAAGATTGGTCGTCTCCAATCATCGAGCTCATTTGAGGTGGTAAGGTTCGAGGCCAATTGTTCTCCACCCCCATATCGTTCTGTAGTGGCGACGATCTGTTGTTCAGGGGTGATCTTGGGCGCTTCTTGGTAATCGATCTGTATTTGTCTTCCTCCAAGCGAATCTCCAAGAACCGAGGCAGCATTGGCTAAAGCATCTGCTTCTTGATTTTATGCCCTTGGGATTTGAATGAATTCGGTGCTAGTAAAACGTTATTGAAGACGTCGCACTAGGGCCAAGTAATTCTGCATTCTTTCTTCTCGTGCTATGTACTCTCCGTTGATTTGCCTTATGATTAGCTGGGAGTCGCTGTAGACGATGATTCGATCCACCTCCAGGGATTCAGCCATTTCGAGCCCGGAAATGAGTACTTCGTATTCGGCTTCGTTGTTGGTGGCATTGAATCCGAGGAGAGTGACCTTCTGAAGATGATCTAGTTCGGGGGATACCAAGACTATCACAGTTCCCGAACCGATCGCACTTGAAGCTCCATCAGTATAAAGCTTCCATGGAGTTGGTGTTGTGGCAGGAGCCTCAAGGCTTGGATCGGCTTTTATAGTCGGATTGAATGGAGCTTCAGCTTCATCTTCAAGGTGCATATCGACATCTTCCTCCCAAGTTATGGGGTCTTCAACTGAAAAGTCGGCTAAAAAATCAGCAATGGCCGGCTTGTCTCTTGATCTAAGTGCGAGATTCGAACTGGATCCCTAGAGCACTCATCTCGATTACCCACTTGGTCATTCGACCTGCTCGACCCGCCTTGTCGATGATATCTTTGAGTGGGTGTTCTGAAATGACTGTGATCTGGTGGGAGACAAAATATGGTTGGAGACGATGCGATGCAGTGAGTAAGGCCAGTATGACCTTCTCAATTTTTGAGTAGCGAGTCTCAGCCGGAAGAAGCGTATGGCTGATGTAATAGACCGGATGTTCGACGCCTTCTCTTCTACTGACTAGGGCCGCACTGATTGCTTGATTGTTGACGGCAATATATAGTCAGAGGTCTTCTTTTGGAAGCAGAGCTGTTAGGATAGGAGCTCGCACCAGATATTGCTTGATTTCTTGAAAGGCTTGTTCGCAAGTTGAACTATACCCAGATGTATCCGCCTTTCGTAGCTTGTCGAAGAGCGGTTTGCACTTGTCGGAGGACTTCGAGATGAATCGATTGAGGGCAGCTAATCTTCCAGTGAGACGTTGCACTTTCTTCCGATTGGTAGGTGATGGCATATCCAGAATAGCTCGAATTTGGTCAGGATTAGCTTCGATGCCCCTCCTGGTCACAAGGTAGCCCAGGAACTTACCCGATTGAACTCCAAAAGCGCATTTGGCTGGATTGAGCTTCATGCGATATTTTTGAAGGACTTGAAAGATTTTCGTCAGATCGGATAGATGATTCTTTCGAGTAGAGCTCTTGGTAAGGAGATCGTCGACGTAGACTTCGACATTGTGCCCGATCTGATCTTCGAACATCTTCGTGATTAGTCGTTGATAGGTAGACCCGGAGTTTTTGAGGCCGAAGGGCATTACGTTGTAGCAGTAAAGACCTCGGCTAGTCACAAAGCAAGTCTTCTCTCGATCGTCTTGGTGCAGCGGAATTTGATTGTACCCAGAGTATCCATCCATGAAAGATAGGAGCTCGTGGCCAGCAGTGGCATCGACGAGCCTATCTATCCTTGGCATGGGGAATGGATCTTTGGGACAAGCATTATTGAGGTTGGTGAAGTCGATGCAAACTCTGACCTTCCCGTTCTTCTTTGGGACCGCAACTATATTGGAGATCCAAGTAGGGTACTCTACTTCATGGATGAAGCCCGCTGCGAGTAGCTTACTGATCTCTTCTTGAATTGCAACTTGTAGTTCTGGTCGGATTGTACGTGGCTTTTGCTTGACAGGCTTCACTTCCTCTTTGATCGCGAGTCGGTGACAAGAGTCATCTGGATTGATCCCTGGCATATCTTCGAAGCACCAGGCGAAGACGTCGATGTTGGACTGAAGGAAGGATACCATGTCTCGCGCTTCTGCGTCGCTGAGACCGGTACCGATGAATGTTTGTTGAGGGAGATCTCCACTGCCGATATTGATTGGAATGATTTCTTCGATTGAAGGTGAGGCCTCCCACTCGATTGGTGGGGGCTCGGTCAGCGGAATCTCCTTTGATTGCTATTTCGAAGAAGGGCCAGCTTCATCTCTGGGTCGCTTTGGGGGAGCGATGTTTATCTTGCGATCCGTTTTTGCAGCAGCCGCTTCGTAGGATCGCCCGGCTTGTTGATCTCCCCGAATGCAGACGTTACCTTCTCCCGTTGCAAATCTGAGAAGTTGGTGATAGGAAGAGGAGATGGCATTGATCTGATGTAGAAATGGGCGGCCCAGGATGACGTTGTAGTTGGACGTTCCTTTGACAATTACAAACCTTACCGAGACTCGAGTCTCTCGGCTAAGGTCAAGGGTGAACCTTGATTCGCCCATTGTGATGCTTTGCTCGCCGTTGAAGCCCGTGATCACCGTTGGAATAACGTCAAGGCTCGAGTATTTATGTCCCAGACGTTTGAAGCAGTTTGAGAACATTATGTCGATGGAGCTCCCGGTGTCAATAAGGATGCAATTGACAATGCTCCCATCGATGAGGAGTTTCAAGACCAGGGGGTCTCGATGGGGAGCATGAACTCCTTGGAGATCGGTGTCATTGAAAATGATGGAGGGCCAGGCTAAGCCTTTGACGGGCTTCTCGATCCAGGTATCTTCCTTATTCGCTGCAGAGCGAACATTGAAGATGCGTCGAACTTGTCGATCTACTTCCTTCCCGATCAGCGCTTGATTGTGCAATGTCCCGTGAATGCCAAAGACGTTGGCGTTCACAGTGATAGACGATCGGTTGGAAGAGATTTGATGGACCCAGCAAGCCTCTTTCCCCTTGGCGGAGGTTCGGTGTTGATCTTGTCCGCCCTTGACGAACTCTTGAAGATGGCCTTCGCGCAGCAGGTCATCGAGATGATATCTCAGTCGATAGCACCGATCGGTGGAATGGCCGTGACTTCGGTGGAAGTCGCAATAGACCGTTTTGTCAGCCGTGACTTTAGTGTCAGGCTGCAGAGGATTGGGCCTTCGAAGGAATTCCTCGTGTTGAATGTGGTCGAGGATCTGCTCGATTGGTAAGTTTCCACTCAGTGAAAGTGGTCTTCTTTGATGGAGATCGGCATCCGTCGTTTCTTGATCGCTTGTTCGCAGGGGGAACTGCTACTTCTTCGTTGTGAGCTTTGACAGCGTACTTCGGAGCTTCTCTCTCAACAGGCCTTCGTTTTGACTCTCGCCCCTTTCGGGCGACTTGATCATCCTCAACCTCAATCTCCCTTTGGATTTGATCAAACATTGAACCCAGGGAAGGAGGGGGATTGCGGATGAAGTCGTTGTAGATGTGGAGGTCGAAGCGGAGAGCATTCTGGAAGGCTAGCATGATAGCCTCGTCATCCAAATGCCTTCCTGAGAGGGCGGTGTGCTCATTGCGGAATCTCCTTGTGAAGTTACGGAGACTCTCGTCAGCACCCATCCTCAGCCGGTAGAGGGAGTCGAGTTTCTTCTCCGGTTTCAAGTTCAGCTGATAGTGCTGCACGAAGTGATTGGGCAAGACACTGAACTGGGTGATAGATACAGCTCGGAGATTATGGTACCAATCGAGGGATGGCTCATCGAGACTCCCTGTGAAGGTGCGACAGAGCACGTTGTTTTCTTCCTCGTGCGGCGTCAGAGCTTGTTTGAAGGCAAGAATATGGAGAGTTGGATCTCCCTTGAGGCAGTTGAATTTGGGGAGAGTGGGCGTTCTCCATCCCCTTGGAAATGCAGATTCGAACATACTTCGATGTAGTGGCCCAGCGGAGGAGTATCCGTCTCTATGACTATGCCCCCGACCTGGATGCGGGTCAAGAGGCAAGATTGCAAGGTCTTCTTCAGGCCTTCGAGTATTTGAAGGTTGGAGTTGTTGACGAAGGTCCGATCCGAGTCCACGTTGAAGCAGAATGGATGGAGAAATTCTACTCTTTGAAGGAGCCCCTTTCATCTGGTGTCTTCTTGATATGTCGGGCTTTGAAGGCACCCTCCTGTCACAGTTGCGACCGGAAGAGGATTGGGAGGATTCATCGTCGATGCGATCCCAGACACTCTGCTTCCATGGGGCAGCAGAGGGAGTTGGGTCGCGACGAATCCTCTCAGGGGCATCAGTGCCCATTGACCTCCGTTGCTCGGAGTGGATCGATTGTCGTGGCAAATCGACCCTCTCGTTCGTTGAAGGAATAGGGAGAGCAATCCCGACTTCAGAGGCTGCCTTCTTGAGAGCATCCCTCTCAGCAGTGAGGGTGGCATTTTGTTTTGCCAACTGAAGTAGTTGAAAGTCGATTGCAGAAATTTGATAGGTGGATGGAGGTGGATGGAGGGTCTTCAGCAGGAGTAGGGGTTGTATGCCCTATTGATTGATGGGGAGGAGGGGCGATCGGTCGATCGACTGATCTCCCGCTTCCTGAGTGAACCCCCATATCGGGGACAGCAAGGGGCTGTCCGAAATTGAGCCTTTGACTCATTGAACGAGTCTCAGGATGAGGTTGACGAGAGTTACTTTCTTCTGGTTGACCCTGATGCTTCGTCCTCGCCATCTAGAGAGCGAAGGGTGCAACGAGAATGCCGACGTCCTAGCGGTTGTCTGCTCAACCGAAGGGGCTAGGAAGTTTGATCAGTTGTCTGCTCAACCGATCTGAAACTTGTTGTAAGGTGAACTTGACTTCTCGCTCGATCCCACAGACGGTGCCAAACTGTGGGGGAAAATCTTCGTGCCGACCCGAAGACTTCGCCGCACCAGTCAATTAAGGTTCGAGTCGAAGATCGATGTTCAATCTGTTGATTGGAGTTGTCGTTCTCAATACACAAACAGAGAGATGCAATCAGAGAGTTGACACGAGAGGTGATCATGGAGTTCAGCCGAAGCCTACGTCTCCGTGCTATAGGGAGCAACCCGAATTCACTAACTCTTTTCTCGAAGTGATCTCGACAGGCCCAGTATCACTGAAGCCTCTTCGATCTCTTCAATGACAAGAAGAAGATCAAGGAGAGGTGAAGGATGGGAAGCTAGAGAATTCCAGAGCCCTGGTTTTCTGAAGTCAGATCTCAGAACTGAAAATCGGATCTAAAAACTGGATCCTTTTACATTCGAAGGGTCTGCTATTTATAGACTTCTCGAAGAGGAATTCTGGGATAAATGGCGGTTTCTGTTCATTTCTGGAAGTTTCTCCAGACAGGGCTGGTGGGTCCCACTGCTATCTTCTGGAGATTCCACAGACAGGGTCGGTGAGTCCCGCGATAGTCTTCGTGGGCCTACCAGGCGAGGCCGGTGGGTCCCGCGGTAGTCTTCGTGGGCCCACCAGGCAGGGCCGGTGGGTCCCGCAGTAGTTGTGGGTGCACATTTTGGCAAGAAGTCTGCAAATAGCGGGACCCACCGGCCCTGCCTAGTGGGCCCCCGAAGACAACAGCGGGACCCACCGGCCCTGCCTGGTGAGCCCCCGAGTACCACAGCGGGACCCACCGGCCCTGCCTGGTGGGCCCCCGAAGACAACAGCGGGACCCACCGGCCCTGCCTGGTGGGCCCCCGGAGACTACAGTGGGACCCACCGGCCCTGCCTGGTGGGCCCCTGGAGACAACAGCGGAGCCCACCAGCCTTACCTGGAAGATCCCCAGATATGACAGCAGAAAACCGCCATTTACCACCAGAGAATCCTATAAATAGCAGAGCCTTCAGGAGGAGGAGGGATCGAAACTCAGATCCGAAATCCGAAATTCCAGAACCAAAACCAGAGCTCTGATAATAGATCAGGGCCATCAGTTGATATCTATTTCAGAAACCAGAACCCAGAAATCTCTAACTCTTTGATCTTCTTCTTCTTGTCCTTGAAGAGGTCAAAGAGATTTCAGTGACACTCGGCCTGTCGAGGTCACTTCAAGTAAAGCATTAGTGAATTCGGGTTGCTCCCTATAGCACGGAGACGTAGGCTTCGGCTGAACTCCGAGATCACTTCTCGTGTCAACTCTCTCTCTGATTGCATCTCTCTGTTTACATATCAAAAACTTCAACTTCGATCAACAGATCGACCAACGATCTTCAACGTCAACTTCAACTTCAATTGACTGGTGAGGCGAGGTCTTCGGGTCGGCACGAAGATTTTCCCCCACAGTTTGGCACCGTCTGTGGGATCCGAGCAAAAAGTCCAGCTCTCCGCTACTACTCGATCGGTTGAGCATACAACCAATCTTGATAGCCAAACTTCCTCGCCTCCTCGGTTGATCAGACAACTGATCGAACGTCGGCACTCTCGTTGCACCCTTTGCTCTCTGAATGGCGAGGACAAAACACCAGGGTCAACCAGAAGGAAGTAACACTCAACAACAACCTCGTCCCGAGACTCGTTCAATGAGTCAAAGGCTCAACTTCGGACAGCCCCTTGCTGTCCCCGAGATGGGGGTTCGTTCAGGGAGTGGGAGATCTGTCGATCGACCGATCGCTCATCCTGCATGACAGTCAATTGGGCAAACAGCCCCCTCTCCTGCTGAAGACCCTCCATCGACCTACCAAATTTCTGCGGTCGACTTTCAACTACTCCAATTGGCGAAGCAAAATGCCACCCTCACAGCTGAGAGGGATGCTCTGAAGAAAGCAGCTTCCGAGGCTGGGATCGCTCTACCTATTCCCTCTACAAGTGAGAGGGTTGATCGTCATCGACATTCAATTCACTCCGAGCAACGGAGGTCAATGGGCACTGCTGCCCTCGAGAGGATCCGACGCGACCCAACTCCCTCTGCTACCCCATGGAAGCAGAGTGTTTGGGACCGTCTCAACGACGAATCTTCCCAATCTTCTTCCGTCCGCAACTGCGACAAGAACGCGCCTTCAAAGCTCAACATACTAAGGAAGCACCACATGAAAGGCGCTCCTTCAAAGAGTAGAGTCTCCCCTTTCATTCCACTTCAACGTGGGCTTGGATCGGACCTCCGACATAGACTTCAACCGGCGAATACTTCAATGCCTGAGCAAGACCTTGCGATCTTGCCTCTTGACCCACCTCTAGGTCGAGGACACGGTCGTAGGGACGGGTACTCCTCTGCCGGGCCTCTACATCGAAGCCTCTTCGAGTCAACTTTTCCGAGGGGATGGAGAACTCCTATCCTCCCCAAATTCAACTGCATAAGAGGAGATCCTACTCTCCATATCCTCGCATTCAAGCAAGCTCTAACGCCACACGAAGAAGAAAACAATGTGCTCTGCCGCACCTTTGCGGGAAGTCTCGATGAGCCATCGCTCGACTGGTATCACAATCTTCGAGCAGGGTCCATCACCCAGTTCGATGTTTTAGCTAAACTCTTCGTGCAGCATTATCAGCTCAATCTGAAGCCCGAGAAGAAGCTCGACTCTCTCTATCGGCTAAGAATGGGTGCTGACGAGACTCTCCGAAGTTTCACTAGGAGGTTTCGCAATGAGCATGCTGCCCTCTCTGGAAGACATTTGGATGATAAAGCCATCATATTGGCTTTCCAGAATGCTCTCCGCTTCGATCTACACATCTACAATGACTTCATCCGCAATCCTCCTCCTTCTCTGGGGGCTATGTTCGATCGAATCCAGAGAGAGATCGAGGTCGAAGATGACCAAGTCGCTCGGAAAGGGCGAGAAACAAAACGAAGACCTGCGGAGAGAGAAGCTCCCAAGTATGCTGCCAAGGCCCACAATGCTGAGGCAGCAGCCCCTCCAGCCAACAAACGATCAAAGAATGACGGGCGTCGATCTCCAACAAAGACCACTTTCACCGAGTGGAATATGCCGGTCGAACAGATACTCGACCGCATTCAACACGAGGAGTTCCTTCGAAGGCCCAATCCACTTCAGCCAAACACTAAGTTCACGGCTGATAAAACTGTTTATTGTGATTTCCATCGAAGCCACGGCCATTCCACAGATCGGTGCTATCGGCTAAAGTTTCATCTCGAAGACTTGCTGAGAGAAGGCCATCTCCATGAATTCACCAGAGAAGGACAAGATCAACGTCGATCCTCTGCAAAGGGGAAGGAGGCTTGCTGGATCCATCAGATCTCTTCCAACCCATCACCTCTCACTGTGAATGCCAATGTCTTAGGCATTCATGGATCATTGCACAATCAATCAGTGACCGGGAAGGAAGTTGATCGGCAGATTCGGCGCATCTTCCATGTTCGATCTACTGCAAACAAAGAAGAAACCTGGATCGAGAAGCCCATCGAAGGTCTTGCTTGGCCGTCCATCGTCTTCAACGACACCGATCTTCAAGGAGTTCATACTCCCCATCGAGACCCTCTGGTCTTGAAACTCATCATCGACGGAAGCACCGTCAATCGGATCCTCATCGACACCGGGAGCTCCATCGATATTATGTTCTCAGACTGCTTCAAACGTCTGGGACATAAGTATCAAAGCCTCGACGTCGTCCCGACCGTGATCACTGGCTTCAACGGCGAACAAAGCATCACGGTGGGTGAATCGAGATTCACTCTCGACCTCAGCCGAGAGACTCGAGTCTCGGTCAGGTTCGCAATTGTCGAAGGAGTATCCTGTTACAACGCCATCCTTGGGCGACCATTCCTCCATCAAATCAATGTCATCTCCTCTTCTTATCATCAACTACTCAAATTTGCAACTGGCGAAGGCATCGTCTGCATCCGAGGTGATCAGCAAGCTGGAAGGTCTTGTGAGGCTGCTGCGGCTAAGACAGATCGAAAGATCAACATTGCTCCTCCAAAGCGGCCACGAGATGAAGCTGGTCCCTCTTCTAAATAGCAATCAAAGGAGATTCCGCTGACGGAACCTCCACCAATCGAATGGGAAGCGTCACCTTCAATTGAAGAAATCATCCCAATCAATATCGGCAGCGGAGACCTCCCTCGACAAACTTTTATTGGTACCGGTCTTAGCGACGCAGAAGCGCAAGACATGGTAACCTTCCTCAAGTCCAATATCGACGTCTTCGCTTGGAGTTTCGAAGACATGCCTGGGATCAATCCAGATGATGCTTGTCACCGACTTGCTATCAAAGAAGAAGCGAAGCCTGTCAAGCAGAAGCCACGCACCATCCGACCAGAGCTACAAATTGTTGTTCAAGAAGAAATCACCAAGCTACTCGCAGCAGGCTTCATCCGTGAAGTAGAGTATCCTACTTGGATCTCTAATATTGTTGCTGTTCCTAAGAAGAATGGGAAGGTCAGAGTCTGTATCGACTTCACCAATCTCAACAAGGCTTGCCCCAAAGACCCTTTCCCCATGCCAAGGATTGATAGACTCGTCGATGCCACTGCTGGCCACGAGTTATTGTCTTTCATGGATGGGTACTCTGCATATAATCAAATTCCTCTTCACGCAGATGATCAAGAGAAGACATGTTTTGTGACTAGCCGAGGTCTCTACTGCTACAATGTCATGCCATTCGGCCTCAAGAATGCTGGTTCCACCTATCAAAGGTTAGTCACAAAGATGTTCGAAGATCAAATCGGTCGCAACGTTGAAGTCTATGTCGATGATCTCCTCACCAAGAGCTCTGTGCGAAGCAAGCATCTTTCTGATCTGGCGGAAACCTTTCAAGTTCTTCGAAAATATCGTATGAAGCTCAATCCAGCCAAGTGCACTTTCGGAGTTCAATCTGGCAAATTCCTGGGTCATCTTGTGACCAGGAGAGGTATTGAAGCCAATCCTGATCAAATTCGAGCTATCCTCGACATGCCATCACCTACCAATCGAAAGGAAGTGCAGCGCCTCACTGGAAGACTTGCTGCCCTCAATCGGTTCATCTCAAAGTCTTCCGACAAGTGTAAGCCTCTCTTCGACAAACTACGAAAGGCAGACACCTCCGGCTGGAGTCCGATCTGTGAAGAAGCATTTCAAAGCATCAAGAAATATCTGGTGCAAGCTCCAATCTTGACGGCTCCACTTCCAAAAGAAGACTTGTGACTTTATCTCGCCATGACCGATCAAGCAATCAGCGCGGTCCTAGTCAGTAGAAGAAAAGGCGTCGAGCATCCAGTCTACTACATCAGCCATACTCTCCTTCCAGCTGAAACTCGTTACTCAAAAACTGAGAAGGTCATCCTGGCGTTGCTCACTGCATCGCGTCGTCTTCAACCTTACTTCGTCTCCCACCAGATCACTGTCATTTCAGAACACCCACTCAAAGATATCGTTGACAAAGCTGGTAGAGCTGGTCGAATGACCAAGTGGGTGATCGAAATGAGTGCTCTGGGGATTCATTTCGAATCTCGCACTTCTATCAAAGGTCAAGCTGTTGCTGATTTTCTAGCATACTTTCCAGTTGAAGACCCCATCACTTGGGAAGTAGATGTCGACATGCGCTTAGAAGATGAGGATAATACTCCGATCAACCTTGCAACAAAAATTAATCCAAGTCTCGAAGCTACTGCTGCAACTCCTCTATGGAAGCTTTATACTGATGGAGCTTCAAGTTCGATCGGTTCGGGAACTGGGATAGTCTTAATATCCCCCGAACTTGATCATTTACAGAAGGCCACTCTCCTAGGGTTCAACGCCACCAATAACGAAGCTGAATACGAAGCACTCATTTTGGGACTTGAAATGGCGAAATCCCTGGGGGTAGATCGAATCATCGTCTACAGCCACTCCCAGTTGATCATAAGGCAAATCAAGGGAGAGTATACAGCTCGTGAAGAAATAATGCAACTCTATTTAGCCTTAGTACGACATCTTCAACAACGCTTCACAAATACTGAATTCGTTCAAATTCCAAGGGCAGAGAACCGAGAAGCAGATGCCTTAGCTAATGCTGCCTCAGTTCTTGGAGACTCACTCGGGGAAAGGCAAATACAGATCGATTATCAAGAAGTGCCCAAGACCATCCCCGATCAACAGATCCTTGCTACTACAAAAGGATCTGGGGGTGAAGATCAACTGACATCGATCCTCACTACTACGAGTGAGCTTGAAGACTGGAGACGATCAATTTTCGACTTCTTCGAGCATGGCAAAATGCCGGAAAATCCAAATCGAGCCCGAAGGCTTCTAAGGAAGCTCCCATGCTACATTCTGCAAGGAGAAGATTTATATTTCAAATCCCACAATGGAATATTGCTCAAGTGCCTTGGTCCCGAGCAAGCACAGGCAATCCTGATTGATATCCACTCTGGAGCTTGTGGGAATCATTCAGGAGGGAGGTCTCTTGAAGCCAAGACAAAACTACAAGGTTATCACTGGCCTACAATGGCAAAAGATGCTCGACAAGTTGTTCAAAGATGCGAGCCATGCCAACGACACGCTCGAGCTATCCATCTCCCTGCAGATGAGCTTCACCAACTATCAAGCCCCTGGCCTTTCCATCAATGGGGGTTAGATTTCTTGGGTCCTTTCCCTCCAACTCCGAGCAAGAAGAAGTATTTACTGCTGGCCACTGATTACTTTACCAAATGGGTTGAAGCTGTGCCCCTCTTCCGAGAGACTGACGACGAAGTGATCAAATTCATTCGGCATAACATCTTCTCAAGGTTCGGTACACCTCAAGTTCTTGTTGCTGACAATGGAGCTTAATTTGATTCCGACAAATTCCGAGAGTTCTATCTGAACAACGGTATCAAGCTATTCTATTCAACTCCAAGATATCCTCAATGCAATGGTCAAGCTGAAGCCTCAAATAGAGCTATTCTTGGTATACTCAAGAAGAAACTCAACGACAAGAAAGGATTGTGGGAACAGGTCCTACCTGAAGTTCTTTGGGGGTATCGCACAACTCCGAGAAGATCAACAGGGTTCTCACCCTTTCGTCTAACATATGGATCGGAAGCAGTACTCCCAACAGAAAACATATCAAGTACTCTGAAGACCAGGGCAGTTGAAGAAGGAATCAACGAAGAGCTTCGGATCAATGATCTAGACTTCTCTGAAGAACTACGAGACCAAGCCTCCCTTCGTGTGGCCAAGTATCAGCAGAAGATCAAACGAGCCTATGACTATAAAGTCTACAAAAGACAGTTCCCAGTGGGTAGTCTAGTTCTCAGAGCAGTTTTTTACAACACCAAAGAACACAGTAGTGGGAAGCTTGCTCCTAACTGGGAAGGTCCATATATCGTTGAATCAATAGGAGGCAAAGGTTCTTACAGACTGATCTCACCAGAAGGAGATAGATTGCCTCGAGCTTGGAATTCTAGACACCTCAAGTTGTTCTACCCATGATGTAAACTATGTGATGAATAAAGATCTCTTTCAAGTGTTCAAATGTGCAAGTGTTCAGTTCTTCAATTCAAGTTCTGAAGCAGTTTCAAATTATCTACATTCAAGTTGCCGAGTCTTTTAACAAGTTTGGGTGTTGAGTTGCGACTCAACCCCTTACTAAATGTTAAACCGACCTTCAAATTTCAAATATTCAATTTCAATCAATTTCAATATCGTCTAACAGGTTTGGGTGCTTGAGTTGCGACTCAACCCCTCACATTCAAATGTTACACGAATTCAAGTTCAATTTTCAAGTTACAACAAGTTTGGGTAATCGAATTGCGATTCGACCCCTTACATTTCAAAGATTGTATCTATTTTAATGCCATCCAGAACACAGCATTCAAAGAGTTCAAACACAAGACATTCAACTCAAGAGACATTCAATTTTCAAATATCAAAAAGATATCTTCTATTATCAAAAATTTGTCAAGTACAATGTCAAGCTGCTACATATCAAAAGTTTACAAAAGTAAACAGCTAAGAAAAAGGCAGAAACACATCAGGGCTTGGCTACGCTTGGAGCGCGCGACTTCTCCCCTTCAGATTCGCCACGAGCCTTGCTCGCAACCGAAGCTTTAGAAGATCGGACACTGCTGACGTGTGCCTTGAGTGCCTCTGCCGCTTTCTCAGCTGTCTCCTTGTAAATCTTGCATTCAGACAGCGCATGCTCCAACGCCTTCCTAGAAGTCTCCTCTCCGGCAGTAAAAGCAGCGTGTTGAGCAGCAAGTTGTTCTTTCAGCTCCTTGATCTTGTTGGCACGACCACAGGACACGTCCTCAACCTTGACGATCCGATTCTTCAAGGATTCGAGTTCGTGACTCTGCGCCTCGCAACGGTCCTGCAGCCCCTTGATCTCCAGCTTCTCCTTGCGAAGATCCTCGATCTTGGCCTTGAGAAAGGTTTTCTTTGAAGACAGGAGCTCCCTCAGCCTCTCTCTCTCCTCGCTCACAGTCTTCAATTCGGCTGTCAAACGGGATACCTCAGATGCGGCCTCCCGTTCTCCCACCCTCCTGGAGAGTTTGCTCGCGATTCTCAAAACTGCTGAGCTCTACAGATGGACAAAGAGTTAGAATTATTCTGAAGATACTATTCAAATACTTGATCAAGCAAATGCACATACCACTACTTCAAGCCTATCGAAGGCTTCGTCAAAAGGAGCATCCGGAAGGTTGCAAAGCTTCCGAATCACACCAGTGGGGTGGTTGATATCAACATCACCCAAGCTCTTCATCTTTGGAGTCGAGCCAGCAGGCGTACCTGCAATCGACACAAGAATTCAAAGGGTTAGAATATTTTCGAGCTTCAACGGCAAGGCAATCAAAGCAAGTTAGTGCAGATACCTGAAGCCTCGACCTGAGGAGCCTTTCCCTTCCCACGATCGGAGCTCTTACCCCTGGGGGTCGATTTCTCCTTGATGGGGGTTGGCTCTGGCAAGGGTTGGGGGGTAGCCTCACCCACCCGGCTTCCTCTCTCCAAATGAGCAGGAGAGGGAACATCCCGAGGAGGTGAAGCACCCCCTTCATCTTCTCGCCTGCTCGAATAATCGAGCCCTGCCACCATGGCAGCTACCTCCTCAGCCAGAGATCGTGAGGGGGGTGGGGGTTGTTCAACCTCCACACCCCCACTTGTAGTTGCCCCTTCGAGACGGGGAACCTAGAGAGGTACCTGATCGAGGGGTGTAGGGTTGCTTCCAACCCCACCACTCCCTGATATCTTGATCTTGAAGCGTAGCGGGTTCTTTTTCAGCTCCCCGAAATCGTAGGTAGGAATCACCTTAGGGCCATCGCCCGTTGCGTCCATTACCCCCTCCATCTTACGAGCCTTTGCCTCGTCTATGAGGATCGGCTGCGAATCCTCATTGGCACCACCAGTGGGGGTGGGAGGAATTTCTTCCTCGCCACCCCCATGTTCTTGACCACCATCAGTGGGGGTGGGAGGAATCTCTTCCTCACCACCCCCATCCTCATCATCATCGTCTTCTCCATCTTCTTCCCCATCGCTGCTTGTGCCCTCGCCTTCCTCATCTCCACCTTCCTCCTCCCTCTCTACCTCCTCTTCTTCGTCTTCCTCCTTTTTCTTCTCATCCTCCTCCTGTTTGATGGGGATTTTTCTCTTCTTCGCCGGGCCCCTCTGAAGCACCAGTTTCTCCTCTGTAGGAAGTGCGCGCCTGGCTCCATAAGCCTTCTTCTCGAATCGAAGCCTTCTAATAATTTTTCCAGACTGAGGGTCCTCCTCGTAATCAGAGTAGATAACCTCGTTATCTTCGTAGCGAAGCTTCGATCAGTGGAGGAGGTTGGCTTTGCCATATCGGACTGGGCAATTCGAGAATTGCTTCCACGATCTAGTCCCGCATGTCAACTCCAAGAAGAGGTTGTCAAGGGCCCCTACTCGCTCTGGAGGCCAAGAGAGAGCTCCTCCTGTGCAGTACATGTCAATCTCTTCATGCACCTTGTATCGAGGAACCTCCAGAACGGACGTTGGAGTCCAGGCACCAGACACTGACAGCGACCAGTCGGTATAGAGTTTGTCGGAGCCAATGGTGTCAGCAATCGGGCGGAGGGCAGTGACACCTGTCAAGTAGTAGAACGGGCTATCCTTCCTCCAAGCCCATCGATAATGGTAAAAGAAATACCCCAGCTCGATTCGGGCTTCTTCACCTTCAGGGAGGCTGGAGTAGCATTCCCTAAGCTCCCTCTGAAAGTCCGACTCCACGCGACAGAAAGCATAGATGATCCTCCAGGAGTTCCCGGTAACCTGCCCTGGACAGAGACCGGAGGTGTTCAACAACCTCGCGGCGAAAGGCGGCAGCGGGAGGCGCAGTCCACAGTTGAGCTGGCCGATCGTGACTATGGTTCCCATCACTTGCTCTTTGCTCGCCCACGAGACAAAGATCGTCCGCCTATCAACGCCAAAAGCAGTTAGAACTCCAGGGAGCGCTGGTCGAGCCTTTCCCTCTATGAAGCATGCCAGCAACTCCTGCAGCTTCGCCCTCTTCACATCTGTCAGTTTACTGCCTATATTGTACCCAAACTCCATCTCCGCCTCCAAAGGTAGCTGCGGGCAGAGGACAAACTTTGCCTTGGGGATCTACTCTGGCCTTGACGGTGCAGAAGCAAATCCCACTCCTTGGTGCCTCTTGCCCAGTTGGCCAAGCTCGATCAATTCTGCCCTGCCTTTGCCTCGGCCCTTCGGAACAGAAGAGACCTCGACAACTTCCTTGCCCTTCCTCTTGGAAGGAACACTCTTCTTCGAATTGCCCGAAGACGCCATTTGACCGATCGAAAGGAGACAAAGAACAAGAGAGAGGAAGCTAAGAGTCTGGACTTCGAAAAATTCTGAAAGCGTGAGGCGAAAATGACGGCGAGAGAGACTTATATACCCAGGGTAAAACGGTACGCAAATCGAGAAGACACGTGTCTTCACCATATCAAATCGCGTGTTTTTGCAGATACACGTGGCATCCATCCAAAGCAAGCGCAAAATCAGGCGAACCGTCGGACCAGACGAAGCGTCAGACCTACCGGTCCGCGTAAACCAACGGTCCAAACAAACCACCGGTTTGAGTGAACCGGACCGCCGGTTCAAAACCACATTCCGGCCAACCAAGGATTCAAAGCAGAAAAATCAAACTCCATCGATATTCAAGACTGCCAAAGATCAAAGCAGAAGCACAAGCTATACCACTTCCTCAAAAGTACAGGTTCAAGACTTTAACCTTGACCGGCTGATTTTAGCCGTTCGGTCAAATTTGACTGTACGGTCAAAATCAACCGATCGGTCGATTTTCTACTATATCTGGCAAAAAACTGAGGTTTTTTGCCGATCATCCAAACCTTGACCGGCTGATTTTAGCCGTTCGGTCAAATTTGACCGTTCGGTCAAAATCAACCGATCGGTCGATTTTCTACTAGATCTGGCAAAAAACTAAGGTTTTTTGCCGATCACCCAAACCTTGACCGGCTGATTTTAGCCGTTCGGTCAAATTTGACCGTTCGGTCAAAATCAACCGATCGATCGATTTTCTACTAGATCTGGCAAAAAACTGAGGTTTTTGCCGATCACCCAAACCTTGACCGGCTGATTTTAGCCGTTCGGTCAAATTTGACCGTTCAGTCAAAATCAACCGATCGATCGATTTTCTACTAGATCTGGCAAAAAACTGAGGTTTTTTGCCGATCACCCAAACCTTGACCGGCTGATTTTAGCCGTTCGGTCAAATTTGACCGTTCGGTCAAAATCAACCGATCGGTCGATTTTCTACTATATCTGGCAAAAAACTGAGGTTTTTTGCCGATCATCCAAACCTTGACCGGCTGATTTTAGCCGTTCGGTCAAATTTGACCGTTCGGTCAAAATCAACCGATCGGTCGATTTTCTACTAGATCTGGCAAAAAACTAAGGTTTTTTGCCGATCACCCAAACCTTGACCGGCTAATTTTAGCCGTTCGGTCAAATTTGACCGTTCGGTCAAAATCAACCGATCGATCGATTTTCTACTAGATCTGGCAAAAAACTGAGGTTTTTTGCCGATCACCCAAACCTTGACCGGCTGATTTTAGCCGTTCGGTCAAATTTGACCGTTCAGTCAAAATCAACCGATCGGTCGATTTTCTACTAGATCTGGCAAAAAACTGAGGTTTTTTGCCGATCACCCAAACCTTGACCGGCTGATTTTAGCCGTTCGGTCAAATTTGACCGTTCGGTCAAAATTAACCGATCGATCGATTTTCTACTAGATCTGGCAAAAAACTAAGGTTTTTTGCCGATCACCCAAACCTTGACCGGCTGATTTTAGCCGTTCGGTCAAATTTGACCGTTCGGTCAAAGTCAACCGATCGATCGATTTTCTACTAGATCTGGCAAAAAACTGAGGTTTTTTGCCGATCACCCAAACCTTGACCGGCTGATTTTAGCCGTTCGGTCAAATTGGCCGTTCGGTCAAAATCAACCGATCGGTCGATTTCCTGCTAGATCTGGCAAAAAACTGAGGTTTTTTGCCGATCACCCAAACCTTGACCGGCTGATTTTAGCCGTTCGGTCAAATTTGACCGTTCGGTCAAAATCAACCGATCGGTCGATTTTCTACTAGATCTGACAAAAAACTGAGGTTTTTTGCCGATCACCCAAACCTTGACCGGCTGATTTTAGCCGTTCGGTCAAATTTGACCGAACGGTCAAAATCAAACGATCGGGCAATTTTCCACTGGATCGGTCAAAAAACCATGTTTTTTGACCGATCACCCAATCCTTGACCGGTTGAAATTGACCGTTGGGTCAAACTTAACCGAACGGTCAAATTTGACCGATCGGTCAAAATTTGACCGAACGGTCAAAATCAAACGATCGGGCAATTTTCCAGTGGATCGGTCAAAAAACCATGTTTTTTGACCGATCACCCAATCCTTGACCGGTTGAAATCGACCGTTCGGTCAAAATTGACCGATCGGTCAAAATTGATCGAACGGTCAAAATTGACCGATCGGTCAAATTTGACCGAACGGTCAAATTTGACCGATCAGTCTATTTTAACGCTAACACTCGACAAAGCTCCTCTGTGAGTGTGACAGGGGGTCGATAGCTTTGCACCACGAATCCAAGCCAGCCAGATGATCTCTAGCTAACTTGGAGGGGGTAACTGTGGGTGCAAATTTTGGCAAGAAGTCTGCAAACAGCGGGACCCACCGGCCCTGCCTGGTGGGCCCCCGAAGACAACAGCGGGACCCACCGGCCCTGCCTGGTGAGCCCCCGAGTACCACAGCGGGACCCACCGGCCCTGCTTGGTGGGCCCCCGAAGACAACAGCGAGACCCACCGGCCTGCCTGGTGGGCCCCCGGAGACTACAGTGGGACCCACCGGCCCTGCCTGGTGGGCCCCTGGAGACAACAGCGGAGCCCACCAGCCTTACCTGGAAGATCCCCAGATATGACAGCAGAAAACCGCCATTTACCACCAGAGAATCCTATAAATAGCAGAGCCTTCAGGAGGAGGAGGGATCGAAACTCAGATCCGAAATCCGAAATTCCAGAACCAAAACCAGAGCTCTGATAATAGATCAGGGCCATCAGTTGATATCTATTTCAGAAACCAGAACCCAGAAATCTCTAACTCTTTGATCTTCTTCTTCTTGTCCTTGAAGAGGTCAAAGAGATTTCAGTGACACTCGGCCTGTCGAGGTCACTTCAAGTAAAGCATTAGTGAATTCGGGTTGCTCCCTATAGCACGGAGACGTAGGCTTCGGCTGAACTCCGAGATCACTTCTCGTGTCAACTCTCTCTCTGATTGCATCTCTCTGTTTACATATCAAAAACTTCAACTTCGATCAACAGATCGACCAACAATCTTCAACGTCAACTTCAACTTCAATTGACTGGTGAAGCGAGGTCTTCGGGTCGGCACGAAGATTTTCCCCCACAGTAGTCTTCGTGGGCCCACCAGGCAGGGCCGGTGGGTCCCGCGGTTGGTAGATTTTTTGCCAAAATTTGCACCCACACACACTCTCGCTCTCTCTCTCTCTCTCTCTCTCTCTCTCTCTCTCTCTCTCTCTCTCTCTCTCTCTCTCTCACTCTCTCTCTCTCTCTCTCTCTCTCTCTCGGTTCCCCCACTTCCACCCTCCCCCCCCCCCCTCTCTCTCTCTCTCTCTCTCTCTCTCTCCCCCCCCCCCTCTCTCTCTCTCTTTAAACCAGCAGGTGACTCCTTGCCAACCCCGAGTCCTTTCTCTGATGTTGCTTCTTCACTTCAACCCCCCCCCCCCCCCCCCCCCCCCTTCTCTTAAAGAAAAATGGTGGGTCATCTCTTTCAAGGGTTTCTTGTTTTGTTCCCTCTCGCTTCCCATTTATTTGATTTTTTATCTATGATTAAGTGAACAAAGATTGGTTTTTTTATGAATTCTTTATTGCATCTAAGAAATTATTGAGGATGATGCATTGCGAGTCCACAAGATTCAGGAGGTTTTTGGTTATTTGATAACTTGACCGATGAGGAGAGAAAAAATTGGGGAAGATTTTTTTTCATGAAACTGCTTCAAGGTCCTCTGCAGCAACCGGAACATGTCCATTAGAAAACTGGACAGATAGCAGGGCCAGGGTTATCTCCATTTCCACCAGTCTTCGATTCCTTGTCCTCCCATTCCGTCGTCGGCGAATCGAAGAAAAATACGACTTAAGGTTTCTCTCTCGATCGAGTAACTGGCTCACTCTCTCGATCGTGGATATTTAAATTAAAATAGTTTTTTTAATATTATTATATATTATTTATTTATCTAAATATCTCACCGGTTTAATCTGTTGGTCCGGACGATTGAAGCAGAGATCCGTGATCCGAGCACCTGACCGGGTCAACGTCCGGTCCGGGTTTGATAATATTGTATTTCTAACATGGTCCGCTACGCCATACCGCCTCTTTTGAATCCCACTCTTCATTCGTCCCTTCGCTCTCGGCCATCCCCACTCCCTGATACGGACAAGCAGACGTCACTGTCGGGCTCTCGGCTTCTGCGATTAGGCGGCCGCGACCCCGGTTCTCCGCGTTGTCATTGTCCAGTCACGGATAAGGACGGCGAGAAGCGAGAAGCGCGAAGCATCCTGAAGGACCCAAAAGTCTTTCCATCGATCGCTGGTGAGCGAGAGAAGGATCTTGCCCATCGATTGGCGTTCTGGGTTTTTGCTCTCCCTGCTGCTCCGGTCGATCTGGAGACCTTTCTTTCCCTCTTTGGGTTCGGAATTTGAATTTCCGAGGATTTTGGAAGGTCTAGTAGTTTGTACTTTACGATCTTAGTCCATATCTGTGTTTTGATTTGAGACCCAGTTGAAGTTTGATGCCCTACTGTTCTAGGGTTTCAATTAGAAGTTCGAGTAGTGGAGATTATCCGGATAATAGAGCTCGGATTATGGGTTTTTAATGTCCTTTCTTAAACATTTTGGAGTCTTGAAAAATCTCCTTACTGAGGTCCTAGGGGAATCGAATCCTTAATAACAGAGAGAGAGAGAGAGAGAGAGAGAGAGAGAGAGAGAGAGAGAGAGAGAGAGAGAGAGAGAGAGAGAGAGAGAGAGAGAGAGAGAGAGAGAGAGAGAGAGAGAGAGAGAGAGAGAGAGAGAGAGAGAGAGAGAGAGAGAAGAGAGAGAGTATTCTTAAGGTTTTCAATTAGAAATCTGAATTCTTCAAGTGTTATTTAGTTTTGTGTGCTCTATATTGTTTCAAATCTGAGCTTACAAGAGCATCTAATTCAGAATCTTCCGGTCTGAACCCGCATATAAGTTTGTGATTTGAAGTGTGAAAAGCATGACGATCGGAAGCCTTTCGCCGGTCAAGAAGAAGGGAGGCCAAAAGAAGAAGCAGATCCGCGAAGAGGAAGCTCCTCTGCTACCGAGCAAGCGGGAGGAAGTTGGTGGCTTTGATGAGTTCAACGGAGCCTCCTTTGTGGGCGCTGTGTTTAATCTGTCCACAACCATCGTCGGGGCCGGAATCATGTCCTTGCCTTCGGCCATGAAGGTGCTGGGGCTGGTGCCCGGAATCCTGATGGTCATCCTTGTTGCATTCCTCACCGAGGCTTCGATTGAGATGTTGGTCAGGTTTAGCCGGGCAGGGAAGATGATCTCGTATGGAGGTGTTATGGGGGACTCCTTTGGAAGGATCGGGAGGATGTTGCTGCAGAGTTGCGTGGTTGTGAATAACGTGGGTGTGCTGATCGTGTACATGATTATCCTTGGTATAATGTCTCATCTACTCTCCTTTTTTGTTTTCGCTGTAGTGTTATGGGTTGTTTCAGTAATCTATTAGTTCCTTGTTAATGAATTTTGCAGCTGCATATATAAGTCTCACAATTTGATTTATGGAGCATTTATAGAATCAGTGATTCTGATTCTTTATGTCTAAGAAGTTTTCTACGTTGATGATTTTGCCCTCTTGTAAAAAAAAATGTCTTATGCTTTTTTTTAATGAGATTTCGGTAGTATTAGTAGTTACTTGAAAACTGATACATTCTTACATTGTAATGAATGAGCTAGTGAGTGCATTGTTGAGATCTTGAATTATATAGCTCTTTGTTTGAACAAATAACAATTAGAAGGATAAACCAAGACCATAACCATCAGGCCTTGTTCGATCTATTTGGGTTTGTCTTTGTGAATCCTTCTTCGTGAGTAATTTCGGCTGAGGGCTCTCTCTGTTGGTTTAGTGCTGACCCTGAAGCCCTAACGAATATCGTATTAGGATTTGTTTCATAGTTTGAGCTGTTTTTCTCCTCAACCTTTTTTCATCCGGGCTTGGGACAACAAGAAAATTTTGGGGTGAAAGTACTTCTGTTGTAATATGATTCTTCACAAAAGAAAGTTAAAACGAGGATTTACCTTCATTTTAAAATCGGACTCTCTATTGGTACAATTTTTCTCATTCTCCATGCTCCGAACTTGCCAGAAGACATCCTATAATGGTATCACCAATTTGAGAGAAAATCAAAGGGTATGGTATACGAGTAATTGTTGCTTGCTTAATCTAATGGCTGTCAAGAAGCTCCAATAACGTAAGAGGAGAAAACTAGGCATCCTTCGATCAATCATCACTCAGTCATAAGAGCTACTATTTGAAAATGAATAACCTCATGGAATACACCCACATAGTTACTACGAGCATTTCACTGTTAGTTCCTAAAGAATGTTTTTTAACTTTAATTACACTTGTGGCAAGGTGATGTACTTTCTGGAACATCTTCAAGCGGTGTTCATCATTCCGGCCTTTTGGAAGGATGGTTCGGAGTACACTGGTGGAGTGGTCGTGCTTTTGTTATTCTTGTTACCACTCTTGCAGTATTTGCTCCCTTAGCCAGCTTTAAGCGTATCGGTAAGCACAATATTACTATTTGATCCATTACGTACCTTTTTCCAATTAAGTACTTATTTTCCAAAGTGATAAGTGTAGCATTTTGTAATTATATATATGCTACTTACCGGTGTAGATTTTTGTTTCATTGCCTCCAGATTCGCTGAAATTTTCATCAGCCTTATCGGTTGCTCTAGCAATAGTATTTGTTGTTGTCACTGCTGGAATTGCTGTTGTCAAATTGTTGAAGGGTGATATACCGATGCCGAGATTATTTCCCAAATTGACGGATTTGCCATCCATCTGGAACCTTTTCACAGTAGTCCCCATTGTTGTCACCGCATATATCTGTCATTTCAATGGTATGTATCCTATAAAGTGCATTTGCTCATTTCCGGCTTGATTGACATACTACAATTCAAAGAAATTAGAGTTGGTCGTATAATCAGTAATGTTTTTTTTTTAATCTTATAAAATTTACTCAAGAGTAGTGATTCGATAAGGTGTCCCATACCATAAAGTGGCGGACCGATGCATTGAGCAGCATCAATCTGTGCTGAGTGACATTCAGCCATCGAATGACTCTGATGTATAAGGCCCACCACCTTATGGTACGGGACGCCTTATGGGATGTACCAATTAGCCAGTTCAAATAGTATTCATCTTTTTCCAATTAAGAGAGAAAGAAAAAGAAAGAAAAAGATCTCTTTTTACCCTGCTCAATAAAAAGAAAGAAAAAGAAGAAACCTGCTTGCATAAATCCTTGGTATTTTTTGTCTTTAAAGCCTATTTATGATTATATTATTTACATAAAAACGGGGGGTTTACCTAGGGGTGCACAGAAAATCGGTGGAACCGGTGAGCCAAACCGAACCGGTCCGAACCATACGGTTTGGTTCGGTTTCTAGCACGATCGGTTCAGTTCTGGTTCCCAAAGTGCAGAACCATAGGGAACCGGTTCGGTTCCCGGTTCTGAGATCCAGTTATCCGAACCGAACCGGTTCATGTACATGCATAATGCATTCATGGGTCAGATAATATGGGTGATGCAGGTAGGGTCATTATGTAACGGGCCCTACTGAACTCCACAACAGTCATGTATCTGGGTTTGGGATTGCTTGTTGTATCCTCGATTTTTTAATATATTTTTTTATGTCTATATGCTCCAATGATGGACCTATACTAACTTCTACAGGTGCACAGAAAACTAGTGGAACCAGAGAATCGAACCGAACCGGTTTTATATGGTTCGGTCCGGTTAGGTTCCATGCTCCTACGGTACAGTTCTGGTTCCAAATATTTGAGAACCGTTTGGACGGGTTCGGTTCCTGGTTCATCCCAAAACCGGTCCAAACCGAACTATGTGCACCCCTAGGTTTACCCCTCACTATGAACAAAGGAATTTAGTTTGGTTCCAACAAATTGGGATTTAATTGGAATAGTAAATATGAGCTGCTAAACGAAGTGACTGATCTTGCAGAAAGATCCCTTGTCATGTTTCTTGTCATGGTAATATGCTATAATGTATCTAGCCCTAAATTAACATGCTGAACTTAAAATTCTCAAACTATGGATGAAGCACTCCTTACATAAAGCTAAAATTTTGGTGCTGAAGCACACTATTGGGATTTCAATCAAGACTCAAGACCTGTTCTAGTATCCAATGAACTCTAGGATATTCGTATCAATGAGGACAATTTGTCTTCAGTGTGTTTCACTTTTTAATGGAGGCAAGAAAAAGTTCATTTTTAATTCCATATAGCATTATAATTGTGATTTTGCAGTTCACCCGATAGACAACGAGCTCGATGACTCCTCCCAAATCCTACCAGTTGTTCGAACGTCACTTGCACTCTGCTCGACCGTCTACATAACTACAAGCTTCTTCGCTTTACTTCTCTTCGGTGACTCCACTCTTGATGATGTGCTCTCTAACTTCGACTCCAATCTCGGTATCCCATATAGCTCTCTTCTCAATGATGTTGTTCGAGTAAGTTACGTTGTCCACCTCATGCTCGTGTTCCCAATTGTCTTCTTTGCTCTTCGCATCAACTTGGACGGCTTCCTCTTCCCCTCGGCAATGCCGTTGTCCTTGGACAACAAAAGGTTTGTGTTCATTACAGTGGTGCTCCTCTCTCTCATGTTCTTAGCTGCAAACGTCATACCCAGCATTTGGGATGCTTTCCAATTCACGGGCGCAACTGCAGCGGTTTGCATTGGATTCATCTTTCCTGCTGCCATCACTCTCAGGTGAGTCCCCATAGTCCACCTTGGCTGGCTTTGTTTCCAATTACAACAAAGGAATGAAATCTTGAGGTATTTCGCGAAATATCGCGGTTTCTGCCAGGTCCAAACAAAATTCAATCTCCAAAATCCCCAGTTTTTCCCTACTGTCACATGGGTCCCGCAAAAAACATGATGTTTCGCGAAATATCTCACTTTTTCGGAGTTCCAATTAGACCTGTCAATGGATCGGATCCGGATCGGATTAGGCTGTATCCAAATCCAATTCATTAAGTAAACGGACTACCGGATTTGGACCCTTATCAGGTCATCGGATTAAAAACTCAATCCATATTCGTTCGGATCGGATTCAGAATAGGATCCGGTCTATTAACAAGTCTACATTGGACATTTGTGATATCATTAAGCGTCGAATCCACAGAAGAGTAGTCGATTCCGAACTCGAAGCTCAGAAGGGCCAAGATAAAATCTGAGTCTCGGGCGGGGAATCATGAGAATGTTTTTTTTATCTTGACCCTTGGGGCCTTATATCTAAAGCAATCTATCCTAAAATAAAAATATGTAATGTCATAGCTTGCCGGATTGGGTCTTAACGGATCCAATTGGCGTGAATCCATATTCGATTTGTTAAGTAAATGGGCTACTGGATTCGGATCATCGGATTAAAAAAAAAAAAAAACCCATCCATATCCAACTTAACAGATCGGATCCGGATCAACGTCCGGTCCATTGACAGATCTAGTCCGATCTAGAAACGGAATTCTGCTTTTCCTTGATTACAACTTAGCTCCACCTTTTGTGCCCATATTGTTTTATAATCCTCTCATCTGTGCAGTGTCTCACTTCCACTGTGTAATTATTTGAAAATTTCCAGGAATCGTCGTGGCATAGCGACGAAGTGGGATCAGATCTTATCTGTTATTATGATCGTCCTCGCGGTGGTCTCTAATGCAGTGGCTATATACAGTGATACCTACTCTATATTCCAGAGGAGCAAGCCCTCTCCTCGGTCCTAAGCTCCATGAATTTCATTGAGTCCTAACTGGACACTGGCATCCAGTGGCTATTATGAATGGATTGGCTCCGTAAACCGGTGTTCGAGCCCGATCGAAATGCGGGTGGTCTCGCTATAAGTTTGGTCTGTACAATAAATAATACGTGCTGAGCTGAATAGCAGGTTGAGTTACATGCAATGCATTGTTGTGTACAACTTTGTCAAAGGACTTGTGTATGTACTATATGTTTGATAATTGATGCAGAACATTGGTATGATTTAAATTCGTTAGTGTGTTTCCATTTCCCTTTCGAGTTGGATTTATGATTGAAACGTATTGGCTTGGAGAGGCCCCACATGACTCACCTGCTCAAGGTTGTCTGGAATCTTGGTTCTTGCCTTCCTTATCAAATGGAGGACACCCCCCTTCCCCTTGTTGGGTCTTTGGCTTGCAAAAGATGAACCCGGGGGCGCTGGCATTAGGAAATTTGCTCGGGCACCCAGGCACCGAATCCAGAGGCAGAAGGCTCAGGCAATTCACCTGAGTGCTGGTTTCAGGCGCCCAAGGCATGGGCAGTAGCGCCCGGATGACTCGAGGGCTGGACATGCGATCAGGTTGCTAGATCAGGAATCCTATCGGTCTACGATTCCATCTCTTATAAAGAGGAGGGGTTGTTTGGCACTAAGGTCTTAGGGTAATACAAGACGGTGAGGCCACGTTTGGTTTGCGGAAATGTGGGGGATGATTCTCGTGCTGACCCGAGGAGTCTGCCCAACAGTCAATCGATTCAAACATTGGATCGAGCGTTGGATCTTAGACTTAAGTTTTGAGGTTGAGAGATTGAGTTGAGCAGAGTAGACAATGATGTGGTTTTGAAGTTCAATTGAAATCTACGTCTCTGTGCTATAAGGTGCAATCTGAATTCACTAACACTTGAAATGTAGTGACCTCGACAGGCCGAGTGTCACTTGTTTGTCTTAGAAAGAAAGAACGATGTCAGAGCTCTGAAAGTCAAAATTTTGATTCGGAAATCAAAATATCGATCTGGAATATTTATCTGGCCTGCTATTTATAGAGGTTTGGAAAATATCTGGGGTCTATGGCAGTTTCTGCAGTCGCTTTGACAGGCTCCAGGCAGGGTTGGTGGGCCCCACCATCGTCTTTGTGGACCCCCAGGCAGGGCTAGTGGGTCCCTTCGTCATCTTTGTGGATCCCAGGTAGGGCTAGTGGGTCTCGTCTCCGGGCGTAGGCCAAATTTTGCACCCATAGGAAATGCAACCAGGCATTCATTTTCATTTCCATGGCAATCAATTCCAGGGAAATGGAAATGATGGCCGGCGTTTTGTTCGTGCACGAAAATGGCCAGGAAATGGATCGGGAAATCGATTATGATTCCCAAGTTTGCTTGGTTCAACACAGGAATGAGGGGGGAATTGCCGATTTTTTTCCATATTGCCCCAAATCGCAAGTGATCGGAGCCCTCAATGGTGATCGAAGTAGGTGATTAGAGCCCTAGATCCAATGGATGGGTGACTAGAGTCGAAGATTGCAGTGGACATAGCCGTCAGCTCCAAAAAAACAAAGCGATCAGAGCCGAAGATTGCAGTGACCAGAGCCCTCAACTAGAGGTCAGGGAGATGAGAGAAAGGGGCCAGGAGAGTACAGAGAAACACGAGAGAGAGAGAGAGAGAGAGAGAGAGAGAGAGAGAGAGAGAGAGAGAGAGAGAGAGAGAGAGGGAGAGAGAGAGAGAGAGAGAGAGATAGAGAGAGAGAGAGAGAGAGAGAGAGAGAACCCGAAATCAGCCAAGGATAGAATGGGGATAAAAATACTACCACGTAGGATTCTTGGGTAGCCAGCTCATTTCCCTCCAATATTGGGAGAAATTCTAAGCCCCCCTCACAACCCTTTGACCCGAAGTTTGACTCCCACCGGCAACAAATTCCTCCCCAATATTTGTGAACCAAACAAAGGAAAAGTCGACAACCAATTCCAATTCTGCATAATTCAAGCCATTTTCGTGAACCAAACAAGGCCTGAGAGGTGTCTTGGAGGGAAACAAAGACAGAGAGAGAAGGAGAACCCGGTCTAGGGTTTCTTGAGGCCGTGAAAGAGAAGAGAAGGAAGGGAAAGAGAAGAGAAGGAGAAAGAAAGAAAGAAAGAAGAGGAAGGAAGAAGAAGAGAGAGGAGAGGTTTATCTCCGATTCTCTCATTGGTCTTCTCTGGTTTATCTTCAAGTTCCTTGGCGCATAAAGTACCTTGGCTTCTACTTCGGTGGGCGCTCTCCTCCCAGGATATGAAGGAGACCATGCCAGTTAAAGGCTTACAACTAGGGCTACAAATGAACCAAGCCGCTCATGAGTAGCTCGCGAACAAGCTCGATAAAAGCTCGTTCAAGTTCGTTCAGTTACTAGTCAAGCCAAGCCCAAGCCTAGAGTTTAGGCTCGTTTAATAAACGAGCCAAGCTCAAGCAGGCCAAAGCTCAGCTCGGTTGGGCTCGGGAACAAGCTTGTTTAGGGCTCGTGAGTAGGCTCATAAATGGCTTGAATAGGCCAAACATACAGCCTAGTCTGAAGTTTAGGCTCATAAACAAGTTCGATAAGAGACTGTTCAATCACTAATTGAACATAACCAAAGCTCGATAGGCTCGTCAATAAGCTCGATAGGCTTGTGAAGTTTAGGCTCGTGAATGGGCTCGATAGGCTCATGAACAAACCAAAGCTCGGCTCGGCTCAGCTCGATTATTAAACAAGCCGAGCCCAAGCCTAAAATCTAGGCTCGTTTAATAAACGAACAAGCTCAAACAGGCCAAAAGCTCGGCTCAACTCGTTCGCAGCCCTACTTACAGCAGCACAGACAAAACATGGTAAAAGTATCAAAAGGTAAAGTATACAAGAAAAAAAGTTGAACACAAAATCAATATCCCTGCACTAGTCAACGTGTACACAACTGCAAACTAGTGGATGATTGCAGCAACTAACCACATATCCAAGGAGCAAAAAATTGATTTCGACCAATAAATTGACACTCCAGTATATCGAAATATTGCATGGAAATATTTTGACAGTGTGAAAATATTGCAATTTTATAGAAATAGTGGAAATATTGATTTTTCGATGGATTCTTTTTAAAACTCTGGGTAGTCATAAATCAAGTACAGATACACACTTAGAAACACTCAGATAATTTCTCTACCCTATCTAGGGGGTGTCTAGCTTCACATAACATGTATTCTATGTATTTGAGACTGTTAGTCTTCTGTGTTCTTGTGCAGTCTTCTTTGGTCCAGTTTGTTTCTATGTTTTCCAAATGCTTTTTAATTTTTTGTGGATAAAAATGTTTTCAAAATGAAGATAAGTTGATTGTTAAATAATGATTCAAACGATTTTGAAAATGGACTTAAAACAATAAAGTCATGCAAGTTTGAAATCATGCAAAAATTATGTTGAAATAGGAAACACTGTTTTCTTACTAAGTCTGGAGAAAAGAGTTTTTATATAGGAAAGTTCTTATTCATTCAAAATTTTATTTTACGTACCATGGTTTTCTATATGCATTTATAGTTCACCTTGTCGAATTTTTGAGCTAAAAATGAGTTGATTTAACCACTTTTCTTAACCTGCGGATTTTATGAAAGCCCATGAAAACTGTTTTTTTCCTAATAAAACTAAAAATGTTTTTTTTATTAATTTAACTTTTTATTTTTTTATATTTTTATTAAAATCAAATGGGGATATTTGTTTATCTACATACAATAACTTAAAGTTAATACTAAACACTTCAATGAACCCAAGCCCCTTTTATAAAAAGTCACTCTTGAAACTTCGCAAAATTCACCAATATTTCACCGAATTTGTGAAATTCACCAACATTCACTGATATTTCAACAAATTTTGGTGTACTTTCTGTGTATCAGTGATATCGCGCGAAATTTTACAAAATTTTATGATTTCGTCATACTTTTAATGTCACTTGATTATGTCAATAAAGGTTTCATAATATTTCATATTGGGATTTATAAAACCGATTTATTTTGTAAAATTTCACGATTATTTTGGTTTTTAGTTCCTTGGTCCCACCAAGGATGCCACAGGTAAAATTGTGTTAAAAACATAAATATAAATAGATCAAGATTAGCCATGTAACAGCAAACATGGTAGAGCCCAAAATCTGGAGGGACTAGAATGAGTCGCTACAAGCTATCTTTAAAACAAATAATGGAAGAGACAAATAATAGACTCTGTACTTGCAGTGCTTCAACGACTGGAGTGGGTATGAATTTGAATAAACGATGGCTTATTGTTGGCAAAGCGAGTAGACACACGAAGAATGTTTCACTCAAACAGAAAAAAAAAAAAAAAAAGTGTGCCTTATACATGCTCAAAGCATCACACATCTCTATATGTGTGTGGGTGGGTCTCACACTTTCCGCACACACATCTCCAGGCATCCCATACCCGTGTCGGACACGGACACGCATCGGACACGTGTCCCACGTGCTTCCGGGAGCTGGACACGGAGAAGACAAGCGTGGGACACGACGGCTAACAGACTGTTTGATTTAAGGTCGGGTCGGGTTTAGGGTTAAGTCGAACCGGTTACAACATAAATCAAGCCCGACAGTTCCCCATTTCTTACTCTTCGTCGGGCCACGTCTAAGGTCTATGCTCTGGCCAGTGATTTGAGGTGAAAGAGGAAGGGGAACCATCTCGACTCGGCACTGAGCAGGATCCTGCGCGTCGATCGCCCGGCCTCCTTCGACCATAACCTCTAGGTCTCCCATACCCGAGTCGAACACAGACACGCACCGGACACGTGTCAGACATGCGCCAGACATGTGTCCCACGTGCTTCTGAGAGCTGGACACGGAGAAGACAAGCGCGGGACATAACGACTAACGGACTGTTTGATTTAGGGTCGGGTCGGGTCGGGTTTAGGGTTAAGTCGGGCCTATTACAACATAAATCAAGCCCGACAGTTCCCCATTTCTTACTCTCCGTTGGGTCACATCTAAGGTCTATACTCTGGCCAGTGATTCGAGTTGAAAGAGGAAGAGGAACCATCTCGACTCAGCACTGAGCAGCATCCTGCGCGTCGACCGCCCAGCCACCTTCGACCATGACCTCCAAGCCTCCCATACCCGTGTCAGACACGGACACGCACCGGACACATATCGGACATGCGCCAGACACTTGTTCCACATGCTTCCAGAAGCTAGACACGGAGAAGACAAGCGTGGGACACGACGGCTAAAGGACTGTTTGATTTAGGCTCGGGTCGGGTTTAGGGTTAAGTCGGGCCTGTTACAACACAAATCAAGCCCGACAGTTCCCCATTTCTTACTCTCTGCCAGGACGCGTCTAAGGTTTACACTCTGGCCAGTGATTCAACGTGAAAGAGGAAGAGGAACCATCTCGACACGGCACTGAGCAGGATCCTGTGCGTCGACCACCCGGCCTCCTTAGACCATGACCTCCAGGCCTCCCATACCAGTGTCGGACACGGACACACACTGGACACGTGTTGGACATGTGCGCGGGACATGATGGCTAACGGACTGTTTGATTAAGGGTCGGGTCGGGTATAGGGTTAAGTCGAGCCTGTTACAACATAAATCAATCCCGACAGTTCCCCATTTCTTACTCTCCATCGGGCCGCGTCTCAGGTCTATGCTCTGGCCAGTGATTCGAGGTAAAAGAGGAAGAGGAATCATCTCAACTCGGCACTGAGCAGGATCCTGCCCGTCAACTGCCCGACCTCCTTCAACCATGACCTCCAGGCCTCCCATACCCGTGTCGGACACGGACACGACACGTGTCGGACAAGCACTAGACACATGTCCCACGTGCTTCCGAGAGTTGGACATCGAGAAGAAAAGCACGGGACACGACGGCTAACGGACTGTTTAATTTAGGGTCGGGTCGGGTTTAGGGTTAAGTCAGGCCTATTACAACATAAATCAAGCCCGACAGTTCCCCATTTCTTACTCTCCGTAGGGCCGCGTCTAAGGTCTATTCTCTGGCCAGTGATTCGACATGAAAGAAAAGAGGAACCATCTTGACTCGGCACTGAGCAGGATCCTGCACGTCGACCGCTCGGCCTCCTTCGACCATGACCTCCATGCCTCCCATACCCATGTCGGACATGGACACGCACCGGACATGTGTCGGACATGCGCCAGACACGTGTCCCACGTGCTTCCGAGAGCTGGACACGGAGAAGACAAGCACGTGACACGTTGGCTAACGGACTGTTTGATTTAGGGTCGGGTCGGGTTTAGGGTTAAGTCAGTCCTGTTACAACATAAATAAAGCCCGACAGTTCCCCATTTCTTACTCTCCGTTGGGCCGCGTCTAAGGTCTATGCTCTGGCCAGTGATTCGATGTGAAAGAGGAACCATCTCGACTCGGCACTGAAAAGGATCCTGCGTGTCGACTGCCCGGCCTCCTTCGACCATGAACTCTAGGCCTCCCATACTCGTGTCGGACACGGACACACACCGGACACGTGTCGAACAAGTGCCATATACGTGTCCCACGTGCTTCCGGGAGCTGGACACGAAGAAGACAAGTGCGGGACACGACGGCTAACAGACTATTTGATTTAGGGTCGGGTCGGGTTTAGGGTTAAGTCGGTCCTGTTACAACATAAATCAAGCCCGACAGTTCGCCATTTATTACTCTCCGTTGGGCTGCGTCTAAGGTCTATGCTCTAGCCAGTGATTCAAGATGAAAAAGGAAGAGGAACCATCTCGACTCGGCACTAAGCAAGATCCTGCGCATCAACCGCCCGGTCTCCTTCGACCATGACCTCCAGGCCTCCCATACCCGTGTCGAACACAGACACGCACCGGACACGTGTCGTACATGTGCCAGACACATATCCCACGTGCTTTCGGGAACTGCACATGGAGAAGACAAGCGCGGGACACGACGGCTAACAGACTGTTTGATTTAGGGTCGGGTCAGGTTTAGGGTTAAGTCTGGCCCGTTATAGAATAAATCAAGCCCGACGGTTCCCCATTTCTTACTCTCCGTCGGGCCGCGTCTTAGGTCTATGCTCTGGCTAGTGATACGAGGTGAAAAAGGAAGAGGAACCATCTCGACTCGGCACAAAGCAGGATCCTGCGCGTCGATCGCCCGGCCTCCTTCGACCTTGACCTCCAGGCCTCCCATACATTTGTCGGACACTGACACGCACCGGACACGTGTCAGACATGTGCCAGACACATGTCCCACGTGCTTCCGGGAGCTGGACACAGAGAAGACAAGCACGAGACACAACGGCTAACGAACTGTTTGATTTAGGGTCAGGTCGGGTTTAGGGTTTAGTCGGGCCTGGTACAACATAAATCAAGCCCGATAGTTCCCCATTTCTTACTCCCTATCGGGCCACGTCTAAGGTCTATGCTCTTGCTAGTGATTCGATGTGAAAGAGTAAGAGGAATCATCTCAACTCGGCACTGAGCAGGATCCTACGCGTCAACCGCCCAGCCTCCTTCGACCATGACCTCCAGGCCTCCCATACCCATGTAGGACACGGACACGCACCGGACACGTGTCAGACATGCGTCGGACAAGTGTCCCACGTGCTTCCAGGAGCTGGATACGAAGAAGACAACGCGGGACACGACAACTAACGGATTGTTTGATTTAGGGTCGGGTCGAGTTTAGGGTTAAGTCGGACCTGTTACAACATAAATCAAGCCCGACAGTTCCCCATTTCCTATGCTCTGGCCAGTGATTCGAGGTGAAAGAGGAAGAGGAACCATCTCGACTCGGCACTCAGCAGGATCCTGCATGTCGATCGCCCAGTCTTCTTCAACCATGACCTCCAGGCCTCCCATACCCGTGTCGGACATGGACACGCACCGGATACGTGTAGGACATGCGCCAGACACGTGTCCCACGTGCTTCCGGGAGATGGACACAGAGAAGACAAGCACGGGACACGACGGCTAACAGACTGTTTGATTTAGGGTCGGATCGGGTCGGGTTTAGGGTTAAGTCGGGCCTGTTACAACATAAATCAAGCCCGACAGTTCCCCATTTCTTACTCTCCATCGGGTCGCGTCTAAGGTCTATGCTCTGGCCAGTGATTCGAGGTGAAAGAGGAAGAGGAACCATCTCGAGTCAGCACTGAGCAAGATCCTACGCGTCGACCGCTCGGCCTCCTTCGACCATGACCTCCAAGCCTCCCATACCCTTGTTGAACACAGACACACACTGGACACGTGTCGGACATACGCCAGACACGTGTCTCACGTGCTTCCGGAAGCTGTACACGGAGAAAACAAGCGCGGGACCTGACGGCTAACAGACTGTTCGATTTAGGGTCGGGTCGAGTTTAGGGTTAAGTCGGGCATGTTACAACATAAATCAAGTCCGACATTTCCCCATTTCTTATTCTCTGTCGAGTCACGTCTAAGGTCTATGCTCTGGCCAGTGATTCGAGGTGAAAAAGGAAAAGGAACCATCTCGACTCGGCACTGAGCAGGATCCTGCGCGTCGACCGCCCGGCCTCCTTCGATCATGACCTCCCAGCCCGTGGCTTTGACCACTGTCCGAGGCCCGGCCGCCCCTCCTCCTCATCACCGGCGAACTTGGCTGGGGCCTGTCCGCCAGTCCGTGGCCTTGACCACCATCTGAAACTAGGTCGCCCACAGCCCCGTCGGCCGCCGCCCGCGACTCCGTCGGCCATTGCCCACTATCCCGTTGATTGTTGCCTGCAGCCCCGTTGGTTGCTGCCCGCAACTGGCCGGCACCCACACCAGGCCGCCGCCCACAGTCCGCCTACTTTGATTGGCGCTGACGAATCATGTAGCAACTATTCTCCAGTACTTGTGGCTTCGACTGTTGGGCACCCAGGTTTGCAGGACTCTGACTCCTCTCGCGGACCACACAACTTTCGCTCACGAAGCCTGCCATCGGGAATGCGGGTCCCGTCGCATAAAACCCGTCTTCTACTTGTGGAAGCCTGCTCTTCGTGAAGCCGTCTATCCGTTCCTTGCACCTGCATGGTATTAAATCCAATTTAGTTCATCATTGAGCATGATCAATATTTGAAAATACTACTGCTGACTTGTGCATATAAATGATCACGTATATTACCCTTAACATCAACCTATTAAGCCTACCCAATTTTGAAATCCTTGCGGTTATTTAGACTTCCACTGTTAATTATAGATTTGTTCCATATACCAATGGAAGCTCCTGAGCTTCCAACGACCCAATTGCTTCCTTATTTTAGATCAACACGCTTTACGAAACTGCAATTGCCTATTTAACATCATATTCATCTAGTGTTAAACTTTGCTCATAATTGAATCAGTATTTGTTAAAGTCAATAGTTGGATATTTGTTTCAACTGTTTGCTGATTTTGCATATCGATCACTTAGGCATTGCATCAACAGTCCTACGTCAGTTTGGTATCAGAGCAAGGTCAGTGTAGGGAACCAGCATAATTTGCATACATATACATACTAGAGTGCATGCGTCTCTGTAGTGTCCTAGAAATCGACTCCCAAGAATCCCACTTTATTATGGAACCCACTCTAGCCGACGTGATAAAGTCCCTAAATGAGTTAGCCGCCACAGTGCAAGCGGCCAATGAAGCCTGTCGAGTATCGGACCATGAAACCCAAACTCGTTTCCATCAAATAGAAACCCAACTCCAACAAGGATTGGATCGTAACATGGGCGAAGGATTACAAATAGGTAGGAATGGCGAGCGTAAGAGACAAGCTGAAAATGTCTTTAGATATCAACCCCCATACCCACCACCGTACCAAGGTCGCCATGGACAAGGTCCCAACCCGGGCCTCTGGAACAATTTTGATCAAGATCCGGATGAGCGAGTGATGAGAAGCATCAGGTTAGATGCCCCGACCTTTGATGGTCGATTGGACCCAAAAGCGTTCTTAGATTGGGTATCCAACATGGATCACTTCTTTAAATGGTACAACCTATCTGAGGATCATAGAGTCCGGTTTGCCAAGATGAAACTGATTAGCAATGCCAAACTCTTCTGGCAAAACATAGAACAAATCCTCCACAAGCGACACTAACCCCCAATAGTTGATTGGGAAGAAATGAAAGAAAATCTTAAAGAAAAGTACATGCCCCAAGCTTATAAGGCCGGCTTACTAGATAAATGACAGAATTTGAAGCAAGGAAGCAGGAAATAAACTCGACATGGTCGAGTTCTTCCCACCCCGGGAGGATTGATGGGGACATCCGGCCACCTATCACACGAGTGTACGGACGTCGACAGAGGCGGGCTACACATTCAACGTATGGCTTGGACGATAATGGGCCCAGCGCATCTTTGGCCCAATTGCTGCCTTGATGTCCATATGAGATTATTTGCGATTCTTATATCTACAAGGGGCTTTTCTTATATTGTGATATTTCTGTTTGTTTTTTAGTGGCTGTAATTCCATCCGATGGTCATGAGGATGTAGTGGGTTGATGGGTTATCTGTTGGTAGTAGTGAGTGTAGTTTTCTTTTCAGTTGTTGATAGTAGTGGGTGTAAAGAGTAGTTAATGTTAGTGGTTGTAGTTTATTTTCAGTTGTTGGGAAGACAAAAAGGGAAGGAGATGGCTTTACTTGGCATTGATTGTTGTGGGCACCAAAATTAGCCCACGGATCAAACCTGACTTGTATGTGAAATTTGGCCCGCACACAATAGCCCACATGCAAAACATGGCCCATACACAATGGTCCGCATGCAAAAAAAATAGCTAACACACACCGGACCCAACACGAGTGGGCTCACTAAGCCCATGAATCAAAGCCAAAAGGGGGGAAGGGGGGCCCACCGGCCCCCTTCTCGGAATTCATGCCCCCTCCCCATGAGGACGGTATGGCCGACCAACAAAAGGGGGGTCCATCGACCCCCCTTCTCTTGGAAACCGTGCCCCTTCTCTATAGGGAGGTGTGGCCGGCCATGAGAAAAGAAAAGAAAAAGAAAAGAAAAGAAAAGAAAAATCATAACCGCCTCGATGCGGGGGGAGGTGAAGTGGACGTCTATGCAACTATAGATCCGCGACAATCCCTCGATCTAACGGACAAGATGATGTCGTGTCGCCATGCAATCAGAAGGTGCAAAGATGACAAGTTATCTTCCAAGATCAAGTCATAACAAGCCCATAACCATCCTCACAAAATAATGAAATGGGTCAAATTTGTTTCCCCTAAATAAGGTAACAATATTTTGATGGTTATGGGGAGAGATATTGGATTAAACAAAAAAATCGCAGCCACATCTCTCCCAACCTCCCCCCTTTGCCTATAAATAGAGGGGGTGGGGGAAGACATCAAGGGTCGAAAGCTGAAGACAAGAAGGCTCTGCAAAAAGGGGGCTTCAATGCTTAAAGATTGAAGGCTTCGCAAGGAACGAGAAGGCGCATCCCCAAAAAAGTGGAGTCACCCATTGAAGTCCTCATCAAAGCGAAAGCCTTGCACTAGAAGATCAAAGCTTTGACTCCTTGCATGAAGAAGAAAGCTTGGAGAAGAAGGCCCGGAGTCGTCATCACCCCGATGTCTCCAATGATCTCCATCAACTCCAAAAATGCCACAAGCACAGGCCGGAGAAGAAGATCGAAGTCGACAACACCCCGTCATCTTCAACAAAGGCGTCGACTCCTCGCACGAAGAAGAAAGCTTGGAGAAGAAGGCCAGAAGCCGGTGCTAGCCCTACCGTCTTTATAAATAAAAGCCGACGCTACAACCATCGCACAGAGATCGATGCTACCCCCGCCGTCTTCATCAATAAAAATCGACGCTACAACCATCGCACGAAGATCGGTGCTACCCCCATCGTCTTCATCAACAAAAGCCGATGCTACAACCATCGCACGAAGATCGGTACTACTCCCACCGTCTTCATCAACAAAAGTCGACAACCATCGCACGAAGCCAGTGCTACCCCTGTCGTCTTCATCAACAAGCCGATGCTACAACCATCGCACGAAGATTGGTGATACACCCACCGTCTTCAAAAGAAGCCTTCGACTCCAATCACGCCAAAGAATCCCGGAGAAGAGGAGAAGCAAAGGCGACATCACAATCATCGCACGTAGATCGGTGCTACCCTAGTCGTCTTCAAAAGAAGCCTTCGACTCTGATCACACCAAAGAAACCCAGAGAAGAAGAAAAGCCAAAACCGACGCCACAACCGTCGTTGCCAAAATCCATCCCCAAGAAGCCGGAAGAATAAAGAAGCCTTGGAGACGTAGCCATCGCCATTCGAGAAGAAGATCAAGCCAACGCCAAAGCAAAAGCCAACACAAGAAGCCGAAGCAAAAGCACTGGTAAAGCCCACGCCAAAGCAATGCATATGTGAAAGCCAAACAACTACGACGGTCATGAGCAAAGCACCACATGTTCTAGCCAATACGATGCAAAATCTAGAAGAACTAAAGCATCACAAGCCTCTACCCGTCTACATTCAAGCGCAAGCACCAAAGCAAAGCAAAAGCCAGAGCCACGCCAAAGTAAAGCCAAAGCCATAAGCCAGAAGCACAATCGACACTGTGAACCGACAATCAAGGACATCGAGATCTAGCAAGAGCTGAGGCAGACGCAAAGACCGAGGAACAAAGCCAAAAACCCCCTAGCCGAGAAAGCGTGAAGCATGGAAGGGACAAAAGCAACGGCGAAGACTCCTTAGCCTCTCAAGAAATCCTCACCCTGTAAAGATCTCTGTCATGGGCAACCCCTCTAGAGCTCTCGTACGAGTAACATGAATACGCGAATTAAAGGGACCCTCCAGATGATCTCTCCCACAATCTTCTGATCAAATCTTCATCGTACCCGGCTCACCACCCCCGAGTCCCCGGGTCTCGGCCTCGTAATCTCCGTGTATTCAAAATAAAGACGACCCGAATCTTTTTTCTACGCCTACAGATTTCTGGCATGCCCGGTGAGACCATCCTCTCCTTTCATCCGTACATCTGAAGGCGTTGCCTCAAGTTTTGCCATGGTCAAGATAAACAATGATACGTTTGTTCCAAGCCTATCACCTATCATTGAGTCTCCGCTACTCCGACACGGTGATCCAGAAAACCCAGAGGATGACGTTCCCCCGGTAGTATGTGTCTACACTCGGTGTACTCGAACTCTTGCGGACGTCTTTATGCTAAAAACTACTACCGAAGATGCTCGTCAAAGCGCCGATGAGGCCTTGCCGCATGAATAAACGAGCTTCGATCTTGAAGTCCAAGTCTAGAAATTTGGGAAGGTCCAGCCCTAACCCCGAGCCCATTCGGGTTCTCCAGCGAACCTTTCACCTCCTGTATAGGGGGCAAATATCCATCATCAAGTAGAGATGAGTCGGCATGACTACAACGATGTCGAAGTTGCAGGCGCACAACATCGAGACGTCCTGCGTCATCATCCACCGTCCGCCCTCCAACTCCAAGTCATGCAAATGGACGAACACATGGTGCAAATCACTCGGGTAATAGAGGAGAAGGACCGTCATATCAATACCTTGATCCAAAGACTAAGCACGAGGGATGCTCCAACAGTCAATCACCCTCCTGCTTCTCCGGTAGCCACTCCAGCGTCGTGTACAACTCCTACTCCGCCAGAGGTTATCCCGAAGATTCCAGTGGCAACTACAACGTCATCAATGACTCTCGCTCCGGCTGTAGTAGTCTCTCCAGTACTAGTTTCTGTGGCAACGCAACCATCGATGGTTTCAACGACGACTGTCCAGTAGATACAATCGTTAGTGGCCAATATGGTGCACTCCTATGGCAGCAATCTTCCTCCAATCACGATGGCCTACTCAAAGCCTTACACCGCAAGGATCTAGCAACCGCGCTTCCCTACCGGGTTCCAACCACCAAAGTTCCAGCACTTCGACAGGATGGGCAATCAAAGGCAACACATCGCCCACTTTGTCAAAACTTGCAACAACACCGGCACATACGACGATGAGATAGTGAAGCAGTTTGTTCGCACCCTCAAAGGTAATACTTTCGACTGGTATGTTGGTCTTCCTCCAGGATCCATCGACAGCTAGGATCAAATAGAGAGGGAGTTCCTCAACCGCTTCTACAGCACTTGGCGCATCATCAGCATGATCGAGCTTACTGCCACCAAGCAAATGAAGGATAAGTCGGTGGTCGACTACATCGATCGTTGGAGGAACCTTACGTTAAACTCGTGAGATCGCTTGTCTGAAGACTTGACCATCGAGTTGTGCACCCAAGGCATGCACTGGGGATTGCTCTACATCCTCAAAGGGATCAAGCCTCGATCCTTCGAAGAACTGGAGACTTGGGCTCACGATATGGAGCTCAGCTTAGCAAATCATGGGGACTCGAAGGCCAAAGACTTCTTGAAGGTGGAAAAGGAGGATGAACTGTCGGCATCAAAGCAAGTCAACATCGCCGACCTCGCTTTGACTTCCAAACCACTCAAGATCGATGGCAAGTCGGACAAAGGCAAAAGGACCGCCATACCACCTCCTCAGCCTCAACGGCCATCAAGGATGACTCTCGAGGAACTTGAAGTCAAGGAGTATCCCTTCCCAGACTCGAAAGTTTTCTCCATATTCGATCAGTTGATGCAAAAAAAGATGATCGAGCTCCCGCCATCAAAAAGGCAGGAACAAGCACATCGAGTCAACAATCCGCTATTCTATAAGTACCACCGGATGGTCAACTATCCAATCGAGAAGTGCTTTGTCTTCAAAGAAAAGATCATGGCACTCACCAAGCAAAGGGTGATCGAGATCGACTCTGGTGAAGTCGTCGAGATAAATATGACATCAATCACCTTCAACTCCCTCCCGCCAATGCTGATTGCTCCACAACGTACTTCAGCAAGGCTACGCATCGTCTGTCAAGGACCGCTGGCGCAATCAGCTCCACGATCGACGTAGCCAGCTCCAAGAAAATGACAACAGCATGCTCCTGTAGTGCCCAGGGCCAAATCCTCACTGCCTTGGGAGTAGTCGCCTTTCGTGTAAACGCTCCCTCTTCCAAACAAAGCTACATCCCAGCATGTGCTCGAAGCTAGAGACGAGCAAAGAGACCCCGAAGTCATCCTGCTAGGCCAACCATCAAGTAAGTTCGACTTCTATGTCCTCTACTCCAGACCTCCTTCAATTTCAATCGAAGAAGTCATGCCAACCGGCTGAGGATCAGAAGATGAATCGGTAGAGCCTCCAAAAGAGCAAGTCCTTCCAATCAAAGAAGTGCCTTTGGTCGCAACACCAATTCTTCACCCTGGCAAGAAAGATCTTACGGATAAAGACGCGTGGATCATGATGCCCCGAAGGCGAAGGCCACGACGATCAAGTTACAGGATAGCATGTCTGGCCAACCACGAGCAAGATCGGGCAACAAGAAAACTCCCCAGAAGAAAGACCTAAAAGGAAAAGTATAAAGCTCCATAGAAAAAGGCATCCACATTGCCTTCAGCAAACATGTCCAGAGCCGATGACACTTTAGGATTTCTTTCCCAATCACTTCCTCAAAGTTGATCAAGACCTTAAGGTCTCCTACTTCATAATAGAAGTTTACCAAGTACTATAGGAAGACAATGAAGAAAGCGGCTCCAATATTGAAAGCATGGAGAGAAGCATCGCCGCCAACGGCAAGCCGTTCAACGAGGCTGAAGTACACCTTGCTGGTGTCAGGTTCCACTAGGCCAAAGACCCCGTTGCAGAAGCTCCTTCAGCGAAAGCTCAGTGAGCCCAGAAAGTCAAAGCAGTTGCGAAGGACAAAACCTCTCCATTTACAAAACCAAGGCCATCTTCTGGCCAGATGATACACGAAGGTAAAGAAGCGCCACCATCAAGACGAAATGTTTGTGTCAACTTCAAATCAAGACGAAATGTTTGTTGCTTGCTCAAGCTGGTTTAGTCCTGCGGCTCACACCTCAGTGGCTTCGCAAGCCAGGACGATCGCCTTCCACTTCAGTAAAGGAACCAGCGTCACCATTCTCTGAGGCCAATTTCGTCACTTTGCAAGCGATGACATTGTCGTTGCATGGGCAACTACACACCTCAAGCTCAACTGAACCTGCTGAGTACACCTGCTCTGAGCGACTCACGATCAAGCCAGAAAATACTCGGGGCAAAACATTGCCGAGTTGATATTCGAAGTCAGCTGCAACAAAGAAAGTGTTGTGCACATCGGTTCACTACCCTCAACTGTGATACCACATTGTCTGACAAAAACTTAAGCTCGCCTCCTCAAAAGCGACGAAAAAATTCTTCCAAATCGTCGAGGCATCGACTCCAGCCAAACTCCAGCAATCGTCAAAACTCCAGTCAATAAGATCTTCACTTCTAACTATATTGAAGCGAAGAAGGCGGGCGACAACTGCGAACCAGTGATGACTTTGCCTACCAACGGTAAGTCCCTCAAAAGGTACTTTGCCTAGCGCAAGGTTACCCCCCTTGCACAAAAAAAAAAGAAGAAGGAATAAACAAACTACGTGCACTTGATCCCTCTCAGTAGGGTACGTAGGCAGCCTGCAAAGGTTCATACCAAACAAAAAAAAAACAAACAAACCACCACTCCAGAAAATAAGCCCAGAAAAGACGCAAAAGAAATCCCTCAGGTGCTGCCACAGCTCGTCTTTTAAGGTATCCATGCACTGCAACTCTGAAAGGCGAGAAACCACCAGCTCTCGATGCTTCGTCAGTTCCTCCCGCTGCTTTGCAAGCTCCGCTGCAGAAGTCTTCTAGATCACCCTCACTTTCTCCAGACGAGACTCCGGCTTCTGAAGTGACGCACGAGTAGCAAGTCAAAATTCATGAGGCACTAAAGCAGCTCACCTTCTGCGGCCTACACGCACAGCAACTCCGTGGGTTGAGAAGCCATCAGCTTCCGACGCGTCACCAGCTCTACACGCTGCTTCTCAAGGTCCGCTCCAGAAGCCTTCTCAATCGCCCCACCAGCTTCTGACGCATCACCAGCTCCTCCCGCTGCCTCACAAGGTCGCCTTCGCTCTCTCCAGACAGGACTCCAACTTCTGTAGCGATGCACTAGTGGCCTTTGCCTTCTTCCGCGCCCGAGCCGACTCAGCCGTAGCAAGTGAGTGTTGTCCCTCCAGTCGACGCTCCGCAGCTAAAGCCAAGGAAGCGTCCTCCTCCAGCAAAGCCAGTGACGAATAATAAACCTCGCTACCTCCATGTAGGTGTGCATCCGCTCAGCAAACAAGGAGTCGTTCGCCTTGAAATCCGTCAGACTCATGCAAAAGCTCGGGCCCACCTGAAGGGCGAGAACCACCACTGAAGTCCAAAGAAGTAACTCGAAGAATGATGAATGCACCACCAACAATTGTATCCTTCGCGACCTCCATAAGCCAAAAAGACTGTTGGAGTTATCACCAAGGTCAAGATCGATAAACGCTAAAGGCGACCAAAGTAGTCTACTCCTTGTAGACGATCGTGGCCTTTTCTTCCTCCTTATCAAATGCCAGATCGTTCATCCTGGTGTCCTTCAAGCCGACGTCGCCACCAGGAAAGCTCCCTCCATAGGCCTCCAGCGACCCATGGTCGTCCAGAGGATCATCCAGCCTACCTCGCTCAGCATGCCCAGGTGCGACCTTGCCAGCCGCTCTGCTTCCGCGGTATACCTCCTTAACGATCCAGCCGGTTGTCGGAAGGCACTCGGAGGGACGAGTCATGCAAGAAGACAAAAAGTGCAAGTCAAATAAAGATGCAAAGTCAATTCTAGAAGGAAATGCAGTTCAAGTCCAAAAACCGGAAAGAAAGAAATAGGGAAAGAGGTGCATCCCGAAAAGGGCCCTGCAGCCCCTTAATATGCTTGAAACGAAAAGGAGGCCATGGCCCCAAAATAGAGCCGCAACCCCCCCTCTCTCCCTTCAAAGTATGCAGACCCAAAAGGGGGCTGCAACCCTTGGTCCGCGCAAACCGCCTGCCACATGGACCCCCTTTTTTTTCCCATGTGAAGCCCAAAAATCGGAGAAGAGCTGCAGCCCCAAAAATAGACCGCAAAAAAAAAACCAAAACCCAAAACCAAAACCGGTAAAGAGGCTGCAGCCCCAAAAGGGGGCCACAACCCCTTAAAGCAGAAAACATGAATTAAGAGGGGGCCACAGCCTCTTTTCTGTTAACTCTTGTCTGTTAAAACCCACAACCCCCAAAATAAGGGCTGTGGTCTTCAACCCGTGCGATCGCCGCCTCTGCCCAGCCACCGCCTGAGCCGTCCGACCCCGCGCCCGCTTACGCCTCGACCCGTGCGCTGGCCCCGCTGTTGCTGTGTCACCTCGTGTTTGGACTGCGCCCCGCGCGCAGCCCAACCCGGCCTCCAGCCAGTCGCGTCCACCTGTGCACCGATTGCCCGCTCACAGCTGCCTTCGTCCGCAGCCGACACCATCCGTCTCAACCTCGTCGCGCCCGTCCGCCTTGATCCCACTATAGCCGCATGGCCTGCACCACATGCTCCCCGCAGCCACCACCACCCTCTGCCGATCGTCGCTACCGCTGTTGTTGTGTCACTTCGACCCGAGCACCGGACCCCGCTACCGCCTCGCGCCCGCCTGTGCCCCGCGCGCCGCACCACCTGGCCACAATTGCCGCCCCGCAGTCGCCCACGCCGCACAGCCTCCACGTGCACCACGCCGCACCATATTGCTGCTGTTGTCTCTGAAAACCAAAAAAAAAAATAGAGGAAAAAGGAAAGAAAAAAACGAAAGAGAAAGAAAAGAAAAGAAGGAAGAAGAAGGAGGGGTCGTACCGTGTCTTCGACAACTCCGCCTCCTCTGCGTGCTGAGCCGGACGCACTGTCGTCACCATCCTTGGCCACAAAGGTTCACCTCCACGATCATGCTCTTGCACCGAGGAGACGACGACCTGCCACCGAGTCGTATCGCCTTCATCTTCGCGCCTCTGTCGCCCTCGCGCCACCATGGGACTCCGCCGAAATGCGTTGCCTTCGTGTTTATGCTCCCGTCTCCCTTAAGCCACCTTCGGACCTCGTGCAGCAATCGATGTTCGCGCCATCTTTAAAGCCAGGGGAAGTCTGCAACTACGGAGATGAACAAAACCCTAGCAAGGGTTTTCGTCTCCAAGCCGCCGGAAACCCTAACCGCCAAAGCCCTTCGTCTCCCGCGCTAGCAACGATGAGGGAAAAGAAAAATGGTAGGGGTCCTTATAAAGGCATCAATCCCATGCGAACACGGAAGTCAAGTCCAAGTGCTACGCGTTTTCCACAGGCCCGCTCAACCTTGAGGGGGCATTTGTGGGTATCGAAATTAGCCCACGGATCAAACCCGACCCGCATGTGAAACTTGGCTCGCACACAATGGCCCACATGCAAAACATGGCCCGCACACAATGGCCCGCATACGAAAAAACTGCTAACACACACCGGACCCAACACGAGTGGGCTCGCTAAGCCCATGACTCAAAGCCAAAAGGGGGGAGGGGGGGCCCACCGGCCCCTTCTCTGAAATCGTGCCCCCTCCCTATGGGAATAGTATGGCCGGCCAACAAGGGGGGGGGGGGGCACCGACCCCCCCTTCTCTTGGAAATCGCACCCCCTTTCTATGGGGAGGTGTGGTCGGCCATGAGAAAAGAAAAAGAAAAGAAAAGAAAAAGAAAATAAAAGGAAATAAAAGGAAAGAAAAATCATAACCGCCTCGATACGGGAGGAGGTGATGTGTGGACGTCTACGCAACCGTAGATCTGCGACGATCCCTCGATCCGACAGACAAGATGATGTCGTGTCGCCATGTAATCGAAAGGTGCAAAGATGACAAGTTATCTTCAAATATCAAGTCATAACAAGCCCATAACCATCCCCACAAAATAAGGAAAGGGATTAAATTTGTTTCCCCCAAATAAGGTAACAATATTTTCATAGTTATGAGAAGAGATATTGGATTAAACAAAAACATCGCAGCCATCTTTTCCAACCTCCCCCCTTTGCCTATAAATAGAGGGGGTGGGGGAAGGCATCAAGGGTCGAAAGCTAAAAACAAGAAGGCTCTGCAAAAAGGGGGATTCAATGCTTGAAAACTGAAGGCTTCGCAAGGAACGAGAAGGCGCATCCCCAACAAAGTGGAGTCGCCCATCGAAGTCCTCATCAAAGCGAAGGACTTGCACTAGAAGATCAAAGCTTCAACTCCGTGCACGAAGAAGAAAGCTTGGAGAAGAAGACCCAGAGTCGTCATCACTGCGACGTCTCCAATGATCTCCATCAACTCCGAAGACGCCACAAGCAAAATTCGGAGAAGAAGATCGAAGCCGACAATACTCCATCGTTTTCAGCAAAGGCGTCGACTCCTCACACGAAGAAAAAAGCTTGGAGAAGAAGGCCAGAAGCCAGTGCTACCCCTACCGTCTTCATCAATAAAAGCCGACGCTACAACCATCGCACAGAGATCGGTGCTACCCCCATCGTTTTCATCAACAAAAGCCGACGCTACAACCGTCGCACGAAGATCGGTGCTACCCCCATCATCTTCATCAACAAAAACTGACGCTACAATCATCGTACGAAGATCGGTGCTACTCCCGCCATCTTCATCAATAAAAGCCGACGCTACAACCGTTGCACGAAGATCGGTGCTACCCCCGCCATCTTTATCAATAAAAGTTGACGTTACAACCATCGCACGAAGATTGGTGCTACCCCCGCCATCTTCATCAACAAAAGTCGATGCTATAACCGTCGCACGAAGCTGGTGCTACCCCCGCCGTCTTCATCAACAAGCCGATGCTACAACCGTCACACGGAGATCGGTGATACACCCGCCGTGTTCAAAAGAAGCCTTCGACTCCGATCACGCCAAAGAAGCCCGGAGAAAAGGAGAAGCAAAGGCAACACCACAATCATCGCACGGAGATCAGTGCTACCCTCGTCATTTTCAAAAGAAGCATTCGACTTCGATCACGCCAAGGAAGCCCGTAGAAGAAGAAAAGCCAAAGACGACGTCACAACCGTCATTGCCAAAATCCATCCCCAAGAAGCCGAAAGAATAAAGAAGCCTTGGAGACGTAACCATCGCCATTCGAGAAGAAGATCAAGCCAATGCCAAAGCAAAATCCAACGCAAGAAGTCGAAGCAAAAGCACCGGTAAAGCCCGCGCCAAAGCAACGCACGTGCCAAAGCCAAGCAACTACGACGGTCACGAGCAAAGCATCATACGTTCTAGCCGATACGACGTAAAATCCGGAAGAACTAAAGCATCGCAAGCCTCTACCCGTCTACGTTCAAGCACAAGCGCCAAAGCAAAGCAAAAGTCAGAGCCACACCAAAGCCGAAAGCCAGAAGCACAATCGACGCTGCGAACCGACGATCAAGGACGTTGAGATCTAGCAAGAGCCGAGAAAAACACGAAGACCGAGGAGCGAAGCCAAAAACCCCATAGCCGAGAAAGCGCGAAGCATGGAAGGGACAAAAGCAACGTCGAAGACTCCTTAGCCTCTCAAGAAACCCTCACCCTATAAAGATCTCTGTCCTGAGCAACCCCTCCAGAGCTCTCGCACGAAGTAACGTGGAGACGCGGATCAAAGGAATCATCCAAAGGATCTCTCATACAATCTCCTGATCAAATCTTCGTCGCACCCGGTTCACCACCCCCGAATTCCCGGGTCCCGACCTTGTAATCTTCGTGTGTTCGAAATATAGACGACCCGAATCTTTTTTTTTGCTCATAAAATTGCTTAATGAAAAAAATATATATATCCTTCTATTCGGTGGATTCCGATCGAGATCTCTCTCTCTCTCTCCTTCTTTTCTTGTTCTTGTTTCCATGTGAGCCCCCCACCCCGAGCAGCGTCGACTGCCACCCGAGGCCCGGCCGCCCCTCGTCCCCGACGCCGGCGGACTCGACTGGGGCCCGCCCGCCGGTCCGTGGCACCGCCACCCGAGGCTCGGCCGCCCCACCTCCCCGACGCCGGCCCCACCCACCGGTCTGTACCGCCACCCGAGGCCCGGCCGCCCCTCCTCCTCGCCACCGGCGAACTCCGCTGGAGCCCGTCCTCCGGCCAGTGGGCTTGACCACCGTCCGAGACCAGGTCGCCCACAGCCCCGTCGGCCGCCGCCCGCGACCCCGTCGGCCACCGCCCGCTGCCCCGTTGATTGTCGCCTGCAGCCCCGTTGGTTGCTGCCCGCGACTGGCCGCCGCCCACAGTCCGCCTACCTTGATTGGCACCGACGACTCGTGTAGCAACCATTCTCCGGTACCTGCGGCTTCGACTGTTGGACGCCAGCTTTGCAGGCCTCCGACTCCTCTCGCGGACCACACAACTGCTGCTCACGAAGGCCGCCATCGGGAATGCTGATCCCGCCGCATGAAACCCGTCTTCTACTTGTGGAAGCCTGCTCTTCGTGAAGTTGTCTATCCATTCCTTGCACCTGCATGGTATTAAAGCCAATTTAGTTCCTCATTGAGCATGATCAATATTTGAAAATATTACTGCTGACTTGTGCATATAAATGATCACATATACTACCCTCAACATCAACCTATTAAGCCTACCCAGTTTTGAAATCATTGTGGTTATTTAGACTTCCACTGTTAATTGTTAATTATAGATTTGTTCCCTATACCAACCGAAGCTCCTACGCTTCCAACGACCCAATCGCTTCCTCATTTTAGATCGACATGCATTACGAAAGTACAATTGCCTATTTAACATCATATTCATCTAGTGTTAAAGTTTGCTCATAATTGAATCGGTATTTGTTAAAGTCAATAGTTGGATACTTGTTTCAATTGTTTGCTGATTTTGCATATCACTTAGGCATTGCATCAACGGTCCTACGTCAAGAGGAGGGGACCTGAGCACAGAGATGAGCTCGCCGACTCGTTGGCGCATCTCTTCACCAGCGTCTCCACCATGATCAAAGGCGAGCTCGAGGTCCACTTGTTGAATCTTGAACCCTCTTTTCTCTACTTCAATAGTTGATTTTCCGTTGTAGATAGATTATCAATTATTATTATTATTATTTTCTCGCAAACTAGCAAGTTCATGGTTTCTGCAATTTTCAGCAATTATGTAGAATATCTAAAACTTCCAGCATAATTGGGCTCAACCCATGCGCTATTGGGACCAATCACAGTCTCAAGTGCAAATTGAGAAGCTAAAAGAAACTGGGTTTGATTTTATTCAAAAAAATTCTGCGTAATAGATGCTGACATTTACCCTAATATTGACTAGTCTCCTTGTGAAATAAATCTCCATTTGAAGCCTCATCAGCCTCAATTCCCTTACGTTGAGTAGAATTCCATCCTTTTTAATTAGACATTGATGAATGTTAGGAGTAGTTATATTTATCTTTTTCATGTCTTTACATTACATGTATTTCCCTTTTATATTTATGTGGTATTATCACATGTAGGTGACCATACCCCTTGTAGGCTGTATATAATAAATGCTTGCATCAGTGCCCTAATACATTGAGCATTACCCTTTAGGGTTTCTCCCATGGTATTATATACCCTTTGGGATTCTTCACATGCCCACACTGAAGATGAAGAATGCTTGGATATGGGAACCTTCTTCTTGAGGACAAGGTGATGTATTGTCCGCGATGGAGAAAAGTTGTGTTATGTTTCACGTCGTGTTTGCAAACCTTGTCTTGTATTTATGGCATGCCAAGAATAATCTAAGAAGCCATCGTGGATAGCACATCTTACCAATTTTGCACTCCAGAAAACAACTGACATTTGCTCTGTACTATAACCATGTCCTCTTGCTGGAGCTACGAAACTTAGTATCGCTTATCAATTTTGAGTTTTTTTAGTCTCATTTCCTGAGCAACACCAAATTGACAGAACTGTCTACAAATTATCAATGAATAATGTCGTCTATATAAAAGTGCTCTGGTCCTGAAAATCCATGGTGTAGTTGCTGGATCAAGAGAACATTCTTCTTGCATCACCTGGCTACACAACTTCTATAAATTCTTTCATTGAATCCTCTGATTGCACCTCAACTTCTTTATCACCCTCATCATTGTTTGGCAAACAATGCTCACCTGATTTATATGACTAGCATTAGCAATATCTCTACTCTACAGTGCCTGTGTGACAGCTAAGTACGCGACAGCTCAGCATCCCACAGTCCACCGCACCTCGAAATCTCTACCCTTCAATCAACTGTTGAAGGGAGATCGTACGGCGGCTGTAATTTCCCCCCACAACGATGGTGGCGGATGATGGTGAGGAGGAGGAGAGGGTGCCCCATTGGGAATTGAGGTGCCCCTAATCTCAGTTGTGTTAAATATGGTGGCCCCCCTCCACCGAACCCACTCAACCTGAGTTGTGATTAATTTGGGTGATACCAATGAAGTTGGCTCAAGTGTTATGCAGGGGTGTGCAAAAGAAAACGCGAGATGGCGGAAGAGAGGAGGGGACCCGAGCACAGAGATGAGCTCGCCGACTCGTTGGCGCATCTCTTCACCAGTGTCTCCACCATGATCAAAGGCGAGCTCGAGGTCCACTTGTTGAATCTTGAACCCTCTTTTCTCTACTTCAATAGTTGATTTTCCGTTGTAGATGATTATCATTTTTTGTTTTTCTTGCAAACCAGCAAGGTCATGGTTTTTGCAATTTTCAGGAATTTTGTAGAATTTCCAAAACTTCCAGCATAATTGGGCTCAACCCATGAGCTATTGGGACCAATCCCAATCCCAAGTGCCAATTGAGAAGCTAAAAGAAACTGGGTTTGATTTTATTCAAAAAAATTCTGCGTAATAGATGCTGACATTTACCCTAATATTGACTAGTCTCCTTGTGAAATAAATCTCCATTTGAAGCCTCATCAGCCTCAATTCCCTTAGGTTGAGTAGAATTCCATCCTTTCTAATTAGACATTGATGAATGTTAGGAGTAGTTATATTTATCTTTTTCATGTCTTTACATTACATGTATTTTCCTTTTATATTTATGTGGTATTATCACATGTAGGTGACCACACCCCTTGTAGGTTGTATATAATAAATGTTGGCATCGGTGCTCTAATACATTGAGCATTACCCTTTAGGGTTTCTCCCATGGTATTATATACCCTTTGGGATTCTTCACATGCCAACACTGAAGATGAAGAATGCTTGGATATGGGAAACTTCTTCTTGTGGACAAGGTGATGTATTGTCCGTGATGGAGAAAAGTTGTGTTATGTTGCACGTTGTGTTTGCAAACCTTGTCTTGTATTTATGGCATGCCAAGCATAATCTGAGAAGCCATTGTGGATAGCACATTTTACCAATGTTGCACTCCAGAAAACAACTGACATTTACACTGTACCATAACCATGTCCTCTCGCTGGAGCTACGAAACTTAGTATCGCTTATCAATTTTGAGTTCTTTTAGTCCCATTTCCTGAGCAACACCAAATTGCCGGAACTACCTACAAATTATCAATGAACAATGTTGTCTATATCAAAGTGCTCTTGTCCTGAAAATCCATGGTGTAGTTGTTGTATATGAGTGTAGTTGTTGAATCAAGAGAACATTCTTCTTGCATCACCTGGCTACACAACTTCTATAAATTCTTTCATTGAATCCTCTGATTCCACCTCAACTTCTTTATCACCCTCATCATTATTTGGCAAACAATGCTTACCTGATGTATAGGACTAGCACTAGCAATATCCCTTTCACAGTTGAGCGAAGTACCTACTGACGTCGTCTTCTCCTGAGGAATTGTTGGTGGGATAGAACACTAGTAAGCGTTGGAGTATGAAAAGATATGGGATTTTCAACTGTTGGAAGTCTTCGAATTGTGCTCCTCCTCTATAGCTTCTCTTCACTCCTCAAAGCAAATTGATGTGCCTCTTTTATTGTCCGGATACAGATAGTAGCCAAGTTATCTTGTATGTGTTGCCCCAATACTACCATCTACCCTGTTACTATGACATAAATGGCTTCGTAGATGCCAGTCATGCTAGCCAAATCAATAAAACATGTGTATTCTCTCTCACTGACATCTGATCTTCCTACTGAAGCCTTTGGATACGTAACTGGTGTATAAACCATCGGAAAGAGCCTACTACAGAGTTGCTTCTTCATCTATGCCTGTGTGAATACTTCACCTCTGCCAAACCTCCTATACACCTCTTAGTGTGGCTTCCAACAGATGTGTGCAGTCATTTTTAGCTTGGTTCTAAGAAATTGCATCATTTTCCACTCGGTTAACTGACTTCAGACCAACAAATCTTCACAGCTTGTAATCCAATCCAAGCTTTTTCCTGGCTCCTTTCTCAGGCGAAATAAAAAATATCTAATTCCATCACTTCATCCGCTACATGCATAAATGGGTGTGTTTAGACATACCCATGTGTCATCCAATAATCCCTCATGTTGTGGTGATACCCTTCGTTCTTACGAAAAGTCCCCTTGTTGCCACTTGGGGCATACCTCATATCGGTTTGGTTTATATGTACGAATGTGCTTCTGGTCCAATGCTTCACATGTATAAAAGGGTGTGTTTAGACAAGAAAATCATGGTTCGACTGCCTTGGATTTGCCTATTGGTAAATTGGCCGTCCGGATAATGGCAAGCACCCATTTGGTTGTCCACTTGATGAAAAATATCCAAACAAACTCTTGTATGCAATAAACCTGCTCCTTGTTGTCCTGAAAGCCATAGTCACAAAAAACAGCATTTGTTATTCCAAAAATCGTGTTTTAAACGCGATTTAGCGAAACCTTTTAAACCCATTTTTTTTAAAAAAGATTGATGTTTTAAAAGTCTGATTTTGTGATGTTATTTTCTAAGCTTAAGTTGTGCAGGTGCTTAACAGAACATATCACAAATGTTCACCTTTCCATAGTTACCAAATCGGGCATTTTTTTGAAAAAAATGCGTATAAAACGTGTATCAATCCAAAGTCGTAGCAAACAGGAAAAAAGTTTTTTTTTTTTCAATAAACGTCTGTACGTGTTTTATACGCATTTAAAACGGAAAAAACGCGTATAAAACACGTATAAAACGCGTCGGGTTTGGTCCGGATTTAAATTGGGTTCGGATTTTATTTTGTTCATGCTTAATAAACCCATATGCTATATGTTTTGAACTTTTGATTACTTAATGTTGGAAAATGACATATATACATACTTGGTATAATTTTTAAGATTTTTTTGTTTTTTCCGATGTTTTCCTTTTTTTTTTGTTTTTTCCGTTTTCATCGTATCTTTCCGATTTTTTCCCTTGACCTTTTTTTCCCATTTTCCGACTTGATAACTATGCACCCTTCTACTAATGATGAGTCCGATGATAGTGAATTGTCAGAAAATGAAGAGAATGAAGCAGCGGAGGTAATATGGTGGATGCATAGTTTATCTTTATAATCTATTTTGTTCAATTGCTATTGGATATCTTGGGTTTTGTAATATTTATTTTGGCATGATGTTATCTTGTTACTTTGATACTTAATGAGTTAATGTCATTTTGTAGATGAATTATGAATTCTAATGGAATATGTATGTCTTACTTGATTAAATTTAGGCTACAAATTTGACCCGAACTTGCCGATTTTTTTTTTCAAATTTCACCCCGTGGATTAAATCCCGAACCCGGTCTTTTCCCCGAATTTTTACTTGTTTTTTCCCAAACTTAACAATTTTCGTCAAATTTTCCCAAGTCTTACCTTCGCCGACTTATTACCGCACTTGAACTTGGTGACTAAGCCGGAAGTCATTTGTGTCACCTTCTCTTTCAGAAAAAATTGGTAGCCTATTTCATGTACAATCAGTGAAGATGAAAGACTAATTGATGTATCTTAATATTGGGAGTTGTTGAATTTTGATTCCTCTCTTTTCTCATGACCTTCGCAATGTGATCCATATTGTAATTTTTGTGTGAAGATCATGTATCAGTCGATCTACTCATTCATTATTCCGGTTCTGATCCTCTTTCACTAACTTGTCATTTTCCATCCTCGTAGCAACTACTTCTGCTTTGTGCATCTTCCTGCTGAAACCATGTAGACCATATACATTAAAACTCTGACTCGAGATTTTCAAAGATAGATCAATCCCAATCATAGTTCACCTAACACATGACTTGATGATGCAGTCCGATCAACAAGGAGCAATTCACACCAAAGGCATCTCTTGAATCCGTAGAAGCCATTGCATCTTCGTTAAATGAGCATCGAAACATGCATATGTATCAGTAGTGTTGTAGCAAAACTAAGGCCCACATGTTTGCTTGACATAGTCATCGACCAATAGAGTATGAGCATATCAGTGAGGTCGGAGGTTGCGCAAATGGGAGCAGCTGAAGGATTCACATAGGCATGGGCATGTGCACCGTGAAATATGTTTAATCAAGGCCGGGTTGTGCAAATAGGTGGACTATGTTGGAAGGTGCACTCGCACACAAGTGGCTAAAGAAGCATAGAGTAGGTGGTGCATGGTCGGGTTCTGCAAAAGTAAATTAAATCATTTGAACTGGCATGACTTAGTGAATTCTAACATCCATGAGAACTTTTCTGAATTTTATTTTGGGACAAGGTGGTTAGTTTTGCAAGCTTCCTCCTTCAAAACATCTTGGATCGCATACCCAGACATTCTGGATCTTAACCGTCATTTTTTTTGTTCTGTGACTGTATTCGAATCTCAAAATTGTGAATGTCTTCCAAGTGAACTGGATTTTTTTCGAACGATTCCGTCATCTAATATTCTAGTTTTGATGGCTCCTTTGTAGGCTCAATAGCCTTGACGTCATGCTCCTTGGTAGACTCAAGCATCTCCTTTAGAGACCAACTTCATTCTTTTGCTCTTCTTTAACAGTGTCTTCTGTGATGTTGGGCTTATCTTCAAAGGAACAATATCAGTTCTTCTTATTCTACCTCCTTGAACCTTCCCGACATGGTGTGCTTCGGGAGCTCAGTTCTTGTGCCCGTGTAATTTCACCTTTTCCTTTTGTTCAGTGTCATCCAACGGATTCTTTTATGTGTTCACACTTCTCTCTAAGTGACTTGTAATCATAATATTGTGGAACTATTTGTCGAGACGTAAAAATTCAGTTAAAATAGCATAAGTTTTGTTGGTGCATGGAGCATCAACTGCTCAACCAGAACTATAAGAGGACTGACTGACCCAGAGCCACAAGGCGCTCGTGGAGGTCGCCGCCAACCCCCAACGTTGACCCCTGTTAATGCTTGTAACTCCGGTTTGTGGTCACCCCCCCCCCCCCCCCCCCGAACCACTACAAGGTCGCAGGAAACAAATGCCTTCCTCCTTTTTCTTTCAAATTCACTGGGATTTGATCGAGTAAAGCCAAAGACACCCCAAGACAATCTCATTTAAGTTAGGCCAGCCTGTTTCTGGGGTTCCATACCTTGAGCCGTTATGTGACTTATGTCCATAACGACGTCATGCTCGTTTTTGGTACTCCGGAAAAACAAATCTTGATCAACCCAACCCTCTTGGCTTTTTTGATGGAGATGAAGTATATTCTCACCCCTCCAGTTTTTGTTTGAAATTTAGTTTGATTGTTATTCACGTCCAGGTGGAACAACAATGAAAAAAATATGCAGAGGGGCCGGCCCTCCGATTCCACTCGTAAAGGAGTCTCATTTCTCTATTTTACTAAGCTTTGGTTTCTGAGTCTTGCAATGGGACCCCTAAACAAATCTAAGTCCTACACAAATTTACAATTTGTACTCTAATCAAAATTATAATTGGATTGGAGCCATAAAGAGAATGGACTACAAATAGGAGTAAAACCAAGGGGAGTGTGAACCGTCCTCCTCCTCCTCATCATCATCATCACATGGTCAAGTTTGTTTAGATGCACCAGCAATATCTCCATCACAGAAATTATATGCTCACTTTTTTTTTTCTTAGGGAACGAATAATCAGCTTTCGCTTCTCGAGAAAATGAACCATAGAGTGGCAGAGGAGTACGACGGGTTTGGCGATCTCGCTTCCGGGTTACGAGTCTTTGTGGAGCAACTGAGCGAGAAGAACCACGGCTTTGATGGGTACACCCAGCAGATCGATGCGATTGACGAGAAAGTTACAGAATTCGAGGCTGTAGTTTCAATGCTTGACAAGCATGTTTCCTTGTTGGAAAGGAAAGTACATTCTGCATATCGTAATTTACCCACTTGATTGCTGTTCTTGGTGTCCCTTCGGCGTTGTTGTGTTCAATGTACCACTATAAAGTATTACAGCTCGAGATTTAGCCGTGCAATAAATGACACAAATGCCCCAGTAGCCTTGTCATCTGTAATAATCTTGTCCACTGAAGTTATATTTGCTTGGTTGGATTTTATTTGTATTAATCCTTAAATGTTTCTACTTGGTATAGATTTGATTTTTTGTGTACAAAGCAATAAAGACAAGTACAGCATAGAGAAGGAAGAATTGATCAGCCATGCAGGGAGAGGGGTAAAATTGTACAAACATGGCAGAAAGAAACCGAGATCAATTGCACTGAATTCCTCACACTAGACTAGTTGGGTCTTGTTTGAGACCACAAATGGCATGCCATGGCTATGTTTAGATGGCCTCCTGAAGATGGTCATGAAGAACTCCATTCTTCACGTCAAGCTGATAGAGCCATTTGGGAGTATCAGCCACTGCGATAGGGGCACAAATAGGTGACTATCCTTATCAAACCCCAAAATTACTAAGCATACACTGTTCCCCCATGTCCACACCTCCCTTTCCACATTGTCGGAGCCAATGTAGCCTCCCCTTACCCTCCTCCTTCCCCATCGTCCCTGCGTCCACTTACCCCATCGGATGTGACGGGGAAGGAGGAAGGGGGAGAGGTGACAACGGCTCTGGCAACAAGGAGGGATGGGGAGGCAGCAAGTGGCTCTGGTTAGGACCATGAGGGGAGACGGTGGTGGCTCTGGTGGAAGGAGGGAAGCAGGTGGGGTATGAGGGAGAGCAAACTTTTCATTGATAAAAGAGATTTCTGCATATAGTCCCTTGAAAACTATGCTAATTGTATATTAACCCTGGAAAGTTTTATATTTGTATATAGACCCCTAAAATCTTGGGTTACTTGTGTAAATCAGCCTATTGGGTTGACTGACGTCAATTTGGGAGGAATAATCCATGTGTATTCATAGTTTACCTGCACGCACAGTTACCTGGTAGGTTTTAGCCATGGTTTGTCTTTGACCAGGGTCTCAAAATACAATTTTACCCTCAATTACAGAGTTAATCTAACCTCATGCATCTGCTCTAAATTTGCCCTAATTTAGGGTTTTTTTTGTTTAATTTCATGTTTCTAAACAAGTGTAAAATCATCCCAATAAAACCATAGTATAAAAATACCAGTCAAACTATAACTCTACATGGAAATATTCCTCCCAAATAGAGACCAATTAACCTACGAATGACTTAAAATAGTCGCCCCAAACAAAAGAATCATCATGGTTCGAGGTTCAGCCAACAACACATGTCCCCTCCTGTTCGATCAGCCGACCCATATGATGGGAGCCCCTGGGGTTCTCTTGGTGGCCTGTAGATCTCAACAATCCAGAACCACCCAATCCGGCGGGAATAACAAGTATCAACGGCCGGATCCCGAACAACGGCGACATCATGGTTCGGGGCGACTACTTTAAGGGCTTTAATTAGCCTAAGGGGTTAATTTGCACAACTTAGTATTTAGGGGTTGATATGTAAATATGAAGTTTCTACAGGCCAATCTGCAATTGGCCTAGTTTCCAGGGCGTGAAGAAAAATCCCTTAATAAAAAAAAAAAAGGAAAAAAGGGGTGGGAAACCATTGGGGGCAATGGCAAACAGGATAAGCTCATCATTTTTTTTCTTTTGCTGTGCTGATCAAGAGCAAGAAATGTCCCATTTGGAACAACAGGAAGTTGCTATCATTATTCCCATTCCACATGAAACAGTGAGACACTTGTGATTTCCCTTCAAAAAGAGAGACTTCTTATATAACTAATATACACTGCTTTTACAGAAAACCAACTCCTTTTATCATAATTTACAAGTTGACCCAACACCCAGTTAAAGAATTTATAGAATTTGATGAAAAACAGAATGACACAATATCAGTCATATAAGGAGTCATTAAATAGTTACCAATTTTACATCAACACCCCTGTAAGCAGAGAATTGAGAACTGTTCTTTGGATTCAGTCCCTTGGATTATGAACCATAATCTAAATCGAAAAAGGCCTACATATGCTCCACTGGAAAAATAAACAACTTTCATCGTCATCATCAGTTGGGTTCAATCTGATCCTTCTCTGCAAAATGGATAAACAAAATGGCTAAATCCTACATGTATCGAGCAGGAACAAATCCACCAAACTACACAAATCTAAACCACACAAATCCGAAATGTTCTTCATCTGTGAGGGTGCAGTACACAAATCTAAATCTCAGCTTTGGACTGGCCCACAAGATTCTAGCTCGGATCCGCACCCATGAGTGAGATTGGCTCAATCACCTTGCTCGATTATTCATGGTATAGCTTCCTGCCTCTCGCTCTTTAAAGTCTCGTCAGCCTCGATCATATCTATGAAATGCCAGGACCAAAGACTCGGTTATTGGAATTTGGATGCCATGCTCTTCGACAAACTTCAGATGTAACAGTTTGGCTGTCTCCAATGTGTGGGGTCTCTTGCTTGCTGTGGTGCCCACCACTGAAAGATTATAGAATCTATACAAAGTGTGAAAATTCATCTACGACCTCCTAATCAGCCGATGTGGTACTTTTCTCTCAACACTCCCCCTCACATGCAGGCTGGATTTTTTATTTTTATTTTTATTTTTATTTTTTTCATGTCATTGTATGTGGGTGTAGTAGTGTGGGACCCCACTCAACATATGGATGAAACGGCTTGGCTTGGCTCCGATACCATGTAGAAATTTTCTCTAACCACAACCTAGGTCAAGGGTTGAGGTCCCAGAACTTCTTTATATGGATCCCACTTCCCTCAAATCTGCTGATGTGGGCCATTCTGATGTAAGTGAGGAGAGGGACAGCGTGCCAGGTCAGTTGAAGAAATATGATGAATCCAGAACTTCTTTCAGATTGAAATCTCCACGTTCTGGCAATGGTGGGAAACTCAATGATGGGAAAGATTGCTGAAAGCTCTCCAGTAACTGCAAAATGCATCAACAAACATTGAGAGAGAGAGCATTAATTTTTTGCATTTTATAATGGTAAAACGATCCTTAACATGCAAAAAATAATGAAATATCCTTCATCATAACATCATCTTTAGACAAGCTCTGGGTTTAATAATTTATTGATAAATAAACATGACTGGCAAGGGGGTCAAAGTCAAATTTCAGAAACCTCGGTGGTGGATTGGGGTCTGTGTGTGTGTCTGCACGCGCATACGTGTGTGTGTGTGAGAGAGAGTGTGTTTGGTGAGTGGGTGGGTGTAGGGGGGGGGGGGGGGGGGGGGGGGGGGCGGGGGGGTAATAAGCATAAACCTCAAGGGCTCAAAGTGTAATTTACCTAAATTATAACATCGCAAGGTTATTCGTAAAAGATACTGTCAATATTAAAGAGTCAGGTGCTGATATTAGTGTAAGATAGGAGTATTCTTGAAAGTCCAATGTGATTGAATTAATATGAAGACCACTATTTTCAGGAAAAACCTTGCACAACAAAAGAAAGCAAATGTCTAAATCGCCGCAGGTTTGGTATTTTTTAAAAAGATGATTAAATTATAAATTTATGTTGTCAAATATTTTAAATTGGAGTGTTCAGTAAGATCACAGTGAGGATACTTTACATTTTCCAGTATCGGTGTCTCATAGAGCTCCACAAACTTTTCTCGGAGTATTCTGTTCATCTCATCAACATCACACGCATGTGTCCAATATGAATCATGCACTCCTGCAATTGGAGAAAAAAAAACAAAAGACATGAGATAAATTGCATCCATACTAATAACCATTATTTGAGAGCATGTATCAACATGAGATATCAAAGGAACCTGCAAAATTCAATCCTGCTGTTTTAGAGGCAACTGCAGTCATCATCATATGGGACCCATCAAGGGAGTGGACAAAATTTGGCGGAAAGGCTGTCCTTTGTCGCTTCACCAAAACCTAAAAATGAAGTAGATTAAGGGAGTTAAAATTTTTGAATGCTCAATAGTACATTTGTATTCAGATCAAAAACTGCAGGGGTAATCTAGAAGAAGGCATGGATGCCAACGGACATGGATTAGTATGAAGAATATTGGAAGAGTAGAGACCAACCTTGTCAGTTTCTCGTTGTAAGGTCAAAACTTGAAGTGAAGTTTTAATCTGCAGGGAATTTCACCAAGACTATTATTGCGGGGGTGGAAAGAGACTTTGAGAGAGAAATATCTGCACAAGGATCATGGCTTGCTCTCTTTGCTTCCAACAGCTTGAGAAAATGAACACTAGAATGAGAAATATCTAAGAATTTAAAATTTCCCACGATTGCTTACGAGATGCCTTCCCAATTTGCGGTATGGTTGGACTACAGGAAGACCAAGAGGGGTAGTCCACCTCACTGGATGGTTTTCAGAAGCAATCACCTGTTAGACATCCACAAGCCTTGAAGTTATTAGCCAATCATAGTTCCAGAAAGTGATTACTCTCTGTGATAATCAGAAAAATGTGATATTTCCTCTGTATGGCAGTTACAAAATTGTCTCTGTTGGAGATACCACACTATATATTGTTTGCATGGAGTATGCATATTAAATTCTTTATGATGTATATGTATATCTCAAAAAACCTTGTATTAGAGAGAGAAAAAGGTGGGTTTGGATATATAGTTGGGTCTGGTATATATTTACGGATTAGAGTTTACAAGTCGGGGAGGATTAGGCATTTCGAAGGTTTATGGGTTGTCTTCATCTATATTCATGTTCCAAGTTGGATTTAAACAGGTGTGTAGGGGTTACGGACAAGTTTGGTTCAATTCTATTAGTTAGACGTCTACGGTCGTAGGGGTTTAATGTATTAGTTAGACGTCTAAGCTCGTAGGGGTTAAGGACAAGTCTGGTTCAATTGTGTTAGTTCACATCACTTGCACCTTTGATAACAAGAAATATACTAACACTAGGCAAACTACTATTAGCAGTAAAATAAGAATTAGTAGGTATCATTGGGAGATCAATGTATGGACATATTTCTCTTATAACTAATGAAGCATTAATGGAAATCCATACTTTTGCACACTCCCCAAGCCAGCTCATGATACTGCGTGCAGCTTGAAACATCTCCCCAAGTGCAGTCAAAGTAACCTGCTCAAATGATAAATTACATCTCCATCATAAAATTGGTTGAAATATAACAATGATAATCCATGCAAGAGTGAATTTGAGTTATACAGAAACCCATAAAAGTGTGCAGCATTGTCCTTACTTTGGCTGCATAACAAGATGCACTGAATAGTTCTGAGTCATCGGCAATAACGCCTCGTTCCTTCAACCTTCTTTTTATTTGCTCACGAGCACCGACATAAGTGACACCATAGACCGACGTCATGACAGTCTGCTTCACCAATTTTCTGTCTACCTACTTCCATTGAGAACCAAGAATCAGGTAGGATCATTTACATTTATTTTTCATATGCTTCTCCGATAAAAATAGAGATCTAGAATATGTTCTTAATTACCTCATCGATCAGATAAATAACTTGATCATGCAATATAAATGGGATATATAGGTTTTGCATGCCATAAACAGCTAGTTGCCCTTACGAATGGGTGGATATACTATCTAGGCCATGCAGTGTTGATCACAGATGTGTGATTGAGAAAATTCATTATGGAACGTAGGAATTCCGAATGAAAATGATAATTGGAAATAGGTCTTCCTACCAGCCAATTCCCATCTAGGTTTCTTGACAGGCTCCTCTCTACCAAAAGTCGAGCTGGTCAGGTTTCTAGCACCAATTATAGAGGGCTGGAATCAAGTTGATAGATGGTCATAAAAGGCTGCTCAATCAATTAATGGAGCCTTCTTGATGAGATTAGTGATCCATAGTCAACCCTATCTTACTGGATAAGGCTTGGTTGATGATGATCATTGATAAGGCTAAGCAAGAGAGAGAGAGAGAGAGGAGAGAGAGAGAGAGAGAGAGAGAGAGAAAGAGAGAGAATGTGTTGGGAGTGAAAAGATAGGGTCCACTCAATGGGGTAAATGCCCAATATAGCATGGATTAGTCTAATCTAATGGGGTAAATGCTCAATGGTCCACTCAATGTTGTACATGGATGCAGTCACCAAGGGTGAACATACCCCAAGAAAGGATTAGTCTAATCTATACAGGTTAAGTATGTACACACTTTAACACCCCCTCTCAAACTTAAGGTGGATCATACACCAAAAGTTTGCTCAGGAGAATGCGAAATCGCTGGATGGTGTGTATCTTCGTGAAGAAGTCAGCAAGCTAATCTGTAGAAGACACATACGGAAGCGAGAGTGTGCCATCTACATAGCGATGACGTACAAAATAACAATCAAGTTCGATGTGCTTCGTGCGCTCTTGGAACACCGGATTGCTAGCAATCTGAATAGCACGACGAGGTCAACTGAACTCCCATATCACTGAGTAGACGTCGCAGCCAAACAACCTCACACACGGTGCGTGCCATAACACGATACTCAGCCTCGGTGCTGGAGAGGGAAACGATATCTTGCTTCATGCTCTTCCAGGAGATGAGCAAGCCACCCAAGAAAATACAGAAGACAGTAGTGGAACATCGATCAGTGGAGTCACCTGCCTAGTCCACATCTGCATAAGCGCGTAGCTCCAAATAGGAAGAGGACGACAGTAACAGGGAATGGGTTATCGTACCCCGAAGATAGCAAAGAATCCTCATTAGTGAGGCGTAGTCAGCCGAGACAGGAGCACTGACAAACTAGCTAACAACTCGAACAGCATATGAGATGTCCAGATGAGTGATCGTCAAATAGACGAGAGCACCAACAAACTGTCTGTAGCAAGTAGGATCCGAGAGTGGCTCACCATCAGTGGGACGGAGTTTCACATTAAGCTCCATTAGTGTGTCCACAGTCCAGGAGTCGGTGAGATCAGCATGGCTTAATACCTTAGAAGCAAACTTCTGCTGAGAGATCAGATAACCTTGAGGAGAGGAAGCAACCTCAAGGCCAAGGAAGTAACAAAGGTAACCGAGGTCTTTCATCTCAAACTGCTATTGTAGGTGTTGCTTCAGAGAATCAATGATGGCAGTATCATCACCAGTGATAATCATGTCGTCAACGTAGAGAAGCAAGGTAGTACGGCCATGACTTGATGTACGAGTGAACATAGCGTAATCGTTCAGACTCTCTGTAAATCTGGCTGCAAGTATAGAGGACCAGAATCGCTCAAACCAAGCCCTTGGAGCTTGCTTGAGCCCATAAATAGCCTTTCGAAGATGACAGATATGCTGGGGAGTAGGAAGACCAGGAGGTGGCAACATGTAAATCTCTTCGGATAGATCTTCATACAAAAAAGACATTCTTCACATCCATCTGAAAAGGTGGACAACGACAAACTGAAGCAACAGCTAGCAGGGCTCGTACACTGATCATCTTCGCAACAGGGGCAAAGTTATCCTCATAGTCAATGTCGTGCTCCTGTGTAAATCCACGAGCAACTAGATGAGCTTTGTACTGCTCAATAGACCCGTTTGAACGAGTCTTAATCCAATAAATCCATTGACAGGTAATAGGGTCCTTTCTTGGAAGAAAATGAACAAGCTCCCAAATACCAGTCCATTGAAGGGCCTGCAATTCGTCAGCCATAGCCTGTTGCCAATGAAGAATCTGAACTGCTTCGCGGTTGGTCTGCGGCTCCTGAAGAGAATGAATAGTCACAAGAAATGACTAAAACTGAGACGAAGTAAGAAGCAACCTGAGAAAAACCATAACGATCAGGTGGATGCCGCTCACGGTCAAGATAGCGTTGAGAAGCAGGAGCAGAAGACCCATCTGAACTAGCGGGGGAGACTGGTAGTAGAGGTAGGGAACCTAAAGGCACTGCAAAAGTAGTGGTAGCAAGCGAGGTAGATTGTGGAGGCGGGGTTGGTGTTGTCGGGCGACGAGTGTAAGAATAGATAACAAGCGGTCGTGAGGACGCAAGCACGGGAGGAGAGTCTGTGGGAACCGCTGGAGACACTGGAGTAGGAAGAACACCAGAAATAGCGAGAAGTCTGAAGAAAAGGCAAGTCTGGAGAGGAAGGGGCCCCAAAGAAAAAAGGGGTGTCCTCAAAAAAGATCACATGCCAAGAAATATGAATACGCCAAACAGATGGATCATAGCACTGCCAACCCTTATGTTCATAACTGTAACCTAAGAAAAGACACCTAGCAGCTCGAGGAGAAAGCTTAGTACGCTCCCCAGGTGGAAGTAGAACAAAACTAGTACAACCAAAGGTTCGCAAAACTCGATAATTTGGTAGAGTGGAGTAAAGTTTCTGAAATGGGAACTGTCCAGAGAGAAGAGAGGAGGGAATCCGATTGATAAGATGGACAGAAATTAGGACAGCCTCAGCCCAGACCTGCCAAGGAACGGAAGTAGAAAATAAAAGAGACCGAGCTGTCTCAAGAATGTGACGATACTTTCGCTCGGCGACCCTGTTTTGAGAAGGTGTGTAAGGGCATGACTGTTAAGATAGAGTCCCCTGAGAGAAAATCACATCATGGAAGTCGGACATGAGATACTCACGAGCACCGTCGGAGCGAAAAATCTTGACTCTCTTCCCAAACTGAGTATGAACCATACTAGTGAAGTCGCAATAAATTTGGCAAACATCCAATCGGTGCCGTAAAAGGTAAACCCAAGTAAAGCGAGAGAAGTCATCAATAAAGCTCATATAATAATGAAACCCATAAACAAACATAACAAGGGCAAGATCCCATATGTTAGAAAGCACTATATCAAAGATACAAGATGACAAAGACTCACTGGAAGAAAATGGCAAAGCATTCAATCTACAACTCACACAGGGAGATGGAGGGGTAAAGGGGATATCACCAAAATGACCTGACTGAAACATGCTCTTGAACCGCTCAACTGAGGGTCTATGCTATCAAAGTCGGGACTAGTCGGCGACTAGTCCCCGACTAGTCCCTGGGCGGCATTCTGCCGACCGATTAATTTCGATTCCGTCATTGCTGGGCGGAATCCCGACTAGTTCCCGACTAGACCCGACTAGCCCGACTAGTCCCCGACTAACAACTGCCGACTAGTCCCCAGGCAGCATTTTGCAAGCAAATTTTTTTTTTGAAAGGAATCTTTGCAAGCAATTTTGTTTGGATTTTTTTACATTGGCTCAAAGTCTTGAGTCGCAAGACTCACAACTATGGCTCTTCCATGTAATCATCTGTTGAGCACCTGCGAATCTCAGATAAAAACATAGACAAATAATTAGTTTATTTGTTGATATCCATATAACCCTATAATCAAAATTGGGGTTGTTCACTGATTAAACATCATCAAACAAATATTGTGATGAATTCTTTGTTCTGAGTCTTTTGACATGAGCATGAAGCCAATACAACTGTGTTATGTTAGACTGTTACTTATGTATTTATACCCATGCTGTGAAGTGTGAAGGTATGTATTGTTATTAACCGACTAATATCATATACTTATTGACATTTATGCTAGTTCATATATCATATATGTTTAGGAAGGGGGGGAGGGGTTAGAATAAGTTTTGGCCGACTAGTCCCGAATTAGTCCCGACTAGTCCCGACTAGTCCTAGTCGGCCTTTGGCCGACTAGAGCCGACTACCGACTTTGACTGCATAGCTGAGGGTGTCGAAGGCGGAAATGCCTAGGTCGGATGTCGTGCATGCGGTAGCGATGGAGGGGGAGGGAACATGCAAGTGATCCAAGTGATACAGTCCACCAGCTCTACGCCCAGTCCCAATCCTCCGGTCGGTACAAGGGTCCTGCACCAAACAAGAGGAAGATGAGAATGTGGTGGTAAAGCCTAAAACTGCAAGTCGACTGACAGAAATAAGGTTCATCGATAGCTTAGCAGCAAAGAGTACGTCAGACAAAACTAGACAACCACTAGGGTCAGAGGAGGTGGTGATGGACCCTAGCAAAAGACTAGGAGGGGAGAGCCATCAGCAGTACGGATCCGAAACTCAGGGGAAACACTACCACGATCAGTAAGAGCAGAAGCGCCTGAAGTCAAATGGTGAGTGGCTCCAAAGTCAAAGATCCACACAACAGAGACAGCACCAATAGAGGCAGACATGGCGGAGGTGTCGCTCGGCGAAGTCTGTAATGTCTGCTAAAGCCGATGTAACTAAGCAGCTAGTTGTAAAATCTCAGGAGTGAGAGCATAAGGAACAGCTACTGACGAAGTAGTGGCTGCAGTGGGTCGATGTGGTCGATCAGGCAAACCATTGAGCTTGTAGCAGGTTTTCCGTGTGTGACCACACTTCTTGCAATAGGAGAAAGATAGGTAGGTAGTGGAACCTCCAACTGAGCGTCAATCTCCTGTAGAACACCAATCCTTGACAGGGCCCCCATCGCCACCAAAGGAAGTCTGGCTGACAGGATGAAAGGTCGTAGCAAGAACAGAGTCAAAGATAGGTACGCAATGGGGTGTTAGGGTGCCTAAACGTGTCTCCTCAGCAAGCAGCTCAGAGAGAACAGTATCCAAACTCGGAATCGAATCTTGATAAAGCAGTTGTCCGTGAATCGGCTCGAACTCAGGCCGAAGACGCATCAAAAACTAGTTCAGATGTTGACATTCCCTATAACATCGGTGAGCGGGTACTACTTCAGAGGGGTAGATATGCTCCATAATAGCAAGCTGGCGCCAGATGGTAGACATAAAAGCAAAGAACTATCGAATAGTACTGGTACCCTGAATCAATGTCTCAGACTCACGAAGAAGTTGGTACTCAAGAGCTCCACCAAGTTGAATGAACATCCGAGTCAAGTACAACCACATTTCTCGAGAGGTCTAAAACTGAAGAGGCCCTAAACGAAGGTCATGTGCGACAGATTCTCCGATGTAGGCACATATGAACTTATCTACCCGAGACCACTCTGTAGTAGGCTGAGTGGTAGAGGTAATACCTGAGGACACCGAGCTAACCGTAGAGAGGGACGAAGCCAATCTTGTGTCGTCGATGTAACCCCACAAATCATGTGCTTCAAGATTCATCCTTAATGTGGAGGACCAAAGTTGAAAGTTGAGTTCTCTGTATCAATGAGCCGAAATGATTTAACTGGAGGACTGATCAGCAAAGAGGATTCAGTGAAACAGAGCTCTCTGTATCAATGAGTAGAATCTAGAATGGGGACTGAACCGGAAGATTGAACCAAGCTAAATGAACCTCTCTGTATCAATCCCCACTTTGGCCTCTGAACCGGAACCGAGCTCTCTGAACCAGAGTGACTGAAATTTAAATGAACGAAGCTCTGGCCTCTAAAGAACCCGACCCAATTTCTTTTTAAAAGAAACCCTAAAGAGGAAAAAATAATAGGCAGATCTCAAATATGATCCTAACGGTGGCCGAGAACGAGCAGAGGAGATCGTCACTGCTGTGGAGAGAGGTCGTCACTACTGCGATAAAGACGGCACAGAAAGAGAAAATCATCACCGACTGATCGATTGAAGATCTGATACCAAGATCTTCACTAACTAAACGATTGAAGAATCCGATGATAGAGAAGAAGAACGTCACCGATAGGATCGATGACGACAACAAGAAAAGGGATCTTCACTGACTGATCGACGGATCCGACTTCTCAGCATGGCACGACTCAAAGGAAGTTATTTTGGATTGAAGAAAGCTCACCGTTGTGACTATCGATCGAAGGAAGCTCACCAACTTGAGTTGATCGTAGTTATCTTCATCGATCTCAAACTCAGATCTACAAATCTCGGTTGTTGAAGAAGAGGTCGATGACGGATCCACTGCTCAGCACTACAGCGGTTGAAGAAGTGGATGCATTCTCTGGATCTTCGAGAGAAGCTCCTGATCTTTCGATCGACAGTGTTGTACCAGGCTCTGATACCATGATAGGTTAAGCAAGAGAGAGAGAGAGAGAGAGAGAGAGAGAGAGAGAGAGAGAGAGAGAGAATGTGTTGGGAGTGAAAAGATAGTCTCCACTCAATAGGGCAAATGCTCTATATAGCTGTACATGGATGCGGTCACCAAGGGTGAACATACCCCAAGAAAGGATTAGTCTAACCTATACAGGGCTAAGTATGTACACACTTTAACAATCATGATGAGTCATGTAACAACCACAAAAACCATGATATTCATAGGTCCTATATAAAATCCCACTAAATACATCTGATGAAAGGAGCGTCACTTTTCGTGCATCGTGAACTCTAGTCTACTCGACAGATGTTGGAATCAATTTCTCCAAATTAAAGGTTAAAGAAGACAAAGAAGAAAGGTCAACTCTTACCTGATCAACTAAAAGTCTAGCGCGAGATGCATTTGGGTCAGTAGCAGGATCTTTCTCTGCATCTCTCCGCATGATTTCAAGCACTCTATATCACAAATATGAAAATTTGAATTAAGATTCGGCAATATCGGTAGGGGAAAAAAAGATCTAGAAAACTACCATGATTAAACAACCAAGTTCACATAGACTAGTGAATATCATTCCAATTGATTAGCGACAAAGATGTGAAATGTCCGGTGACAAAAACAAATAGAAGGGCTACCATATCCTAATTATGTTATTCTGATTCCAAATCTAACAGCACTTTAGTACCAGTTAACAAGAGCAGAAATAAAGTGAGCATTTTGCACTGTGGTTTTGCAGGTAACATGCAAGGAAGTGGAAGGCGAGTGGAAGTCAACATTGGAGCTGCACATAATCCACCTTTTATTGGCAACTTTATGTTCCAGGACATACACAAACATATCTTTCACCCAGGATAGAGTTGTTTGAGGCAGCACTTAGTGCAAAGCAGATATCTCGGCTGCTATGAAGTGATTCTCCGCCCATCAATTCTTCAACATTAAGGTTGCCAGCTCACAGCATTCAATATTTGAATTTGAGGGTTTTAAAAGTTCTAGGGTTGGCTGACTCAACATTTAATAATGCTTATCAGAACTAATGATGTTAAATCTTGATTGAATAAAATTACAACCGGTGATGATGCAACAACTAATAGGAAAACTGTGTGTAGCTTATTGAAGACCAAATTATATATGATTTGTAACCTTTTCCTTTTGAGACCACTTATATAAGGAAAATATTATGATAAATCCCTTCGCTAGTCATTTACGTCAAGGATTTTTGAAGAGCATCAGCAAAGATAGCATGTACCATTTTAAAATGACATAAAGGAGATGGGATCAATTGTCAGTGAATGTGGTTATTCTTTATTAGGTGAATTTGATTATCCTTCATAAAAAATCATCTGACTCCCATAAATATATGTGGATCCAACATAGCCACAATCAACCGATGATTATAAACCCGATTCAAGTCAGTATTTTTTTGCAAACTTTATGATCTTGTAGAATAGTTCAATTTACCATAGCAAGAATGGCAACAATACATATTGATATATATGGTTTGTAAAATCAATATTCAGTAACCAACTCAATGTTGTCAGTCATAAGATGGGTGAAAAGGCCTAAATAAATTATATTCATGAAAGTTTAAAGTATTAGAAAATATGTGGTAAGGTGATGTATATCATGTATTGTACACATATGTATGTGTTGCACATGCTATCTATCATTCCCGATTGTATGCAAGTCCTATCCATCGTGTTATTGTATAAAGCATATCAGAGCTCTCGCCATTTGATTTATCCTTATTATGGTATCGGTCATGCCAATATATATACCTTGTTTCACGCACAAATAGAAACTTGGTTCAGATTTCAAATAAATCCATCAAGTTACGGTATCAGAGTTCTAAGGTCACCCTTCACCTTAAAAAACTAATTGACAGAGATCCAGCGACTTTAAATAAATCTCAATGTCAGATGTGCTTCCCCCACCATCTTTGCAAAGAAGGCATGTCTAGCATTACCAGTTGATCGATCACCAGGGTCTCGCAACTTTTCTGATGACCAATGTAAAGACAAATTAATTCTGGCAATAGGTTGTGGCTTTTGGTCCCCTTGATGTTGGCTTTCAAGATCCAATGTCCGTCAAATGGACACTTGCTTGCATGGTTTCTACTTTCTACATATCAACATCTGACCCAATACACGAAACCAACAGCCAAGGATCAAAATCTCAACATCTACTGATATAGAGATTGAAAAAATGAGAGATCTCGCGAAATACCGTTAACTATCGTGATGTTTTGCATTTTATCGGGAATATTCACAAGATATACCCTTTTGGTATATGAGAAAATCATGATATTTCGTGAAATATCTCGAGGCTTGATCCTTGCTAATAGCCCTGATTTCATTTTCTTATCTGTGTCTTTGTTTGATGCCATTGCTTTTGACTTGGAAGTTTCCTAAGGCGATCTCCAAGCTCCTACTGTGATATTTTAACCTTTTAGTATAGCATTTGTGCTTGACAAAACTTTTTTCCCTTATCCTAATATGTTGTTTTGTTTAAATAAGAAGAATGTGAACCCCGCCCAACCCTTTCACTCTCTCCATCCCTCCACCCTTTTTGATGCGGAACCATCGCGGGTTTCCCTAATTACAAAATCGGGGATTGTTCGGGGGAAAAACCTCCGAATATGGACAGAAAATACAAGGTCCTAATTAGTACTCTAATTTGCACTTAACAAGATTTCAATAATTAAAACAGACTCGAAATATTGATTATCCAATGGCACATGTTCATGCAGTGTTCAGGGTTCCTATGCAAATCAGCAATCTCAATTTTAATGAAAGAAACAAAAGGAATCTATTGCTCGTTGTTAATATTAAGGTAGGCCGAAACAAATTCACAACGAACAGGTTTGCCAATTTACGAACTTGGAGCGAGGTACCTGATTTGATGGGGTGCAGGAGCTCGATACTAGTGCAGAACTGATGTGATGCTATGGTGCTCTATGATATTCCAAATGAATTGTGGGTGGCTGACGTCAATAATCCGAAGTAATGATAGCACTTAAAGCTATCACTGGTCAAAGACAATGACCCTTTTGTCTCTTCTGCCTTTTGTTGCAACAAATAAAGGGGTACTGAAGGTTCTGTCACGATCACAGAGATGACCACAAAGATCGATAAGACCTTGACCTTGACCCTCTTCACACCCTCACAGAAAGGAGCACATGGAGCTCTTCTTGACGGGCTACAGCCTGCAGGTGGGTTGCCCGCAACTGGACGATGACCGGGGTTCGGATGGAGCTCGGGGAGACGACAGGCGACCTGCAGAGTGGCACAGCCGAGGCTGGCGGTCGGGCTGCTAGCGGGTCGCAGCCGGGCTGTAGGTCGTGCGGAGGACGGCGATCTGAGGCGGAGCTGAGCGTCAATCAAGGTCGGGTTGGCCTCGTAGACTTCACAACAAACACAGAGGAAAAAGGGGTAGAGAGGGGTGTAGGCGGTGCTTCCCGCACGAAAGAAGGGGCGTTTCGGGCGCCTCTCACGCAGGGGAAACAAAAGGTAGAAAGAGATTGGGGGAACCCATCACAGAAGCCCAAACAGGTATGAAAATTCTCCCATTTCTTCACCGAAGTCCTTAAATAACCAAACAACCATAACTGCAGATAATGCATATCCCTTATAAATTGGGATTTACAATTTTCAAAATTAAAATTAGATCTAACTACCATAACTAAATTATCCCATCATAATAGCTCCTGATCCTCTTGGATGGCAGCTTCAGCCGTCGTCCGGGTGGCGATGGGGTAAGACCAACGACGTCCTGCATCAACTCTCCCGGGATGACAAAAGCTCGACCCAGTCGAGTAGGGGTGTAAAAGACCCCATCAATCCTTCAAAATGCCCGAGCCATGTAATAAGTAGCGCTCTGAAGAAATTGTAGCACTCTCGAATCTGGACGGCTCTACCAGCGGGTAAAGTAGGACCACTGCACCTCCAACCTACTCACCTGCAGACAAGTACACCTGCATCCAAACTCGTGTAGCAATAGGCAATATGGACTCAATGGGGGTACAAAGAAGCAGGGATAAATGGAGCAGGCCTTTTGAACATGATGTTGGGTTTTAGGGTGAGAATGATGGACATATAAGTGCATACAAATGACTAATATTGGGACCAGAGCATACCTTAAGACCAAAAACGGGGTCTCCAACACCCTCGGACAACCTACCCAACCTCATCACTCGGGAAGTTTCAGCATCTGGCTCTCCCATAACCTGATTTTCGATGCGCATGTGTAGATCTTTTTGCCAGTGCTCATAGGCTTCTAGGGATTTTGGTACACCTTACTGGGAATAAAAGATAATTTCCTCGCCGTTTTTCATAAAGGTGTAGGTGTTGTCCCTTCCATTGTGTATAGTATTGTTGTCATACTCCAAGGGTCTCCCAAGCAGGATATGACCGCAGTCCATCGTCGTCGATGGCGAGTCGAACACGACACCGTGCGGTGATACTAAGTGTGGGACCGCTCGTGACCTAACTCATGTGCCAAGATTTGACAAGTGCCTCAGTGACCAAGTGGTTCTCATTGATGTGTGAGCGAGCCACATAGTTCTCTGAACTACCACTATCAATATTCAAGACTCCTAGCCTCTCGGACATAGTGCACCAAGAGGCAAAGGTGTTGTTCCTTAGCTAGGATCAGTGACCAGTCCTAATCGTCTCCAAAGGATTATGTTGATGTGATAGGGTGGCAGTGACAACACAACCTAACCTACCGTCTTCTGCGTCAGATTCCTCGTAGCCATTCCTCGTAGCCTTCAAGGTCAGGGATATAGACTTCTTACTCTATCTCATCCTCGTGTTGTCCCTCACCTGACTTAACCACTAGATTTTTAGGAGGGGCCTTTGATGGGCATTGATGAGCAAAGTGCACGTACCCTTGGCATCGGTAGCATTGCCCTTTACCCGGATACCATTTGGGAGGTTCGCCTAAGATACCATTTCCTTTGTCATCTCGACTTTGGTCGGTTCAGAGGTTTTCAAAAGTTGGTTCTTAGTAGGGTAATCCTGAGGCTCAGTTCGCTTGTAAGTGGAAGGTTTGAGATACAATTCTAGGTCCTGGGCTACCTGATAGTCGTGCTCTAAGATCACAACATCTCACAGATGGTGTTCGTTCTGGAATTCCTCCCTTAAACCTAACCTAAATCGTGATAAAGTCATATCAGGATCTTCTTGCACATCACACCTCATTAGGAAGTCATCGAAATGGGTGATGTAGTTAGAAACTAACTTGATACCCTGAGAGATCTTCATTTTGGCAAACCGAATCCTCTGGGCATCAGACATGTTATACCACTGGAAGTAGTGGTCCATGTCGGTCAGGCATTCTAAAAATACTATCGGGTTCAAGCAACCATCAAAGTTGGGGGCATCCAGTTTGATGCTACACATGGTGCGCTCATCAGGAGTTTTGTGCGCTGGACGGTTGCCTTGTGGTCTAGGCTCATTGTGCCTAACATGCTCTTGGTTGGCTCCTTCCATATGGGACTCATTATCAGTGTTGATAGAAGTTTCTACCCGGTCAAGTCGGGTGGTAAGGCGAATCTTATCCTGTTTACCCTAGCCGTCATGTTAGCCTTAAGGTCAGGTAAGGCTTTTAGTACCTGCTTACTAGGGTCCATTATACTGGGGTAGGTCTTACCGCTACAAGTTCGCATGCACTGGGAGATTCGTATCCAGTCTATGCTCTGATACCAAATTTGATGGGGCATCATCGCGGGTTTCCCTAATTACAAGATCGGTGATCATTCGGGGTGAAGACCTCCGAATATGGACAGGAAATACCATACCCTAATTAGTACTCTAATTTGCACTTAACAGGGTTTTAATAATTAAAACAGGCTCGAAATGTTGATTATTCAATGGCACAGGTTCATGTAGTGTTCAAGGTTCCTATGCAAACCAACAATCTCAGTTTTAATGAAAGAAACAAATGGAATCTATTGCTCGATGTTAATATTAAGGTAGGACGAAGCAAATTCACAACGAACAGGTTTGCCAATTTAACGAACTTGGAGCGAGATACCTGATTTGAAGGGGTGTAAGAACTCAATACCAGCGGAGAACTGATGTGATGCTACGATGCTCTCTGATATTCCAAATGGATTGTGGGTGGCTGCCTTCAATAATCCGTAGTAATGATAGAACTTAAAACTATCACTGGTCAAAGCCAATGACCCTTTTGTCTCTTGTGCCTTTTGTTGCAACCAATAAAAGGGTACTGCAGGTTCTGCCACAATCACATAGATGAACACAAAGATCCATAAGACCTTGACCTTGACCCTCTTCACACCCTTACAGAAAGGAGCACGGGGAGCTCTTCTTCACGGGCTGCAGGCAGGTTGTGCGCGGCTGGACGATGGCCGGGGTTTGAATGGCGCTCGGGGAGATGACAGGCAACCTGTGGGGTGGCGCGACCGACGCCGACAGTCGGGCTGCAATCGGACGACAAGTCGCTAGTGGGTCGCAGCAAGGCTGCCGGTCGTGCTGAGGACGGCGATCCGAGGCGGAGCCGAGCATCGAACGAGGTCGGGTTGGCTTCGTAGGCTTCGCAGCAAACACATAGGAAAAAGAGGTAGATAGGGGTGAAGGCCACCTTCACACACAGAAGAATGGGGGTTTCGGGCGCCTCTCACGCAAGGGAAACAGAGGGGAGAAGGAGATCGGGGGAACCCATCACAGGAGCCCAAATAGGTACGAAAATTATCTTATTTCTTTATTGTCCCATCAATAGAGGAGAAGTCCTCCTTAAATAACCAAACAACCATAACTGCATATAATGCCTATCCCTTATAAACAGAGATTTACAATTATTCAAAATTAAAATCAGATCAAACTACAATAACTAAATTATGCCATCATAATAGCTCCTGATCCTCTTAGATGGCAGCTCCAGCCGTCGTCCGGATGGCAACGAGGCAAGGCTGGCGACGTTCTGCATCACTTTTTTATGCACCTCTAGTACGCATCTTATGCCTTTCACCTTTGTTTCCTATTTTCCATGTGATTATGGAAGTTTTTTGTCATTTTTAATGTAAAGTTATTGTAGAAGTATCATGGATTGTACCCAATCCTAGTAGCCCTAATTACTTCATAAAACCACCTCATCATTTAGCCCTAATAAGTATGCCCCATGCTCTCTTTTGCTTTGAGTTGATTTATTTTGGCATTTTGTAGGAATGTGATCACCCTTTTTGACACAACCTTTAGGGACTTAACTTTATGAAGTCTCCATGTGCAAAACTTTACATGGTCGTGCAATTACATCATTATACATTAAATCTCTTGCATGCTTAGAATCTTACGAGGAAATCTCTTTTGTGCAGATTCTGATAGGAGAAACAAGTTCATTTCGAGTATAGTAATCTGTTAAGTACTAAGCTAGAGGGAACTAATGAAGTATATTTTATGAGAACAAGTACAAGAATGATCGAGTATAGTGATCCTCTAAAAAGTGCTAAATAAGAGAGAACTGAAGGAGTATTTTTTTTCTAATATGGTAAGGATCGAGTACAGGTACTCCTTATAAAATAAAGGATCTGGGTATCATGCAAACAAAATATGTCATGTTTTGAGCCATTTCCAATTGTTGAGTTAACTTGCATCTGGCATCTCCAATGAGGATACCTACGTACCACTTCTGTGTGGATCTGATTTCACTCAACACATATTACTTCCATTAACCACTTTGAATTAGCAATGAAGCAAACATATGGCAGAAAAGCTAACAATGAAGTACTTCTAATATAAAATAGGTATTTCTTTAAATATATGTAAACCAAGACATTGTGAAGAAAGCACTAACACAATTAGAAACACCAGGCATACCTTGCAGCAATTCCTGAGTAAACATCTGCAGGCTTATCACCAGCAACCAAGTTCACTGAAATAGCCCCCAACTGTAAATAAAAATATAACGAACAGGAGAACAACTTATATTAGAAATTAATGCATATGCTCTTCCTAACTTCCTGTCCTAAAACACAAGAAGAGAGGAAACAGAAATCATATACGAAAAAAGAATCAGAATACTACTTTGCAGATAAAGGAATTCTATTATAAGACTATTTGCAACAAGTTGATATAATTAATCAAATAGGGCTTGTTTCCGGTTAAAAACCTTAGGTCTGGCCCCAAAAGATTATATAGTTTATTTTATTTTGAAAACCAGCAAAATTTCTTTGTATAATTAGCAACAAAAGAGTGAGATTTCTTCGACTCTCTTAGAATGAGAGCAATGGGAAAAGGAAAAAAAAGCAGGGCAGACAAAATATTAAAAAGAGGGATAAAAAGTACTATGCAAACTCCAAGATACGATCACTACAGAAGTAGTTATGCTGCCTCCTTGGACCATAGACAGAAACCCAAGAAACCAACTGCATCTGGGGTAAATACGCATAAGTATTTCCAAGGAGATAAAGAACCCTAGCAATCTAGTATTACATTTCTCTAAGAAAAAAAAGAACCCTAGCATTACTCTCACCCAAGCACACTAATACTAATCTATAGAATTCTGATGGGCTCCAAGGCTTATTATGATATTTTTAAGTTTTTAACTAATAATTATAAGGACATCAAGAATCTTCAAATTCAGACTTTATTCATAGAAAAGAGTAAACAGATTTACTATCCAAATTTAAGACCATGAACTTAGTCTAAATAGACAAACCTCATGAAAAAGTACCTTTAAATTTGTGATAACTGAAACAAGAGAACATTTACGGTTAATAAAGCAAAAATTGAACAGATGAAAGCTGACCTCTTGGTCAATCAAATAATAATAACAGAGAGGCCTCTCCCATTTTCAATATTTGATTGGTATTTCAAAACCTTTACCAAACACCACTAATAGCAAATAATATGCATTCTCGTTGGCAACCGAACAAGAAATTACAACCCAAGTTTTCTACACCAGCTATTTGTCCAGATTACATACAGAATGATCCAATATATAGAAATCACACCATAAACACATTAAGAACGAAGAAAATACAGCAGCGGCAAATGTTGAGATTTAAGAAGGATGAAAAAATATTACAAAAATTGATTCACAAGTACCATGCTAGGGAAATGGATTTCAATGGAATGCCAGATATATAGATGGAATGCATAGGGTTCAATTAGAATGACAGAAGCAGAAAATTTTAAAAATGAACAATAAAACAAAGGATTTAATGTGGCAGAAAAATAAAAGATTAAATGGTGTGGTTTGGTTAATGAACCTATTTAATTAAGCATTAAACATAGAAAAAGTGTATGGGCTTGTAAAGACCAAACTCTCCCCGAGAGTCATGCATATGTATTACTTGGAATTTGTTCAAGAAGTCCACCTCAGGATTCGTGTTGTATCCTCAGGATTCGTGCCACGATCCCGCAAAGCCTCCACACTAGACGATGTATGTCTCATTGTGAGGCAGGGCCTACCTCAAGCGAACAAACTGAACCAGACTCGAGTTGGACAAGCCACGTGCTCGATCCACGCACCTCAGATCGTACTCAGATGTGCACCTCGGATCGAACCAAGACAGATACAGGGCCAAACACAGGCATACGCCACACTAAGGGCGTCCACTATGTAAACCACAACGGCGACTGTGACGCTTGTGTTGTGTTGAGTAAAGAGTGTTCCTAAAAAGTACCCACTGTGCCCTTTGGAAAGTGCCTCGTGCACGCTAGTGGCTAAAGACTTCCGAATTTACACCATATGATATGAGGTATTCGTGCGCAAGACGTGCTCTAGAACCCACTAACCACATGGGTCGTTTGTTTGGAAAAACAAATGCAAATGCAGCTTTTAAAACAATCTACAAGAAATACAAATTAAATCAATATACCTACCAAAAAGACTTCTAAACTCACTTTAAAAAATAAATAGGATCAGTCAGAATAATACAAATATATATATATATATATATATATATATATATATATATATATATATATATATATATATATATATATATCTAATTACTATTCCGAAATAGGGTGGTACTGGTAGCTCACGGAGATATCCTATTTTGAGTAAGGTATCTACATAATTTAGGAAGACCTTTAGGAATTCTTATTGAATTGGAATCCTATATGACTAAGGAAATCCTTAAACAAGTAAAAATCCCAGATTAAAGAAACCACCTAACACAACTAGAACTAAAACAAGGGACAGCACAAAACACTAAATTTTAAATAAAATAGATTTCACTAAGATTCCTTAAATTCGAAATCTCCAAATAGATAGGATATGACTTGTTTAAGAAATCTCCAAGTATAAATCCATAGCATGGTGTTTTACCTTTGCATTATATTGTTTAACCAAAGATATCAACCCCAATTTACAGATCTATCATTACAACATAAATTGTCAATACCAAAAAAGGCAACAAAATAGAATAGAAAAGATTCAAAAGAACATATAATTACCTTATCTCTTCCAAGAGCTGCATAGTGCTGAAGTCCATTGCACGATCCATCCTGAAAAAATAGTTTTTGGAACAGTTAGTCAATGGCATCAGGATGCCATGCGTACTTGCTCATGAGTCATGACCTGATAAGTTACAAGAGAAACAACAACAGACTAAATTCATAAGATGAAAACACAATCTGGCCTATGGAACATTGATTCTTGCAGACTGCAGCCCAACTCTTTCTCTTTCATGTAAACAAATAGCACATCCCTACTGACTGTTTAGGATGTATGGACATCAGGATGATCCTCCAAATAAAGGCTTCTTTTTCAGTTCCTCCACATGACAGGGTTTTTTATGCTTTCATCTCTTTCTTTTGGTCACTTCAAAAGTAGTGCAACCCTTGGGTCCAGGGTTTACAATAGGAAGATTACCGAAGTCGAGGGTTTGGAAGAGAGGCAAGAATCAGCACACATCAGTTTCAATTTGGCAGTTTTAGAAGTTAGGGTTAGAGGGAGGTCGAGGCAACGATCAAAATCATGTGTTGCCCTACCAAAATCTGTACCAAACAGTGTTGGCAGCTTTTGAATTTAGGATTAGAAGCAGGTTTAGAGCTGGTTTCAGATGTTTTATGCAGAAAGATTGCCACAACACCGAAGCATAATATTAAAAAAGGAAAAAAAATAAAATAGAAGAAGGATAATCAAATTGGAATCCACCACTGAAACATTTATTCATAAACTGTCCAGCACTCTGTATATCAATATATATACAGACTTCAATAACCTAGCAAAGACTTGCATAAGAAGAAAAATAAAAAATAAGACTCACTTGATATGGGCAATGAGATGAGAGAGAGAGAGAGAGAGAGATGACCACAAGGACCAGTAGTTGTATGTGGATCACAGCTCACATGAACTCCCACGAGAATGATTTTGTTCCAACCTCCTTAAAGAGGTTGGAGCTTCACCCACTTTCTCATTGGTCCATTTCCAGGGCTTTTGGTCATATCACCATGATTAATAGTGCAAAATGACATACATGCCCTTGAAAAGGACCAATGAGAGAGGGTGATACTCCAACCCCTTTAAGGAGGTTGGAACTAAAACGTTCTTAGCTCCCACTAGGTACATAAAAACTACTTTATACTATCTTTACTTCAATGATGGGACACCAGTCACACCATTACCCAACTTTGGACATTTCCTAAAAATAGGCTTGTGTGACGACTGAAAATTACACGTTTGTACAACTTATGTGACCTCCAAACACCTAGATCCAAGTGTAAAACTCCAAATAGTCATCAAATTACAGCAAGTAATCAAAGATAGTAGACTCATTCCTAAACCCTAACCCCAAGCTAACACCCAGATTCCATCAACGCCGCATATATCAATCGCAGGTCACAAAATAATAGTTCATCAAACTAGAAAATTACGTGTGTAAAACTTATTGTCTTCCAGATCTCCAATGGTGACCCCCCAAACATCTAAATCCAAGTGTAAAACTCAAAATAATCATCAAATTACAGTAAGCACACAAATTAATCTCAGATTCCAGACCTAAACCCTAAGCCCAAGATAGTACCCAGATTACATGATTTACATCAGAACTCCACATTTATCAATCATGGGTCACAAAATAACAGTTCATCAAACTAGATGCATTACCTACAAGGTATTTGGTCACTCAAAATCCACACTAAGTATGACGGCAGTAGAAGAATCTCAAATCAGATGAATGATTTCCATAGCTTCTATCCATGCTATTTCTTAGCTAAAGAAATTTTCTAAGCAGAATTTTTAGCTCCTTTCTACTAATTGCAATACCTCAAATGTTCTATACTCAAGTTCACTTGCCAAACCATAAGACGGTATTGTCCTCAATAGTCACGCAGGTCCACTAAGTTAGAGGAATTCATGCTAGCAGGTTACTGGTACTTGTTTAGAGAGTCGCGTTCTTACACATCAATTTTGTCAAAGAAGAAATATTTTCCATTAAAGTTAGATACCAATATGTATTTGGTGAAGCAAAGTCAAGGTGAAGCAATACTAAAATGTGCATTAAGTGATTAAACTCAATGCTCTGGTCATCGAGAACTGTTCTGCAACTCCAGTCAACACAGGGCTACCATAATTAGATTGGCCTTGCCCTTCTGTGGTTACTAATATAATGATTATAATAGTAAGAGAAAAGTCATCATGCAATCGTTACATTAATCAGATTATATGGCTCTCTTATGTATGTTGAGTTTTATCCTCAAAAATTATTATTTATGCCATCATATTTGACAATAGGGAGTCACATTGACAGCAAATAACTTGAGCTGTTGTTGTGAGCAAGATGGATAAAAGGCCACCGATAGTGACCTGTAGTTGACTTCTAAAAGTAGCACACTATAGTTCCATACAAGAGTAACTTATTTCCTGCAGAGCTGTTTAAAAAGATAAAAGGCTAGCGATAAGACAGATTGTTGATATAAGAAAGTGAAAGGCCCTAAGCACTAGTAACACATTAACGAGTTTAAAACACTCTCGTAGTATCCAAGTTAATCCACTACTAACTTAAATGTACAAAGAGAACAAGACAGAGATGAACTTTCTTTAAAATCTCAAATAACCTGATGCACAGGCATGTGCGAAATTGTAGTCTCTGGTGAGGAGCTCCTTAATGCCTCGGCAAGATTGATGCAAACTGCCAAACACTGAAAGGGGTCTTCAGCATTTAACCACCAGCGCCTACCTTCAAGTGGTCTATCTGCAGAGTCAAATATCTCTTCCAAGTGATTCTCAGTGAACGCAATTCGTCCATCATAGGATAACTTGTCGACGCCACCAGCGTACAAATTTGCAAGATGTATCTTCAACCAACGCAAGCCTGACTTCCCCAATGGGCGTCCCTCTGCAAACTCTAAAATTCCTCGACATAAATCTGAACCAAGATGATTTAAATAGGGGTGCATGGGATATGCACGGCCTCTAAAGTCTAGGTTGTGTGGGTAGTAGAAGCCCTCCTCCTCTTTCATTTTTCTAGCTACCTGCTCTCAAATATGATCGATCAGCATCATATTTCATGGAAAGATTAGTGTGATTCAGCAATAATATTGATGATGAAGCTTCTTACAGCAAGTTTAAGCTCCACATCACAACGCTGAGAATGTTTTTCACTATTTTCCTTCTTCACTGCTCTTAATTTCCACTTCCACTGGCTGATTTCAGCATCATCTTCCGTATCGGGCTTCTCTGGAAGAGGGATCTGCATTGCGAAAGTTTAAGGGAAATAAGCGTCACACAGATGAATCATATCGGGGCAGAATTATGGCCCATTAACCAACTTTGCATTACAAATATATTGTTCATACTCGAACAAAGTACAAGTATATATGCAACTCACATTTTCACGATCAACCAGGTCAGCAAGACGGCCTCCACTAGACCATATCCTGTCAACAATACTAAGCACCCTTTTGTTGACCCTCCATTTTGTATTGCCAAGTATATCCAAGGCCTGAAGAACATAAACGGAGACAATGATTGCAAATACAGAAAATGCAAGGTCTGATGGCACCATATCAGGTATAACGATTCAACCTTCGGATATTGGATAGATTAAAAGATTGCTACTAAGCCCCATGTGAAGAATGAGCACCCTATAATAGATATGCAAGCAAGCATGCACACAGGCATCTATGGCCTAAATTGAATGAAAGCCAAAATACAATAGTAAACAGAAAAGTTCTGAAGATGGGAGTGAAATTTGAAGGAATGCAACAACTCAAGAAGTTAAATCAATTGGTTGAAGGAAGCAACTTTGATAAGAGTGGACTGAAAATTTTATTTCATCTAGAAGAAATTCAAGGCATGCTTCAAAAGAAACCCAAATCAATCAAAAACAGTAATTTAGGTAAGAGGGGTCCATTAGTAAAATGATTTAATGTAATGTATGAAAAAGGTCATAACCTCTTTCTATCACACACATACGTTATAATAATGTTATGTTTTGAAATTTACTAAAACAAAACATGAAAACAATAACATATTGACAAACCTCAAAAACTAGTTGCATTTGCTTTCTTGGAGCCCTTTTAACAGCCTCGCGTTGCTGTCTTGCTCCATGAATGCGCATGACGTAAGATGGCAAAAATAAATGTGCCCCTTTGTCATATCTGTCAAGAATCGAATAAGAATTAGCAGCATACGAGTAAACCAATTGCATTATAGGTCGACCATATTTTAGCTAAATTAAAATCTTGCTATTGATAGCTTGTAAACCTTTGGGAAATAACAAATTGCCAGGATAATCATTCTCTATACACATAAACAGGAGAACGTTTCCCAAATCTTAGCAGTCAGAGGCAGCAATTGACATGATGACAATTATCCCCCCCCCCCAAAAAAAAAAAAAAAAACAACCCCCAATATACAGAGAAGTAAAGAATGAACAACAGTGGAAGGCATGGACAAGGATGCATACCTAACAAAACTACTGGTACAAAATATTAATATCATGCAGCAAGATAACTAGAGCAAAGTTTGAAGTTCCAGTTTTGGGCCCTTTCAATTTTGGCAGTTCCGATCTGAGTTTCAATGGTTTGCCCCTTGAATTACAAAAGAAACAATGATAAAATTTAGAAAAATGTGGGGAAAAAAAGGACGGGTTTAGGACAATGATACAAGCCAAAAATATATATATTAGGCCCTCTTTTAAAGAATAACATTCTCACCATTACTAACATCATCATCGAAGCGTCATCCCATCACAATGGGATCGACAATAGGAATATGGACAATAATTTTTTGACCAGCTGGGAACCCGACATCAACCATCTAGTGCTAAAAACACAACCAAAGGCAACTTGGTAAGAGGGGCATTTGCCAAAAAACTACAAGGCCCGGTGGCAGGTAGGAAGACCCTACCTTGTTGGTAGGGGTTTAAGTGTGTAACACGGGCCGGGTTAGGCCTAAAATACCTCGGGTCGAGCCGAGCCGAGTCGAACCGGGCCTAGAGATGCCAAGCCTAGATGGGCCCATCGGGCCAGTCCTCGGGCCAAGGGTTTGTGCCCGGACCCGGCCCGGGTATACATATATTCGGAATTCCGGGCGGGCCGAGCCAGATCGGGTTTGAGCTAAAATGGTGTATTTTTTAATAAAAAAAATATTGTACACAACATTATGTGGGGGTTTGAAGTTTGAACACTCAACCTCAAAGACTTTAACCACTGCACAATACCTTTTTAATGTTCAATGTATACAGTCTGCATATATATATATAATTGTACAATACTTGGATCGGGCTTTCGGGCCAGGCAGTGGGCTCAGGGTAGGCCCAAGTCTTGCCCATGGTGTGTCCGGGCCGCGCCGGGTGGAGCTATTGACCGGGCCAAACCGGGTTCGGGCATTTCACTTTCTAACCGGGTTGAGGCCAATGAGATTTTTTTTTTTACACCCCTACTTGTTGGTTACGTTTAAGCTCATTCAACCAGAGAGAAAACCGTTAAGGTTCCCTCCTAGTATAGAAAAGAACCTAGCTAAAGACGGCAGAAGGCAACGTTTGATATGGTTAATTGCATTCAACTATGTGGCACAAAAGCCAAAAAGCTTAAATGAAACAATATACCCAGTAAAACATAACGTTGAGTGATAATTAAAAAGAAACTAAGGTTGAACATGTCTCTATGAATAATATTAAGCGTCTAAATTGAAGTCTACATCACTCGCTAACAAGTAACTAACAAACATAAAGCTATGTAAACAACAAAATATTAACAAGTTAACATGAACAATCGACAAGTCAACTATCAACCATAAAGCATGAAGTATCATTTAACAATACAAACATGCAAATTTCTTACTCAATTTAAAACTTACAAAAACATACCTTGAAAGAGAAAACATGTGCTATTGTGTCAATATTTACCAGATATCAATCCTGATGTAGGACAAATGAGGGATCTTACAAATCTTGGAATCGTCACTGGGGTGGAGAGTCAAAAGAGAAAATAAAGAGAAGGATAAGGGGAGATTCTACCAAGGCTCTCGCAAACCCTACGGCCTCACGTCTTCGGCCTCTCACCGTGTATCCCTAGACCTCACGCCATCCGGGAAGAAGAACCATCACGGCCAACTTCATCGCACATAGCAATTTTCTTTATTAATTTATTCATTGATTAAAAAGAGAGGCTTTGAGGTCTTTTTGTAAACTCCCAAGCAAATACAAAACGCGTCGGACTTGTAATTCCCAAAAGTAAAGAACTATAACACCTAAAAACACTCATACAACCCTTATAAGTTGGGTTTTGACATGTGCAGAAATAACAATAAAAAGAACTCCGAAAATAGTAAATAAATAACAAAAAACAGCAAAATAAAATACTAATGGACCTCAAACAAGTGGTCCATCTTTAAACATGAAACATAAATAGTGATTAGTATCGACTAACAATTATTAACCATGTTATATTTTAGTCAAATATGAAACATTTAATGATCAGTAGCAAAATTAGCAATAATGATTAACAGCTATTACTTTTGCAAATGTCATATTTTCTACCATTCAAATTTATAGTTCAATTACATCCATATATCATACATCATAAGTTCAAACCCAAAATCTATCAAACATTAAAAGATAGCGCTAACCCAGGAAGGTTGGCCTATAGCAAATAGCCAATGGCAGTAGCTTCAAAGAAGTATAAATGAGCACCCATAAAAGATGTCTCTACAGCATATTGGCCTAGAAATAGATCAAAAATCAAATTTACCAGTTGCCTTGATTCATAAATGCCTAACAATATGTCATGCTTAAAACATTTGCACAAAAATTTGAAGCCAGAACCCCTCCATTTCTAGAATTCTCTCATTTTAAGGAATTTAAGCACATGACTAATCCCAAAAGATATTGGGAATTTGGGAGTGGGTCATATATTTTTAAATATAACAGATATAAAGATGAAAAAAGGCTTAGAATGTCAAGCCCGATATTTTCTTCAATATATTAAAGATAAGTGTTACCCAAAAATAACCAAATTAAATACCATATCTACTCAAACTATCCCACACAAATGCACAATATGGCTTCAGATGAAGCCAATAGCTTGTCAGTTGGTTTCAGCAGGAATCAACCAAAATCACAGAGTTTCGGATGAAAACCAAATTTGGTCCGACCAACAGCATGGTCTTGGAGTACATCGGTCTACAGCTGAAACTGAATCCAAATAACCAAATGGAGCGATTTTTGCCGAAACTTCAAAACTCACTTTAGAGGGCACAGTGACATTAGTCAATGACATTCACACTAAAATTAACTTACAACTGGGAATAAGAAGTTTAGAACCTCATACCCAGTCCAATTTACTGGAGGTACTATCATAGGCATGTAAGGAATAACCATGTGCCTTGCCTGTCAAATAAGCAGCGACTTTTAAGATCCACTTGAAAGAAAATGTAAGTCATAGATAGAATATGTGAAAAGACTTTAATCAAAAATAAATAGTCCTTACAGTTCTATCTAGCCCTTGACGGACAAGCGGATCACATTCAATAACCCCATACCGTCTGCTAGATTTCCTGTTAAAAGATGAAATTTAATCAAATTGCATGCAAAAGGGGCATGTAATAACAGTATCAATTAAAAATCAAACTTCTTACTGCTGTTCCTTTATGACAGTTTTGAGTGAGTGTCTAAATGCAGGGCGAATATCAGGTGGATCTTGTACTAACTGATCAACGGGAGGTTGTATATATGCTGTGTCCATCAATAGTTCGATCAAACGGCTTCCAACCTAAAGAAATGGGGAACATAAATGGCTAAAGAAGAAGATTTAATTGCAAGTTCATTCGATAATTGCAAAGTACATGCAAACCTTGGCCTGGGCTTCCTGGCCCCACGGTTTGGAGTAATCTTGTCCCCTCACTATCTTCCTCACTTGGGGCAGCTTTTGTTTTTTTATCAAATTTGTAACCTTTTTTCTTAAAAATTCTAGCTCTTTAGTTATAGTTGCACCTTCCACATCTTCAATTGTTTTATCCTTCGCGTTCTTCTTTCTTGATTTTTCCAGGAACCTGTGAATCCTAACCTGATTCAAGCCAGTAATATAGACATTGAGAGTTACACAACCTTTATTGCAAGACACCACAAGTGAACAAGGACTATACATTATTGTCCAAGAAGATAGTAGAATTGCGTGAGATATAACTGCACAAGGGAAGTAACAGAGAATTAACAGGAGCATGAATAATAAAATGGTCATTCAAGGTTAAGAGAAATCAATAGAAAATGACCATAGAAGGATCAAAAGTCGAACGTGAAAATGTTAGATAAAGAGTAAAAGAGGTGCTAGATTAAGTGCTCAAATATTTGAAACATGGAATCACTTTAAAAGCAAACTTTGGGTATAAGAATCGTATAAAAGAGCAAGATACATAATGCATAGTAATCATTGACTATGTTGCACACAACCTCACAAGAATTAATCTGCAGAACTCTGCAAACTTGCAAGGTTAAATCAGTCAATGTAGCAAAAAACTTACAGATTTCTTGGCAGCAATGCATAAATTGCCAGTCAATAACAAATACCCTAGAGGGGTCTACGCAAAACCCTCCCTCTAATCAAGAGTGATTCTCTACAAAAATACCCTCACTCCATGACTTCAAAAAGTACGAAATTTAAGGAATAAAAGTTGTGAACTCCCGAATGTGGCAAGCTTGTAGCGATTTATCAACCTCAGGTTATGGATGGGTGATTCTAGTAAATTTACTACAAGGAGAGTATTTAATGCAAATATATTCAGCAATGTTCCACTTACCTGAGTCGATGTCCTCTCATAGTTATCCTTGATAAACAATCAACAGTTTACCATGTACAACCGCTTGCCAGAAAACTTATTCTGAGCCCATGAATTTCTTGCCAGTTTCTTCAGTTTTTCTAATTATAGTGTTACAATTTACGAGCAACGAAAATTTGCTCATAATGAGCAAGGGATTCAACTACAGGTTAAGAGTATAAGTTTGCTCTTCCACATAGGAGCCCCAACTCAATTTTTTTTAAAGTGATGCAAGCAAATTTAGAGCATATGAAACAGAAGAAAAGGAATCAAAGACACAGAGGGCTTGGTAGAAGCAAGACATGCAACTGATGCAAGGTCAAACACAACTACAACAGCAACAAGGCATGCTCAATAACCATTGGAATAAGCTTTCCAACACATCACCAACCACCTCAATGCAACTCTCTCAAACAAAGTTACGGCTATAAACTGGTGGGCAGCCATTGAACACAGGTCGGCTGTGGGGTCCACTATAAATGCACCAAGGAACACCTATCATATAGGCGTTAGAAAAAGCTTTCCAACACATATGTAACCAGTTCAACCTGAGTTATTACAATAAAGTTTTAGCTGAAAATTGGACTGTCGATGCTGAAACATTCTTTGAACCAATGTTAACATATGAAGCATCGAAACTGTGTCAGACTCGTATGTGAGTCAGTGTTAAGATGGCAGAGCCTTTTGTTTCAATAGTTTTTCGGAAAATATCCAATTTTCCTTAGGACAGTACTATAAACCTACAAGGCCTTGATAGAACTGTTTAAGTTAAATATAATGATGATTGTCAATTATTCAATCAAATAAACTTAATTAAAAAATAGTTGATATTTTGCCTTTATAGAAAGTAATGTATAAGCAGCATTTTTCATCAAAAAGACTTATTTCTAGGTAAAAATAATATTTTATAAATACATTTTTCTCATAAGAAAATATCCATTAGTGGTGATCCTATGAATCAGCTAGATACTCAAGAAGCTTAAGATGTAAATGCGTATTTAGTTGGACAATACATATATAAAATCTCGCCCCACACAAACATTATATTGTCCGCTTTGCCCGTACAAGGACTTCCCAGGAGGTCACCCATTCTAGTATTTTCCTCGCCCAAACATGCTTAACTGCGGAATTCTTATGGGATCCGTAGCGGCTAACGGTTTTAAAATGTGTCATATTTGTTTGGGAGGAAAAATTATACATATATAGCTCAGAATCTCCTCTCTTCAAGTGATGTGAGACAAATTCATGGCCTTGGACGCCTCACATCACATCACCTCATACACCTTGGCTTTCCCCGCCTCAGGAGTTTTGGCTATTGGCTCTTGGACCTTGGCCGTCACAACATAAGCCAAGGGTCATCTACGGATATCAGCTAACGGAGGGGCTAGTTTGCAGATGTGACTCGAATGTTGTGTTATGGTCAAGGTTCAAAATCACGGTATCGATCAGCATCGAACCGATATGTACCGGTACCGGCCGATACGGACTGATACCGGTTGAGAAAAAAAACCCAAAAAATAAATAAACATGTCGGTACCGGTCTGTACTGGTCGGTACTGGGCTGAACCGACCGATACGGACTGATACATACCTGTACCGGCCGGTACGAGGCAGGTATCGGGATCAGATGCAGTACAGGTCTCGAAACGGGCAAAACCGGTACATATCGGCTGGTACGTACTGGTATCGACTTAGATTTCAAACCTTGGTTATGGTAATTGTAGCCAATTGTATGAACCCCAAAGATCCCCTCAAAACACCAAAACAAGACTCTGTATAGGTCAAACTCGAGGTACCCATACCAACATGATTACCAATCTGCACACCCTCGGACTATGTTTAGCCACTTTGGGTTCTCCAGTAAAGACCTAGTTGGGCTGGCAAATTTTTGTATCCTTGCAGGAACCTCGGTGCAAGGCCAACTAGTTGACTCACTTCTGACATCCTCAGTATTTCGATGATTGTTTCACTGCCACTCCACTCGAGCTTCATGTGAAGCTCCGACCTACAAACGGTGAGTCTCTCTCATATCCTACTTGGTATAGACAGATCGTTGGTCAGTTGGTCTACCTCTGCATCACTAGGCCCGACATTGCCCATGCAGTCAGCATTGTTAGCAAGTTCGTTGAGGTCTCTTGCTCTGCTTATTACGCTTCCCTCATGCGGATTCTTTGATACCTTCAAGGCATTATTACCTGATTACTATTCATGATGTCAACTTCACCTCTGGTCCTATGTGTCTACTCTGATGCTAACTGGATTGGGGATCCGACTACTCATCGCTCGACTACTACTTACTACCTGTTTCTTGAAGACACTTATTTCATAGCATAGCAAGAAGCTAGAGATTGTTTCTCTTTTCAGTACCGAGACAGAGTTTCGAATCATGGCCTCTACCACCAAGGAGATCATTCACCTGCGGCATCTCCTTAGGGATCTAGGAGTTGAGATTTCTAGGCCTACAACTTTTCACTGTGATAACCAGAGTGTCATACTAATTGCTAGTAACCTAGTTTTCCACGAAAGGACGAAGCGCATCAAGCTCAATTGCTACTTCAGTATGAAGCTCATATTATTTCTCTCCTTTATGTTTCCTCCAAGGTTGTCAAGGCGGAAAGGCGAGGCGAGGCGCCTAAGTAGCGCCAAGGCGTCGCCTTGTGTCATTTTTTATTTTTTGAGGGGTGGGTGGGGGTGGCTAAAGTTTTGTTTGTTAAAAGCCCTTTTTTTATGCATTAATCGAGCTAAAAGCCTGATTTTTTTGATTTTTTTTAGCAGGTGAAGTGCATACTCGGCAGTGACAACAACAAAGCTAATCAGCAGTTGTTGGGGTTTCTCACTCCGAAATACAGAGGAGCATACTCGGCTGCCTCTCCGACATACAAAATAGTTCAATTGTACCAAAAAAATTTACAAAACATTAATCTACATGCCATATCTTTGTTTGATTACAGAAAAGGGGGAAAAAATTCAATACCATAAAGGAGAGGAGTAGGAGAAGAGGAGGGGCGGACACCTAACAGTTGCCGCTCTGGTGGTGGTCACTGCTGCGCCCGGTGGTGGCCAACTAGCCACTGGCCAGCTGTCGCGAGCGCCCAGTGATGGACGCGGGCCCGCTGCCACTGTCCGGTGGTGGCCACTACCGCTGTCTGAGGAGAGAAGAGAAGGGTTGAGACGCGAGAGGCTAGGGTTTTCTACTGGAGGCCCGGAGGGGATCGACCGATTGGACTCGGAGTTGGGAGTTGGGAAGGCTGAAATCTTTAATAGACCAGGTGGGTCGGGTGTATTGGGTGGGTCAGGTTAGGTTAATACTTAATCCATGGGGTGGGTCGGGTCGGGTTAAAACATGGGGTGGTCAGGGTGTATTGGATCGGGTCGGGAAGGTGCGCACCCAGTTATGTGGGCCTAGGCGTGCCCAAGCGCACGCTTTATGTTTTCCAATTAGGTGCAGTCTGCCCTAGCTACCTCCGGGCACCTAAGCGCACGCATTGACAACCATGGTTTCCTCTGGAGAGCAGATAGTTGACTTCTTTATGAAGTTGCACCCAGCTCCGCGCTTCCGATTCTTACTTAGTAAACTCATGGTGCATGATCAACCTAGAGTTTAAGGGGGGCTTTTGAAATACTCGTATGTAATAGGACATACAGTATTCCATTGTGTATGGGACTCATACCCTCTTGTATATATATTGGGCTCTTGCCCTAATGAGAAGATATTACTTCTCTCTCTCTCTCTCTCTCTCTCTCTCTCTCTCTCTCTCTCTCTCTCTCTCTCTCTCTCTCTCTCTCTCTCTCTCTCTCTCTCTCCTGGGGTTATTGGTGGTAATGCCTAAGTCAGTTCTAGTTCCTTCTAAACAATAACAATATGTGCAGTGATATAGTCTAAGTGTTAGATTAGGTTTAAGATTTGATCATGTCCTAATTCCTTTTAATTGGAGTCTCTTTTGTTGTATGTTTTCTTATTTTATTTTATTATTAGGCAAGATTCAATACATTTTAGGTCAATCATTAGAAGTTAATAAGAGATACGGATGGTAAAGATTAAGAGTATGTCCACGTAGCGCAAAGGCCAATAGGCCATAACTTAAATTATGATGGCACATGAGCAAGAGGGGCAACATATGAATACAAAATGATAGCATACCTTAATAGGAACACGAAACGCTCTTTATGTGAATAAGGAGGGAATCCTTTTCAATATGTACCATCCCACGGAAAAAGAGAAACCCACGCAATGTTATCATATGCGACTACATATGAGCATATGCAATCACGTAGGCGTTCCGAAGATAGGGCGTGGACCATGTGGCGGTCACATAAATGCCAGGGAATTTAGTAATCGCATAGCAAATAGTGTGGTCGTATATGCAACCGTACAATAGGTGTAACCATACAACTTTCTACGCGTCGTTCATTTGTCAATCGTCATACTTTCTTACGATTAGGAATATTTTGTTTTTTTATTTCCTCTTCCATATTAGACTATAAATAATTAAAAAACCCATAGCCACCCCCTCCCCCCCCCCACACCCCACACACACACACACACACCACCCACCACCACTCCCCACACCCCCTCCATCTCACAACTCATCTACACTTCTTCTAACTCTTATGCATGCTCTTCCGACTTTACCCTCAAAACCAAGCAGTCTAAGTTATTAAGTACCACGTTGGAAGTATGGTCATTACATGAGTGGCACAAACGAAGAAAAAAAAAACATATTATCTTATTCGTGGGGCTTTGCCACCAGTGATGGCATTGCACGACATAAACAACGCTAGGCAATGGTATGGGTGCTATAGCAAGTGCATGCCTTGAGGTCACTGATGAAGCTAGAAAGAAAATAATAAAGTGCATTGAGTAGAGTCGTAGACAGCCAGGAAGAAGCTCTGTAGTCGACGCCACATGACCATTACGTCCACCACCTACATGGAGGACGAGTGGGAGGATTTGGATAGAGATATCGACGATGGGAAAACTAAACCCTACAGGTTGCTTTAATAAATAATGTACTTCCTTTTATCAATCACTTCTCTAGAAAGTATTATGTACTTGATTAGATACTAACATACTGTACAAATGAAATTTGATATTTCACTAATATTTTAAACATCTAACGTACATTATTTGAATGCCCACATGCAAAATAATAATAATAATAAATGCACAAATCGTACATGTCATCGCATAATCGCATTTGTGGTTGCACGTGCGATTAGGTCCATGGATCGCACTGTCCACATAAGAGTGGTCGATAACTTTGATCCCAAATATAGGAAAAAAAATTAAAGAAGAATAAATGAAGTTGTGGTTTGATTTGGTGGTGGATTCTTCCTCCTTCCCTTATTCTCACCGCTTTCTATTTACTCTTGCTTTCTCTCATAATGCAATCAATTGGATTCAAACTGCAAATCCTCAATTTATTATTCGATCCACTGATTTGTTTTACAATTAATAGTGAAAGAGTTGAATTGTGCATAAACTTTCTTTGGGCTACGGCAATGCAGAAACTTGTAAAAACATACCTCCTAAGTGTACTTAAACTTTACGCCCTAGAAATACTTTTATACACTTTTCCCTTGTTTCCCTATTGATCCAAGTTGACTTTCTGCACTTGAACCCCTCCTTCCACTCCAAAGATCAAATATGTTGCACGACGAATTTCAGAACAGAAAGTGCCTACTGCCTAATTTCCATCACAGCCTTCCATATGAGCCTTAGGTTTCACTATATCTTCACAAGTTGCAAGGACAATGCCCGGATGAAAGTTATGCATGCCATTTGGCACAGACATCACAGTAGTCCGAAGAAGTGTACAATCTGGAGTGAGTTCGATTCACTCGTTGTGATACGATTCACTTGCTAGAGAGAGAGTACTAATTAACATCAAATGACCATTAATTGCCATTGAATTGGTATTATCATCTTTATAATAGGTTTTTAATAGGATTTATGAGAGAGCCCCTTCACACTCGGGAGAAGGATATTGGCTCTTCAAAAAGAGGTCCACATGTCACAACACGGGAGACAGGCTTCCAGTTTAGTATTATACTATTAGATGAGCTTGAAAATGTGCTCCAAGTTGTCGAAGTGACTGGTGTAGCAAAATTTTGCAACTTGTGTATCTTAAGTTTGTTTCTTATGTCCTTCGAAAAATGTGACCACTTGTTGAGAAATCTAACTTCAAGTACTAAACACTTTCGAGGTATGAGCTATTCGGCGTCATTGTTGTCAAGGCGCGGGCCTAGGCGCATCTAGGCGCCCGGAGACAGCTAGGCCCCAATAGGCCCAGGAGCACCTCACTAAGCGGGGGCCTAGGCACGCCGCACGCCTAAGCGCAGGCGCACCTAAGCTAGGCGCACGCCTAGTTTAGGCAATGATTTTTGTTTTTTTTTTAAGTAAAACCCAACTCACCCCTATCTTCTTTGTTCATTTTGTTGTTGTATACTTGTTTATACTATGTGTTCATTATGTTGCATGCATTTGATAAGAATATGCTCAATTTTATGATAGCAAGTGTTTGTATTCTATTTGTTTTTTTTGTTGTTTACTTGTTTATACTATGTATGTGTTATTGTGTTGCATGCATTTGACTATAATATGTTCAATTTCATGTCAGTAAGGTGCTATATTGCTTCCTATTACATATATACCTGCAAGTATAGACTATACATATATACTCGGGCTTGGAGAATGCCTATGCACGCAAGGCCACGCCTAGGCTTCTAGGCTCCCTCCGGGCGCCTAGCCTCGCCTTGACGCCTATGTTCGGCGTTATTCGGTGCGACTAAAAACATAGTTGTATTAGAAGTCCGTAGGTTTCATTTTTGTGTAAACAAATATATCCGATCACTTAAATTTATGAAAGTACTAATTTCAGTTGTGTATTTAAAGATTTTGTGGTCGTATGTGCATCAAAAACTGGTCACTAACTGAAGTTATTTATACTTGATTGATTCCGAGCTTCCTAGTAAACTCCTAGTTGCATCTGTCTTCTAACTTCTTCCACCACCTACCTCGACTTTTTCTTCTCCCCCACCCCCCACCCCCCAAATATTTTCAGGCCATTACCATCAGGCATACATCTTCAGGGGCTACATTAGTAATGTATTGTTGGTGTTTACGAAGTCAATCAATTAAGAGAACAAATTTGAATGCTTATGATCCCATCTACCACTCTACAAGTTATATGGGTTGGAAAACACGAGTATGGATTCCAAATAATACAATGCTCAGGACATTAACCTTCAACCCACTTCGGCAAAATAAGAAAAATAAATTCCCAACGAATAATCTATGTAATTCAATCTAACTTATATTTGAGCAAAAAACTATCAGCAGGATAAGTTATAATTAAATGCTAAATCTTTGCTAGAGTATACTATCTTTGAAAGGGAGAAAACATCACCACTCCAAATCTTTCCCACCTCCTGCTCAATGGCCTCACCAATTTGGCAAGCGGCCTGGACCACACGAACAGTCCCATCACCGATCCCCGTCATCAGAAGGCTCATCAGCTTGTGCATGGTGATCACTGCCATCATGTCGGCCGGAAGCAAGTCGAAGTAGGGGCCATGTGACGGCATATTCCTCACGCCCCTGCACTGCTCCTGCTCCTCGGCAATCCGATCCTTCAACGGCTCAAACCAACCCAAGAACAAGGATTTCACGTATGGCAGGTTCGGGGCCAGCTTCTGCTCACACATGTCCATCAGAAGCTCCTTGTACTCCTTAGCTGCCTGTTCCCAAGCTTCAGTCTCAATCTTTATCTGCCTCCGTCGAAGGATGAAGTACTTGCCAGAGCCCATTGCAGACAATGCCCTCTGCTGCTCCGGCTGCGGTATCAGGCGGGCCTCTTCAAACTTCCCGGTCTCCTTGCTGCCTCCGCGTGCCTCGGCTCTGCTTATCTCTTCCAGCATCCCCTGGATTTCTTCGACCACGGAGGCCTCTTCGTCTGCATCGGTCGAGGAGACAGCCTCAGCGACACTTGCGAAGCTCTTGGAATTGCTCGAGTAACCAGAAATCTTGGCAATTGGGTATTGGGAGTACCCAATAGAGGGAGACAGTTCCCCGTTTTGGCCAAAACACATTTCAGAGAACCTATGGATAAGGGGTGTTCGGAGACCCAAGATCCTATTTTTCTCGCTCCATACGAAATCTTGGGAGAAACCCAGAAATCCATAGATGGGGGTGAAGGAGGAGGGAGATGGTGTACCGGAGAAGCTCAGATTTCGAGAGGAATTGGATGCTCGCCTCGCCAAAGTTCTCCACATTTCTTTGGGATTTAGGGTCGGATTGGAGTCGGTGATTGTGGGATTCTTATGGGTTGGGAGAAATGAAGCCGGCTTGAAGGACAGGTGGAGGGTTATGGTACTACTCATGAAACTCTGGATTCCGAAGGTAACGGAGAAGAGGGAAACGAGACTGTAAGAAGAGTGGAGCTCATGTGATCAGAGGGAGAGAAAGAGAGAGATCAAAGTGGGATAGGGTAGAGAGAGAGAGAGAGAGAGAGAGAGAGAGAGAAAGAGAGAGAGAGAGAGAGAGGAGGGGGGGAGGTAGGAGAAGAGAGATGGGCCGCCGCCTTCGTTTGCCGCCGACTTCCAAACCCCCTCCCCTAAAACCCTTTCTTTCGCTCTCTCCGCTGGGTGTTCGGACGTGAGGTTTTTCCCAAATTGGCCCTCAGGTCTACCGAAATGAAAAATAATAATATTAAAGTTTTAACCTGTACTTTTGTGACCCCTAAATATCCTCTAGGACACAATTATCCTCATCTTTTTCCCCATTTTCACGAGAGTTGCTGCTAGGTTATAATATTTGGGGCCGCCGGATGGTCATCCCCTCGCCGGAGGCATCGTCAGAGCTCAAAAAATTATCAGAAATTGAGCTCGAAAACACCCCATCTCTCGCCGTCTTATTCCCTATTTCCACACAAGAGCTGTTGCGTTCCGGTATTGAGCACGCAGTTCCTCTTTCTTGGTCGTCAATCGTTCATCCTCTTATTGGAGGTCATCGCCGGAGCCCCAAAAATCATCGAAAATCGTATATAGAGCTCGAAAAATTGTATCATCTTCTTTCTCATTTTCCCACCAAGTGTGTGTTTTGGAGTTTAACGGCCAACATTCCTTTCATATCCTCTTGTTTGATCATCGAAGCAATTACTATTGTTGGAGATCGTTGTGGGAGCACCCCGGATCGCCGATGATGAAGTTATTATTTTTTATTATTCAATTTTTTTAAGGTGTAAAAATATTTATTATAAATATAAAATACAGTAGACCTTTTTTTTTTAAGATCATCGAGTGTCCCAAAACCTTTCATCCAGTGGCCTAATTCAAACTCGGACTATTCCCCCCGGGAGTGAATCCCGACCCACTCGACAATTCCCACTTCACTCCGAGGTAAATCGAGGGGAGGATGAGTCGAAGCTACAACCTCTTCACCAAAACATCAGTTGCTTTGCCAACTCTCATATCCCATGATGGGTGAATGGAGTAAACCTTCTAATCACCATGTTTGGAGTACTTTTCGCAATAAAATCAATTAAAGCTTTTGATTATAGTAATCAAAGTTTTAAGTAATCATTGACAATTGGAGCAATCAACCTATAATTTATATGAGTTTGGAGTAATCAACTCATTGAAATAAATTAAACTTTCTTGTATTTGAATAATAATCAAAGATATGTATTATAAATGTTATCTATTACTATATTGTGTAATCACTAAGTTGTTATCTATTATAATAACATGTGATAGAACTTTCATAACATTTTATATAACCTTTATTAATCTTACATAACATGTTGACTTGTATTTATCTAATTCAATGTGAATGTTATAAACATTTTCTATATTTGTCAATCTCCAAGACATGCTATATAACCTCTATGAATCTTACATAAAATATTGACTTTAATTTATCAAGTTCAATGTATGGATCGTACGAATGAATTAGAATATGTACTGAATAGAAACATATGGAAGGATACATCCCCTTCTATTCTATGCGTTTTCTGAATCTGACATTAAATTATACTAAACATATGTATGAATGGATACATCCGTATGAATGAATTAGAATGGCTCGTACGAATGAATTAGAATGGATCGCACAAATGAATTAGAATGGGTCGTATAAATGAATTAGAATAGCTCGTACGAATGAATTAAATTGGATCATATGAATGAATTAGAATGGATCGTACTAATTCATTCGTACGATCCATTCTAATTCATTCGAATGATCCATTCAAATTCATTTGTACGATCCATTCTAATTCATTCGTACGATCTATTCTAATTCATTCGTACGATCCATTCTAATTCATTTGCACGATCCATTCTAATTCATTCGTATGACTCATTATAATTCATTCGTACGATCCATTCTAATTCATTCGTACAATTGTAGCCATTTTAATTCATTCTACGAATGTATCCATTCTAATTTATTCGTACGATCCATTCTAATTCATTCGTACGAGCTATTCTAATTCATTCGTATGAATGTATCCATTCTAATTCATTCGTATGATCCATTCTGATTCATTCATACGAGCTATTCTAATTCATTCGTACGATCTATTCTAATTCATTCGCACGAATGTATCCATTCTAATTCATTCGTACGATCCATTCTAATTCATTTGTACGATCCATTGAATTAGAATGGATCGTACGAATGAATTAGAATGGATACATTCGTACGATTAAATTAGAATAGCTCATACGAATGAATTAGAATGGATCGTACGAATGAATTAGAATGGCTTGTGCGAATGAATTAGAATGGATCGTGCGAATGAATTAGAATGGATCGTGCGAATGAATTAGAATAGATACATTCATGCGAATGAATTAAAATAGATCGTATGAATGAATAAGAATGGATCATACGAATGAATTAGAATAGCTCATGCGAATGAATTAGAATAGCTCATGCGAATGAATTAGAATTGATATATTCGTGCGAATGAATTAGAATGGATCGTACAAATGAATTAAATGGATCGTACGAATAAATTAGAATCGATACATTCATACGAATTAAAATGGATCGTACGATCGAATTAGAATGGATCGTACGAATAAATTAGAATAGCTCGTACGAATTAATTAGAATGTACCTCGTACGAACGAATTAGAATGGATCGTGCGAATGAATAAGAATGGCTCGTACGAATGAATTAGACTGGATCGTACAAATGATATAGAATGGGTCGTACGAATGAATTAGAATGGATCGTACGAATGAATTAGAATAGATCGTACGAATGAATTAGAATAGATCGCACGAATGCATCCATTCTAATTCATTCGTACGAACCATTCTAATTCATTCGTAAGAGCTATTCTTATTCATTCGTACGACCCATTCTAATTCATTTGTACGAGTATTCTAATTCATTCGCACAAATGTATCCATTCTAATTTATTCATACGATCCATTCTAATTTATTCATATGATCCATTCTAATTCATTCGCACGAATGTATCCATTCTGATTCATTCGTACGAGCTATTCTAATTCATTCGTACGAGCTATTCTAATTCATTCATACGACCCATTCTAATTCATTTGTATGAACGAGCTATTTATTCATACAATTCATTCTAATTCATTCGTACGATCCATTATTATTCATTCGTACGAGCTATTCTAATTCATTCGTACGAGCTATTCTAATTCATTCGTACGACCCATTCTAATTCATTCGTACGAACGAGCTATTCATTTGTACGATCCATTCTAATTCATTTGAACGATCCATTCTAATTCATTCGCACGAATCTATCCATTCTAATTCATTCGTACGACCCATTCTAATTCATTCGTACGAATGAGCTATTAATTTGTACGATCCATTCTAATTCATTCGTAAGATCCATTCTAATTCATTCGCACGAATGTATCCATTCTAATTCATTCATACGAGCTAATCTAATTCATTTGTATGATCCATTCTAATTCATTCGTATGAGCTATTCTAATTCATTCGCACAATTCATTCAAATTCATTTGTACGATCCATTCTAATTCATTCGTATGACCTTTTCTAATTCATTCATACGATCCATTCTAATTCATTCTAATTCATTCCTATGATCCATTCTAATTCATTCGTACGACCCATTCTAATTCATTCGTACAAGCTATTCTAATTCATTCGTACGATTATATCCATTCTAATTCATTCGTACGATCCATTCTAATTCATTCGTACGATCTATTCTAATTCATTCGCACGATCCATTCTAATTCATTCGTACGATCCATTCTAATACATTCGTTTGAACTATTCTAATTCATTCGTAAGATCCATTTTAATTCAATCGTACGATCCATTCTAATTAGAATAGGAATGGATCATACGAATGAATTAGAATGAATGCATTCGTGCGAATGAATTATAATAGATCGTACGAATGAATTAGAATGGATCGTACGTACGAATGAATTAGAATAGCAAGTACGAATGAATTAGAATGTATTGTACGAATGAATTAGAATAGCCACATTCGTAGAATGAATTAGAATGGCTAAAATCGTATGATTGAATTAGAACAGCTCGTACGAATGAATTAGAATAGATCGTACAAATGAATTAGAATGAATTGTATGAATGAATTAGAATGGGTCATACGAATGAATTAGAACGGATCATGCGAAAGAATTAGAATAGCTCGTATGAATGAATTAGAATGGATACATTCGTGCGAATGAATTAGAATGGATCGTACGAATGAATTAGAATGAATGGTACGAATGATCCATTCTAATTCATTCGTACGAGCTATTCTAATTTATTCGTACTATTGTATCCATTCTAAGTCATTCGTACGATCCATTCTAATTCAGTCGTATGATCCATTCTAATTCATTCATACGAGCTATTCTAATTCATTCGCATGATCCATTCTTATTCACTCGTACGTTCCATTCTAATTCATTCGTACGATCCATTCTAATTAATTCCTACGACCCATTTTAATTCATTCGTACGATCTATTCTAATTCATTCGTATGAACCATTCTAATTAGAATAGTGTGAATGTATCCATTCTGATTCATTAGGACGATCCATTCTAATTCATTTGTACGACCCCTTCTAATTCATTCGTACGATCCATTCTAATTCCTTCGCACGATCCATTCTAATTTATTTGCAGGATCCATTCTAATTCATTTGTACGATCCATTCAAATTCATTTGTATAATCCATTCTAATTCATTCGCACGAGCCATTCTAATTCATTCGTACGATCATTCGAATTCATTTGTACGATCCATTCTAATTCATTCGTATGACCCATTCTAATTCATTATTACAATCCATTCTATTTCATTCGTATGACCCCTTCCAATTCATTCGTGCGATCCATTCTAATTTATTTATACCCATTGTAATTAAAATAGTACGAATGTATCCATTCTAATTCATTCGTACGATCCATTCTAATTCATTCATACGACCTATTCTAATTCATTCGCACAATCCATTCTAATTCATTTGTACGATCCATTTAAATCATTCATACGTTCCATTCTAATTCTTTCACACGAGCCATTCAAATTCATTCGTACAATCATTCTAATTCATTCGTACGATCCATTCAAAATCATTCGTACCACCCATTCTTATTCATTTGTACGATCCATTCTAATTCATTCGTACGACCCATTCTAATTCATTCGTGTGATCCATTCTAATTCATTCGTAGGATCCATTCTAATTAGAATAGTACGAATGTATCCCTTCTAATTCATTCATACGATCCATTCTAATTCATTCGTACGACCCATTCTAATTCATTCGTATGATCCATTCTAATTCATTCGCATGATCCATTCTAATTCATTAGTACGATCCATGCTAATTCATTCATACGATTCATTCTAATTCATTCGTACGATCATTCTAATTCATTCGTACAATCCATTCTAATTCATTCGTACGACCCATTCTAATTCATTTGTACAATCCATTCTAATTCTTTCGTACAACCCATTCTAATTCATTCGTATGATCCATTCTAATTCACTCGTACGATCCATCCTAATTAGAATAGTATGAATGTATACATTCTAATTCATTCATACGATCCATTCTAATTCATTTGTACGACCCATTCTAATTCATTTGTACGATCTATGTGAATGAATTAGAATGGATACATTCGTACGAATGAATTAGAATAGCTCATACGAATGAATTAGAATAGATACATTCGTGCGAATGAATTAGAATGGATCGTACAAAATAATTAGAATGGCTCGTACGAATGAATTAGAATGGATTGTACGAATGAATTAAAATGGATACATTCGTGCGAGTGTATATCATACGAATGAAATAGAATGGATCGTACGATCCATTCTAATTCATTCGTACGAGCTATTCTAATTCATTTGCACGATCCATTCTAATTCATTCGTACGAGCTATTCGAATGAATAAGAATGGTTCGTGCGAATGAATTAGAATGGATCATACGAATGAATTAGAATGGATCGTGTGAATGAATTACAATGGATCGTATGAATGAATTAAAATGGGTCGTACGAATGAATTAGAATGGATCGTACGAATGAATTAGAATGGATACATTCGTAACATTCTAATTAGAATGGATCGTACGAATGAATTAGAATGGGCCGTATGAATAAATTAGAATAGATCATACGAATGAATTGGAATGGGTCAAACGAATGAATTAGAATGGATCGTACGAATGAATTAGAATGGATCATGCGAATGAATTAGAATGGATCAAAATGAATTAGAATGGCTACATTCGTTTGTACGATTGAATTAGAATAGATCATACAAATGAATTAGAATGGATCGTGCGAATATATCCATTCTAATTCATTCGTATGAGCCATTCCCATTCTAATGCATTCGTACGATCTATTCTAATTCATTCGTACGACCCATTCAAATTTATTTATACAATCCATTCTAATTCATTCATACAATCCATTCTAATTCATTCGTACGAATGTAGCTATTCTAATTCATTCGTACGATCCATTCTAATTCATTCGTACGAGCTATTCTAATTCATTCGCACGAATGTATCCATTCTAATTCATTCATATGATCCATTATAATTCATTCATATGATCCATTCTAATTCATTTATATGATTCATTGTACTTCATTCGTACAATCCATTCGTATTTATTCACATGAGCTATTCTAATTCATTCGTACGAACCATTCTAATTCATTCGTATGATCTATTCTAATTAATTCGCACGAATGTATCCATTCTAATTCATTCATACGATCCATTCTAATTTATTCATACAATCCATTCTAATTCATTCGTACGAGCCATTCTAATTCATTCGTATAGCTCGTACGAATGAATTAGAATGGATCATGTGAATAAATTAGAATGACTCGTATGAATTAATTAGAACTGATCAATAGAATAAATTAGAATAGCTCGTACGAATGAATTAGAATAGCTCTTACGAATGAATTAGAATAGATACATTCGTGCAAATGAATTAGAATGGATCGTACGAATGAATTAGAATAGCTCGTGCAAACGAATTAGAATGAATCGTACGAATGAATTAGAATGGATCATACAAATGAATTAGAATGGATACATTCGTGCGAATGAATTAGACTAGCTCATACGAATGGATTAGAATGGATCGTATGAATGAATTAGAATAGCTACATTCATACGAATGAATTAGAATGGATCGTACGAATAAATTAGATTGGATCGTACAAATGAATTAGAATGGGTCATACGAATGAATTAGAATGGATCGTACGAATGAATTAGAATTGGAATGGATCCTACAAATGAATTAGAATGGATACATTCGTACGATCCATTCTAATTCATTCATACGATCCATTCTAATTCATTTGCACGATCCTTTCTAATTCATTCAGACGATACATTCTAGTTCATTCGTACGACCCATTATAATTCATTCGTACGATCCATTCTAATTCATTCGTACGACCTATTCTAATTCATCCGTAAGATCCATTCTAATTCATTCGTACGATCCATTCTAATTATAATAGTTTGAATGTATCCATTCTAATTCATTCGTACGATCCATTCTAATTCATTCGTATGAGCCATTCTAATTCATTCATACGATCTATTCTAATTCATTCGCACGATCCATTCCAACTCATTCGTACGATCCATTCTAATTCATTCGTACCATCCATTCTAATTCAATCTTATTATGCATTCAAATTCATTCGCACGAGCCATTCTAATTCATTCGTACGATCTATTCTAATTCATTCGTACGACCCATTCTAATTCATTCGTACGATCCATTCTAATTAGAATGGATCGTACGAATGAATTAGAATGGCTTGTACGAATGAATTAGAATAGATCGTGCGAATGAATTATAATGGGTCGTACGAATGAATTAGAATAGCTCGTACGAATGAATTAGAATGGATCGTGCGAATGAATTTGAATAGCTCGTAAGAATGAATTAGAATGGATCGTACGATCTATTCTAATTCATTCGTACGAGCTATAATCGCACGAATATATCCATTCTAATTCATTTGTACGATACATTCTAATTCATTCGTACAAGGATTCTAATTCATTCGTACGATACATTCTAATTCATTCGCACGAATGTATCCATTCTAATTTATTTGTACGAGCTATTCTAATTCATTCGTATGAATGTATCTATTCTAATTCATTTGCATGGATCATACGAATGAATTAGAATGGGTCGTACGAATGAATTAGAATGGATCATACGAATGAATTAGAATGGACACATTCGTACTATTCTAATTAGAATTGATCGTACAAATGAATTAGAATGGATCGTACGAATTAATTAGAATGGATCGTACGAATAAATTAGAATGGATCGTACGAATGAATTAGAATGAGTCGTATGAATGAATTAGAATGGATCGTACGAATGAATTAGAATGGAAACATTCGTACTATTCTAATTAGAATGGATCGTAAGAATAGATTAAAATGGATCGTACGAATGAATTAAAATGAATTAGAATGGATCATACGAATGAATTAGAATGGATCGTATGAATAAATTAGAATGAATCGTACAAATGAATTAGAATAGATCATACGAATGAATGAATTAGAATTGCTACATTTGTAGAATGACTTAGAATGGTTCGTACGAATGAATTAGAATGTGTCATACGAATGAATTAGAATAGCTCGTACGAATGAATTAGAATGGTTCGTACGAATGAATTAGAATGGATACAATTGTACGAATGAATTAGAATAGCTCGTACGAATTTAGCCATTCTAATTCATTCGTATGACCCATTCAAATTCATTCGTACGACCCATTCTAATACATTCGTACGAACTAATGCAGCTATTCTAATTCATTTGTACGATCCATTCTAATTCATTCGCACGAATATATCCATTCTAATTCATTTGTACGACCCATTCTAATTCATTCGCACGAATGTATCCATTCTAATTCATTCGTACGATCCATTCTAATTTATTCTACGAATGTAGCCATTCTAATTCATTCTACAAATGTAGCCATTCTAATTCGTACGAGCCATTCTAATTCATTGGTACGACCCAATCTAATTCGTGCGAATGATCCATTCTAATTCAATCGCATTATCCATTCTAATTTATTTGCATAATCCATTCTAATACAATCATACGAGCCATTCTAATACATTCGTACGAATATAGCCATTCTAATTCATTCTTACGAGCCATTCTAATTCATTCATACGGATGTATCCATTCTAATTCATTCGTACGAGCTATTATAATTTATTCGTACGATTGTAGCCATTATAATTCATTCTACGAATGTAGCCATTCTAATTCATTCGTACGATCCATTCTAATTCATTCGTATGATCCATTCTAATTCATTCGTACAAATGGATCGTACAAATAAATTAGAATAGCTCGTACGAATGAATTAGAATGGATCATACGAATGAATTAGAATGGGTCGTACGAATGAATTATAATTGCTCGTACGAATGAATTAGAATGGTTCGTACGAATTAATTATAATGGATTGTACGAATGAATTAGAATGGATCCATTCGTGCGAATGAATTAGAATGGGTCGTATGAATGAATTTGAATGGATACATTCGTGCGAATGAATTATAATGGATCGTACGAATGAATTATAATAGCTCATATGAATGAATTAGAATGGATCGTACAAATAAATTAGAATGGATCATATGAATGAATCAGAATGGATACAATCGTACAAATGAATTAGAATGGATCGTACGAATGAATTAGAATGGATCGTGCGAATGAATTGGAATGGGTCGTACGAATGAATTAGAATAACTCGTACGAATGAATTAGAATGGGTTGTACGAATAAATTATAATAGATCGTGCGAATGAATTAGAATGATCGTACAAATGAATTAGAATAGCTTATACGAATGAATTAGAATGGATCATACGAATGAATTAGAATGGATCGTACGAATGAATTAGAATTAATCGTACGAATGAATTAGAGTGAATTAGAATTAGAATGTATCGTACGAATGTATTAGAATCGATCGTACGAATGAATTAGAATGGGTCGTACGGATGAATTAGAATGGATCGTACGAATGAATTAGAATGGATCGTGCTAATGAATTAGAATGGATCTTACGAATGAATTAGAATGGCTCGTATGAATGAATTAGAATGAGTCGTACGAATGAATTAGAATGGCTCGTACGAATGAATTAGAATAGCTTGTACGAATGAATTTGAATGGCTCGTACGAATTAATTAGAATGGCTACATTCGTACGAATGAAATAGAATGGATCGTGCGAATGAATTAGAATGGCTACATTCGTACGAATGAATATATTCTAATTCATTCTTAGAATTCATTCGTACAAATGTAACCATTCTAATTCATTCGTAAGATCCATTCTAATTCATTCGTATGAGCTATTCTAATTTATTCGTACGTACGAATGAATTAGAATGGTTTATACGAATGAATTAGAGTGAATCCTATAAATTAATTAGAATGGATCGTACGAATGAATTTAAAATGGATACATTCGTGCTATTGTAGATCGTACGAATGAATTAGAATGGATCGTACGAATGAATTAGAATGGGTCGTACGAATATATTAGAATGGGTCGTACGAATAAATTAGAAAAGGTCATACAAATGAATTAGAATAGATTGTCTGAATGAATTAGAATGAATCATATGAATAAATTAGAATGGATCGTACGAACAAATTAGAATCGCTACAATCGTACGAATGGATTTGAATTAGAATAGCTCTAGAATAGATCGTACGAATGAATTAGAATAGGTCGTACGAATGAATTAGAATGGATCATACGAATGAATTATAATAGAATGGACGAATGAATTAGAATGGATCGTACGAATGAATTAGAATAGCTCGTACGAATGAATTAGAATAGTTTGTATGAATGAATTAGAATGGATCGTACAAATGAATTAGAATGGATCGTGTGAATGAATTAGAATTAGAATAGCTCTAGCATGGATCGTACGAATGAATTAGAATGGATCGTACGAATAAATTAGAATGGGTTGTACGAATAAATTAGAATGGATCGTACGAATAAATTAGAATAGCTCGTACGAATAAATTAGAATGGCTCGTACGAATGAATTAGAATAAATCGTATGAATGAATTAGAATGGATCGTACGAATGAATTAGAATTAATCATACGAATGAATTAGAATAGATACATTCGCACGAATAAATTAGAATGGATCGTACGAATGAATTAGAATGGATACATTCGTACGAATGCATTAGAATGGCTCGTACGAATGAATTAGAATGGATCGTACGAATGAATTAGAATGGCTCGTATGAATGAATTAGAATGGATCGTAGGAATGAATTCGAATGGATACATTCATGCGATTGTAGATTGTACGAATGAATTAGAATGGATCGTACGAATGAATTAGAAAGGGTTATACGAATGAATTAGAATGGATCGTGCGAATGAATTAGAATGGATCGTACGAATAAATTGGAACGGCTTGTATGAATAAATTAGAATGGATCGTACGAATGTATTAGAATGGATCCTACGAATGATTTAGAATAGCTATATTCGAACGAATGAATTAGAATGGATCATACGAATGAATTAGAATGGATACATTCGTGTACGATCCATTCTAATTCATTTGCACGATCGAATGGATACATTCGTGCGAACGAATTAGAATTGGTCGTACGAATAAAATAGAATAGGTCGTATGAATGAATTAGAATGGATCGTACAAATGAATTAGAATGGATCGTACGAATGAATTAGAATGGATCGCACAAATGAATTAAAATGGGTCGTATGAATGAATTAGAATAGCTCGTACGAATGAATTAGATTGGATCATATGAATGAATTAGAATGGATCATACTAATTTATTCGTACGATCCATTCTTATTCATTCGAACGATCCATTCTAATTCATTCGTACGATCTATTCTAATTTATTTGTACGACCCATTCTAATTTATTCGTACGACCTATTCTAATTCATTCGTACGATCTATTCTAATTCATTCATACGGTCCATATGTACTAAACATATGTATGAATAGATGGTGTTTAGTATAATCTATGCTATAATATACATATGTTTCTATTTCTCATAATCATATATGTTTTTTATTATAAAAATGACTTTCATTATTGTTTCTTACCAAGCAATCATTATATGAATTAAGGAACTAAGTATTGATTTCCTAATAAAATTGCTAGGATGTCGAAGTCTCTGATACCTTTTTTATTATTATTTTTTTATCTTTAATATATTATTTTCTATGTAGTAAAGTGATGAATTCATTGCTACCTATATTATGCATCTACGACGGAGAATTCGTTATGTCAAAAGATAATTATGAGTACACAGGTGGAGCTTCCAAGATATTTATGTTGTCGTCGTCAACTATATACAATAAACTAATTCAAAAAATTTATCATTGTACAAAAACTAGCAATGTAGGATATGACATATCTGTCAAGATTATTTATCCAACTTCAATCCCTTGTCCACCTATTGATATCTTTGATGATGATATTGATCCATTTATTGTCCATAATTTACGCAATGTTAATAATACCAATATTCCTTTGATAGCAACCAGAGTAAAAATTTTGTTTTTAATGTCTAGTCCACAACCAACTACAAAGAGAAACTTATTCCAAATTCCTCCGGAAGAAGCTTTAGATCATTAGAAGTTTTCTAGAGTTTCTTCATTGGTTAAAACAAAAGATTTGTTTATATCATCTATCGATTCAACACATGTGTCGACCACAGATATTGCCACTATACCTGAAAGAATTCAGATTGTACCATATGCCTTAAATATTGAATCAAATCGTTAGGTACATGTTCAGGAGAGTAAAGTGGTGGATAATGATATCAAATAAATTGGTTCTTATTTGATATCGGTTAGAAGTTCATTAATAGATATTATATTTATTAATTTAATATATATTTTACTTTATTTAATTGCAGGTGTTTGACTAAATGTTCCATACATAAACCATTTATCAAAAGAGATATCTTATATGGAAAAAATGTTATTGACTGTACTATAGATATTAATGCTTGTCCTACTCCATATTTGAGGAAATGATATGATGCAGACCTCTTCCCTAACCGATAAATGATAGAAGTTGATGTTGAGCCTACCGTAAGTGGGGATGAGTGTGATATTTTAAATGTTTTACTAAAAACCACTCCTAAGAAAAGTGACACTCCTAACCATCAGAGAACTCATGACCAACAGAGGTTGGTTTAATAATTTTGTATATTATATATAGCTAATGTTGTTTAATTGATGGATGTTTTGAAATTTAGTAATAATATTAAATTCTTGTCGTTTTCATTGCACGATATTTTACTCTACATATTCGAAACAGCTTGATGACGATTTAACAGAAGTTCATAATCATACTATCTATGATTGGGATATAATTGATCAATATATTGAAAATTACTTAGACACCAAGTCGACTCTTGATTATTTGACCAATTTACCTGTGTATTTACCGATCTCATTCCAGTACGCTCAAAATATAGATTATTGATATACATTAACTATCATTATGGTTTAGAAGTTACTAATAAATCTTTACATGTGTGTAAGTTTCCTCCCACCAGTCCAAAGAAAGATGTGGGCAATCAATTTACTGTTCAAAAGTTGACTTGTGTTATGACGTAAAAAAAGAAGAATATATACTGGATTTTGAAGAAACATATGTCAATAGAGAGTATACAAATCAAATCGATATGAAAGTTGATTACCGTAATATTAAACTACACCAAATATTCAAGGACAAAAGAAGCATGATACAATTTCTAAACAAGTATGCATTGCTTACAAATATTGAATATAAGGTTTTAAAATCAAGCACAATACTATACACCATCAAATGCAAACGAGATAACTGTCCTTGGAGGTTGCATACGTCAAGAATTCAGGGCACTGAAGTTTTCCATATCAAGACATTAGTTGTGCCTCATTGTTGTTCATTACCACAACGCGGTGTCAATCATCAACAAGCCACGAGTAAACTGATAAGTGACTTTGTGATTTCAAAGCTTCAGGCTCATGTTTTATATACGCCACAGGCTATTATATGTGACGTCCAAAAAGAATTTGGAGTGACAATTAGTTACAAGAAAGCATAAAAAGCACGGGAGATAGCTATCATAGCAATACGAGGATCTTATGAGGAGTCATATGCATTGTTACTTGCATATTACCATGAGCTCTGAAAGAAAAATCCAGAAACCATTACGACGATCCAACGAGAATGAGGTAGATTCCTAAGGTTTTTCCTAGCTCTTGGTCAATGCATACGAAGTGCTCGAAACTAATGTTTAAGATCCACTACAAGAAATTGCACCTTTAGCGACGCTTATCTGTGACGCATATCCGTTTCCGTCGTCAAAAGTTGCCTTTTCGCGACGTTATATCTTATTCGTCGCAAAATTGTGTCGCTAAAGGTTTGCTAGCATAGTTGAGTTCGCGCCTAGGAGGATAAAGTTTTTTGGCGACGGTAAATGGCTATTTGGCGACGCAGTTAGACGTCGCTAAATTATTTACGTTTAGCGACAAAATAAATTATGTCGTGGAAAATTAAAAATTTTGGCGACGAGACTAAGTATGCTGCTAGTTGCAATCGGCGACATAGTTATGCGTCGCAAAATTTCTTATTTTTTGGAATGCCTTTTCGCGACGCAATATCTTATTCGTCGAAAAATCATGTCGATGATAAATGGCTATTTGGCGACGCAGTTAGACGTCGCTAAATTATTTATGTTTAGCGACAAAATAAATTATGTCGCGGAAAATTAAAAATTTTGACGACGGGACTAACTGCGCTGCTAGTTGCAATTGGTGACGTAATTGTGCGTCGTGAAATTTCTGTTTATGACATCGCAGATTCTTAATTTTTTATAGCGATGCTGTTCGTGCGTCGCAGAATCATTCCGTAAAATAAAAATTTCACGCCTATAAGTGGACTTTTTTGACGACGATAAATAGCTATTTGGCGACTCAATAAGATGTCGCTAAATTGTTTACTTTTCGCGACGAAATAATTTTAGTCGCGAAAAATTAAAAGGTTTAGCGACGAGACTAAGTATGCTGCTAGTTGCAATCGTTGACATAGTTATGCATCGCAAAATTTCTTATTTTTGGAAACATTGTTTATGACGGCGCAGATTCTCAATTTTTTATAGCGATATTTTTCATACGTCATAGAATCGTTAGGAGAATGCAAGAATTTAAAACCCCACAACCGTCTTATTGGGTCTACATGTTTTTAAACGGGGTATGGTACGAGTTTAGGGTCTAGACAGGATTAGTTCACTAAAATAGATCTAGACACGAAGTTAGCGGGTCTAGGTCAGGGGTAATACCCGGAGCTTGCAAACTTAGTTTCACTAAGGGCAACCCAGTTTTATTATTATTATTATTATATTATTGCTAGAATAATTAATGTGAACCCCTGTTATGGTTATTGTATAAAATTTTGATATTGCATGCTGTTGGCTGGACTTTAGTTGGACCGGACTGTGGATCTTGGGTCCGGGTCGCGAGGTGACTGAAACAAAGCCAGTTGTGGTGGTCCTACAGTGTGTGCACGTGTGTAATAGTGCGTGGTGATCAGTGTTAAATTGTTAACTTAAGGTGATTGTTATATTAGCTAGATGATCAGACTTATGAGGTTGTGTGTCGGTGTATCGTGGCACGACGCGTGTTCAAGTGCGAATCACGTATGGTAACTATTAAGCGATAGAAAAAAAGATCCCTTTTGAAAAGATCAGCTTCATTGGAGGTAGATCCAACCCCGCCTTAGGTATCAAATTAGCCCATAGTAGAGCCAGAAATCAAATCAAATTATTAATTTGAAGATTGGCTAATGTACTAGATCATAAGGGTTCCATAATGAGATTAGCAGTAAAAAATTGAGTTTTATTCATGTTCAAAAAATCAATCTTCCATAATTGATGGCGTAACAATTCCTCACGTCTTTGAATCAACAGCACATGCATCTTTTTTGAAATAAAACTCAATATCTGCCTTGAATTGGAGTGAATAAAAGTCAAATCTCTAAGATCCCACTATGACCCTTGGATCCCCATCTTCCTTTAATCCCCGATTTGATCACCAAATCTTTCAACCAAAGCCATTCAAACCCTCTCATTCCCAACCATCCGATTGAAATCAGAGCTCTCTCTCAAGTCTCAATCCCTAAAATCCTAAACCCGAACCCAACCGTTTCCCTTCCTTTCTCTTTATCTCTCTTTTTCTCACTAACCCAGCCCAACCTAACCCAACAAACTGATTCCCTCTCTCTCTCTCTCAAATCTCTCTCTCCTCTCTTATCGGATCTCTCACTCTCACCCGATCTCTCTTGGATCCCTCTCCATCTCAAGCCCGATCCGATCCCTCTCATCTCCCCCAACCGGCCGACCCCTCCTCTCCCCCTTTCCTCATAAATCCCGATCCCGATCCCCTCCCCGACAGCTCCGATCGTTTGCCCCTTCCATCTCGGCAACCCCGCCCCACGCACCTCTTCGATCCCCCCTCTATCTACTCGAAATCCGGCAGCCCCCGAACCCCCTATAAACAAAGCCCTAAACCTAGACCGATCACTCCTCACTCTCTCCGATCTCCCCCATCATCCCCCGATCTCTCTCTCGTGGTGGGGCTCTGCACGCGCGGCGCCAGAGAGCAACCGGCCGGAGGAGCCGCAGCCGGAGCCAACAACTCCCCACCGACCAGGTCAGCCACTCCTTAGTTTTCCCTATTTTTTCCATTGGATCTGTTGAGACTAGGCGACCCCCTGCGGTTTACTCTCCAAGTGGCCATATCCACCGTCCAGGTGCTTGTCGGTTGTGCCGCCGGGAAGGCTCGAACTCGACCAAGTCAGGCCCCACCAACAACCCTCTGTTTTTCGTGCTTTTGCTGCGATGGTTGCCGACGGCTTGGCCGGCGGCGGCCAGGCAGCGGGTGGTTTCGACCACCTAGGTTGGACATGACCTGGCCCCCCTAAACCAACTGCGAGGCCAGCCGTTTTTTTTTCCCCTGCCTTTTGTGGTTGCTACTGTGATGGTCGCCGGGCGAGAGTCCGGCGACTAGGCAGCCGATGATGACCAGCCACCCGTCACAACCGACCTCCTTCCTTCCTCTGATGAAGCAACCTGCCGTGGGCGGGCACAACTCGACTTTCTATCTACGTTGCATGTTAACATTGATCCCCGACCCTCGACCTCCCCACAAGATAGATCTAGCCCGTGAACCCACACTCGAGATTGGCGGGCTCGATTTCATCGGGTCGTGCCTACCTTAAAAAATAAAAACCCATAATGCCGATACGGTTTTGACCGTCTAGGTAGAGTATAGTCATGGAGTACCTTGTGTAGCCGTATGTGCATGAGATTGATTTCATGGCGACAGCAATGCACTACTCAACGGCCTAGGGTGGCCAGCGATACAATTCCCATGTGTGTCCCTTATTTAATGGATCAAACCAATCGAATCCGACCTTGACCTGAACCCATACCTGATTAGAGGGTAGGGACCCCGTGCGTGCCAATCCCAAATCAGGAAACTGTGATCCACCTACAATAGAATTCTGTTAAATTGAATTCTGACAAAGGAGGCCGACGAGTGGAAGATGGAGCTCGATGATGGTTTGGCCACCTACAATAGAGATTATCACGAAGAAAAATATAAATGGTTAATGTGTGAGAGGTCCTTGACAGCAGATCCATCCCGTGAACTGGACCCCTCCTAAAGTTTCTTTTAGCCTAAGGTTCCTTCCGTTATTAGTAACTCGAAATTATCCTTTTCCTGCTCTCTTCTCCCATCTCTCTCGATGTGACCATCGCCAGTGAGGAGAGGGGAGGTGGGGCTCCGGCTGGTGCATTGCACCCCACCCCGACGATAGCCATCATTGACCGTGCATCACTACCCACCCCAATGATAGCTACCGTCGGTGAGGAGGTGGGACTCCGCTGGTGCATCGCATCCCACCCCGACGACAGCCATCGCCGACTGGTGCATCGCACCCCAGCCCGACGGCAGCCACCGTCGGTGAGGTGGGGTCCGACGACGGTGAGCAGCGAGGCGGGCATATTTGGCCAGGTTCGGTGTCCACTGGTTCGGTGGCATTGCAAAGAAAATTTAAAATACAGTAAAGTGTATTTTCATCCACAGGTTTTCAGAGTCCTTCAGCTTAATCGGCCTCTTTGTCAGGGACGGCTCACTAAGTCCCCCAAATATAAATGTAGAGAAAAAAATACATCAACTGTTAAAATACTGCTATCTCTCAGCAATTTAAGATTGCAACTCTTCCATCCTCTTTAAATGTGCTGTCAAAGTTGGATTATGAGATGCATTTGTTCAATTGAAAAGAATGAGAACATTGAATCCTTAGATGTGTTTGAAGTTTAAAAGATTTAATTAGTAGGAACTCAAATGCAAAAAAAAAAAAAAGTAGGAACTCAAGCTGAAGGTTTCAATAATTTGTTTTGTCAGTATTAACTTACATGGGTGACATTTACAGAAGATGTGCTCCCTAATAAAGTGGTTGTATGATTGTTCCCTTAAAGATAAAAGATTCCAAAAATAAAATACGATGGGATTTCATCAGGAGATCTACATCAAACAAGTCTAGGGAAAATCATAACTGCTTTCATCTTCAATCCTAAATGTGCATCCCTGACTGCCATGCTGTAACCATGTAAACAAAGTCAAGAATCTGACAAAGGTTCTTAGGGCTCTTGGGCTCTTGAATGATGAAATTTGAGGTGGTTAACATATTTACTGCCTCAAGAATATGATCGATATGCTAGATATAAAACACACATAAGAGTGGGGGGTAAATAGCATTGGAGATGTTCTTGTGAGATGAAAGGGGGTGCTCTCAGTTTGCTTAATGTCGGGGGTACTTTAGTTTTCAGTCTCAGTAGTTATTGAACTATAGCAAATCAAATTTTTGGTCTGGCCATGGGTGAGCTTTTCTACTTTTGATTTATCTTGCACTGTGCCATTTAATTTGGATCTTTTTGGTGGAGTAGACAACAGAGAATTTTCAAGCTAAAGGAAGAAAAATCAACAAGCTATTTTATGATGCGTATAGAGCATGATATGTCTCACAGGGTCTTTATTCCAAATAGTTTTAATATTATAACGTGTATGATCACTCCATATCTCCACTCCTTAATGGATGGACTTACCTTTCAATAGATGCACCCCTTCTATTTCTTCGTTTCTCTGTGGACTACATTCTATCAGAAACAGTATGTTTAACGCAAGCGTCACCACTTGTTTCTCGGTGAAGATCACAACTGCCAAGCTATCCCACCCGTGGCTGGGCTGCTGTTCTTCATTATCCACCATGTGCCTAGTACAAGCATTCACAATCCAAAGAGATGGTACATGGCTTGTTAGCCGAAGTATGGTCTCATATGGTTAGCTTTTCTTCATCCTCTTCCCTTTTTTTTTTAATTTTTTATATAAATCAACAAGGCGCTTTCAGTCCGCGAGGCTGAAGGATCGAATCCCAGTGCATATGAAGAGCCTCCTTCTGTTGACTGCGGTGCAAGGACTTCAGAAGCTTCATTTTATGGTCCATCGGATTTCCAGCTGCAGAAGAACATGGATTGGATTGATAAAATATACGTGTACAAGCACCACCCCTGCAGTTCCTAAGAATTTGTCTGAATTGCTAATATTTATAATGCAAAGTACAATTATTGTTCATCAAGATCAAAGCTATTTTAATCCATATTTTATATGCTTACTTTTTACAGGAATTCATTGCTGGAAGAAGAGAATTGGAACGTTGAGAGCCCATTGGAATCACTATATATGCCAGACTCCATATACAGATCGCCATCATTTGAAATGAATGTACTTGTAGATGCGAAGACTCTGATGATGGATATGGCTAGAAGGGAAACTTCAATGCCTGCATGCAGCTTTACATCCTTGACTAATCACAGTTTCCTGATTTTAGATAGAAAACGTATACCATATTTTTTCTGACACAAAACTTATCCCTTCCTCTGAACAATTTCAATCTAAAGATATTTCAAGGGAGTGTGTTTCCTGCATACCTCTTCTTGAAATTTCCATGTAGAAAAGCACTTTGACATCCCATTGATGTGAAGTCCAGTACATATTGGTGTCCCTACTAATACAATCAATTTTGCAGGGATGGTTCAAACAGAACTCACCCACAGTATCAGATTTAAAAGATAGAGTGGCTTTGCAGAGCGTGGTTCTTCTCCTAAAATGTTTGAAGATCATGGAGAATGCCATGTTTTTAAGTAAGGATAATCAGGTAAAAAACACCTTGAGTTTATTCTCGTTTATGCAGTTATTTTTTTAGCATCCAATGCAGTTAAACAATCTTTGGTTTTAATCTGGACAGGACCAATTGCTTGGGATGAAAGGAAACTTGGATTCTGAAGGGTCTCCACTGTTTTTTGTTGGGGATGTTATCAGTGCCATCAAATTGTTTTCAGGTAGACTAAATGAAATTAATTATTGACATGTTTGGTATATAGTGAGTTTCCATAAATCTTGGGCAAGCACATCAGACAATCTGATAGTTTGTATTGCTGATACTGATAATCTTCAATTTGTTGCATTGTAGCTCTCTCTCAGATCCAAATTTTTTCAAACATTTTCAATAGTTGGAAGTCAAATTGTCCCTCTAAAAGTGTTGATGCATATTTATATACTGTTCCTGAAATTCATATGAAGAAAAACCACACGGGTACTTTATCTGCATCTGTTTAGCTACTTTGTTTAATCTTTCTATGGATGTTTTAGTTTGATTTAGCAGAATGATTCTTTCCATAAACAATAAACGGTTGAGAAAGAAAGAAAGAACAATTTTCAGTATAATCGTAATTCAATTTTCTCCGAAAAAGAGAAAGAAAGAATAATTCAATATAAGTCACAAATTACTCATAGTTCCAAAGCCTTTTGCATTCGTAGTCCAAAACCATAAGACCCCTTGTGTCACCACATAATGTGACCAAAGAACCGTCACAGACTCACAAAAAACCGTAGGCGGCTCTCTAACTAGGACAAGCATGTTCTTTAAATAAAAGTAATGCACACATCTTATAAGACGACAATAGTTATCTACAAACATTAATAAATTCTTTAATAGTCAATTTTCAAAGCTCATAATCTCAATATCCACATGGATTTTATAGCTTTTGAGTGTAGATGTGTGCATGATCCAAACCAAACCGACCAATTTTGATCGGTTTTGACACACTCAATGGATCGGATCGGATTGGGTTATAAAAAACCGATATGATTGGATCGGTTGACGGATATATAAATTCAAAACCGACCTAAACCGAACTGAGCAACCATTGCAATACTATAGGATGACTCAAAATCAGTTAACAGTCAAATTTAGGCCTAATGATTTGATAACAATTATTATTTTAAGGTTGAATCGGTTTGAAAATCCTCAAAACCGGCCAAGTTGGATCGGTTTGAGTTTTGCCTAAATAGGTTGGTTTGGACCGATGCATACCCCTATTTGAGTGTGATAATGGAACAACAAGAGGTGGTACAAACACAAATTGTACATATTTTTCCGAATTTCAGCTACATTGATTGGGTGTACACCGCCAGAATCAATATTCTGTTGCTCCTTCCATTGGATGGGGTACTTATTGCCAAGAGTGATAAATTGCTGCAATGAAATTACTGTATTATCTAGAAAAAAATTAAATTTTTATAAAAACATATAACTAGTCCACCGACCGAGGCCAACAGCGTTGGTAGGAATTGTAAAATATTTTTTGTATAGAATTTTTATCTTTATTGTGTTATGCATAATAACTAAAACATCATTGTGTTCTTTGCAGTTTCAGATCCGAGCACGAGACATGGACTGGGACTGACCAAAGCTAAGGGACAGAGAAGCTTGTAGCACGGTTTGGTAAACTTCTAGTGGAGATTTCAGAGAAGTTTGTGGCAATGTTTGACATTTCAGAAAAGATGCGGCATCATCATAAAAGACATGAGTTTTTTTTTGTAGTACTTCAGTTGATGTTATGGATGTCGGATTTTGTATTACTGATCCTTCATAGAAATGAGTGGATAAACATGTGTACTTAGAGGAATAATTTAGTATTTTGATTTGATATTAAATGAGTTTAAATGAATACTTGTGTACATTTGTTTTCATTGAAATGTATGTGGATGAATACATGTGTATAAAGATTTCAAGAAAAAAATTGGCAACGCATGTAACATTACGTCTTTGAATTCGTATATTCCGCAACGCGACGATTGCATTGCATAATATATACAATTAGCTCATTGAATAAATTCGACGACGTAATTATTGTATCACTAAAAATATATATTTTGCGACGATAAAGTATGCATTCTGCGACGCTATTATTTATTCGCTAGAAGTTATTAGCGACACTATTATATACGTCGCCAAATATTTTTATTTTTGGCGATGCATACGGTGTGTCGCTAAATGTTTTATATATAAGCTTAAGTTAGTTGTTTTTGCGACGTAGGAGATCATTTTTGCGACGTTTTTTTTTTTAATCAGCGACACTTATTGCGTCGCGGTTGGTTAAGCTTTTGGCGACGCAATTTGAATGCGTCGCCGAAAGTATTCTCAGACGGGGAATTGGCGACGTCTTGGCGACGCAATTTGAAATGTCGTAAAAGATATTTCGCGATGAATATGATCACTTTTGGCGATGCTCTGGTATGTCGCAGAAATTGTCTTTTCTTGTAGTGATCAGTGATAGTCTTTGACTGGTCATTTTTGAAGGGGAAATACAAAGGAACTTTATTTTTAGCGACAACAATGGATGGAGATAACCATATATTTTCTGACTGCTCTTGGTATTGGAAAATCAGAAAACAATGATAGTTGGAATTGGTTCTTGACGCAACTTCGAGATGCATTTGGTCACATTAATGATTTGGTCATTTTATCAGACCGGCACCAAGCGTTACTATCTCAGGTTCCAAAAATATATCCTTATGCCTTTCATGGATATTGTGCATTTCATATTGCACAAAATATGCATGCAAGATTCAAGCAACCATTATTGTACAAATATTTTACTCTGCTGCAAAAGCAACTAGAATGACGAAATTTGTAGAGTTCATGGGAATAATAAGGGACATAAATCCTGATGTTTATGAATAGTTAAAAGAAATTGAAAAAGAAATGTGGACTACTGCTTTTTTCCCCTGCAAGAGATATAATATTGTCACCACAAACTCAACTTAAAGTTATAATAGCGTTCTGAAAGAGGTAAGAGAATATCCGATAACGATGCTCGTTGAGGAATTTCGTTTAAAGATTTAAGACTTGTGGTGTGGGTGCAAAAATTATACTAGACCGGATAAGGCCCACATGGGCCCACACAGCGACCCAAATAGGCAGCTCAAACCCATGAACCTGCTCTATAGGGCCCGCAAATCAAGCCCCCTTATTGGGCCCAGACAACGGCCCAATAAGGGCCCAACAAGGAGGCCCAGAACTTGTATCATATCATCACTGCCACATCATCACTGCCATATCGGGCACTCGCCTCAGCTATAAAAGAACCCCTATGGCATTCAGAAAAGGGGGGGTCATTCTATCAAAGAGGGAGAGGATTCCAAAGCTAGAGCCAGATAGAGCTCACTTATCCCCTTCTTGTTCTCTTCTGGTTGCTTCGTGCAACCGCACTGTATGCAGCTTATCTTGGCTTATCAAGAGAACATTCATCCCTTATTTATTCAAATTATAATGAAGATCTGGTGACACCTCTCGCCCGGAGACGTAGGTCGTAAGACCGAACTTTGACAACAACTCCATGTGTCATCTCTCTCTCTTGAGTATTTAATCTCCTAAACTTGCAAATCATCCACATTCAATCAAGAATTATGGGGCGAAGTCTCTAATCAAGACAGTATGAAAATTTCCCCTATAAGCGTGCAGTGGACCTTGTTGATTCAGGTGACCTTTTTCGACGGCGGCCCGGTATGCCATCGATGTCGAGGCGATCCCACACTGTTTGCCTCGGTACTTGTGTGGATACCTGACTCCTTTCAGTACGATCCTTTCTTGGTTCTTCGAAATAACGACTTACAACTATGCGAGTCTTCAATGGGTCTTTATTTGCATCGGGAGAGTTATGGATCACAACCCCCGCTCTTTCAGCCGCCTTCTTCAAGGAGTCTCTTTCTTGTTCGAGGGCTGCGTTTTTCTTGAGGAGATTCAGCAACTGGAAGTCGGCAATAGAGATTTGGTACATAGCTGGTGCGTCATCCCCTTGGGTGGCGTGCTCTTTGTCAGATCGACGTCTCGGGGATAGCGGGTTTTGTCGATTGTTGTGACCTTCAAGATGGCTGCTTTATGGCCCCAGCCAATCATGAACATCTCTTCGATTGGTCGCCACAGAGAGTTCATGATTAACTTCGATGAGTACGTCGTTCATCGTATCAGCACCCATTTTTAGAGGGGTGGTGCTAGCCTTCACCATTGAGCGCGTTGATATCAACGTGGTGTAGAAGTTGAAGTAGACTTGAAAGAGATCTTGTGGCTCACCACCACAAGTTGAGTAGGAGTCGGTAGAGGTGTGGTAAGACCTCTAACGATATCCCACAAACGGCGCCAAAGTTTGTAGGAGAAATTTTCGTACCATCTTGATCAGAGACTTCGCCCCACAATTCTTGATTGAATGTGGATGATTTGCAAGTTTAGGAGATTAAAGACTCAAGAGAAAGAGAGATGACACGTGGAGTTGTTGTCGAAGTTCGATCTCAAGACCTACATCTCCGGGCGAGAGGTGCCACCTGATCTTCACTATAATTTAAGTAAATAAGGGATGAGCGTTCTCTTGACAGGCCAAGAGAAGCTTCGTAGGTGGGGTTGCACGGAGCAACTAGAAGATAACAAGAAGGGAAGAAGTGAGCTCTCTCTGGCTCTAGCTCTAGAATCCTCTCCCTCTTTGATAGAATGACCCCCCCCCCCCCCCCTTTTTGAATGCCATAGGGGTTCTTTTATTGCTGAGGCAAGTGCCCGATATGGCAATGATGACGTTGCAGTGCTGACATGGCACTGGTTCTGGGCCTCCTTGTTGGGCCATTGTCTGGGCCCAATAAGGGGGGCTTGATTTGCGGGCCCTATAGAGCAGGTCCATGGACCTGAGCTGCCTACTTGGGTTTGTAGTGTGGGCCCATACGGGTCTGATCCGGTCCTATATAATTTTTGCACCCACATGTGGTTCAAGAGATGAAAAGTGGCGGGAGATCTAACAAAGAAATTAACAAAGTGGGCTGAGGGAGAATTGGAGAAGGATATGAAAGAAGCTCATTGAACTGCTTATTTTCCAATCAACTTTAATGAATATTCAGTGAGATCATTGGATTACAATAATCACGTCATTTTAAATATGGGTAGATGTACATGTCGTAAGTTCGATGTGATATCCATGCCATGTGCTCATGCTCTTGCTGGAATTGCACAATATTCCATGGATCCATACTTATTCTGTATACAATACTACCATACAGAGAATTACCGACTGACCTATAAAGAGTTGATCTATCCAGTTACCGATAAAAGTCAATGGGACACACCAGAAGAGTTGCTTCGGTACGATAAGTTGCTACCACCAAGAATGCGAATTTCAGCTGACAGGCCTAAGAAGATCAGAATCTTTTCTCAAAGCGAAGAGCATAAAATTGTAAAATATGATAGATGTAAGCGTACTAGCCAAAATAGGAAAACTTGAAAGTTTTCTATTCCATATGAAAGTTAAGATGTAGTTTGATGTTTGTAATATATTTTTTGACATACTCTAATATATACATATGAAGGTCTGTATAATATTCAAACTAGCATCTGTAAATATTGGATATGTTTTAAATGTACTATGATCCGTTTTACAGTTGTTGAATGTTTTAGTTTGTTGAAAAAATATAGAGCAAATATTGCTCCATATTTAAAAGCTGCAGACTTGAAGGTTACAACATATAATCTAGAGCAACATATGGAGCCATGCGGAGGAGCAACTCATGGTAAAACGTATGGAGCGTAGGTTGCTTCAGATTTTATAGTTACAGACAATCATCCAATACACAGGCCAGAGAAATAAGTGGAGCAACATCTCCTGGATAATAAGGTGGAGCAAATATAGCTCCAGATTTTATATTTACAGACTTAAATGATCCAGCATACAGTCTGGAATAATAAGTGGAGTAACTGGTGCAACAACTAAATCATATGTTTGAGCAAATATTGCTCTATATTTTAGATTTGCATAGTTAAAGGATCCATCATACAGTCTGGAATAATATATGGAGTAACTAGTGCAACAACTTGATCATATGTTGGAGCAAATATTGCTCCATATTTTAGATTTGTATAGGTAAAGGATCTAGTACAGTCGGGGCAACATGTGGAGTAATTGGTGCAACAATTGGATCATATCGTGGAGCAAATATTACTCCAGATTTTAAATCTACACACTTCCATGATCCATAATACAATTTAGAGCAACATGTGGAGTAACTCATGATATCAAATATGAAGCGTAAGTTGCTCCAGATTCTATAACATAAACATCCAACTAGGGTTGGCAATTTTGGACCCAACATGGCTGATTTAAAATTCAATGGGTCGTGTCATATTGGGTCGGATTGGGTCGGGTCCATCAGGCATCCAATCACAATCTAACTTGGTTAGTTAGTCTGCCGCCCAGATTTAATGTGATTCACTGGTCGAGGTCTATCAGGCATCCGATCACAATCTCACTTAGCTAATTAGCCTGCCGTCCGGATTCAATGCGATTCACTGGTCTTAGCGAGTCGGGTACGAGTTTAGGGTCTAGACATAATTAAATTACTTTAGATTTTATAACCACATACAAGCATCCACCACATAGGCCAGAGAAATAAGTGGAGCAAGTAGTGCATCCACTGGATCACAAAATGGAACAAATCTTGCTTCAAATATTAGATCTGCAAACATAACAGCTCTAGCTATAGTCATGTCGGGTTTGGAGCATTATTCAGACAGAATATCCTTCGGACGTGGGGATATTTTTCTTCGAGAAAAGAAAATGGGTTGCAGTTTGCACCCACAATACTGTTTACAATCCCAGTATCTCACACATACCTTAGCCCTAATTTAATTTTTCTTAGGGATGAACTGACATGGTCAGATTTAGAGGTCTCATTATATTTAGACCAAGTTACATCATCTTTAACAACATTGTCCAAGGTTACCCAAGGAACCCACAAAGAGTCTGTCCATGCTTGGACCATAGAAGTTCAACAGGTTCCTCGAGTTGATCGGGCCCTCCTTGTTTCAGTGTACAGAACGAATCGATATGTTAAACTGAAGAAGATGAAAACAATGAAAGAAAAAATATGAATCCTTTAAAACAATGAGAATTACTTGATCTCCTTAGTTTGGCCTATGGGATCTATGCAGCACCATTCTTGAAGAGCTGTGAGAAAAGGTAAAAGCCCCTAAAATGATTCCGTGATTTTATATTCATGTGAGAAAGGGAAAAGAAACAAGTGAGGATCTTGCTGTGAACGTTGAGAAAGAAAGAAAAAAAGAGAAGAACAGAAGACCTCGCTATGAAGGACGTGAAAGAAAGAAATTGAAAAGAGTAGAGAAGAAGAGGCGCAAATCTCGCTATGAACAATGAGAAAGAACAAAAAAAAATGGGGGAGAAAAATTGGATCCTTACCTCTATGATATTCTTCGTCATCGGCGCCTGTAAAAAGCTATGTATCGGATCAACGAACGACTAGATGAGCATACCGCCATCTCTTTTTCCAATAAGAGAGAACCAACGGTGCAGTGCCAGTGGGTATATGTTTAGCACCATTAGGAGCTGGCAACAGAACCTGTCCCCCCCCCCCCCCCCCCCTCTCTTCCTCCTTCTTGCAGACGTATAACATGGACCACACCATGTCGATCGAGAGGAGGGTGAACGTGAGCGGGGAGACAACAACGGTGAGGTGCATGAAACCAGAGGTGGAGGTGGAGATGTGCATATCAATATACCCATGATGCTACGACGATACATCCGGAATTTCTTTATTTATTAAGTTGAGGGTCCTAGTAATTTGTGGGGTGCATATAGCAACACCCAAGAATAAAAGTCAAAAAAAAAAAGAGCACCCTACATCATTGTAAAACTTACACCCGAAGGAACCGGTATTGCACGATTGGGTCACCGACTGACCCAACTTAGCAGACAAACCCGAACCCATGACCAAGATGTGGATTATCTTGGGTGTTAGTATTTGCATGACCTCATTCCCTAAGTACCACCTCAGTAAAAAACGAAAATATGATGTATGTGTCCCAAAGTTCACGATCATAAGTTTTTCAAGTACCACCACACATCCGATTCTTTGTCGGCTAGGTACAACTGGTAAATCTGAGAAAAATCAAAGGTCTCACAAGTTTTAACGTCTACTAGTAGTAACCAGATAATTACCGTAAAAATTGGCCTGACACCACCGATATGTAGTTTATTATCAAAGTCTAGGTTCGTGCGATGACAAAGTGAGGGTGATACATATGTTTGATGGGGGGCCAAAGATGGGAGCCACAAACCAACAGAGCAATACTTTTTTTTAAAAAAAAAATTTTGCTCTGTACATCGTAAGTGTATGACGCTAAGCTAAAGATGAAGAGTAAATGCCACTCACTTAAGGGGTTAAAAAATTAAGGATTTAAACCAATTTTAGGGTGGACTTGTTTGTGCTACCATTTCCAACAGAGAGAGAGAGAGAGAGAGAGAGAGAGAGAGAGAGAGAGAGAGAGAGAGAGAGAGAGAGAGAGAAGAGAGAGAGAGAGAGAGAGAGAGAGAGAGAGAGAGAGAGAGAGAGAGAGAGAGAGAGAGAGAGAGAGAGAGAGAGAGAGAGAGAGAGACGACTTATATGTAGTACTAGTGCATGCCAGTGCCTGTCGGCACTGCAGCGGACCGCTTTCGGCAACAACACACTTGTCGGCACTGTAGCGGGCCGCCTTCGGCGGCAACAAACCTGAACGCTTTCGGCGACAAAACACTTTCGACAATAACACCGGCATACATAGGGACATCTATTTTCTCGCTCGTGCCAATTGTCACGAAGCGAGCACCTTCGGCGCAACCAACTCCCCCTCCCCCTGTAATCGATCAATCACAAATGTCTCTGTTCGAACGGATTCCTCGAGATCGACCTAATGGTTTGGGACGGCCGAAATTTCAGCAAGCGGATTTATAGCCATTGATGCGAACAACGATCACGTAATGAACGGTCAGGTTTAGTGCAATTTAAATGGGCCGGGATTTTAGGAGTTTAGTGCAGTTTAATTGGGTTGGGATTTGAAACCAAGGAGAGATCGTGCGTTGATTTTTGAATGAATGGCTAGATATATTGGTTCATTTTTGTCCAGTCAGCTCGTCCTAGTCAGCTTCCGTTTTGTCTAGTCAGCACAAAACCGACGTGCCATGTTATATAGACTAGTGTATGCCCGTGCCTGTCGGCACTGCAGCGGGCCGCCTTCGACGGCAACATACCTGTCGACAATGCAGCGGGTCGCCTTCGGTGGCAACACACCTGTCGACAATGCAACAGGACTGCCTTCGGCGGCAAGACACCCCCGGGTATCACCACCCACATCGTCATATTCGGCGCAAACTCATCTGATCGCCTTCGGCAATAAAATACTTTCGGCGACAACACCGACTTACAGCAGCCCCGCCCTGACGGACCGACAACCCCGACACTACCAACAGCGGCTGGGACATTCATTGCCATCTAAGAGGCCGCCTTGATGGTAAAACCCAGTTCCTACGGTCTCGCTCCGATGGACCAACAACCCCAACAAAACCAGATTTAAAATCCTATGGCCCTGCTCCGGTGCATGCCGGTGCCAATTGGCACGAAGCGAGCGCCTTAGCGCGACCCCCCCCCCCCCCCTAGCTAGAGAGAGAGATCGTGAGGAAGAGAGTGTGTGAGAGAGAGACAAAGAGAGTGACGGAAGGAGAGAGAGAGAGAGAGAGAGAGAGAGAGGGAGAGATCATGCGCTACCCTCCTATTTTCTCTCAAGTCCGACCCACTCTCTCTCTCTCTCTCTAAATTCCGTCCGATCTTCTCTCTTCCGCGCTCCTTCTCTCTCTCTCACTCCCCTCCTTATCAAGCACGCAAATCAACCATCCAAACCCAGCCAACCCTGCATGCACGTCAGACAATCCGACTCCCTCTCTATCCGACCTTATCACAGCCGTCCCTTGAACACAACCCATGTCCGAGCCGTCCATATCTCAATCTCTATCTGCTACCCGCAGTCGTCCGAGAAGCCCAATCCCAGCTTTATCCGATCCCCCTCTCAAGCCTGATTGCAGCACCCCGCCTCCCCACTCAAACTTGATCACAGTCGTTCGAGATCATCCTTAAAACCTGGCGACCTGAACCCATCACAATTTTCCCCATCTTTCCGCGACACCTCAGCCCATGCATTGATCACAGCCATCTGAAACCCATGAACACATGTCCGCACCCCCCTCGCGAATCTCTCTCCCCCTAAAAAACCTACGCATGCCCCCCCTCTCTCGGATTCTCTCTCTACCTCTTCGATCGTCTCTCTCTCTCTCCTCTCCGATCCTGATCCCTCCTTTCTCTCATATTTTCTCTAACTGGTTCTCTCTTTTGTTTTCTTTCCTTAACCGTCTCTCTCTCATTTAATCTCGATCGCAATTCCATATCCCCTCCGTGAATTCTGATGACCTTTTTTTTTCTTTCCCTTACACCAAATCGCAACTCTCTCTCTCTCTCTCAATATCTTGAGTTGTAGCCAACCTGATCCCAGCCGTCCTTTTTCTCTAGAGAGAGATCGGGGAAAGAGAGAGAGAGAGATCGAGGGAAGAGAGAGAGAGATCGTGGAGAGTGGAGAGTTTGCACAACTGTGATCAAGTGCAACGAATGGTTGTGATTTAGATAGAGAGTGAGGAGAGAGGTAAAGGAATAATCGTACTTGATTGGAGATCTAGACGTGAGGAAAAAAAAAATGAATGGGTTCCATACATGCTTGGGATGTATTTTGGGAATGGGTTTCATATTTGAACATTGAAGGAGAGGGAGTATAAGGAATAAATTTAAGAGAGAGAAATGAGGAGATAAATAAGGGCGGAGAGAGAGAGAGAGAGAGAGAGAGAGAGAGAGAGAGAGAGAGAGAGAGAGAGAGAACAAATGGGATCTTGGGTGAGTTGTTCAGTTGTGATTAGGTTGCATGGGACAGAGAGGGAGACGGGGAGATCACATGAGAGGGAGACTTATCATGTATGAGTTTGTATGGTAAGAAGGTTAAGAGGAGTAAATGAGAGAATAAATAAGGGATTTATGATTGTGCATGACTGTAGACTGTAGCCTTGCATGAGTTTCATGACTATTATGGGAAGAAATAAATAGGATTGCATGCTTGGTTAGCTAAGGAAAGGAGGTATGCATGGTTGGGCTTGGTGAAAGAGGTTTGTGCATGAATGAAATTTGAAAATTGAGGCTGCCATCAAAATTTAAAGAGAATCCGGACGCTGTGATTGTGCTGGGGAGCTGGAATAGGAAATAGATAATTTAAGAGAGAATTGAAAGAATTAAGAAGATGAGAAAAAATGGAGAGAGAGAGAGAGAGAGAGAGAGAGAGAGAGAGAGAGAGAGAGATGGAAAAAATAGGTAATTTTTTTGTTTAGTCAGCTTGTCCTAGTCAGCGTTCCATTTTGTCTAGTCAGCACAATACCGCGGTGCCATGTTATATAGATTTGAAGAAGGATGTTTCTATGGTAGAATCCTTTAATCCCTGTGGATTGTGATATGTGAGAAATGAACCAAAATCCATATTACTATATAAGAATCGGAGGTTTCAGCTCTTCCCAAAACCATTGTTCCATAAAAGCGTCCCCATTGAGATAAGATAATAGGTTTATTATTTATTATCGCACTCAGTCGCCCGGTGTGATGATCTTCTTAGATATAGACATTATCTATTGTAGCCCTCAACGGTCTCAACAGTGGCGGGGAGCACCATCGATGGCCTATGGAGGTGTGTGGGCGACGACAACCACCGATGGTGATGGCATACGGCGACGAACGAACGGTGGCTTTCGACGGGCAGATGGCAGGCCACAAACATGAGTCGTGAAGTTCTTGTAACAATCTCTATTGAGGATAGTACATTGCGATGTCTCTCCTGTGGAGTAGGAAAACTGGCAAACCACATATACACTAGGATGTCTGTGTATCTTATATCCCATGGAAAATTGGCAAACCACATATACATTAGGATGTCTGTGTATCTAACCGCTTCTCCAACGTCCTTGTTGTCGTCCATCCACCGGAACCCAAACAACCCACCCAAGTCCACATGAAACTAGGTGTGGGACTTAGGCGGGTTGAAGGGTCTACCATGCCCAATCTAACTTGCACAAACCTTAATCCGTTTTGCCCGTGAAACTCGGGAAGTCCAACCCGTGCTTGCCCATTCTAGTTGCTCGGGTTACCCAATTTGCAAAATAATGGACAGAATTGGATAAAAAATATCTTATAATTGCACAACTAAAACATAAAGTCCAACCCATACCTCACATATTCCAAACGAGTTCTTAGCATTCAACATCAAACAGACAATCTTTTATTTTCATTAAAAAAAACTACCAAAGCATTCAACCTTAGTGTCACTTCCTCGGGTTGAGAAGAACGGTGACCAAACCCGTCCAAATTGAAATCGGATTGATCTTTTTTTGTCCAACCCGTCCAAGTTTTTGAGTAGCTTTGCCCATGTTTGTCTACAAGAACAGGTTGGGCGGTTCGGATTCGGGTCAAACCCACCCAAGTCCCACCCCTACATGAAACCCTTCAATGACGACTCCGCGGCGGATTTTTTTTTTTATTATTCTGAAGCGGAATTAGAAGTTCTGGACCTTGGACATTTGGAAAAAGGCCTTGCAAAGGCAAAGCATAATCAAAGCCTTTCTCATGAGCTCCCACACCTCCACCTCTGATTCCAGTTTTTTTTTTCCCCAGACAAAACCCCTTCTTCCTTGGCAGGACATAGATGCACCTGTGTGGGACCAAAGGCTGCCACTTGGCACCAAAGGCCTCAACATTACAAGAGTTGAGTATAGATAGATAGAAAATACTATTAACCCCCAAACATTTAGCCCGATTGACATGCCCTGATCAAAGCCGTCCGTTGCACCATGCACCCAGCCAAGACCATTCAACCCGTACGGACAAGCTACGTGACAGCTGTGATCGGAAGCGACGTCAATCGGGCCGATAATTCGGGACAAACACTTTGGGTTGATTAGGACTTTCCTAGATAGATACACATTATTGTAGTCTGATTCACATCTCACCAAGCACAGCCATCGAAGCATTAGAAACCCAATCAATCCAGAGTATCAACACAGTAATCCAGATCACAACACCCATCTCCAGTTGCAAACAAAAGATACAGATATCGTTGCCCGAAATTACGTCGTCAAAAATAACGACTTTGTACTGATCACTCCACTTACCTCCCCTTTCTATCTGCTGCGCCTGGGAGAAGGGTCAGCGGACCTTGATCGCGATCCTGGAGGTGAACCGGAGGTGGGTCGCGGCGATCTCCACCGTGGGCGTGATCGATCATCATCATCCGGAGACTTCCTGCATGGATACAGTTCGAGTTTCAGCTACCGGAGAAGTTTCAGGTGTGCTTAGTGTCTAGGTGGGTTAGGTCAAGTTTACGGGTCAAGGGTTCATATCCCCTTTTTAAACCTTTAATAAATCCCGTTTAGCTCAGTTGATAGAGCATCAGGCTCTTAACCTGGTGGTTGATTCAATAAACTGATAGGGGTCTATGCCAACCCCACCCTACCCCCCACCCACACACAAGAGGTATTTCTCAAACAACAAAAAACGATAAGAGATCCAACCAGATTATGTTTCAGCATTAGAATATTTGACTAAATGCATCCATCAAACATTTTAATTGTCAAAATACAATGGATAGTTCAATACATTCTTCCCCTGCACTTCAAGCATATTTTATATCCACTCATTGGCTGATAATATCATAGATAATTCGAGGGCAAATTATAAAAACCTCCCCTGAACTATACACCTCATTTCATATTGGCCCCTCAACCATTTTTCTATTGGAACGATTTGAACCCTGAACAATATGCTCAGTCTGCATTTAGCCCCCCCCAAGCGTCAACTTTTTATTCTGAAATACGCTTATCAATGTCCAATAAGTCGAATGATTTTTAAAATGTTTAACTTATGCTAACTAGGACAAAGTGTATTTTCGGAAGAAAAGTTGACAGAAGGGGCCAAATGCACACACTACATAGTTCAGGGTTCAAATTGTTCATAAACAAAAGTTGAGGGACCAATATGAAATGAGGTGTATAGTTCAGGGGAGGTTTTTGTGAGTTTTCCGAAATTCAAAAAAACAAAAACACTAAAACCTGAGTAACAAAAATATATGATTGCATTGAAATTAAACATATATGCAATCCAAAAAAATCACTTCCAAACCTCGATCTGTAATGGGTAAATAATAAGGTTCATGGTACAGACAGTGTGCACTACTTTCTATAATCATGAACATAAAAAAGAGCTACCTATGTGCATGAATTGACTTACTCATTGTGGCCATTCTCGGCTTGCTTTCGGTTAGCATCACTGTAGCTCGGAGAGTCTGATCTGCGACTACCGCCCTCGCCACGTCCCTGTGGATGGTCCACCGGGGATCTACTACGACCAGATTTCCCTCTCCTTGGGGAGACAGAGTAATCGCTACGGCGTCTTGGGGCAGGAGAGTACGACCTGCACGAGACCGATGATCTGAAATGTAGACTTCCACTCGCACAAAAGGCTTGCATAATTGTGGACATTGGCTTGCTTCTTTCCAACTTTAGCTTCAACTTAGGATGAAAAAAACTTTAAAGCCTTCTCAACTTACCTTGAGCGTGGACGTGAGTAGCGAGGGGAGCGCGAGCGAGATACCGAACGGGACCGGGGGCGACCTAACAAATTCATCATATGCATTTATCATTCATTTCGAAGAATTATTAACAAATAGAAAATTAGTGTTTTTTGTAATTTCCACAGTATAATACCGACTGACTAATGATATAGCACATTAGATAAACAGTGAACAGCCGAAATAGTCAACATAAAAGAAACAAGGACTTTGTCTAAAATCAACATTTAGCCATCATATTTTGAAACCACGGAGCAAAAGAACAAACAATGTACAGTATTTGAGAGTTCCAAGACTGTACAATATTTTTCAGTTTGGTTTACGGCCATCGCAATTGAATCATCCAAGAGCTAAATAACAGATGCTTATCCAGCAATCAGACCAATCTCAATAGAAGAGGAGCATGATAATTTGTATACAGTCTAATCATATTGAAATCGATCAGGAAAAAATCTCACATTAAGCTCAATGTGACGTAGGGCAAAGGATAGCTCATTCTGCCAATTACACCAACATCACAAAGCATGACGATCAACAAGGCAAGATGAATGGAAGGGATCAAGCAGCGACCTCAGAAAGCTCGACAGTTGAAGTGGAATCAAATAGTGAGGGAGGGGTGTATATGTCAAAGGAATGGTTATATAAGGAAGCATGCATGGACGATCAAGATAACAATGATTATTAAACAGGGAAGAATCGTTGCAATGAAAGACAAATATTACCAAATAATAGTTTCATCACCCAAAATTGACAACAGACATCAAAAAATAAAACTCCCTTCCAACATTTCCTCCACACTGAATATCTTGGTCATCCGTTCCACACTGAGGTAAAAGATATTACTATTTTTAACTCCCAATTTTGAGCCACATGTTGCACAGAGTTGTGAATGATCTTTTCTTTTTCTACCATATACTTCCAACTCAAACTCGCTAACTTACTCAACGGTCGACCCCACCCTCCAATATCTACCCGAGCTGCTTCCCTTAACCCAACCCACTTCCATATCCCGATCCGCTTAAACGAAACCCGACGTACCATCCTGAACTTGACGTATCTTATCCTATCTGGCCCGCAGATCTACCACTGAACCCACAGACCAATTAGGCTATATATTTGATCAAGTTTGGAGTCCTTTTGATTCACACAATCCATCCAATGGAGCCGGTGCATCCCCATATCACTTGTGACTGGTGAGAGCATGGGAGCTATTTAACAACCCATCAAGTTAAATCCTCTACTAACTTCTAAAGCCTATAAACTTGGGCAGTTGGGCTTCATCTTTTGGGCGGACAACTCGTGCTGCATCAAAATCATCGACTTTCTTTCCCCAACAAAATCCTTTTCAATGTATAGCCACTGAATACGAAAAACCAGAGCTGATGGACTGAAAGTCTGAAATCAGCAAGCATATGATTCCATTAAATGCAAACCAAAACCCATATATAGAACCAAGCTTACAAATTCTTGCTCCATAGGAGACCCCTATGGCCCTGTTTGTATTTCACAGCAGAAAATTTTCACTCAAATGTACTTTACTGCTGTAAAATACAAGCAGGGTCTAACATATAAATTATATTCAACCAAATTTAAACTACCATCAGGTCTGTCCTGAAACTTCCAGCAAAACATTTTTCACTTCAAAACATCACACGTAATTGTCCACCCTATTGTTTTTTCCCCAAATCATTCCACATCTATTTTGTTCTTCAAAGCCTGATCGTTTTGATTATCCTACACAAATTGTGCATCACTTCAAACTCAAGCAGATGCACAGTCAATATATCCAACAAATAGAACCATCAGGGTAGCCGAATGCGTAGAATATGAGAATACAGCCAGATCAAAATATCTCTAAAGACATGAGCTGTTAATCCGGTAAATCTCACAGGAACATCGGAGCTAATGACTTTGAACACTTTCAAAAACTATTCATTGAATATGTATAACTATTAAGCATACGTGGTGGTCCTGTATTTCAGCAAGAAAATAGAAACCTGGCTATTTAGCCATTTTGGTAAGTTCATAAGGAAATCCATAATTGCTTTTAAACAAATATTTTCAAAGCAATGCTTCTAGGATCATATAGACCAAAGGGTAAAGAAATAAGAACTCGAAGACCAACAAGCCCCATGCTGATTATTCATTGCACCAAAAGGAAAATTACACATGAAAAATATATATATAATTTACCATAGTGAGAACGACGATCATCATACCCAGAAGGTCCTCTGTGCAAAAAACAAATAGTTAGCAGCTTCAAGTAGTAAGCATCAAAATCAGTGTTAGCAAGTAGAACCAAATCAGATGAAGAATAGGATACTGGAAGTACCTAACTCTAGCTCTGCTACGCATTTCCTCTGGCCTTTTCCTTGTTTCTGCAGCAAGGACCACAGTTATCTCCCTACCACAAAAGACTTTCTGATTCATGTGATATTGGGCCTCTGAGGCATCGTAAGGATCAACGAACTGCACAAATGCAAACCCTCGAGGCTCCCTGCACCACACATACCAAGCTTCATAATTACAGATCAACGAAAAGCAGCACTAGTAGGATAAACTACTTGGGAAAGGATGAAAACCACATCTGCATGTTAAGTTTACCGTCAAATCAGCATCACTTAACATGACTTCCTAGAATTCTTGTTGGAGCACGTAAAATGAAAACAGCACATGGCACTCAGGTTTCACGAAACGCAGTTAGAAGTCAAAGCAATACCGTCTGACCTTTCTTCTACAGTCACTATGTACGGCAACTTCAAAATACGCATTTAACTTCAAATTCTTCAAGTGATTGTAAATATATGAAGTACTTGAAATCCACAAAGCTTGAACTTCTCATGCAATCCACTTCAATAGTTCAGCATTCTATCTTCTCTTCAACAAACTTATATTGGTGTGGGTTAATAATTCTCTTCAAACAGGACCTTCTTCATTTGAACATGACTCTACACGCTCGACCAAACGAATAGGTTACAAACAGTGGTCTTCAAATGCAGGGCTTGTACTTACTTCAAACCAATACACCCCTGAGAGCCAGTTCAAAAAATAACACTATATAAAATGATAGCAAAAGCAGTCTCTCTAGGGGAAAAAAAAAAGGTTTCACCATACTGACCAGTATCAATCAACAGTTGTAGGCCATGAAAAGAAACATGCAAAATATAAATGTTGATGTACTAACAATGTGGAACCAACTTTAAGATACTAAGTATGTGCTAAACAGCTGCGGGTGATATATGGTTTGTCCTTAGGAAACCCAAAGCGAGACTGAGAACCATGCTTAAACATTTACCACAACAAATATTTTGTCACAGATAAAAAGGTTGTTCAAATCTCCAGGCCATATCAATGTTCAAGTGCAAACAGACAAGACCGGCCACCAAATCGTTAGGAGGATTCCAAGATTTTAACAAAAAACATTTTGAGCAGAACAATTCAAGTCATATAAGCTCACCCTGTGTAGTAGTCCTTCGGCAAATAAACATCCCTTACTGGCCCAAATCTTTCAAATTGAACTCGAAGGTCCTCGGCTCTGGGAAAAGTTAACAGAGCATTACATTAATCACAACCAGATTAGAACTTAAAAAAAGGGACACAATTATGCCACAAAAGTAGGGTCCCAATTCTTAAACTTGCCCGTTCTATTCTACAATTAATGATGATCAACCAAAATTTGAATCCACAAAGCCTAGAAACCATAAACCCAACAAGGTTACCTGCAACTCAGAGGAATGTTTCGGACCAAAAGACTGCCGTTGTTTTGATCCTTGCGCCCACCATAACCCCCATATCCCCTTCTTGGTGGACTTCTTCCCCTACCACCATATCCCCTCCTAGGAGGGCTATAGTAAGGTGGACTGCGCCTCCTCATGATAGAGCTGCATCAAATGTAGCCTACCATAAGTGCTCATCTTACAGAACATTGAAATCAATGGAATTTCAAATCCAATAATATCTTTATCTACTAGAATTAAAGCAAAGACTGAACAGGCAAGTTCAATGTGCATTTGATCAATGAGGATAAAGAAATGTGTGTATTTGCTTTGAGAAATGACCTATGATCATACTCCCATAATCCCATGGCATTTCATCAAGATCATCTTTAATAGTGTATTCAAGGAAAAAACCCATTGTTCTTTAATGCTTCAGAATTATCTTGGATATTAACCAAAAGAAGAAGGCAATAAATTAATCATCATAAGGTGATATGCAACGAACACTAACTTAAATTAAAATGAATTCTGCTAATCAGTAAAACAAAACTTCAAAATACCCAATATGTTGGCAAGGACAGGTGCCATATATATATATATATATATATATATATATATATATATATATATATATATATATATATATATATATATATATATGGGTCCGGATCCAGAAACACGCTACTTTGCCACAGAGTTAGACACGCATCTCCAAAACCCTAGATAGAGGTTTCAGAATTTGTTGATTTTTTGTGAGGGTGATAACCTTGCCTTAAATAGGATATCAGCAAAAAATCAATGCATTCTAAAACCTATAGTTAATCAAATATCCCCTTCAATTTAAAGGTTAAAATGAACGATCGATAACGTTTTTTAGATTTGATGCACTTAAAGGGTTTAGAATGTGCTGAGTTTTTATGGATGTTGTATCTAAGGGAAGTTGATCATCCTTTACAAAAAATCTGAAATCTCTATCTAAGGATTTGGATGATGTGTGTCTAATTCTGTGGCAAAGTAGTGTGTTTCTGGATCCAGACCCTATATATATATATATATATATATATATATATATATATATATATATATATATATATATATATATATATATATAGGGTCAGAATCGGATGACCCAGCAAATTTTGACCCATTAATAACCCAGCACCCTTTGATGCACTTAGAGGTTATAGAATGGGCTGATTTTTTGTAGACATGTCGTCTATGGTATGTTGATCATCCTCCAAAAAAATCAGCCCATTCTAAAACCTCTAGGTGCATCAAATGCGCTCTTCAAATCAACGGTTTTTGACTGTCAATTTTAACCGTTGATTTGAAGATCTCATTTGATGCACCTCGAGGTTTTAGAATGGGCTGATTTTTTGTGAGAATGATCAACATATCATAGACAACATGTCTACAAAAAATCAGCCCATTCTAAAACCTCTAGGTGCCTCAAAGGGTGCTGGGTTATTTGCTGGGTCAAATTTTATATATATATATATATATATATATATATATATATATATATATATATATATATATATATATATATATATATATAGGGGCATGCTATAATGCGGCATGCGGTAAGTGCGGCACCACACCGCAGCGGTCTGATGCACCCGCTGTGTGCATCGCATGCATGCAGCGGTACATCAGACGGTTGAAGTGCGGTACGACAGGGATACGTTTGTAATTATATGTATATACTAGTGGAAACCCGTGCCGATCGGCACGCAGCGGGAGCCTTTGGCGCAACTATCGGCACGACAACGACCACCTTCGACGGCTAAACACAATCGGTCAACTTTGGTGTCAGCACACACCTACGACAGCAACACCTTGTTCTGGTGGCCCTGCCCCCGTCGACCAGTGACCACCGTCACCGCCTATGTACTGTTAGGACGGTCGTAGTCCCCGAAGTGGTCGCCTTCGATGGCAACACCCGCAGAGACCGAACTACACAGACCAAGGGAGGTCATAGCCCCGCCTAAATTTTGGGTTGAGTAAATTACACTTTGCCCCCCTAAAGTTTAGCACAAAAACACTTAACGCCCCTATAGTTTAAAAACTATATTTTGCCCCCTACACTTCAGTTTTAATCAGATAAAATTATCAAATGAGGAAATAAGTAGTTGACAAAGGAGAGTATTGTGCTAACACTTCAAACTTTAGGATGTCATTTGGAACAAAATAAACTACATGGGGGTTAACTGTTTTTAAGCTAAACATCAGGGTGGCAAAGTGCAATTTATCCTTTTGGATTTATCTCTCTCATGCCCCCCCCCCCCCCCCCCCCCCGCCTGGTTAATTGTTTTTATACTAACATCAGGGAATTTATCATTTTGGATTTATCTCTCTCTCTCTCTCTCTCTCTCGCACCCCGGCTCCGGTGGCCCTGCCCTAGTAGATCAGTGAGCCCTATACCACCTTCACCGCCCATTGTTAGGACGGTCGTCGTCTCCGAAACGGTCGCCTCCGATAGCAACACCCGCAGAGACCGAACTACACCCCTCCCATAAATTTGGGTTGGGTGAATTACACTTTGCCCCCTTCAATTTAATTTTAATCTCTTTCTCTCAGGCCCCTCGTCCCCCTCGAGTTAAGTGTTTTTAAGCTAAACATCAGGGGGTCAAAGTGCAATTTATCTTTCTTTTGGACGACGTGACAGACCACGATTGGGCCGTAATTTTAATATAAACGTACATCTGAGTCTTCAATACTTCACTAACCTATGATATCCGACCCGATTCGGGTTGACCGGGTTGGTTAGGGTTAGGCTAAACGACTTGGGTTAGGGTTAGGATTGGGTTTTCTTAATCCGACCCTGAGTTCTTAGGTCGCTTTAGTGGCTGGGATGGTCTCGAGGCTGTCCGACAGACCAAAATAATTTTTTTTGACTTTTTATATATAACCATCTATTTAGAGACGTCCGAACAATGGACCATGGTTCGTGGAGTACGATACCACATAATTTTTTTGCCTTTTATACCTTCTGTCTTTAGAGCCATCCAAACAATAGATCCTAGTATAGAGTACAACTCCAGACAATTATTTGACTTTTATACCTTTTGTTGCATTAGAGTCGTCCAAACAATAGACCCTAGTTCAAAGAGTACAACTCTACAAAAAAAAAACTCTTATACCTTCTGTTTCATCAGAGTCGTCCAAACAATAGACCCTGTACTTGGAGGTCATTATGCGGACTTGGCAGATCATTCTTTGGTGTGGGTCGAGACCAAAAAAGTTTTATTTTTTATTTTTTGGAAAATAGAGACCAAAGACGGACAGCATTTTTGCTACCCTATTCACTTGCCTACGGCCCAATCGTATGCTGCCACATTGTCCATTAGAAAGGCCATAATAGAGCAAGTGTAGTCTTGTAGCTAGGGGTGGCAATCCTTGACCCGAGCCGCCAACCTGATCCGAATTTAGCGAGTTTGGGTTTGGCCTAAACGGGTTCGGATCATAAACGGGTCGACCCGATTGACCCGTTTATTAAATGGGTCAGGTTCGGGTTTGTACTTATAACCCGATTGACTCGTTTACCAAATGGGTCGTGTCAACCCGACCCGACCTTACCCAACCCAACCCAACCCGATCAAACCCGACTCAATCCGACTTGTCTTGACCCAACCCGGCAAGTATACATGGGTTCTGTTGACCCAACCCGGCAAGTACACATGGGTTCTGTTGACCCAACCCAAGCCAACCCGGCCCGACCCGACCCGTTTAGTAAACGGGTTGGGTCGGGTCGGGTCAACCGGTTTATTAGGCGGGTCGGGTTTGGGTTTAAGTTTTTGACCCGTTTATGAAACGGGTCGGGTTCGGGTTTGTACTTATAACCCGATTGACCCGACTTGACCCGTTTACCAAATGGGTCATGTCGACCCGACCCAACCCAACCCGACCCAACCCGATCAAGCTCGGCCCAATCCGACTTGTCTTAACCCAACCCGGCAAGTTTACATGGATTCTGTTGACCCAACCCGAGCCAACCCAACCCGACCTGACCCGTTTAGTAAACGGGTAAACGGGTCGGGCCGGGTCAACCTATGTCTCAACCCAACCCGACCCAACCCATTGCCACCCCTACCTGTAGCAAGTGTAGCCTATTATGCCCTTTCTTTTGGATAATGTGGCAGCCTACAATTCGGTAAAAAGCAAGTGCAGCAAATCAGATAGCAAAAATGCTCTCTCAAAAGAGCTGTGCAAAGGGGACCATGTGGGGGAGAGAGAGAGAGATGTGGCAGCCCACAATTGGGTAATAAGCAAGTGCAGCAAATCGAGATAGCAAAAATGGCTCTCCTAAATGGGCGTGTGGGGACCACAGAGAGAGGGAGAGAGATTTCAGCCCAAGCAATGCAATCGGGTAACAATAATGCTATCCTAAATGGGGGTGGGGACCACAGAGAGAGAGAGAGATTTCAGCCCATATAATGAAGAGAAAGGATGTGCCACGAGTCATGTTTCGATTGGGTATAAGATATTTATCCATAGTGGAAAAACGTGTGAACAATAGTGCTATTACCAACCATGTCCCTAATTTTTTACATAAAACCACTCAAATATATTGTCATAGATTTTTTTACAATCCAATCCTCAAATCATATATTACTTCCCCCCTCAATCACATCCTTCCATCTCAACTCCATTTAAAATCAATCATTCTTATCCCCCTTCCTAGGTGAATCTCACTCGTCTTAAGGGCTATTTCATTTGTTCCTTATAAATCTCAGCCTTTGTGTATATAATCGAACGGTCTGAAATATGTATGGCATAGTGGCACACTTGTAAATAAAATGAATGCGCTGTGATATATATATATATATATATATATATATATATATATATATATATATATATATATATATATATATATATATAGGGGGCAGGGAGCCTGCACCCGAGGTGCAGCAACAACGCTGCACCTCGGCCTTGTTTTACCTACCTAGAAGATTTGGAATTGGATGAAATTTGGTAAGGGTGTTGCCTAGGGTAAGATGATCATCCTCACAAATTTTCATCAAATTCCAAAACTTCTAGGGGGGTCAAATGGTCGAAGCAAAATCTGCAGATTTTAACGGTGACTGCAGACGGCTGATTTTGCTTCGACCATTTGAACCCCCTAGAAGTTTTGGAATTTGATGAAAATTTGTGAGGATGATCACCTTACCCTAGACAACACCCTCACCAAATTTCATCCAATTCCAAAACTTCTAGGTAGGTAAAACAAGGGGGCGGTGCAGTGTTGACGCTGCACCTCGGGTGCAGGCTCCCCGCCCCCATATATATATATATATATATATATATATATATATATATATATATATATATATATATATATATATATATAAATAAAGAGAGTAGAGAGAGAGAGAGGATATATATATATATATATATATAAATAAAGAGAGTAGAGAGAGAGAGAGGAGGAATATATCTAAACACACAGATATGCCGACAGGTATATGATCATATAACTATTATCATGTCATGCTTGTATGGTGTAGATAAAAGGATAATAGTTTGCATGCGATCTGATTTTTAGTTTCCAATATAATATTGATTATTTAGGAAAAAATGAAACCTTACAAAAGGAAGTAGGACAACAACAAGCTTGACGTTATTGCATGATCAATGTTTTTTCACTAATTGCATGGTGTTCTTTCACCAAATACTTAGTATTACCATAACCATGAAGCCAGGTCCCATCAATTTGGGGCTGGTTTTATGAGTCCTTCGCCATTCCTTTCCGTTTAGGGCATGAAATACTTTGTATTAATCAAAATTTAAACTAGGCAAGCATAACGAGTATAATTGTCATAGTGTTACCAAACAGCATGGATATGAAGCAGACCCATGCCAGTTACAGGCTTACAGCAGCACAGACAAAACATGGTAAAAGTATCAAAAGGTAAAGTATAAAAGAAGAAAAGTGAAACACAAAATCAATATCTCTGCACTAGTCAACGTGTACACAACTGCAGACTAGTGGATGATTGCAGCTGACCACATTTCCAGGGAACAAAAAATCGATTTCGACCTATAAATTGACGCTCCAAAATATCAAAATATTCCGAGGAAATATTTTCAAAGTGTTGAAATATTGCAATTTATAGAAATAGTGGGAATATTGATTTTTCGATGGATTTTTTTTAGCAAAACTGTGAATAGTCATAAATCAAGCACGGATACACACTTAGAAACACTCAGATAATTTTTCTACCCTATCTAGGGGTTATATAGCTTCACATAGCATGTATTCTATATATTTGAGACTGTGAGTCTTCAATGTTCTTGTGCAGTCTTGGTTAATTCAGTTTGTATCTATGTTTTCCAAATGTTTTTTAATCTTTTGAGGATAAAAATATTTTCAAAATGAAGATAAGTTGATTGTTAAATAATGCTTCAAACGATTTTGAAAACAGACTTAAAACAAGAAAGTTATGCAGGTTTGAAATCATGCAAAAATAATGTTGAAATGGAAAACACTGTTTTTTTACAAGTCTGGAAAAAAGGTTTTGATATAGGAAAGGTTTTATTCATTCAAAATTTTATTTTACGTACCATGGTTTTCTAGATGCATTTATAGTTCTTCATCTCGTCAAATTTTTTAGCTAAAAAGAAGTCGATTTAATCACTTTTCTCAACATGCGGATTTTATGAAAGCCCATGAATTGAAAACTGATTTTTTCCAAATAAAACTGAAAATATACTTTTTAATTCATTTGACTTTTCATTTTATTGATATTTTTATTAAAATCAAATGGGGGGTATTCGCTTACTTACATATAATAACTTAAAGTTAATATTAAACACTTCAATAAACCCCAGCCTCAAGCCCCTTTTATAACCAGTCAATCTTGAAACTTCACGAAATTCACCAATATTTCACAAAATTTTGCAAAATTCACCAAAATTCATCGATATTTCAATAAATTTTAGGTGTACTTTCTGTGTATCAGTGATATCGCGCGAAATTTCACGATTTCGCCACTGTTTTAATGTCAGTTGACTATGTCTATGAAGATTTCATAATATTTCATATTGGGATTTATAAAACCGATTTATTTTGCGAAATTTCACGATTTATTTTGGTTTTTAGTTCCAAGGTTTGAGAAGTTGATTTCGGTTTCAATCGGACTCCCCAGGATCGGTTTCGGCAATGTCGGTGGTTTCGGTTGGAGTTTCAGCGGTTTCGGATTATTTAAAAATTTTAAAATAAAATTATTCTTATTTTATTAACTTTCTATTATTTGTTTCTAGTTTTTAATAATTTTTTATATTTATTTTTTAATTTTGAATAATCGTTTTCTATTTTTTCTAATTTTTTTCTTTATTTTGTTTTTTTTTCCAAATTTTTTGAATTTGTATAATATTATATACATATGATTATAACTTATAAAAGTTATGAATATAAGTTATAAATATAGTATATTTTATAAGTTATAAATATAATTATAAGTTATGAGGTATGCTAAAATGCGGTATGTGGTACGTGTGTTATCGCACCGCAGCCGTCTGATGCACCTACTACGTGCATCACATGCACGTAGCGATGCATCAGACAGCTGACGTGCAGTGCCGCACGCACCACATGCCGCATTCTAGCATCCCCCTATAAGTTATATAACTTATAAGTTATAAGTTATATAACTTATAAGTTATAGAGCTTATAAGTTATAAGTTATAGAGCTTATAAGTTATATAATTTATAACTTATAAAGTAGGGTAAATTACACTTTGCCCTCCTAAAATTTAGCTAAAAAACAGTTAATAGTTCAAAAACTACATTTTGCCCCTTCAATTCAGTTTTGACCGAATAAAAATTTCCAAATGAGGAAATTAAGTAGTTGACAAAAGGGGTATTGTGCTAACATTTCAAAATTTAGGGATCAATTTGGAACTAAATAAACTATTGGGGGTTAAGTGTTTTTTAGCTAAACTTCAGGGGGACAAAATGTAATTTACCTAAAGAGAGGTTATAAGAGCCCGATAGAATCTCGCTCGGGTTAGGGTTTGAGCCCGCGCGGGGAGGGTGGGGGAGAGAGAAAGAGAGAGAGAGGGGTGGGGGGGGAGGGGAGCACTTGGCTTTAACAGCTACTGCACCGGCAAGGCGATGGCAGAGGCACCGACGAGGCGACAACGGCAATGGCAACCTCTTCTCCTCCTCCCCTTCTCTTTTTTTTTCCTTTGTTTTTGTATGAAACCGTCCAAAACCGTACGGTTTCGCTAGATCCTGTGCCGATCTGCTTTAATTTCCTCCGATCCAAAGCTATTCGCCAAAATCGAACAATTTCATGATCGGACCCAACCGACACCGATCCAGCCAATCCGGATCAGTTTTGGACGAAGCTTTAAACCTTATTTAGTTCCTTGGTCCCACCAAGGACGCCACAAGCAAAATTATGTTAAAAACATAAATAGATCAAAATTAGCCATGTAACAGCAAACATGGTGAAGCCCAAAATCTGGAGGAACTAGAAATGAGTTGCTAAAAGCTATCTTTAAATCAAATAATGGAAGAGACAAATGACATACTCTCTATTTGCAGTGCATCAAAGACTGGAATGGGTATGAATTTGAATAAACGATGGCATATTGTTGGCAAAGCGAGTAGAAACACATAATGTTTCACTCAAACAGAAAAAATAAAGTGTGCCTCATACATGCTCAAAGCATCAAACGTCTCTATGTGTGCGGGTGGGTCCTATACTTTCCGCACACATTTTCCTAGGCCCCCCATACCCGTGTCGGACACGAACACATGTCAGACATGCGCCGGACACGTGTCCCACGTGCTTTCGGGAGTCGGACACAGAGAAGACAAGCGCAGGCCACGACGGCTAACGGGCTGTTTGATTTAGGGTCGAGTTTAGGGTTAAGCCGGACCTGTTATAACATAAATCAAGCCCGACAGTTCCCCATTTCTTACTCTCGGTCGGGCCGCATCTAAGGCCTCTGCTCTGGCCACTGATTCGAGGTGGAAGAGGAAGAGGAACCATCTCGGCTCAACTCGGCATTGAGCAGGATCTTGCGCATCGACCTCCCGACCTCCTTCGACCACAACCTCCCGGCATCCCTCCCGCTGCTACCGACTCATATCAGGTATGAAACTCAAACCCTAGATCTCATCTCTTTTTTTTTTTGAGAAGTGCGACTAACAAGCTGTTGTGATTCAATTTTGGCTTCAACCTATCTGATCCTCTGAGGTTATAAACCTCAGAGGATCAGATAAGTTGAAGCCAAAACTGAAACGAAACCGTTCTTTTGCATGCCATTTGGGTCTGAGTGTGATTCACCAATCAGGTTAGTTGTAAAGGACAGTTGTGATTTAGTTCTGCCTTTAACCTATCTGAACCTCTGAGGTTTCAGATAGGTTGAAAGCACAAAGGAATCACAGCCGTTCTTTTGCATGTCATTTGGACCAAAGTAAGTCGGGCTGAGCGTAACTGATAGTTGGGACTCAGTATGCATTAAATTTTTATTTTAATTGTTTTCTATGGGTGATTTTTTCGGTTATTAAAATTTATATGAATTATAAACGCATATAAAATATAAATAAAAAATATTAACTTATTTTGTCGTGTCCCTATCGTACCCGTATCCACTTTTTTTAGTATTTGTCGTGTCATCGTACACGTGTCATGTCGTACAAGTGTCTCCGTACCAGTGTCAGTTCTTCTTAGGTTCCACAACAAGGATGAGGATGAGACTAGCGATGTAAGTAGGCAAATTGGCATTTCACCGATGCACGCATGTATGTTTACCATTGCCCTCAACACTAATCGCGGATGATAATTACTAATAAAACAAGAAAACATACAAAAGAATTACTCGACTAGAAGGTAACCAACATTATAGCCCAAAAAACTGGACTTCTTGAAGATCTATCATATCAAGCCATGAATATTGACTGTATGGTTCAATTATGGGGTTTGCACCACCTCATGCCGTAAAAAGTTAATCTCTCGCAACAAGCCAACAAAGCATCAAAATTATATTGGCTAGCATAGGTATGCCATTGTGGACTATTAGCATACCGTTAATACACCACAACATAGAGCGACGCACCAAAACAAATAACGTTGGTCATAAAAAAAAATTTGGTTCTATTTTCAGCTCACATGCTTATTTTGGAGCTATAATCTCCTTATTGATACCTCCTTTCTTTTAGTTTCCACCGCCTTCATAAATATTCGAAAGTTATCCAAATTGGTATTTTAAAAGGGGGTAGTTGGTGAGCGTTCCCCGACAAGAGAACACTTAAATGTATAAGACAAATAAATGTTATGGACGAAACGCCCTCACAGCATTTAAAATTTTCTTTTGAATATCTCTTTGAACTTAACCGAACCTTTGTTGGAGTTGGCCCCTGCCAACAAACCGAACCTAAACCTAAACCCAAGATCTATAGGCCATGGGATGTGAAACCTATACATAGGAATTCTAAACCTAACCTAACCGAACTGATGCAGGAAAGCCGTCGATCGTCGTCGCAAGAGATAGGAAGAAAGAAGAAGATAAAAGGGGGGGCCTCACACCCTTGGCCTCTCGCCAAATCCGATCTCACATCGGCATTGAGCCTCTCGCTCGCTCTCCTCTCACAGGGGAACTCGTGGCAAACGCACACAATTTTTTTTTCATTCAATCATTCAGTGCCTTACAAGAGGAGATTAGGTCTCCTTAAATAACCAAAATAGAGATAAATGCAGTCCCTTATAATTTGGGCTCACAATCTTCCAAATCTCAACTTCCCATCATAATTTAAATTACCAAATCTTATCTAATTAACTTCCTAATATAAAAGATTTGAATCTATTCAAATCTTACCTAAAAATCAGGTTTTAAAATAACCATAACTAATAAATCCGAAATATGCTATTTTCGGATTAAAATAATATTTTCGGAATGAAATTAATATTTTATTCCGAAATTAATATTTTATTTCGAAAATACTAATTTCATGGATTATTAATCCGAAAATGATTATTTATTCCTATTCAAGTTTCGAGATGCGTGCAAGTCTCGAAACGTGTGCTCGTCGAATCTGCTCCCGCATCAAACTCCTCAGCTACGAAAGAACTCGACCTCAAGTTCTGTGAGGCCCAGGCAGGAGGCAAAGTTAGTAGCTGATGGTGAAGACCCTGTAGTGGATGTCGTGCCATCAAATAATTGCTTCTCGGATCCCATACAAGCAGCATGTTGGAGTAGTGGCTGAAGTAGTCCGGTCCGGAGGAAGGCACATACAAGTGAAACTGGAGGAGTACCCGAGCCGAGGGTGGAAGGTCTAACCCGAGGAAGTCAACTGTCGGGACTAGTGTGTTGAAGTCGACACCCGATAACGGCTCTGCAGGAAATGAATGCTCCACTGGAGGCAAAAGCAGAGATAGCAGATCCACTGAAGATGCTGTAGAAAGTGGAGACTCGACCGGCGGTACTGTAGCAGGCAAAAGATCATCGACTGCCGAACTCGGAAACTCGTCCGGATGTGGAATATCCTCAGGAATCTCCATTGGTGGTACCACTGGTGCGGGTGGAGCCGTCGGTGCAGGAAACACAACTGATGGAGGTCCGACTGAGGCTCGGACTTTGCGTCGTTGTATGATCGTAGCCTCTTGCTCAATCTCGCTAATCAGTTGCATCACATCATCAAATCGCTCTTCAGCCGATCCTCCTTGGTGTAGAAACCATTGGACAAAGGGGTCGGTTGGCATACTCAGCTCTCGGGCTCGATCCGTGATGCGCCAAACATAAATAAAATCACTGGATGTGGAAGGGTATAGTATAAGACCCAATGACTTTACCCAATCCATAAGTTGTGCAAAGAGGGCAGTCTGATGGAACATGACGATCAGGGGCAGAGTCGTAATTCTGTAGTGTTGGGATGACTGGATGGAGGCACAGAGGGCACGACTGGATCGGTTTCGCAAAATCGTTAAAGTTTGGTATTTTGTCCGACCAATTCCGACAACCGGTTTAAAAGTTATGGCCCAACGAAGTTGTCGGGTCTGAATTGACTATTCGGGTTGGATCCGAATTCAAACGGTTTCAACAATTAAAGTGAAGGGGCTGTTTTTGGTTTGTCTAACAATGGGATTAATTGACACCTTTGGATGGGTATCTAAGGGTGTGGGTGAGGGGTAAAGTGGTCAAAGAAATGGATTAAAGGTGTGATGATTTAGGGTTGTTTTGGGTTGAGCCGTTCAAGTATTTGGGGAACCAAGTACTGGTAGGTGCAAGGAGGGGAGGTGGCGTCCAGCACATGGAAGGCAAGCAAAGGTAGCAACAGCATAAGGTAAGATTTCTTTCCCTTTTTTTTCTAACTTTCCTTTTTCTTTTCTTCTTTCTTTCCCCCCTTTTTTTTTTTGTTTCCTTTTCTGATTCCCTCACAGATCTGACGAGAACCTTTTTTTTTTTTCACAGATTAGCAAAAACGGGTAAAAACGTACTAGTGACGGGCTGAGGTGGGGCTGATCGCGGGGACGGCGGAGTTGCGCGAGAGGCCGGATCAGATCCAGGAGGAGCCGGTCGGTGGTTGAAGGTGACAGACTGGGGTTGCAAGGGGGTGACCCGGAGGTCGGGCAGCGGCGGATCTCAACTTGACGAGGCTCGGACGACGGCGGCAGTGACTGGGCTGCACGACGAGGGTCGGGCCGAGCGAGTCGGGGCCACAGGGCTTGTGAATCGGGGCTGATGGTGATGTCGATGTTGATGGTTGCCGGTGATGACGAGCCTCGAATGACACCGCGGATCATCCGACGGAAGCGGAATCCGTCGAAACCCGCTCTGATACCAAATTTGATGCAGGAAAGCCGTCGATCGTCGTCGCAAGAGATAGGAAGAAAGAAGAAGATAAAAGGGGGGGCCTCACACCCTTGGCCTCTCGCCAAATCCGATCTCACATCGGCATTGAGCCTCTCGCTCGCTCTCCTCTCACAGGGGAACTCGTGGCAAACGCACACAATTTTTTTTTCATTCAATCATTCAGTGCCTTACAAGAGGAGATTAGGTCTCCTTAAATAACCAAAATATAGATAAATGCAGTCCCTTATAATTTGGGCTCACAATCTTCCAAATCTCAACTTCCCATCATAATTTAAATTACCAAATCTTATCTAATTAACTTCCTAATATAAAAGATTTGAATCTATTCAAATCTTACCTAAAAATCAGGTTTTAAAATAACCATAACTAATAAATCCGAAATATGCTATTTTCGGATTAAAATAATATTTTCGGAATGAAATTAATATTTTATTCCGAAATTAATATTTTATTTCGAAAATACTAATTTCATGGATTATTAATCCGAAAATGATTATTTATTCCTATTCAAGTTTCGAGATGCGTGCAAGTCTCGAAACGTGTGCTCGTCGAATCTGCTCCCGCATCACGAACCCCTCCAGCCCCTCTGATCCTTCTCGTCTCCGTAGCTAGCCACCACCAAGGCGGTGACGACTAGCAGCTACACCTCGAGATCGTGCCCACTGTCGTCGCCATTGCCACCTCTGTTGCTCTCACCGAAGATCGCCATGGCTACTGATGCTTGAAGCCGGAGATGGGAGTAGTAGGCATTTTTGGGTTTCTGATGAAAATCAATAACCTTCAGTTAACATAAAAGTTTCACTGTCCTACACCTTCGAGATCTGTTCTATTCGGGATTAATCACCAATTAACCCTTCTAAAAGTTATCTTATTTTTACTTATGGTGTGGTGAGGTCCACCAACTCCACACCTATTTCCTCCAATAAATGGTTAATGATCGTTTAAGTATTTTGATGTACTTGGTTCAGTAAATATAAGACGGACGCACAATAAGACAAAAAAAGGTATATATGTCGAACAAAAAGAACCCAATAGGATGATCAAGTCTCTTTCTTAATCTTATGTTGGGCTCCACATAAAGAGAGAACAACCATCAAATGCTCTTCTTTTCCTAAATCCATGCGCCTTTATTCCATCAGTATGATATCCCATGGATTCCTATCCATTGGATTTTTCAAGCACCAATCCTTTCCCTCCGTCTGTTAAAGCCACTTTTCCCCCTCTTATTGTCGGCAATTGGAGCCTAAAGAACATAATCGTCCCCTTGAGAGCACCATAATGGGACTTTTGGAAAAATTGGGAACTTGTGAGTCCATCTTTCAACACTCCCATGCTCTCTTATGGTTTCCCCTAATCTTCTATCTTGGTTTTCCTATTAATCGCCATTTTTATCTCTCCTAATCTTCTACCTTTGTTTTCTTTTTTATCGCCTCCACCCTTTAGTCCCAAAGACTTGGTCGTCGTGAATTGAGCACTTGAAGGACTTTTAAGGAGCTTTCCAGAGAAAACACTTCCACAAAATATACACTGAAGGGTTCCTTTAACCTATAAAAACCACAATCAAGTGGCCCAAAGAGAAATTATTTCCCATTTTCAGCGTCTCTTTCGTGTTCTTCTAGATCCACCATATTACTTATTTCCTCACCTTTCACTCCAAATTATCACGAATCTATAACCTAATAACTTTTGCAAAATTTCATACTAATTGCAGTGTCGATATGTTTGTTTGTATCATAATTCCGAGAACATCATTTTTTGGCCTCACTTAACTTGTGGTTTTTTCATTAACAATCAATTCTGTTGATATAAATTAGTTCCCGCAACTTAATTGCTTGACTATAAACAATTTCTACCTAATTGACATTGATGGTAGATTAAGCATCTGACTGTACCGTATCAAGATCAAGGTTTAAAATCAAGGTATCTGTTGGCCCCGAGCAGGTATGTACCGGCCGATACGGACCGATACCGGTTGAGGAAAAAAACCCAAAAAAAATTAAAAAAAAAAAATTAACCACACATACCAGTACGGGACAGGTATCGGGATCAGATGCAGTACCGGTCTCGAACCGGCCAAAACCGGTACGTACCGGTATCGGCCAAGATTTAAAACCCTGATCGAGATCGAGGGAATGCAATGAAAGATTAATACATATATCAGTTGACAAGAAAATAGAGTTTTTCAAAGAGATGATAAAAGGGCTCAGAAGAAATAATGAGAGAAAATCAGATTGAAAGAGAGAATTAGAGAGGTTGAGAGATGAAGTTAGTACAGATGAAAGAGATCCCAGGGAGGGGGTCAATTAAGTTTTCTTTAGAGGAGAGAGAGTGTATTCACATGGAAGAGAAGAAGAGCGGGAGAGAGGAAGAGGGAAAAGACTACGAGGGGAAGTGAGATCAGAGAAAAAGAGATGAAGAGAGAAACAGATTAAATAATGGAAAATGAAGAGAGAGAGAGAGAGAGAGAGAGAGAGAGAGAGATATGAAGGGAGCCGGTCGGCCACCGCTGTCCAGCCACCGGAGTGGCCCACCGGCCACCGCTGGTAACGCTGGAGAGGAGGAGGGGGACCTCGTATGCATGGCCACCCCACACAAACCAACAAACGCTGCTACCACCTGAGCACCCAGCAGAGAGAAGGAAAGGGAGAGGGAAGAGAGAGGAGTAGAGGAAGGAGAGAAGGGAGGAGGAGGAGGAATAGAGGAAGGAGAGAGCAGGACAGAAGGAAGAAAGAAAAAGCCTACCTCGACGGAAGTTTCCGCCGGATCGCACCACCACTCGCCGGAGCACGCAAGTCAGGAGAAATCGAGGGAGAAGATGTGGCTAGGGTTTTCTCGGGCTCCAGATCAGGATGAAGAGTGGGGGGGATGACCGACGTTTTATTGAAGAATAGAGCATTTCTGACCATCCGATTGTCCATCGAATGGGTGGGAACAGAAGATCAGTTCTCCAATCAGCCTTAAACATCTGTCTAACTTCGGACGATCACAAACTTTTGGTCCAAGCCTGACAAGAGGTTGTCGGAATTTTTTTTGGGCAATTTTATTTATACAGCAAAACTACCTCACATTAGGGCTGCAACTTGGGCGGGCCAACCCAAGTTCAATCCGATTTTTCGTGGATGTGGATTAGAATTTTACCATTCCAAATCGGACCTGGGTTCAAAATTTTTAACCCGACTTGAATTCGGATTGGACATGAGTAGGGGTATCGGGCAACCCAAACCCAACCCCTATATTCAATATCTATATAACAAGGGACGTCGGTTTGTACTGACTAGACAAAACGGAACATACTGACTAGACAACAAAAACACCTCTCTCTCTCTCTCTCTCTCTCTCTCTCTCTCTCTCCACAAAATACATCCATAAATATAACCTTTTTTCATTTCTCTCCCGCCCATTACAACCGGAATGCATGCACCCGTGTCATCCGCACCCCCTTTATCTCTCTAACTTATCCGAGATTTCTTACTTTCTCTCTCTATATTTTCTTCCATATATCTCTATTAGTTTCTCTCTAAATCTCTTTAAATTTCTTCCTATCTAATCAAATCCCAACTGAAATCCCCTCTCCAAATTTTCTCGGAATTCATCTCAATCCCACCATGCATGCTCTCACAGTCTCACGTCCTCTTCAACCAAACCAATCCCAACCCCAACAATCCCGAGACCCAACTGAACCCATCCTATTCTCACCCTTGCACCTATCACAACCGTCCCTCTCATCCCTTGAACCAGCTCATCAAAATAAAAATAAAAAAAACCATGCAAACAACCCCCCCCCCCCCCCCTCTTTCAACTACACATGCTTCACCCTCTCAGTGCTCTCACCTGAGATCCCCTCCTCCTTTCCAGAACAAACTCAAGCTTCACGTGACCCCTGCACAAAACACAATTGTCCCTTCCAGAAACAAGTTGACTAGACAATAATAATAAGCTGACTAGACAAAAATGAGGAGGTATATTCGCTAATTGCAAGCAAAGTTCTTGATTTGCTGTGATGGTGTTTTTTGGGTTATTATTGTCTTATAATTCTATTTTATTTTTTGGTTAAATTGATATGTGATAAATGAGGAGGTTTAATTTAAAATAAAGTTTTTTTTTATAGTTCAAACAAAGTTTTTCAAATACTAATTTTGATCAATGAGGAGGTTCTTGCTTTGACCGGTGGTTTTGTTGAGGTTGCCAGTCCACCGGGGAAGGGCAGTTGGAGCTGGGTGTTACTGCCGAAGGCGGTCGCTTAGGTGGCAACAGTTTGGGGATATTTTTCTCTAGCTCGTACGCTCGTCCTGCAAGACAGAGAAAGCGTGAGAACGGCTGGCTCCCTAAGAAGCACAGACCATCCGACGCTCAAGTCAGACCAAACTTAAGCAAGCGATAGCTCTAGTGATTGGAAAGGGTCAAGGTTTCTCAGTTTCGAACCTGTACTTTAGAGCCGAGGGTTGTACCTTTATAGACTTTCTGCAGGCCACCAGAGGTTGACACGTGGCGGCTTCTTCCCGCACCTTCTACGCCCCCATGTGTCAGCCCACATTGGTCTAATGGCCTTTGTCGTTTAGCCTGTCAGGCGGTGGTAAGAGGGGGATGCATCGGTCTTGTCTTTGCCAGGTGGAGATTCTTGAAAGCTCTAGTCTGGGAGGTTCTAGACTGACTCTGGCCAACTCATGTGGCTCGCAGTCGTCCATGTAGTTCGACGGGGGTGGTGACACCTGCCGGCTCGGTACCGCCTTACTGTTGGCGACCTCTGTGGGAAAGAGGGTGGACTCATTGGTCGGCGCGTGATTGGGCAAGCTTCTGGCCACGAGAGAGGGGACCTTCAGAAACTCTCATACTATCAACAGGCGAACTCTTTGGCCGTTGCGTGATTGGGCGAGCTCCTGAGCGAGCTGGGGGTGTTGGGTCTTCTGAGGGGTTCTCTGAATTCTACTAGGAGAGATCTCTTCCGTGGGCGAGCCAATCGCGTGCGGACAGAGGGAGCTCCCTGGCGAGCTGTTGGATACTGGCGGTGATGGGGGTATTCTTCCCAAATAGCAAGTTGCGTAGAGAGCTTTGACTCGCAGTACCTCATGAATGAGGCCTCGAGGAAGATGCTGTTCTGTCCAAGGGATGCAACGATCCGCTACTAAGCTTCGGGTGGGCTACGAGCACCAGCCGAGGGGCAACCTCGCCCGCGTGCAAGCTGATCGCATGCGACCAGTGTCAACCCCGAGTAGGCTGTGAGCCACGAACCGCTACTGTAAGCTCCGGGCGGGCTATGAGCACCAGCTGCGGGGCAACCTCTTCCGCGTGCGAGCTGGTCGTATGCGGCCAGGGTCAGCCCCGGGCAGGCTGTTAGCCACGAACAGCTATTGTAAGCTCCGGGCGGGCTATGAGCACCAGCCGCGGGACGACCTCTTCCACGTGCGAGCTGATCGCATGCGGCCAATGTCAGCCCCGGGCGAGCTGGTCGCATATGGTCAGGGTCAGTCCCGGGTGGGCTGTGAGCCACGAACCGCTACTGTAAGCTCCGGGCAGGCTACGAGCACCAGCCGCGGGGCGACCTCTTTCGCGTGCGAGTTGGTCGCATGCGGCCAGGGTCTGCTCCGGGGGGGCTATGAACCACGAACCACTACTGTAAACTCCGGGCAGGCTACAAGCACCAGCCACGGGGCGACCTTTTCCGCGTGCGAGCTGGTCGCATGCGGCCAGGGTCTGCTTCGGGTGGGCTGTGAGCCACGAACCACTACTGTAAACTCCGGGCGGGCTACGAGCACCAGCCGCAGAGCGACCTCTTCTGCGTGCGAGCATGTCGCATATGGCCAGAGTCAGCTTCAGACAGGCTGTGAAGATCCAATCACAGGCAGCTTCTTCTGCTGGCGATCTAGTTGCGGCAGCTAGGGCAAGCTATCTAGAAGTGTTCTTTGAATTCCAAGACATATCCTGGTCATAAGGCTACCTACCCAAAAATTCTGGTTGATCTCGAGTCTCAAACCCACTCCCGGGGGGGCTTCCTGCTTCGATCACCCAAGGTCTCCCTGGGCGTGTTCCAAGACAAGGGTGACCTCCCTGGGCACGTCTGTCGTCTTGTTGTGTTCTTTTTCCTGCTACTACCATGTGGACGACGAGCCGGTAAAAATTTTGGCACCCCCTCATGAGGGGGTAGTCAGGCGCAGCTTCGTTCTCTCAGGAGCCCAACGAGGTCGTCCATATAGACCAATTTGATCCTTCCGTTTGCTCACTAACTCCAGCTAAACTGCATTCCATTCTGTGAAGTCGGCTATAAGGTGTGACATCATGCCGCATATGGTATCTTCATCGCGCCTGCCTGTGATATCACCAGGTCGCCAATGAGCTATGCTGCGTGGCATCAGGTCGCGTAAGATGTCTCCATCGTATTTGTTCGTGATGTCACCAGGTCGCTCAACGAGCAAAATTGCATGGCACCATGCCGTGTAAGGTGTCTCCTCCGCATCTGCCCATGATGTCACCAGGTCACTCAACGAGCTAAGCTGTATGGCATTAGGCCGTGCGAGGTGTCTCCATCGCATCTATCTGTGATGTCACCAAGTTACTCAACAAGCTAACTTGCGTGGCACCAGGCTGCGTAAGGTGTCTCCGTCGTGTCTGCCCGTGATGTCACCAGGTCACTCACTGAGCTAACCTGCGTGGCACCAGGCCGCGTAAGGTATCTCCGCCGTGTTTGCTCGTGATGTCACCAGGTCGCTCAACGAGCTAAGTTGCGTGGCATCAGGTCGCATAAGGTATCTCCATCGCGTCTGCCCGTGATGTTACCAGGTCACTCAACGAGCAAAATTGCATGGCACCAGACCGCGTGAGGTGTCTCCGCCACGTCTGCCCGTGATGTCACCAGGTCGCTCAACGAGCTAAGCTGTGTGGCATCAGGCTGCGTGAGGTGTCTCCATCGCGTCTACCCGTGATGTCACTAGATCACTCAACAAGCTAACCTGCATGGCACCAAGCCACGTAAGATGTCTCCATCGCGTCTGCCCGTGATCTCACCAGGTCGCTCAACGAGCAAAACTGCATGGCAGCAGGCCGCATAAGGTGTCTCCGCCGTGTCTGCCCGTGATGTCACCAGGTCGCTCAATAAGTTATGCTGTGTGGCATCAAGTCGCGCGTCTCCATCGCTTCTACCCGTGATGTCACCAGGTCGCTTAACGAGCAAAACTGTGTGTCACCATGCCGTGTAAGGTGTCTCCATCGCGTCTGCCCGTGATGTCACTAGATCGCTCAACGAGTAAAACTGTGTGGCACCAAGCCGTGTGAGGTGTCTTTGCCACGTTTGCCCGTGATGTCACCAGGTCACTCAATGAGCTAAGCTCCGTGGTATCAGGCCACATAAGGTTTCTCTATCGTGTCTGCCCGTGATGTTATCAGGTCGCTCAACGAGCTAACCTGCGTGGCGCGCACCAGGCCGCGAAGGTATCTCCATCGCGTCTGCCCGTGATCTCACCAGGTCGCTCAACGAGCAAAACTGCATGGCACCAGAACACGTGAGGTGTCTCCACCGCGTCTGCCCGTGATGTCACCAGATCGCTCAATGAGCTATGCTGTGTGGCATCAGGTTACGTAAGGCATCTCTATCATGTCTTCCCGTGATGTCTCTAGGTCGCTCAACGAGTAAAACTACGTGGTACTAGACTGCGTAAGGTATCTCCATCGCATCTGCCCGTGATGTCACCAGGTCGCTCAACGAGCTAACCTGTGTGGCACCAGACTGCGTAAGGTGTCTCCATCGCGTCTGCCCATGATGTCACCAACTAGCTTAACGAGAAAAATTTTGTGGTACCAGGTCGCGTGTGTTGTTTCCCCAATGATCCGAGGACCATACCCCGGATGAGGTAGCTAAATTGATAAAAAAAAATAAACGATATCGCAAAAAGATCGATCTACATGAAAATCCGACATGTGCGAAATGGTAGGGCCCTATAGCTCGGAAAAGATTACAAATCGATAGAAATTAAATCAAAACAGAGCGTAAGGGCCAAATGATGGAAGTTCGACAAGCGATAAAAGAATCAAAAGCTAGTTACCCCCTGTCCGGTTAAGGATCCTCAGAACCCCGGTTTTGCTTATCAAGTCCATATGACAGCGGACAGTGCCCTTGCTGTTAGAATTGGTGAGGTCTACAGCTTGTAAAAACCTATAGTTTAGCTATGTACGGTTGATAGTATAGGATTGCATATTGGTACGTACCTTAGTACGTGTTCTGATTACAGAACAGAGAGCCATGGCTATATGGTAATCCACTTGAGTGGGAGACTCAAGGGACTGGTCCCATATAACCTAAATACGTTCACAGCTCTGATGAGGGTTGGTCGCCCTATCAGGATAAGCTGTTGGGATGACAGAGCGTGGGTATCTCCACCACGGTCATTACCAGGCACATTGTATGTGGCCGAACGGAACCAACACGGTGCACAGATCGATGAGCAGACATCGGTGTACTAAGTCGTGTTTCTGCTTAGGGTAAAACGGTCCTAAACCCTGAGGAGCCATGTCTGGTGGACTAACCAGTTGTGTGGTGCTTTGGCGCACCAATGTGTGAGGATCCGGATGCAGTGATCCAAAACCACGATGTACTGGGTTACCCGGCTGGCGTTGTATCAGCATGGCACTCCTGCAGGCTATCCACACCCCTAACGGAAGGTGCGTTCCTTGGTCTGATCTACGTTATTTTAAACCCTGGCCAGGTGGTCATCAGTTGGACTGGTGACAGATTCGGTTGCTCGTAAGAGTAATCGGAGGTACGATGTATGTGGTTAACCTGGAAGGAACCGAGTCACATAAGCACTCGAGTCTGACGGTATTCTCCACCGCTCGAGTTGCGTCATGGCACCAGATGGAGGGACAACGCGTTTACCATACTAAGCGGAGAGCAGGGGTATGAGGAAGAATATAGTAAGTCCGGGGGAATTGGAGTGCAGCCTGCGTCGTACTCTGGGTGGCTACGCAGGTTAACTCAGACTTAGAGGATCGATGGTACACTCGGGTAGTGTGTATATCGAGTCTAAGTTGAAAGCCATGAACCCTGGTCCCTGAAGGTTCCACCTTATCGACATTATGTACGGTTCTTATACCATCTCATCGAAACATAGAACGTAGTTAGAGGAAGCTAGAAGTCCAAGCATACGCTCCATGAGTGCTTTGCACTAGTGCACGGTAGATGCGTAGCTACGTGTGTGCACTAAGGGGTAACCCTAGGTTAGTACAGAGATGCATGTAGCAATTCCTTACCATAAGTGGACTTTGCCACATGGGTGCGATGCACCGGGACATGTTGCGAGTTGACTAGTTGACTTCACTAAGGGCACCCTATGGGAGCCTCAGAGGATAGTGAAATCATTGGTGCACTTCACTTATATGTGCCTTGCAAAGTCTCGTACACGAGAAACGGCCAACTAGTGACATAAGGGCGTTTTGGTCATACCATGCGTCACTATGTACTAAGGGGGCCGACCCTAAGTGTTGAGAAACTGGTCAAGGCCAGCCCCATTGGTTTCAGGAGGTTGTTGCCTCTGATGAAAGGGTCGATCATGAGGCACAGAAAATGGGCTACTTTTGACCGTTTTCAAAACCAAGGAAAAGATAGAGATAAAAGAAGAGATATATAGGGAGAGGTTTGAATCAGTCAATCCTATCCGTACTAGGCTTATCCATAAGGATAAGGCCGGCCCTATATAAGGAAAGGGGAGAGGGGGGGTCGGCCAATGCATGTTGCAAACCATAGGGGACCGGCCTAGCTATGGGGAAACCCTAGCCGCTCCCTCTTCTCTATTCTCTTCTCTTCTCTCGTCTCTCTCTCCCTCGCTTGCGTCATTAGATGGTGACTCGTCTTCGTCGTGTGGTGTTTCGTAGAAGGAGAAAGCTCATCGTATGGAGGCACTCAGAGATTCATCGACGAGGTGTCGTGCATCGTGTGAGATCGGGTGAACTAGAAGGGCATCTCCCGCAACCTTTTGCTGTCCAGAATCTGTACAGAAAATCAGTGTTGTATCTATGATTCTGGGAGCTACGGAAGTCCAAACAAGGTGAAACTTGTTTCAAAAGTTGCGTCTCGAAGTTGGCTACCTGCAGTCCAAATTTTAGCCTAATCGGAGTTCATAAAAAAACGTTATGGCTGTCGCACCAAAGCTATATCGAGCAGATCCGAGCCCGTCTCTATCGACAAAGAAGAAATTTGTCGCGGTGAAAGAATCCGCACGCAGGTATGATCTCTAACATGTAGATCTAGTATAGATAGAACATGCATACATGTTAGATTGTTCTTTCGTGTTAGATCGTCGTTAGGGGTTCGCGTATTTGCCATGCTAGATTCATACACGCATATGTAGATCGTTTCGATGAAATTTTTTGATATGTAACGCACACCGCTCATGGTCTTCGGACCGTCACTTTGCTTCCGCTGCGGGCCTCTACCATGGATTCATTTCCAATAATTGGTATCAGAGCACGCTAGTGGTGTGTGTTTCATATTTTTCATGAAACCGTCATGTGCGCGCATGAATAGTATGTGCCGCCATCGGGGTTCTACGAGTAGATCATGCATACTATATTTTGTATGTTCTATGAATTGTTCTTGCAGGACGCCGCTTCTAAAATTAATCTAGATTTGTAATTGCTTGCTACCGGGGGTCGGACCCCGTGTTAGCGAATATTGTCTGGATGTTTTTTCTTCTATGTGTGGATAGGTTTTAGAGCCATAGTCGGGCAAGTGGTGGAAGTTGACCACCCTTGATTCCCAGGCTTGTTGTTATGTTTGTTTTCCTTTTCGTTCTAGGAAATTATGTACGAGCGAGCACTTGCTCGAAGCGTACTAGAGCTTTTTCGGTTACAGATTGAAGAGGAGGACTTGCCGTGGAGATCCACCACCGGGAGGACGAGCGAAACCTAGGAGGACCATGGCGATCCGGTGAAGCATACACGTTGACGGCAAAGGGCTAAAGCATCAGGAGATCGTATACAGAGGCTAGTACCGGATCGAGGAGCCTTGCGAAGGAGACAAAGAGCCTACGCTGTGCCAGTCAGGTTCAGGGGTCGGACCCTGAACTTGATTCAGTTGTGTGGTTGTTTCTTTCTACTGTTCTTTATATTTATGTAGAGAACCCCGATACAATAATTTGATTATCTGTGTTAGATGGATGTCATTTCCCCTCGGGTCCTAGCAACCTTATTAGGATAGGATTCTACTAGTGACGCCTATTATTTAATTGACCCTTGATGATAGCATAAATTCCTCACATTTGCTTATGCCACCATTAGGTCAACACCTGATTAGTTGGGTGTGCCTATTTGGCCAGCATCGAAATCTAGAATGAGTTGGAATTCTACTATGACATCATTCGTCAAATTTATAAGCAAGGCGTCATGGTAGTGGAAGACCTTTCCTGTCAGTCTGACTTTAGGCTAAGCTCTAGAGCATTAGCGTGATAGCTAGGTTTGTAAAGCATCGATGTTCTTGGGATATGTAATGTGACCCTTGAGTGGAGAAATCCACTTGAGGCAGGGACAATGTTTCGCGAAAGGCTTGAAGCGCTAGTGGGAGCACGGTATGACCAAGGTCTAGTGTGTAGGTTGTTGTGACCTTAGTATACACTCATACTTGCATAAAATAACCCTCAAATTTAATAAGGGATGCAATAGAGGACTTTTAGAGATCCTCTAGCCTCCACGGCCAATCACTTTGTGCTCGGGTGGGAGGGCATAACTCAACAACCCCCTCGGGTGAGAGCTGTGTTTTTTTTATGCCAAGCAACTTAGTGATCTACCTCTGGATAGGGCGATTACAGCGCCAAGGGTTCAGGTTTTTACTCACCCTCGTGTGGGCCGTTAGAACTTCCATTCCGTAATTGCCTAGGCTCGTGGTTAAGCATCCGAAGTACACGTAAGGTATTCGTTGCGAAGACAATGGTGATCACGTGGTACTGGCCAAAAGATAACCATGGTTCATCAAAGCCCTTAGTTGGCAGATTTGGATAGGGTCAAGGGAAAGGCCCGTGTAAGCGGAAGACCTGCACACTGCTCCCTCGGACAGGTGTAGCCGATTCCGATATCTTATATACATGGTTAATTAATCCATAGAGGTGTCTTCGCTGTGAGGGTAGCGCTGACATTTGAATATAATTAGCTTGTTTTAAAAATCCATAAAATAAGTCTTCCTGCATTTGTTTTTCATTCAACCATATAGTTCCCCTATCCGCTATCCCATAAGAGAACTAGTTATCGGGTCTCTAACTACGTAGAGCGGAAGCGCTTTCTTTAGCTTATGCATAGGGTAGTAAACGTACATTGGCTTCCAATCTAAATATCCCTGTATTAGACCTAACCGAGTCCAGATATAACTAGGGCACTAACTATGGCATATGATGACTAGCGAGAATTTGAGGAGATGTGCAAGTTCTGTGCCATAGCAAACTTGCGGACAACTCTTTAGAAGCGAGTCAAAGATATGCCAGGTCTTCTCTAAAAAAGTTTAACTTGCATTAGATGTCTGGTAGGCGAAGTCGCTAGACTCATCGCTTATCCACCAAGATACTTGTCGGTATCGAGATTCAGTGGGTATGCATGTTCAGGAACACATCTTTGAGTTCCAGATCGAACTAGATTCCAAAGACATGGTGCTAGATGACGAGGTGGTGGAAGACCTCTGTCTTGCATCCTTGTCTGGAACCTTCGAAGGTGTTGTCAGAGACTTTAGCTTTAACAAGCTAGAGATGACAAACGCAGATCTTCTAAGGAGATTTCTAAGAGACAAAGGATATGATCAAGATTAAAGGCAAAGCCTTTAGTGCTTAACCTAGGTCTTCTTTAGAAGGACCAAAGGGAGTAACTTATAAAAGATCAAAAATTATTCTAGTGTAGAAACTGGTATGGACTCCTAAGTCTGGTAACGCTAAGGACGGAAGTATTTCCGCTTTGGCAAGTATAGGGGATATTTCAAGATAGTGTATGGCCTCAGGATGTTAGGAGTTGAGTCGCTATCTAGTAGCAGTTCTTATGCTTCTTGGAATGTAGACTTCAGATCTACAGAGATTCAAGGAAAGCAGAAGGCTACTTTATAGTAAAGTAATCCTAACATAGGTACTGATGCCATAAGCCGCTGCGGAAGCTGTTAGATATGATTGTCTTAGTTTTTCCGAAACACGGATTTTGATTTTTAGAGATATAGTTCTGTTTCCTCCTTGGTAAATAAAGTTATTAGTTTTAGATAACACCGTAGGTGTGTATCTTAAACTAAATAGATAGCTTCATTACTAGAGGAATAGATTAGAATAATCTCTTTGTATTTACTCCTAATTCGGAAATAGATTTCATGACAGCTGCAACGTCTAATTGAAAGTCATTTAAATCCTTCGGAGAAGCTATCCCATTTGTGACCTCTCTAATTTAGGTATTCTGCCTTAGATAAATTCAGAGATAAAAGAAGGCCAGGTTTCTGTTCACAGATTCATCGGAGATCCTTCTAACCTATGAGTGTAATCTAGAAGGCAGAATAACTAAAAGAGCCATGAACGTATGGGAGTTAGTTAATTTTGATGTCTATGGTTCCAAGAGCGTCCAGACGATAGGAGTCTCTTCGATTTAATCGAGGGAATGAGAACCTATCGGATGTGTTCCATAGGATCCTGAGGGAGCATGAGATTATCTATCAGTTAAATGCTCCAAGGATGACATGTCAGAATAAAATCTCCGAGAGAAGGAATCGGACTCTGTTTGACATGGTCCGTAGTATGATGAATATTGCCAAGTGTACTACCTACCTTTTGATGGGGTTGTACCTTAAAACAGTAGCTTATATCTGAAACTATCTCTCATCTAGATAAGTGCCTCAGACCTAGAGAGAGCTATGGTCTAAGCGAAAGCTGACACTATAGTGTCTCGAGATATAGGGTTGTCCTGCACTTGTGCAAAAGGACAAAAGGGATGAGATGGAGATGTAGTTCCAGATATATCTGTTTATAGGTTACCCTTAGGAGGCATAAGGTAGACTGTTATATGATCTTAATGTTTAGAAGGTAATCGTTTCTACGAACACCATCTACCTAGACTAAGATTATATTATAGACCATAAGTTTATCAGTAAGGTAGTTCTGGGTGAACTACTGAGTACTGGTAGAGAGTGCGCATCTGAAAACGTAGTGGGAGTAGATGATACAAGAAACTAGTATACCAGACACTGTAGAAACAATTCACTTTTGTACTACCACCACCTCGTCGTTGTGGGACCATCAGAGCTCCTGAAAGATACTATGGATAAACTTCGATAGTTAATCCAGAGTTTCAGGAGGATGATCCCTAGAGCTACGAAGAAGTAGTGGGAGCTTCCTTTGTACCACCACCACCTCGTCGTTGTGGGACCATCAGAGCTCCTGAAAGATACTATGGAGAAACTTCGATAGTTAATACAGAGTTTCAGGAGGATGGTCCCTAGAGCTACGAAGAAGTAGTGGGAGCTTCCGACAGCTCTGACTGACAAAAGACCATGGAGGCAAATTTACATCAATGTCCCTTGGAACATTCTTGGCACTTATAACACTATTACCCTTTAGGGTGTAGGAGGTGTATAAGAAGAGCACCCGGTTAAGACTTAAGTAGCTAGATTAGTTACTAAATGAGAAGGGATTGACTATGTCAAAACCATCTCACTGGTAGCTATGCCTAAGTCTATTTCGGATCCTCTTAAATCCATCACAACCCATTATAGTTGGGAGATCTGGTAGATGGATGTCAAGACAGTTATTCCCTAACATGAATTTAGAAAGGACATATGGATGATGCAGCCCCAGGTTTGTGTCAGTAGGTCAGGAAGATATGGAATACAAGTTGCAACGGCCCATTTATGGAATAATGCAAGTATCCATATTGGAATATCTATTTTGATCAAGGGAATCTGCACACACGGATTTGATCAGAATGATGATAAACCAAGAGGGTACAAGAAAAGTGAAATAGCTACAAGGGTGTATTTAGTACTTTACGTTAACGATATTCTACTGATTGAAAATGACGTAAGAATATTGTTTACGGTAAATGTTTGTAGTTATCACAATTCGATGTGAAAGACCCTAGTGAGGCGAGTTATGTTTTGGGAATCAAGGTAACTCGAGATTACTAGAGCAAGGTTCTCTTGCTGTCACAGGCTACGCATGAAGATAAGATTCTAGCCAGATTCATTTTGCGATGCTAGATATCTATTGCGTAGCAGGATTTATGGGTCGGTTTCAGTCGAACCCGGATCCAAATCACTGAACTAATGTGAAGCATATACTCAGAAATCCTCATTAAGTAAGGATTATGAGTTAGCTTGCACTTCACAGGTCCTGATATCGATTGGACACACAGGATCTGACTTTAGTGTCAGATGTGTGTTCCAGAGAATCGATTTCAGGGATTATTTTTATCTTGGGATTAGAAACGATAGTTGGTAGAGTGTGAAGCAAGTGCATCACAGACTCCACCACAAAGACTGAGCATGTTGTTGCGTGCGAGGTTGTATATCAGGTGGTAAGGCTTTGGAAGTTCTTAGAGAACTTGGGACGCATACCAGAGGCTCAGTTATCTGTTGTTGTAAACAGAATAGCGGTAAACAAGGTCCAAGGAGACTAGGCACCGCCGTGAGGGAAAACCCATCAAGTACAAACTCCACTTGATCTGACAGTTATAGAAGGAAATGCAAGTAGTGGTACTGAGGTGGAATCTACAGACAATGTTGCCAATTCCTTTAGGAAATTCCTGTAAAGGCTTTTGGGCAGTATGTAGAAGCTACAGAGCTCAACACCGTTATTCCTCGTTAGACCTAGTGGGAGATTGTTAGAATTGGTGAGGTCTACAGCTCGTAAAAACCTATAGTTTATCTATGTATGGTTGATAGTATAGGATTGTATATTGATACGTACCTTAGGACATGTTATGATTACATAACAGAGAGCCATGGCTACATGGTAATCCACTTGAGTGGGAGACTCAAGGGACTGGTTCCATGTAACCTAAATACGTTCGCAGCTCTGATGAGGGTTGGTCGCCCTATCAGGATAAGCTGTTGGGATGACAGAGCGTGGGTGTCTCCACCACGGTCATTACCAGGCACAGTGTCTGTGGCCGAACAGAACCAACACGGTGCACAGATCGATGAGCAGACATCGGTGTACTAAGCCGTGTTTCTGCTTAGGGTAAAACAGTCCTAAACCCTGAGGAGCCATGTCTGGTGGACTAACCAGTTGTGTGGTTCTTTGGCGCACCAATGTGTGAGGATCCGGATGCAGTGATCCAAAACCACGGTATACTGGGTTACCCGGCTGGCGTTGCATCAGCGTGACACTCCTGCAGGCTATCCACACCCCTAACGGGAGGTGCATTCCTTGGTCTGATTTACGTCATATTAAACCCTGGCCAGGTGGTCATCAGTTGGACTGGTGACGGATTCGGTTGCTCGTAAGAGTAATCGGAGGTACGATGTATGTGGTCAACCTGGAAGGAACCGAGTCATATGAGCACTCGATTCTGACGGTATTCTCCACCGCTCGAGTTGCGTCATGGCACCAGATGGAGGGACAACAAGTTTACCATACTAAGCACAGAGCAGGGGTATGAGGGAGAACATAGTAAGTCCGGGGGAATTGGAGTGCAGCCTGCGTCACACTCTGGGTGGCTACACAGGTTAACTCAGACTCAGAGGATCGATGGTACACTCAGGTAGTGTGTCAATCGAGTCTAAGTTGAAAGCCATGAACACTGGTCCCTGAAGGTTCCACCTTATCGACATTATGTACAGTTCTTATACCATCTCATCGAAACACAGAACGTAGTTAGAGGAAACAAGAAGTCCAAGCATATGCTCTGTGAGTGCTTTGCACTAGTGCATGGTAGATGCGTAGCTACGTGTGTGCACTAAGGGAAAATCCTAGGTTAGTGCAGAGACGCATGTAGCAATTCCTTGCCATAAGTGGACTTTGCCACATGGGTGCGATGCATTGGGACATGTTGCGAGTTGACTAGTTGATTTCACTAGGGGCACCCTATGGGAACCTCAGAGGATAGTGCAATCACTGGTGCACTTCACTTATGTGTGCCTTGCAAAGTCTCGTACACGAGAAACGGCCAACTAGTGATATAAGAGCGTTTTGCTCATACCATGCATCACTATGTACTAAGGGGGCCGGCCCTAAGTGTTGAGAGACTGGTCAAGGCCGATCCTATTGGTTTCAGGATGTTGTTACCTCCGATGAAAGGGCCGATCATAAGGCACAGAAAATGGGCTAGTTTTGATCATTTTCAAAACCAAGGAAAAGATAGAGATAAAAGAAGAGATATATAGGGAGAGGTTTGAATCAGTCAATCATATCCGTACTAGGCTTATCCATAAGGATAAGGCCGACCCTATATAAGGAAAGGGGAGAGGGGGGGTCGGCCAATGCATGTTGCAAACCATAGGGGGCTGGCCTAGCCATGGGGAAACCCCAGCCGCCCCCTCTCCTCTCTTCTCTCGTCTCTCTCTCCCTCGCTTGTGTCATTAGATGGCGACTCGTCTTCCTCGTATAGTGTTTCATAGAAGGAGAAGACTCGTCGTATGGAGGCACTAATAGATCCATCGACGAGGTGCCATGCATCGTGTGAGATCGGGTGAACTAGAAGGCATCTCCCGCAACCTTTTACTGTCCAGAATCTACACAGAAAATCAGTGTTGTTTCTATGATTCCGAAAGCTACAGAAGTCCAAACGAGGTGAAACTTATTGCAAAAGTTACGTCTCGAAGTTGGATACCTGCAGTCCAAATTTCAGCCCAATCGGGGTTCGGAGCAGAACGTTATGGCTGTCGCACCGAAGCTATGTCGAGCAGATCCGAGCCCGTCTCCATCGATAAAAAAGAAATTTGTCGCGATGAAAAAATCCGCACGCAGGTATGATCTCTAACATGTAGATCTAGCATAGATAGAACATGTATACATGCTAGATTGTTCTTTCGCGCTAGATCGTCGTTAGGGGTTCGCGTATTTGCCATGCTAGATTCATACACGCATATGTAGATCGTTTCGATGAAAATTTTTGATATGTAACGCACACCGCTCACGGTCTTCGGATCTTCACTTTGTTTCCGCTGCAGACCTCTACCATGGATTCATTTCAAACACTTGCCCCTAATCTTCGACGTTAGTGGCTTTCACATTTCTCTTTTGCGACCTCACCATGTTGTCAAGCTTTGAGGATTACCAATAGATTTTCAGGTTGCCTAAATGGATGGTCGCCCATCAGGTCCCCTGAGATCACCCTGGGGTGCTTCCTATCATGACATGTGAATGCGAAAGACCCCGGTCATGTTTAAAGTCCCCTAAACAGCGGATGACCCCGATGATCTCAAGATCGTTCGGGACAGCCACTGAGAACCCCGGTCTTGCTTAAAGTCCGCACGACGACGGACTGTTCTTTGAGGTAGCTGGGTGCGAGCTAATCGTGTGTTCTTGTTGATCACTATCGAGCATAGATTCAAAAAGACTCACTCAGTCCAAAGACCCTCTTTTTCATAAAACTGTCTACAAGAGGGTGCCTACGCGCACGATAGGAGGAGGCTGTTGTTCGGTAATCTTTCCTCGACAATCTAACACCATATCTTCAAGTTTAATGTGTTGCTGGACCAAGGCGAAGAGCTTGACCATATTGCGGGGATCGGAAATGACAATAACGTCATGAAGCTCACCTCCTTTGGAGAGCGCGCTTCGAAAGGCACTCACAGCTTTTCGATCTCGCTAGGCTGAGTCTTCAAGGGCGAGGTAGGTGTTCCAGAATTGCATCGAGAAGCACCGGAGGGTCTCTTGTGCACCCAGGGTGAGACCGAATAGTGATTCGATTCGCTTCGGAGGTTATCAATTGCATCGGTACTGTTCCAGAAACAGCTCGGACAGAGCAGTGAAGCTCGGGATCTGGAGGTAACTTATAAAACCAGTCCAGGGCCGAACCCATCAAGCTACTTGGGAAGGCGCAACACAGAACATGGTCCTGCACCTGAAAAAATAGCAACTTTCGGTAAGCCAACACATAGTCGACTGGATCCTGCGATTTGTCGAGCATGATAAACTTCGAAGGAGTCCAAAGCTGGGAAAAGTCTCCTCGATGTACCTCCCTTATGAGGGGCGAGCTCCCTCCCCGAGCGGCCAGGTCTTCCAAGAGGTCGACGGGCATGGCGGGTAACTTCCAGTGCCCAAAGTGATCCCCCAAGAGTAGTTGCGTAGGTCCCAGGCGGTCTTGCATGTTTCCCCGAGGTTGGACTGCGCCTTCACTACGGTGATGTTCGTAGACGACGTCTCGGCGTCTGCTACATTGCTTCAACGGTGGTAGCCTCGGTGCAGGGAAAGGTTTGTGTGAGGCTATCACCTCACGGGTCTCCACACGGGGTAACACTTCCACCGTGGGTTCCTCCTCACACTGATGGCGCGGGTTACGGTCTCTCCTACGAGACCTTACCTCTGGCTCATTAGACCCCGCACTTCGGCTTTGACGGCGAGGGGGGCCGAAAGCGGAGTCGGCTCATTGCTGGAACACTGGGTGACAAGTCGCTGAAGTCGCCCGAGAGCCGACTCTCTTGTCTTGCTTGCTATTGTGTCTTCCACAGGGGGCTCCTGCTGGGATGCCCGCCACATGGACACCAACGTGGGTTGATGCGACGTTGGGACTAGGGGAGGTGGCGTAGGGGGAGAAGTCCCCTCCGATACTACCGGACGCTGAGGTTGAATCGCTGATCCTTCCCTCTGTGGGTCGAGCCCGGGGGAGAGATCAGTTCTTCTGCTCGTCGACGGAACCTGCCGCAGTCATGCCAGTTTGTCCATCATGGCCCGCTGAGTAGCCAATATTTCCAAAAGGAGCTGGTCACCGAGCGTGACAAGGGTTTAGAAGGCTTGAGCGAGCAGCCCGCTTCGTGCAGACCCGGTACGGGCTTTCGCCCGTCTGTGTCCTCATGTGGCTAGAGCCATCAAGGTATCCTCTGGAGGCATGACTTTCAACCGCGTGGTCGTGGGCGTTCTCGCAGGAATCAATTTGAGAACGGCTGGCTCCCTTAGAAGCGCAGACCCTCCGACGCTCAAGTCAGACCAGGTTTTAGCAAGGGAGAGCTCTAGTGATTGGAAAGGGTCAGGGTTTCTCAGTTTCGAACCTGTATTTTGGAGCGGGGGGTTATACCATTTATAGACTTTCTGTAGGTCGCCAGAGATTGACACGTGGCGACTTCTTCCCGTACCTTCTACGCCCCCATGTGCCAGTCCACATGGGTCTCTAATGACCTTTGTCGTTTAGCCTGCTAGGCGGTGGTAAGGGGGGATGCACCGATCTTGTCTTTGCCATGTGGAGATTCTGGAAAGCTCTAGTCTGGGAGGTTCTAGACCGACTCTGGCCAGCTCCTGTGGCTCGTAGTCGTCCACATAATTCCACAGGGGTGGTGACACCTGCCGGCTCGGTACCGCCTTACTGTGGGCGACCTCTGTGGGAAAGAGGGCGGGCTCCTTGGTCATCGCGTGATTAGGCAAGCTCCTGGCCATGGGTGAGGGGACCTTCAGAAACTCTCCTACTATCAACATGCGAACTTTTTGGCCGTTGCGTGATTGGGCGAGCTCCTGAGCGAGCTGGGGGTGTTGGGTCTTCTGAGGGGTTCTCTGAATTCTACCAGGAACGATCTCTTCCGCGAGCGAGTCAATCGCGTATGGATAGAGCGAGCTCCCTGGCGAGCTGTTGGATACTGGCGGTAACGGGGGTATTCTTTCCAAATGGCAAGTTGCATAGAGAGTTTTGACTCACAATACCTCATGAATGAGGCCTCGAGGAAGATGCTGCTCTGTCCAAGGGACACAATGATTCGCTACTAAGCTTCGGGAGGGCTACAAGCACCAGCCGCGGGGCGACCTCTTCCGTGTGTGAGCTGATCGCATGCGGCCAGTGTCAGCACCCAGCGGGCTGTGAGCCACGAACCACTACTGTAAGCTCCAGGTGGGTTACGAGCACCAGCTGCGAAGCAACCTCTTCCTTGTGCGAGATGGTCGCATGCGGCCAGGGCCAGCCCCAGGCGGGCTGTGAGCCACGAACCGCTACTGTAAGCTCCGGGCGGGCTACGAGCACCAGCTACGGGGCGATCTCTTCTGCGTGTGAGCTAGTTGTATGCGGCCAGGGTCTGCTCCGGGCGGGCTATGAGCACCAGCCGCGGGGCGACCTCTTCCGCGTGCGAGCTGGTCGCATACGGCCAGGGTTTGCTCTGGGTAGGCTGTGAGCCACGAACCGCTACTGTAACTCCTGGCGGGCTGTGAGCCACGAACCGCTACTGTAACTCCTGGCGGGCTGTGAGCCACGAACCGCTACTGTAAACTCCGGGCTGGCTACGAGAACCAGCCGCGGGGTGACCTCTTCTATGTGCGAGCTGGTCGCATGCGGCTAGGGTCAGCTCCGGGCGGGCTATAAGCATCAACCACTAGGGCTGGGGCTTGGTCCGAACGAACCCGAGCAACCCGACCAAATTTTGAATTTGGACAATCACAGGCATCGATATTTGAGAATTTGGACGGGCATGGGCAAAATTTTTTTGCCCGGATTTGAATTTGGACAAACATGGTCACCCATATGAGCAACCCGAAGAACCCGAGGAATATATATATATATATATATATATATATATATATATATATATATATATATATATATATATATATATATATATATATATATATATATATATATATATATATATATATAGAGAGAGAGAGAGAGAGAGAGAGAGAGAGAGAGAGAGGAATGCACATGTTCTCTACAATCAAGTTAAACTTGTAATATTCTTCATTGCACGGTTTGCACCGAATTATTTTTTACTCGAGTGAGAGGAAGCTCCATATTGAACGGTGTAAATTTTAGATCGGACGTATCCTCTACTTTTTAGTGAATGGTCCAAACGAACCCGAGCAACCCGAGGAACCCGATGAACTTCCATGATCCAAACACGAGCAGACCTCTATAAGTTCCTCGAGCAACTTGGGCAATTTGGGCAAACGTAATGCAACTTGGTCCAAACACGGTCAGACCTCCAAACCCGACCAACCCGACCATGTCCACCCCTACCATCCACAGGCAACCTCTTCTGTTGGCGATCTGGTTGTGACAGGCAGGACAAGCTATCTGGAAGTGTTCTTTGATTTCCAAGAACTAACCTGGTCATAAGGCTATTTGTCCAAAAATCATGGTTGACCTCGAGTCTCGAACCCACCCCCGGGGCAGGGGGGCTTCCTGCTTCGATTACCCAAGGTCGCACTGGGCGCGCCCCAAGATAGGGGCGGCCTCCCTGGGGACGTCCGCTGTCTCGTTGTGTTCTTTTTTCTGCTACTGCCACGTGGACGACGAGCCGGTGATATTTTTTGCACCATCAGCAACGAATGTCCCAACAGGGACTGGTGGTGGTGTGTCGGGGTTGCCTGTTCGTTGGAGGCCGATGTTGCCATCGAAAGTGTTTTAGTATCGAAAGCAGCCATATATGTTGCCGCTGAAGACGGTAGTGGGGGTGCTAATGCCCGGAGGGTGTCTTTCCGCCGAAGGCGGCCCGTTGCAGTACCAACATGTGTGTTACTGTTGAAGGTAGTCCGATTGTGTTTTGTCGCCGAAGGTGGCCCATTGCAGTACGGATAGGTGTGTTGCCGCCGAAGACAGTCCGCAGCAATGCCGACAGGCACGAGCATTCACTAGTATAATATACATGAAGATGTGGGGTCATATGGAGCAGTGGGAAGTAAATTTTTTGTCTTCTATTATTTCATTTTGATAATGCAAAACTGAACCTGATGGTTGGGGTTTTGCTTTAATTTAGAACATGTCTTTGTTTAAGTTTAAAAGTTATTATGCTTTTATGTTTGATTGCTAATGTCAAATGGTTTGTTTAAAGTAACTTGGAACTTTGTCTTCTTTTGTTTCATCTTGTGTTTCTGAAACTATTTATTATCTCCCTTGTTTAGTTTATTTTTTATATTGGTATGTTTTGGATCTTGCTTTAATCTCCTAACATCTTTGAAGTCCAAAACTACTTTGTATGGAACCCGATCCAACCTTCCGACCTGATCCAACCCGACCCACATACAAAACGCAGACAACCCGATCTTAACCCGAGTTCTAATTGTTGAGCTCCGGTTAGGCTTGGGCTATCCAACTCCAACCCGACTTCGGGTTGGGTTGGGGATTCAACACCATGGGTTGGGCTCGGGTTGACCTCCCAACCCGCCCAAGTTGCAGTCCTACCTCACATATAGGGGTGGCAATGGATCGTGTCGGGTCGGGTCGGGTTGAGACATAGGATAAGGGCAAAACACCAACCCGAATCCAACCCGTTTAATAAACGAGTCAAAAACGTAAGCCCAAACCGACTCGTCTAATAAACAGGTAGACCCTAACCCGACCCATTTATGTTGTTAAACAAATGGGTTGGGTTGGGTCAGGTTCGCTCAATAGAACCCATATAAAATGCTCGTGCTTGATAGGGTCGGGTTGGGTTTTATCGGGTTGGGTCGGGTCGACACGACCCATTTGGTAAATGGGTCAAATCGGGTTGATCAATATGGTTATAAGTACAAACCCAATCCCGACCCGTTTAATAAACGAATCAGTCAAGTCAATCCGTTTATGACTTGAACTATTTTAAGTCAAACCCAAACCCGCTAACTTCGGGTCGGGCCAAGGATTGCCACCCCTATTCACATATCCCATTTCCTCCAAAAAAATGATTCCCACCTCCTACCCTCTTCTTGATTCCTTCCTCCTTTTCCAAACCGTCGGAGCCGCCACCCCATGATTTCCCCTCCTCCTCCATCCCTATCACTGTCGGAGCTTGTCAAGTCGGTCGTCGAAGACACCTCCTCCCTCCTCCATCTTCCCCACTGCCATCAAAGCCCTAACCCATCCTAGAGTCTTCGGAGATGGAGCTCTAGGGTGGATTAGGGCTTTGGTGGCGGTGGAGAAGATGGAGGGAGGAGGTGGCTTCGATGGCGGGCTCAACGACCTCCAACTGTGGCTCCGGCGGTGATGGGGAAGGAGGAAGAGGGGAAGTGACGACTGTGGGAAAAATGAAGGAAGGAGGAGGTGGCTTTCGGTGGCGGGCAACGAGCTCTGGCAGTGGCTTCGGTGGTGATGGGGCAGTTCAGGTCATAAACGGGTTGACCCGATTGACCCGTTTACCCACTAACTTTGGGTCGGGCCAAGGATTGCCATCCCTATTCACATATACCATTTTCTTCAAAAAAACGATTCCCACCTCCTACCCTCTTCTTGATTCCTTCCTCCTTTTCCAAACCGTCGGAGTCGCAACCCCACGACTTCCCCTCCTCCTCCATCTTCCCCACTGCCATCAAAGCCCTAACCCACCCTAGAGCCGTTGGAGACGGAGTTCTAGGGTAGATTAAGGCTTTGGTGGTGGTGGAGAAGATGGAAGGAGGAGGTGGCTTTGATGGTGGGCTCAACGACCTCCAACGGTGGCTCCGACGGTGATAGGGAAGGAGGAAGAGGGGAAGTAGTGGCGGTGGAAAAAATGGAGGAGGGAGGAGGTGGCTTTCGATGGCGGGCACCGAGCTCCGGCAGTGGCTTCAGTGGTGATGGGGAAGAAGGAGGGGAAGTGGTGGGGGTGGTGAGCTCCGGTGGGCTCAACGAGCTTCGGCGGTGAAGGGTAAGGACGAGGAGGGAAAGTGGTAGGGTGGTGGGCTCCGGCGGTTTGGAAGAGGAGGAAGGAATCGGGAGGGGGGTATGTGGTGGGAATCATTTTTTTAGGAAACAAGCACATATGTGAAGTAGTTTTGGGGTATGAATAAAATTTTCCTTTTTTTTGAAAGGGACCACTTTAGTGATTAGTACATCACATGTTAGTGACTTCGTGCGCCAGCACAAAATAAACCAAAGTTCCATACTCACAACAAGGGCGAGAGAAATGCCTCGACTTTTAATAAATAATTCCTCCATAGGTAGAAAAGCTTGCCATGAAAGCAAGAGGGAGACCCACCACTATAGAACTGAAGGAAATATGTTGTAGCACTTATTTGAATCATTGATCAAGGTAATTGGTTGCGTATGTCTTACCAACAGAGCTATCAGTTGGAGACTTCGAAAACAGATCTTAGAGACACCCTAATGTCCATTTGTGTTGCAACTGCAGATTTTTGACTATCTGAAAATAGAAATCACACAAATCATATAATGATGTAAAACTTGTTGGGTTTTTTGGCTTGCAAAAGCCAAACCCAAGATGATCGTGCGCATGACTTCGACTCGTGCGTACGAAGTGAACTGATAGAAAAAAAGAAGATAAGTAAATTCTTGGAGACATCATGTGCGCGATGTGATCATCGTACACATGACCCGGCTCCTGGCAGTGCTAGTCAGATACAGGATGAGGCTGTTTTGGAAAACCTAAAACCATATGTATCCCTTTTTATTAAAGGGGATGTGTTGGGGCTTTTACGGTTATAAGTTGTATGTTTGTAGTCCCCGTGAGAAAAGATAGAATTTATGAGATAAAATAGAAAGAGAGAATAAAAAGGACAAGAATAAGAAGGAAGAAGGTATTGTATGTGGATATTTTTGCTTACTCGTCCGGATCGCGACACGTGGTGTGCCAAATGGATCGGACCAAATGAACTAAACACGAGTAAGGCCTGTCAACCGGCCCACTGCGATTAGGCCAAAGGAGTGTCCACATAGGACTTAGTCATATCAAACAGATCGAGTAAGACGAATCACGTTACCTGGCCCTCACGTAGAGGGCGTGTATATATATATCATAAGGGAGTCAGTTGTATGGTGGTTCCGCGGATCAAGACGGTGGTCGCATGGATCGATTTATCAGTATCACAGAGATCTCGTCAAGATGGTTATGGTAGATTCCATCGAATCACCTGGATAGGAATATGCATAACACCTTCTATGTTTGTCCTTGGTCTTAGTACGAAGTTGCGATCATCCCCTTCCAAAATTGGGTCCATGATGGATGTCGAGAATGGGGGATCCGTCTAGGTTAGCGTATCTGCGTAGGATCCAGTTAACTGGGAGGTATTCAAACCAGGTTGATTTGTCCCCTTAGCCAAGAGGTGACCTGCTAGGTCGTAGGTCGTCAAGTGTTCATGCACCACTACCTGCACTCTATCTGCAAGGTGAGGTTCAACATACGTCCATAGGTTGTAGCCGTCCTGACCAGACAGTTGTGGGATGGAGGCAATTTGTTTGATACGACTAAGTCCTATGTGGACACTCCTTGGGCCTAATCGCAACGACCCGGTCGACAAGCCTTAGTCGTGTTTAGTTCATTCGGTTTGATCCATTTGGCATGCCACGTGTCGCGATCTAGGAGGGTAGGTGAAAAATACCCACCTACAATACCTTGTTCCTTCCTCATCTTGTCCTGTTTATTCTCTCCTTCTATTTTGTTCTCTCTCTTCTCACAACAGCTGTGAACATACAACTTATAAATCCTAAAAGCCCCAACACATCCCCTTTAATAATAAGGGAAACATATAGTTTTAGTTTTCCAAAACAGCCTAATCAAGTATCTGAACAGCACCGCTAGGAGCCAAGTCGTGTGCACGATGGTCACATCGTGCACACGACGTGTCAAGAAATTTACTCGCTTTTTTTTCTACCGATTCACTTCGTACACACGAGCCGAAGCCGTGCACACGATCATGTTGGGCTTAGCTTTTGTAAGCTAAAGAACACAAAAAAGTTTCACATCATTATATGATTTGTGTGATCTCTATTTTCATATAGTCGAAAAATCTGTTGTTGCAACACAAATGGACATTGTGGTGTCTCTAAAATATGTTTTCGAAGTCTACAACTGACAGCTCAGTTGGTTAGACATATGCAAGTAATTGCCTTGGTTAAGGATTCAAATAAGTGCTACGACATATTTTGGCCTTCCTCTTGCTTTTCGAGGCAAGCTTTCCTACATATGGGGTTATTATTTATTAAAAGTCGAGACATTCCTCTTGCCCTTGTTGTGAGTATGGAACTTTGGTTTTTCTTGTGCTGGCGCACTGAATCACTAACATGTGATGTACGAATCACTATGATGGTCATTTAAAAAAAAAAAAAATTATTCATACCCCAAAACTACTTCACATATCCCGTTTCCTAAAAAAAAGATTCCCAACTCATACCCCCCCTCCTGATTAATTCCTCCCCTTCCAAACTACCGGAGCCCGCCAATCCACCACCCCACCACTTCCCCTCCTCCTCCTTCCCCATCACCGCCGAAGCCGGAGCCACCGCCAGAGCTCATTGAGCCCGCCACCTCACCACTTCCCCTCCTTCTTCTTCTCCATCACCGCCGAAGCTGTCGTCGGAGCTCATTGCTTGCCATTGAAGCCACCTCATCCCCTCCTCCATTTTCCCCACTGCCACCACGGCTCCACTTTTCCCCCTCCTCCTTTCCCATCACCGTCGGAACCACCGTTGGACTCGTTGAGCCCGCCATCGAAGCCACCTCCTCCCCCCCATCTTCTCCACCGCCACCAAAGTCCTAATCCATCCTAGAGGTTCATTTCCGACGGCTCAAGGGTGGGTTAGGGCTTCGATGGCGGTGGGAAAAATAGAAGAGGTAGCTTCGATGACCGGCTTGACGAGCTCCAGCGGTGATAGGGAAGTAGGAGGAGGAGGGGAAGTGGAGGGGTTGCGGCTCTGACAGTCTGGAAGGGGAGGATGGAATCAGGTTGAGAGTAGGAGGTGAGAATTATTTTTTTGGAGGAAACAGATATGTGAAGTAGTTTTGGGGTATGAATAAATTTTTTCAAAATATTGCGAACACCTGTTGTTGAGGTCTGGACAAAAAGTTGTGATCGTCCGAAGTTAGACAGATGTTGAAGGCTGATTGGAGAACTGATCTTCTGTTCCCAACCATTCGATGGACAATCGGATGGTCAGAAATCCTCTATACTTCAAAAAAATGGGCGTCGATCATCCCCCTCTCTTCATCCTGATCTGGAGCCCGAGAAAACCCTAGCTACATCTTGTCCCTCGATTTCTCTTCTGACTTGCGTGCTCCGGTGAGTGGTGGTGCGATCCGGCGAGGCAGCGGCAACCTCCGTCGAGGTAGGCTTTTTCTTTCTTTCTTCTTCTCTTCCTTCTGTCCTGCTCTCTCCTTCCTCTATTCCTCCTCCTCCCTTCTCTCCTTCCTCTACTCCTCTCTCTTCCTTCTTCCTTTCCTTCTCTCTGCTGGGTGCTCAGGTGACAGCAGCGGTTTGCTGCTGCTGTTTTTGGTTTGTGTGGGAGGCAATGCATACGAGGCCCCCCTCCTCCTCTCCAGTGTTACCAGCGGTGGCCGGTGGGCCACTCCGGTGGCTGGACAGCGGTGGCCGACCGGCTCCCTTCATCTCACTCTCTCTCTCTCGGTTCATTTTCCATTATTTAATCTGTTTCTCTCTTCATCTCTTTTTCTCTGATCTCACTTCCCCTCCTAGTCTTTTCCCTCTTCCTTTCTCCCCCTCTTCTTCTCTTCCACGTGAATACACTCTCTCTCCTCTAAAGAAAACTTAATTGACCCCCTCTCTGGGATCTCTTTCATCTCTCCTGACTTCCTCTCTCAACCTCTCTAATTCTCTCTTTCAATCTGATTTTCTCTCTTTATTTCTTCTTAGCCTTTTATCATCTCTTTGAAAAACTCTATTTTCTTGTTAACTAATGTATGTATTAATCTGTCATTGCATTCCCTCGATCTTGATACGGTACATTCAGATGCTTAATCTACCATCAATGTCAATTAGGTAGAAATTGTTTATAGTCAAGCAATTAAGTTGCGGGAACTAATTTATATCAACAGAATTTAGATTGTTAATGAAGAAAAAACACAAGTTAAATGAGGCCAAAAAATGATGTTTATCGGAATTATGATACAAACAAACACATCGACATTGCAATTACTATGGAATTTTGCAAAAATTATTAGGTGAGATTTGTGATAATTTGGAGTAAAAAGGTGAGGAAATAAGTAATATGACCTATGAAACATGAATACATCTAGACATCTTCCTTATTCATGTCGTATCCGTATTGGATACCGACACGTGTCGAATACATGGAGATACATGTCCGATGTGTTTTATGCGTATCCTAAATTTAAAAGAAAATAAACTCTATAGGCAGGTACATGGTGATACATCTAGGATAAGCGGTCAAAGGTTTTATAATTACAAGCAAATTTATTTATTGGTTTTCAATTTCTAGGTATTATAAGAAGAAATCGGTTATTGAGGCTTCAAACGGTGTTCCTTTACATATTAGAAATTGCAAAAGAGATAAAAAGTGTTTAAAAAGATACTTATGAAATATAGTGGAGCGGAGGATATTCGATCGAATATGCTTGGGTCTTTTAAGCTCTTGGTATGTTTTCTACTTTTGATTCCTTACATGATAGAGGACCCTTGGACCCAGATGCTTGGTACTACTAGTTGGTCCATGGGGCTTCTACGCCATGCATACATGGGTAACCTTCTCCATCATCATATTGCGAGAGGAATAGAGAACCTTTATATCAATTCAACGAAGAGGAATAAGATACAGCCACATTGTAGCGAAGATTTAGTATTTATTCATATTAATCTTTGTATAATAAATATTGTGATGGATAATTTGCAACCTTGATGTTAGTTTTGTGGATTATGGGTTTGTTTTATCATTATTTTTTTTGCCCCTTAATTGGTTTTATACAGTTCTTGAAATAACTGATGTTTGTTATTGATGTTTAGACCAAAAATTAATAGTACATTTTTTTAGTGCTAAAGGTGTACCACTTTTGTTGGCATAATTCTTGATCAGATCAATAGTACTCACTACTCACCAGTATATCTCGCCCGACAAGTATTCAAGATGATGATTCAAGATCAACGTACACACCAATCTATGCTATATACCATTTTACTTACATTTGGGGTTGTAGGACTATCTATTCATAGTTATAGCTTGTAAGGGGCTTGCATTAAATATGTTTTTGTGTATCAGTGTTTTCTAAGTTTTGATATTTTTTGATTTACGTGTGTTGAAATTGTGTTCTTGATTTTACATAATTGGCATTGCGTTCGAACTCGATACTTTTGTTTTGCATATTTCAGATTTATCGGATCTGGTTAGAGTACCCTGGTACGACCATTGTGCGCTCACACATGGGGGCTGGCTCAGTGTGCTCGTAGGGATCCAGGGGGCATCGCCACTTGGTGGGGGTTCGGATGCAACGCTCCAGAAACTAAATTTTATTTTGGATTGACTAGATGGCAACGCACGCATGTCAATGTATGCATTAGTTGTTAGATTTTCAAGATTTTTTTTGGATGTGCATTTCTTCAAATACTCTCTCTCTCGCTCAATCTTATCTCTTTCCAACTCCAAATTCACATTATATGGAACATATGATACCCAATACTTCACGTACCTTAAGGTATGGCATAACACGACCTCACTCTCAGATACCGATAGGATACCTCCACTAGATCGTCATTTGCCTCTTGTCTGATTCCCCAAAGAGACTTTTACCCATTGCTCTCTTCTCCCGCAACTGATTTATGCCATTGTTTTCATTTACATGATTCTAAGATCTCTCTATATGGCAATTTTGATATATATTGGACACTCTTGAAACAAGTTTCCTTGTGTATGGTAACAATTGAACCATTTTAAAGCGGAGAATTGATGTGTATTTCATGTATTTTGTACATGTGTGTATGTGTGTGTTCACGGGATATTTGTATCCGTCTCCGTCTATGATTCGTGGGACACTTCGCACTTGGCCCCGATGCCGTGTCCACACGTGTGAACACATGAAATTAGGGTTCCAGTGCATTGTTGAGAACAACAATGCGGTCGTATAAAAGCATTAACTGTGTCGTGTTAATGATATATCATCCCAGGGTACCCTGTATCTGTGAGACCTCGCCAATCACCGCATGTGGCTTCATATCAAACACATTATATTGTGTTGCATTATTGACGATAATTTGTTTCTTTATCTTCAATAATATGTTGTGTTATTGACGAGATTTTGTTTCTTTCTCTGTATGGGACTACCGAAAACGTTGCATGCCCTACGTGATTGACCTATTATGTCCATGACATCCATTGTTGACTAAAAAGAGGGCTCATATCAGAGTCGAGATTTTTTCTTCTAGAGTTTTTTTTTCTTGAATGATTTCAATTGACTAGGACAAGATCTCTTTCTTCATCTTATCACATGTATGGTTGATCATATTTATGATTGGCATTATTTATACTTAATTAAAGTATATATATTTGCGTGTCCTTGTATTCAAGTTGTATGCTTTTGACGTGTTCGACACCCATGTCCGTGCCGACACTTGACACTCGACACCTGTGTCCGTGTCCACGAATCATAGGTCTCCGTATCACAAAATTGGCAAATATGTGAGCCATGTCCATTGTCCTCGTATCCCATGTCCATGACTTCATGCGTCTCTAGATATCATAATGTGGAACGATGATTAAATGTATGCTTACGGTGTGATGTATGATGTTTCTGATTACTCTAGTCTAATTCCCACCGGCCTTTGGCAAGTTTGTTTGTTGTCTATACATATCCACTCACATGCAACTGTTAAAATAAATTCACAGAATGTATTCTTAATGTACTCTCCGGGTATTGAGAATTGATCCCACAAAATGTTATGATATCCAATTTGAAACATGTACATAAACATGTAATGGTAATGATTGCATCTTATATCTAGCAACCTCCATATCGTTGAATTCCAATACCATGATATTAGAAACTTAGAACACTAAGAATGAATGAGTTGCATATGTCAAAAGTTGTTGCAAATATGATTTGACTTGTGATATTGCTGTTTACAGTAGTCCACACTGTATTGCCGCCTGTTCGGCTTCTCTGGGGTGAACAATTATTAAGATTGTGGGATACTTCCACCTTGTTGGTCCCGATATTATTTTTCTGGGCTCATTATCCAAATAATATATTTCTGGACTCTTTTGGAGAAGTCAACTTGGTTTCAGTGGCATTCTTGCCTAGGGAAATGGTTGCAGAGTTTTTTTTCTTCTATACATGATTTATGTACTTCAGCAACCTGCAAATACTCTATGAATATTTGTCAGAAAATTTTGCTTTATATCTTTAGCTTCTCAAAGCGATGTTTTTAAATTTTGATGATTTATTGTAAGTTTGTTACATCATCCTTTTTGTTCAGGCTATGGTTCATAATCTACTAATTATAAACAAATATTCGCCTTTGGGTTATTTATGGTGTTCCCGTAAGTTCAAGTTATATTTTTTGTTTCACTAAAATCTTCTCGTCATCTGCATTTGAATCCTGATATTACTGTCGTGGCGATATTTCTTGTCTTTTAAACTATTCAACCTTTACTACACAGTTCTGCTTTGATCACCTGATTTTTCCCCCCCTTCCTTTTCTGCTTCAGTTCTCTATTCCAATGGATTACAGCTCTGAAGATGCCTCCGATATTAGTGATTCTGAGATCGATGATTATGAGGCCAAGTCTTACTTGCATCTGAAGGCTGAGAAGCTTAAAGTACGAAACTCAGACAGCAGTTACAGATGTCCTTTTTGTGCTGGAAAGAAGAAACAGGACTTTCGCCACAAAGATCTCCTTCAGCATGCCACGGGAGTGGGGGCTTCTAATCGAAAGGGACAAGTTAAGGCAAACCACCGCGCTTTAGCAAAGTTTCTGAAAAATGACCTTGTTGAGGCCACTGGTCCCTCACTGCAGCTGATGGTTATAGAGCAGGAGCCTCCTAAGCCCAAACAAGATGACCAATTTGTCTGGCCCTGGATGGGAGTTCTTGTTAATGTGCCCACTGAGTGGAGAAATGGAAAACATGTAGGTGAGAGTGGAACCAAACTGAAGGACCAACTGTCCAGATTTAGTCCCTTAAAAGTATGCCCATTATGGAACTTCAAAGGACATACAGGAACCGCAATAGTGGACTTCAGCAAGGACTGGACCGGTTTCAAGGATGCCATGGCATTCGAGAACCATTTTGAAGCTGAGCATTATGGTAAAAGAGATTGGACTGAAAGGAAACATTGTGGGCCAGACATTTATGGATGGGTTGCTAGAGTTGATGATTACAATTCTGTTGGTCCCATTGGCGAGCACTTGAGAAGAAATGGAGATCTGAAGACCGTTGCTGATCTTGAAAGAGAAGAATCTCGAAAAACAAATAAGCTTGTCGCAAATCTGACGAGCCAGATCGAGGTTAAAAACAAGCACTTACATGAACTGGAGTGCAAGTACAACGAGTCTACTTTATCCCTTGATAAGATGATGGAACAACGAGATCAGTTAGTTCAAACTTACAATGAAGGTATGTTGTGCTATATTAATCTTTCAATAGTTTTCAGTACATGTTAGTATGCTGGTAGCCTGGTACACCTGTAACCGGCTGTAGAAGCCTTTAGGTTTAATTTCCAGTGATGATAGATTACTCGTCAATCGTCATATGCTAGTCTCTAATTTATTGTAATATCCCTTCAATTAATTTTTTATAAAAAAATCAATAAGACAGTAAGTAACAAAGATCCTATAAACTTGACCCAGTTAAGGAGAATTTTAATCTGCTTGGTTAAATTTCATTATAATCTAGTAAGACACAAGACCCTTCTTCAAACGACCTAGTCTGCCTTTCTTTTTTTCTTAATTCTCTTGCTTTTTCTAGTGCAACTCACGAGACTAGAGCCATTGAGGGGGTGGTACGAGTTTGACCACTGTAGTGCAGGGATATTTCTGGTTCGATTCCATGCGTAATCCCATTTTCTAAATATAATAAGATGCATTGAATCTTTATGTCCAGTAACAAGTATTTGATTTCAGTTGTACAATCTTTATTGGGCATGTAGTGATTTCCTTTGTTTTGTTTTAATTCAAATCATATATAGATTTATTATATGGAACCTGATAGTATGCTTGGTGTATCTGTTCTTGTGACATTTCTACTAACTACACTTATTTGCAATTTGGTTCTTTTATAAGAAATTCGAAAGATGCAGAAGCTTGCTCGTGATCACACACACAGGATTTTTGAGGAGAACGAGAAGCTGAAGTCAGAACTGGATTCTAAAAGAAATGAACTTGATGTGAGAAATAAGCAGCTCGACAAACTGGTTGCTCAGAATGACATGGATAAAAGGAGGCTCGATGTTGAGAAGCAAAAGGTAGCTATATTCTCATGCTTGTACTTTGATTGCATTATTTTTTTTTTATCAAAGCCAGGATATTTTATTAGGGACCCCGCCCAAGAACCATAACGAAAAGGTATTTTGCACCTCTGGCCTTTTATAGAACTAAGGCAACAGAGAGAAAAAAGTAAAAACAGTACAAAAAACATCTCTCAAAACCTACAGATGCTCAGAGGAAAAAGAGCAAAATCCTGATCATAGTGCAATATGGATTGACCATAGAGAAGTGCAATATGGATTGTATTCTTAATATATGCTTAATTTTGAGACAATTGAGAGGGCAAAGCTTTTGACCAGATCTTAGTTGAACTAGAAGCCTTCTGTAAAACGCCCTATGTTTCAATGGCCGAACTATTGCTTTTACGTGAATAGTTGATGTTAAAACATATGCTCTTTGTGCTTTAACTAAAGCTGTGTTAGTGGCATCCCTCAAATGTTGGTAATGTCAGCTCAATTTCCATGCAGATTACTAATAATTCAGGAAATGAGTAACTCTTGAATGTTATTTTTTTAGAAACCTTTGATTGCCATGACTAAATGAGGAATATGCTAATTTGGATCTTTGCTTAGCTTCAATGCATTCAGTGAAGAGAGCTTTAATGAATGTTGAAAATGCTTGAACGATGCAATAATCTGTTGCCTATCGAGCAATTTCCTTTTTTCGTGGTGGATGGATTTATAAAGATAGCGAAGTGGTATGCATTGCATAAGAGCACAGGGTAATTCTGCATAATATACTTTGAGATCATCTTATAAGAGAGCATATTACTTGTATATTAACTTGAATGTGGACAGAGATGCCAAACATGCATCAGGTATGCAGAGTGTAAACATATTACTTTCTTTAAAGAGTGCTTGCTTGTTTTTCTACTGGTGAAATAAGTGTTTGTAGCACCTTTAAAATTACTTTTACTTGAGGAGTCTTAAGCTATTTATAAGGTAACCTTAAGTTACTGTAGTGTCAAAACTACTGGTTGAATGCTCCTGATCAAGAATATTGTTGACTTGCTTCTTCTTTTCAAAAAGTATTAATAGAAAACCATCTTAAAATTTTCCTCCTGAATTTGTAGCATGTAGGTGGCAGCTGTGTATTGCATAATCTTGTTATTCGGTACATAAGACCATGTCATATATCATACAAGCTAGTGCACACACATGGATGTGAAGTTGTATCATTTGCTTTCATTTTGTTTTTAAAAGCAAAGGTAGAACCTTTTTTTCAAATCATTTCAGGATATTACAAGATAACAGTAGAAGAAAGTGCACAACAGAAGCTTGTGAAGATGATTTATGTGAGTTATGTGTTAACTTTGCAGAACGCTCTGGAAAACAGCTCGCTTCAGTTGGCGGCTATGGAGCAAAAGAAGGCTGATGAAAATGTCTTGAGGCTTGTTGAAGAACAGAAGGTTTGTTACAAACCAAATGCTTCCTTAGAAAATGCAATTATATATTTTATCTTCCAATTCAACTCTTTGTGAAAGCTTTCATCTGACCAGATTAAATAATTGTAGAGAGAGAAAGAGTCCGCGCTGAATAAAATACTTCAACTAGAAAAGCAACTGGATGCAAAACAAAAATTGGAATTGGAAATACAGCAGATGAAAGGGACGTTGCTGGTAATGAAGCATATGGGGGGTGAAGATTCGGAAGTCAAGAAAAAGATGGAAGAGATGGGCGAGGAACTGAAAGAGAAGATTGAAGAGATGGAAGATTTGGAAGCTCTGAATCAAACTTTAGTAGTCAAAGAACGAATGAGCAATGATGAGCTACAGGATGCTCGCAAAGAACTGATTACAGTGAGATCTTTTCCTTTGGATTAATACCCGTGCTAAACTGTTAATAGTATAAACGATTTATTGTGTGTCACAACATAATTTTCCGAAGCATAATGAAGGTACTTAGATCATTTTCATGATGCAGGGCCTGAAGGAAATATTGAGCAGTCGTACTCTCATTGGAATTAAGAGAATGGGCGAACTTGATGAAAAGCCGTTTCAAATCGCATGCAAGGAAAGATTTCCAAAAGAGGATGCAGACGTTAAAGCTGTACTTCTTTGTTCCCAGTGGCAAGATGAACTGAGAGACCCAGACTGGCATCCTTTTCGAGTTACCACTGTTGATGGAAAAAGTCAGGTATGAAAATACAATCCTTTAGCTGCAACACCGCTGCGTATATGTTCTCGTTGTATCATTTTGTATATACATCACATGATAATTGGGAATAGGGTAGTTTCCTATGGAGAAGTGGAGATGGTCACTTAGCTCACATCTTTATCTTTTCGAATTGAACACCGTCAGCGTTCGCCGTTCCTACTTTAGCTCCTGTTGTAGCCTTCTTTTCTTACTATCTGGGCAAACAAATGAAGTGGGGGAGAAATATATATTAGAATAATCTTTTGGTGTGCTTAAATTCGTAATAACGTTGAAGCCTGCCATATTGCATTCATTATTTTTATCTGTTGCACAGGGGCTGCTCTTTATCTTCCTCTGTGTGTGTGTGCATATGGATCTGTGGGCATGCTTGTTCCCTATGAATGATGTAGAAATTGATATTGTGATTCAGGAAAGTATACGAGAGGATGATGAGAAATTGCAAACCTTAAAGGATGATCTTGGTGATGAGGTATACAAGGCTGTAACCACAGCCTTGTTGGAGATAAATGAGTATAATCCTAGTGGAAGATATGTCATCTCAGAACTGTGGAATTTTAAGGAGGAACGAAAAGCAACGCTGAAAGAGGTTGTACAATACATCTTGAAGCAGTGGAAGACCCAAAAACGGAAGCGAACATGACAAATTGGTATGTGCTAATATTGTATCCATTTTATATTTGTTCAATAAACAATACCATGGTCTTATTGCTTGCTTTAAACTTAAGTGGAAGCAAACTCTACGACAAGCCTCTTAGAGGATGTCAGTTGCGTATACGAAGGCATCTCTTTAAAACCCAACCAGCTGATTTACAAATAATGTGAATGTAAATTCTTTGATAGTTATACATGGCAGAAGGGTGTACATGTGTGTTTTAGTTCACTTGGTTGAGTGAGATAACTGACGGATGGAATTCCAAACCTACATAATAAACATGATTCATGAGAATATTTTACAAAGCCTTGTTCTTCCACCATCTTCTGCATTTCTTCCTGCCTGCTAATTTGTGCTCTTGATTTCCCCCTTCTTGCTACTCTGTAACCTTGGGTCCAGGAGATATTGTGTTGATGTGTACTGTAGTTAGAAATCCAGCTGGAAAATTTACTAAATCTGAATATTAGTATACTGGCATTTTCATAATACTACCATGCACCCAATTCATGAATACTTGGCATGCAGTTTGCCCTTCAAGGGAATGCATTTTACTGAGGGTTTACCTGAGATCCGGTTGTAGACAGTTTTCAAAACATGACCTACAGAGCGGACCCCATATATATATGAAAGAGGACTTCCTGATTATATTTAAAAAAAGCAGCTGTCCCTTCAAGGTTGCTGCATTGTACTTGCATTTTTTTTTTCTATGGCCTTTTGTATCCGTATGGCACTTTTAAATGCATAAATAAGCTAAAAAAACTAGTCTATTGAGTCTAGAGTAAGTCCTTTGTGTGCCTTTTATAGTTTTTTGTTTGGTTGTTCTACGCCTTATTTTGATTTTCAGATATTTTTCCAGCATGTATGATCCTAGTTTTAAAATCGGTCTGTTAACCAATCTATATATGACTGAGGTACTGTATAGTGTCTCCAATGAAATGAAGGGAGAAAGCTTTGGGAAACAAGTATGGACTGTATCCTAGTTCATTTATGTTCTGATAGTTTTGGTTTTTGAGTCCTATTACACTTGTGTTTGCTGGTGGGTTCACTAGCTTGTCATTTATATAAGGGTCAGGGTTGTGTATGTTGATCAATAAAACTATTGTTTCCTGTGTAACTATTTACTGAATTTCTCTTCAAAGAGCCAAATTTTAGCCTTTTGCCTCTCTTTTCCTTCCTATTACCTTTTCTAGTTGGTTTACTTTTTGATCCATATCAGCTGGAGCTAAAATGAAGTTTATCAACGCATTTGGATCCCCTTCATCATCTGACCTTAGTGTAGGTCATCCTGAGTTTTTTTTGACTGAATTCTTTTGGGATTTACATCGACAATTTGATATTCCATAATCGATTTGTTCCTTGTTTTACAATTTTCCATATAAATTATTTCACTTTCCCTTTCTTTGATGCTTTTATTTCTTAAATGTTTTATTTCTTTGTTTGATTATTTAATAGGTACATCATTTTGCTTCTTTTCATTTGGTAGGTAAATGATGTCGAATTCTCAAAGAGAGAGCTCTGATACCAAACTCTTGGCATGCAATAAAAGATATAATGTTCTAATACCAAAAATTGATTTTGGGCCGTTAAGTTAGGAAATCCTAGGTTCTAAAAAGGGACTATATGGACTAGTGAATTGCATAGCTGCTGGAGTTGCATGGAAAATATGAGTTCTAACTTCTAAGTAAATCCAAACTGTTAAACTGATATAACAGGGACAAGTATAATAGGGTTTGAGTTAGGCATTATTCAAAATTACGCTGTTAATGGCTTTTAGGGTGTGTGAATCGAGTTTTTGGAATTACTGCATTTTTTCTTGATGCAGATATTCGGTTAAAAGAAAACTACAGCGATGAAAGTCAAATATGGAAGGCCTGTATGATATGATATTGTTATAGTTTTGGTTCAGACATGTAAAACTTATAAATTTTTTAAGAGATTTAGGTGGGGATTGGAGGAAAAAGACTAATCAATAAAATATAAATAGAAGATAACCACCATATGAGGCATAGGAATAGGCACCTAGGATTTCATGGAGTTGTCACCATAAAGGAATAAACCATCACCTTTCTTTGGAGGAAAAAAGGAAAAATACTCTAAAACATCTAAGCTTTTTTTCTCTTTGAACTTAGCCTTGTAAGTCATATTTGTGTCTTTTAATTTTCTTTCAAACTAAGCCCTAACTCAATCCTAGTAGACATACTTTTTGACTTAATTTACTATCAAACTAGGATTACTTCAAATACTTCTCCACGCAAATGAGACTTCTAAACTCTCTTTATAGAATCGATAAAAAATACTCCAAAAATATAATAAAGTAAGCAATCTTAATTTATCACTCTTAATAAACTCAAACTTTGTTAACAAATCTTAAATTATATTGAAATCTCGGTAAATGGTAAATGGTTAAGACTTTCCAAATCTATTGTCCTATCAAATTGGGTTTCTTTAAACAGCTCCACACTGAAGCAAAACTTTTAAAGAATCTAAACCGACTCTAAGAAATTATATGAAAGATCCCTCAAAAAATTATAATGTTCTAAAGAATCTCGTGAATCTGTTTTGAATCTTGACGCCATGATTTGCGTTAGTAAAGCTGACAGTGTGCTGGCAGATATGACTGAATGCAACCCGTGGGCGCCGGTGGCTCAATGGCTTCTGTTCCTTGATCGGTGATCCATTGTTTCTTTTATGGCGGCATAGCGGCTTCTGTTCCTTTATAGGTGATCATTCGTTCTTCGACGGAGTTAACCATGTGGCCCTCCATTTTAGCCACCATTCATGAGCCCTTTGGACTTGTAACTGAGATTCATACGTGATATTAAGCAAAATCTTCATGTTATGATCTGTAACGTCTCTTTCATCACTAAGAGATACAGTGGGGTGGCCAAACTTTGTAGGTGATGGCTGGATTTTTCATCTGGTTGTAGGTAATGCATCTATCCCCACTCCTTGTCAGTAGATTTCTTGTTTAAAATAGTTAATCATTTGATGCCCAGGTTTCTGATTTATCTTAAGCTGATTTTTTTTTCTTATCTTAGGCCGTGTTCTTTTCCTGGGAATAGCAATTCCCGGGAAACATGCCAATTCCTATTTCTTTCCATAACAGGGCTTAGCTATTTTGTTTTTTCCTGGAAAATGAAAGCTCACCTTTTGTGGGATTTCATTTCTCATTCGAACGGCTAAGATTTGTAAATCCCGCTGTTCCTGCCTCCATTCTCATGGTGAAAGCATTTACCTAGATAAATGAAATCCCACTGTTTATGGAAAGAATATGATTCCCCTTTCCTGGAAATTCCAAATCTCAGGAAAAGAACACATCCTTGATACCGTAACTGAGGTTGGCCAAGTGGTCAAATCATATGATATTTTCTGTACTATTTTGCCCGAATCGTTTTGCCTGAGTGGTCAGCCCGATTGACATGTCCTGATTACAGCCGTCCGTTGCACCCAGCCCCGACCAGTGAACGCTATGATCCGATGCCACGTCAATTGGGCTGACCTTTCGGGACAAACGCTTAGGGCTGAATAGCACTTATCTTTATACTTCTTCAGCCCTTTAGGGGATGGAGCGATGTATCCTTGCTTGCTTGGCTTGACTCATTCCCTCCACTTGCTTGGCTGAACAGCACTTCTCTTCCCTATCCGAAGGTTGCAGGATCGAATTCCAAGTTTGCTGTGTTGTATAAAAATTGTGGTGCTCCTGTTACAGAAAATGGAAAATGTTATTCAACCAGACAGAAACCTTTGCAGGACTTGATCACAGCCATCCGTTGCACCCAGGCCTCACTGGTGAGTCGCATTCAGCCCTGACCGAGGGACAACATACAGCTGTGATGAGGTATGTAAAGCGTGTAAACCTTGTGTCTGGTTGAATAGGATTCCTCATTTGAGCGATGCTAGTCAGTCATACCAACATCAGTCTGGATGGCGTTCGGATCTCTCTAGTCGGTCCGCCCTGGTCGATGGGCCTGTCATGCATCACAGCGGCATGTATGGGTTGCCCGCCATCGGGCCCACCGATCGGGGCGACCGACTGGAGGAGATCTGAGCTCAGCCAAGCTGAGTGCGACTAGTGGGTTGTGTTTCCCTCATCTCCACGTCAGTCTGGAAAGACATCCAGACCAATGCGGATCTGATTGAATGGTATTTTCCTTTCCTTTCGATTTGGTTTTGCTTTGCACTGAATATTGGCTAAAACTGATATCAACCTAATGGTATAGGGACGGAATCTGTTGCACCACTTGAACCATCTGGTTAAGGTGATCTCGACCCAACATTTCATTTTGACGACGGAAGGTCGAAAGAAGTCTTATATAAGCTTCTCCACTATAATTGGTGGCATTTAATTTTTTTTTTTTTGGTAGTTTATTGAAGGGGGAGGTCATCAACGGATATCCAAAGAGGCGGCACATGCCGGCGCAAGCAAAATTGATGCCATTTGCTTTTGGTTCCATAGAAGATGCCATTTGTTTTTGGTTCCAAAGAAGATGCCAAATTTTTTGGTTTGACTTCTATGGGTAATCATCCATCTTCATACACTCCCTTGCTATTGTGAGCAATTGGCCCGACATTCCACCCAAATCCTCTTCACCCTTCAATTGTTTTCAAGGCTGTTGGACATTTAGTCCCACATTGATAAGGAGAGCAGGGTTGCTTCTCTTAATATATCCATTGTGCTCTCCTCCCTCCCCTTATGGTCTTTTGGAACTCTTGAGTGGTCCCGTCACACCAGCTAATGTTGAAGCTTGCTCTGCATGCGTGCGGGTTTGAACGATTAGTCCCACATTGGTAAAGGGAGCGAGGTTGCCTCTCCTAAAATACCCGATGTGTTCTCCTCCCTTAGATAGGATTGTCTTTTGGAGCACTTGGGTGTTGTCACAAACATGCAAGTGAAATTTCAAGATTTAGGGAACATAAACATGGACATAATAGGGGGGACGAGGGGTTAGGGCAGATATGTCTGCCTGTATGTCCCATTGTATGTTCACATAGTAATTTGGACAAATTTGACTTATCCCTCCAAAATTATATGCTAATTAGTAGGTCACTCCTCTTTTAATCGATATTAGACTTACCTGTCTAAAAATAGGACTTATATCTACATAACAATATGATATTTAGGCATACCCACCCATTCTGGTTAATTATCATATAGGAATTTGGGGTGTAAGTCAAATTGGGGAGGTAAGTCTAATAATGAATAAAAAGGGGGTGACTTACTATTTAGCATATAAGTTTGGGGAGGTAAGTCAAATTTGCCCTAGTAATTTCCATGTTGGAGTATTAGTGTTTGTTTCAACACGTTTTTGCCCTAGAAGTTTCACTACGCATTAATTGCTTGCCAAATCCTCTATCACCTGGTGGGTCTTTTAACACGAATTGTTGAAAATGGCTTTGGATGTGGAATTTTTGTTTGCACAGGCTACACAATCGCCGATCCCACCACACTTAAAACCTTTTTTGCTGGCCCACAACACTTGGAACCATTTTCGCCGGCTGCTGCATCATGGAAATCTATAAGAGCATTTTTGCTACGGGGTGTTTTTGCTCTGGGATGATACGTGAGGCATCTGGATCGTTCCCTAATATGCAAGAGAAAAGGGAGCAATCTGTATAATTGGACATGAGTGAGGTGCACGAGTTGTGGCCGTTGTGTGAAGTATAATCGAATGGCTCTCTGTTTTTTCCCGAGCATTTTTTTTTAAAAATCGAATCATCTATATTATCTCTGATGAGTAATGCTATTTGAACAGACTGATAGATAATATGCTGGCACCCCATAGGAAGAGGAGAGCTGACTGTATGCACGAAAAAAAGATGTGGGTCGTCTCTATTGCGAATCACACGAGATTACAAGAGTGGCCGGGACCCGGGTGGCTCGGGGTTGACGAGTCCGGGTGCGGCGAGTATTAATCAGAGGATTGTGGGAGAGATTCTTTGGAGGGTCCCTTTAATCCGCGTCTCCATGTGGTGTTCGTGCGAGAGCTCTGAAGGGGTTGCCCAGGACAGAGGTCTTTACATGGTGAGGTTTTTTGAGAGGCTAAGGAGTATCCGCTGTTTCTTTGGTCCCTTCCATGCTTCGCGCTTTCTTGGCTAGGGGGTCTTCAGCTTCGTTCCTCGGTCTTCGTGTCTTCCTCGCTCTTTGCTTGACCTCGGCGTCCTTGATCGTCGGTTCGCGGCGTCGATCGTGCTTTTGGCGTCGGCTTTGGCTTGGCTCTGGCTTTTGCTTTGCTTTGGCGTGTGCGCTTGGACGTAGACGGGGAGACTTGCGATACTTTCGTTCTTCCGGACTTCGCGTCGTATCGGCTAGAACGTGCGGTGCTTTTGCTCGTGACCGACGTAGTCGCTTGGCTTTGGCACTTGCGTTGCTTCGGCGCGGGCTTTACCGGGGCTTCTGCTTTAGCTTCATATGTATGCTTTGGCTTCAGCGTCAACTCGATCTTCTTCTCGAACGACGTAGGCTACTTCTTCAATGCTTCGACGGTTCGGGTGTCGGCTGGACTTCTCTTCTTCTCCGGGCTTCTTTGGCGTGATCGGAGTTGAAGAATACTTTTGGAGATAGTGGGGGTAGCACCGATCTCCGTGCGACGGTTGTAGCACCGGCTTTGCTTCGAAGATGACGGGTGTAGCGACGCTTCAGGTAGTCTTCTCCAGGCTTTCTTCTTCGTGGATGGAGCAGACTTCGTCGAAGGCGACGGGGTGATGACGCTTCGTTTCTATTCTCCGGGCTTCGGAGCTTGATCGGAGTGGAGGGTTCGTTGGGGCTGACGGGGTAGTGCCGCTCCGAGCTTATTCTTCGGCCTTTGCTTCTGGCGTCTTCGGAGTCGAAGGGTCTTCTTCTCCGAGCTTTCTTCTTTGTGCACGGAGTCGAAGTCTTGATCTTCTTGTGCAAGGGTCTTCACGTTGATGAGGGCTTTCAATGGACTAAACCGATCCCGAAGGGACAGGCTTGCCTGTGCCTCGTGAAGCCTTGGATCGATGAAGAAGCGTCTCCTTTTCTGCAGAGCTTCCCCGCTTTGTCTTCAATCTTCGACCTGGCGACGGTTGTGGCGTCGGCTTCTTCTCCCGGCGTATTCAGCGTAATCGGAGTTGAAGGCTTTGTTGAAGATGACGGGTGTAGCGCCACTTCGTTCTTCTTCTCCGGGCTTTTGAGCTTGATCGGAGTCGAAGGCTTTGTTGAAGATGACGGGTGTAGCGCCGCTTCGTTCTTCTTCTCCGGGCTTTTGAGCTTGATCGGAGTCGAAGGCTTGTTGGAGACGACTGGGTAGTGCCGCTCCGATCTTCTTCTCCGGCCTTTGCTTCTGGCGTCTTAGGAGTCGAAGGGTCTTCTTCTCCGAGCTTTCTTCTTCGTGTACGGAGTCGAAGTCTTGATCTTCTTGTGCAAGGGTCTTCACGTTGATGAGGGCTTTCAATGGACTAAACCGATCCCGAAGGGACATGCTTGCCCGTGCCTCGTGAAGCCTTGGGTCGATGAAGAAGCGTCTCATTTTCTGCAGAGCTTCCCCGCTTTGTCTTCAATCTTCGACCTCGCGACGGTTGTGGCGTCGGCTTCTTCTCCGGGCGTATTCGGCGTAATCAGAGTTGAAGGCTTTGTTGAAGATGACGGGTGTAGCGCCACTTCGTTCTTCTTCTCCGGGCTTTTGAGCTTGATCGGAGTCGAAGGCTTTGTTGAAGATGACGGGTGTAGCGCCGCTTCGTTCTTCTTCTCCGGGCTTTTGAGCTTGATCGGAGTCGAAGGCTTGTTGGAGACGACTGGGTAGTGCCGCTCCGATTTTCTTCTCCGGCCTTTGCTTCTGGCGTCTTAGGAGTCGAAGGGTCTTCTTCTCCGAGCTTTCTTCTTCGTGTATGGAGTCGAAGTCTTGATCTTCTTGTGCAAGGGTCTTCACGTTGATGAGGGCTTTTAATGGACTAAACCGATCCCGAAGGGACATGCTTGCCCGTGCCTCGTGAAGCCTTGGGTCGATGAAGAAGCGTCTCATTTTCTGCAGAGCTTCCCCGCTTTGTCTTCAATCTTCGACCTCGCAACGGTTGTGGCGTCGGCTTCTTCTCCGGGCGTATTCGGCGTAATCAGAGTTGAAGGCTTTGTTGAAGATGACGGGTGTAGCGCCACTTCGTTCTTCTTCTCCGAGCTTTTGAGCTTGATCGGAGTCGAAGGCTTTGTTGAAGATGACGGGTGTAGCGCCGCTTCGTTCTTCTTCTTCGGGCTTTTGAGCTTGATCGGAGTCGAAGGCTTGTTGGAGACGACGGGGTAGTGCCGCTCCGATCTTCTTCTTCGGCCTTTGCTTCTGGCGTCTTCGGAGTCGAAGGGTCTTCTTCTCCGAGCTTTCTTCTTCGTGCACGGAGTCGAAGGCTTGATCTTCTTGTGCAAGGGTCTTCACGTTGATGAGGGCTTTCAATGGACTAAGCCGATCCCGAAGGGACATGCTTGCCCGTGCCTCGTGAAGCCTTGGGTCGATGAAGAAGCATCTTCTCTTCTGCAGAGCTTCCTCGCTTCGTCTTCAATATTCGACCTCGCGACGGTTGTGGCATCGGCTTCTTCTCCGGGCGTATTCGGCGTAATCAGAGTTGAAGGCTTTGTTGAAGATGACGGGTGTAGCGCCACTTCGTTCTTCTTCTCCGGGCTTTTGAGCTTGATCGGAGTCGAAGGCTTTGTTGAAGATGACGGGTGTAGCGCCGCTTCGTTCTTCTTCTCCGAGCTTTTGAGCTTGATCGGAGTCGAAGGCTTGTTGGAGACGACGGGGTAGTGCCACTCCGATCTTCTTCTCCGGCTTTTGCTTCTGGCGTCTTCGGAGTCGAAGGGTCTTCTTCTCCGAGCTTTCTTCGTCGTGCACGGAGTCGAATGCTTGATCTTCTTGTGCAAGGGTCTTCATGTTGATGAGGGCTTTCAATGGACTAAGCCGATCCCGAAGGGACAGGCTTGCCCGTGCCTCGTGAAGCCTTGGGTCGATGAAGAAGCGTCTTCTCTTCTGCAGAGCTTCCTCGCTTCGTCTTCAATCTTCGACCCCTTGAGCCTTCCCCCTCCCCCTCTATTTATAGGCAAAAGGAGGGGAGGGGGGGGAGATATGGGAAGTTTTAATTTTAAATCCCTTTAATATCTCCCCCATAATTGCCATGGATTTATTCTTCGATTGAAGAGAGGAATAAACATTTATTTGCTTTCCTTTCCTGGCGGGGTAATTATGGCTGGATTTTGCACACGAAATCGATGGCGACCCGGTTCTTTTTCTTGTTCGTCGGATCGAGGGATCGGCGCAGATCCGCGTGTGAGCAGACGGCATACGCAACCTCCCCCCGCGCATGGCGGTAGTTCTTTCCTTTTCTTTCTTCTCTTTCCTTTTCTTTTCTTTCCTTTTTCTTTTCTTTCCTTTCTTTTCTTTCCTTTTCTTTTCTTTCCTTTCTTTTCTTTTTCCTTGCAAGGCCGGCCGGCCCCCATGGGGTTCGGATCCCTACTAGGGGCCGGCCCCCATGGGGTTCGGGCCCCTAGTAGGGGCCGACCGGGTGGGCCCCACTTGAGGGTGGGCCCGCCCGGTTCCCTTGTCGGGTGCGAGTCGGGTCCGGGTCCGCGTCGGTGGGTGCTAGTCGGGTCCGAGTTAGACAAAATTCGTATGTCTACACTGATGTCTTCTGATTGGCGGGATTATGGGCCATGGGATGAACTCTAAGGGGATGCCACCACCGTCTCACCAGCTACAACTCCCCGCCAGCCACCGTCCCCCCAAGCTACCACCCATGTCGACAACTGCTTGCTCGTTGCTGATGGCCCGCTGTCGCCTCATCAGCCACCACCCGCCCCTAGTGACCCACTGCCGGCCCCGCCATCCAATGTCCACCGTCTCGCCTGCCATCGCCGCCCAGCACCGGCCAGCCAACCGCCCGCCACAGTGGTCAACCACCACCCACACAAGTGGCATCCCCTAGGGTTCATCCCATGACCCATAGTGATGCCAATTAGAAGATCCCAGCTCTCCTCTTTACGTGGAATTGTCAACTTCAAATAGCATTACTTTTTCTTTTCTTTTTTTTAGCTCAAATTCAAATAGCATTAATCATTCTTGATGAGGTTTTTTCCATAATGCCCCCCAACTCACACGTATTATTGAAAATAGGCTCGATTGCGTTTGTATTACATTTCTAGTTCTCAACACGTCCTAAATGTCATATCCGAACAACTATTGTATTTTGTGACCATTTTACCCTTAAAAACAAACAAAATAGATAAAAAGTATGTTTATCTTCTCTGTTTGAATTTTTTCTTGTTTCAACCGTCTCTTGTTATTGGATATTATTGGGATGATATCCTTTTTCGTTCTCAATGCCCTACATAGCGTAAAAGTACTTAGTGAGCCCTTGTCTTCGAGTCCGTGGCGAGCAGATGGTGACGGTAGGTGGTAAGAAATAAGAGATGGAAATGGAAGTTGGAGGCAAGTTCGGCACGGTGTACCTTTTTCATTTCACATCAGAATTCAAATATTCTAGAGGCATTGCGATCCTAGGGTGATCCTCTATGAGATCATCTATAGACGAGGATAAAATGAAGTCAGTACCACCAGTAACTTTTAATGGAAGATTGAATATATGTACTGTAAAAACAATGATAGAAAGGGAATAAATGAGAGATGAAAATGAGAGTCGGAGGCAAGTTCGGCATGGCTGACGCCCCATTGGCCACCACTCACCGCTATCACCGCTGGTCACCACCCTCGCTGCCCATCGGCCACCCCGATGGTGGCTGATGTGTCTCGCTACCCCATTGATAGCCAGTGGTCGGTGGCCACTGACGACGACGACGAGTGGTGGCCAATTGGGTGGTGTCATCGGTGGGAGGTACCTACCTGTGGTCGACGACGATGGGCACATTCGTGAAGATGCGCCGGTGCATTCTACTGCGGCCCGTTATGAAATGCTTCGGTGTATTCTACTGCGGCAACAAAATAAAATGGGAGAAAAAAAATGAGAGCCGGAGGCAAGTTCGGCATGTTGTATCTTCTTTATTTCTTATCAGAATTTAGCGATTTCGGAGGCGTTGCGATCCTCGGGTGATCCTCTACGAGACTGATCAAAGTTGAGCATAAAATGAAGTTTACACTACCAATAAATTTTTAATGGAAGATTGGATGGATGCAATGTAATAATAGTAAACAAGAGAGATGGAAATGAGATTTGTAGGCAAGTTCGGCACGATACAACGACGACAGGTGGTGGTGGCATCCCCATAGGGTTTATCCCATGGCCCAACTGTATCCATTGAAATGCACCGGCGCACAACCGATGCATCAATGAAATACGCCGATGCATCAATGAAATGCATCGGCGCACTTGATCCGTGCGTGCATCAGTGAAATGCGCCAGCGCACTGGCACATAAGTGAAAATGTTTCGAAATATTTAACTGATGTGCCGACCCATGTGTGCCAGAGCATTTCACTGATGCGTCGACACATTCTAGTGCGGGAGCGCAATGAAATGAGTCGGTGCATTCTATGGCACGCCGCGGTGAAATGAAAGATGAAAATGAGAGCCAGAGGCAAGATCGGCATGGCCGACGCCCTATCGGCCACCACCCACCCGCCATCGCCGCTGACCACCACCCCGCCGCCCCATCGGCCATCGCGGGTAGTGGCCAAGGGGACGGTGGCGACGGGCAATGAGTCGTCGGTGGGGGTGGTGGCCGCCGTCGACGACGGTGGGTGGTGACTGACGGGGTGGCATCATTAGTGGGAGGATTCCGTCGGTGGTCGACGACGATGAGCGGGTGATGACAACTGGTGGTGAATTGCAATCGGTCGTTACTGGCATCTCTCTAGGATTAATCTTATGACCCAATCGTGGTCATTGAAATTGGATGCACCATGTGTCTCTTCCTAAAACGTTATCGATGGAAAGAGGAGACCAATCATTAGTGGAACGGAGTGAAATCCCTTTGAAATTAATAGTGAAGTACTATATATATGTCTTGGTGATACTTTAAAAATGATCAAAAAAATAATACAAAAAACAACTTGGTCTGTGTATCGAGCAATTCCTGAGAATTGAGGGCCATTTTGGGAAAAACGTCCGTTTCGGATTTATTACAGATCTGTTCCAGTTTTCCGCTGATCACAGCTCGGGCTGTATCCGTCTTTATCCTACTGGACCATCCTCGATTCCCCTTCCCCCACTCGTGGAAAAAATCGCCGCCCCTCCTTCAAACGTCGCGCCAAAGCTTTCCACCTCCCTTTTAAACCCTTCCGCCGCTCTCCTTCGTCCTCTGAATCACCCCCCCCCCCCCCCAATCAGGTATCGTGAGATCCGTTGCGCGATCTAGATCGTCTTCTTGCTGCTCAGCTTCGGTCCCAGAGGTTTGGGCTCCGAGGATCTTTTTTCAACCAGGGATCTGGAGATGGGATCAAGGGATCGGAAGCCGGAGGGCGGCGGGTTATTCTCCGCGATCACGTCCAGTGTCCGGAGCTGGGGCACCGCGGTGCAGAAATCGGTCAGCGGGTATGGAGACGATTCAGATGCGTTGGTTTTTCGTCCAATTCATACTTCAAAATTTTCATCTTTTGAAATCCTAACCGTGGCTACTATCAATTCCCAATCTCATATCATCAAATTTATCATGAATCCTGCTAGCTGTGAAAATTGCTGCTCTTTCATTTGTCATTGACAAGTGAAGATAGGGTTTAGATTTTTTAAGCGTTATGAAGTGTTTTTTTTGGATCCAGATTCAAAATTTCTTTTCATTTTTCTATAGTTGGTTTGTTGTTTGGTGTGTAAGTTCTTTACTTGTCTTTATCTTAAGTATTATAATACCCATTTCTAGGTTGAAGCTACTGAACAATAAGATTAGGATAGTGGATGTCCAAATTTAAACCTCGAAGAGTGAGAAAAGCTATGAAAGGCAGGGCAATAGCTTTGCACCCATTGGTGCAAGTTATGAAGGAGGCTAACTTGGTAATCTATCAGAACATCTAGAAGTTGGAGAATCATCTTGGAATCTAATGTAAACACCAATGCAGGAGGATCCACACTTGCACATCTTCCGCCATATTATTGTCAACCAAATGTTTTGCCATACAATTATAGATGCCAGAAGTGCGAGGAGTATTGTCTCGAAGACCATTATGGAAGATCCTTTCAATTGGGATGTTTGATTAAGATTAGGTTATATATGATGTAGTGGATACGGATGCTTGGCACTTGTTGCTTAAATGCTTGGTAGGTCGTGGCAGTATGATAGAGATCCCACCCATAAAGGGAAACAATGACCTTTGTATATATTCTATCAGGATTGGAAAAAGGTAACCCTTACCACGGTTGAAGGGGTGCTGATCTCAAATCTACCAAGTGGAGGATCAGCCGTCCTGAATGTGAGTAATTTCTAAAAATGTCAAAGGAAACGAGGCAGATTTATGCATTGATGGTGAAGGACGGGGTGCCAAGCCAGTGAACCTTCTGGAAAAACTTAGATCAATTAGCAGTGCACATGCTTGCCCAAGAGTATGGTTTTTTCTAAACTTACCTCCTCCCACAGATGCTTCAAAAGCATTATCCCCATGTTTCCTCGGTCTTGCCAGCATTAACCAATATCAAACCCTCACTTGCAACACACCTACGGTGATCAAAGATTCCTTTCTCCTCTATCTTGTGTTTGCAAATTTGTTTATATACTTATTTCCATTGTCATTGATGCCTAGTCTATCCGAAGACCCTTTAATATACCTTATGTCCCATGAGTGAAACTAGATGAATTGAGTCATATGCATTGCATTTAGAATTTTTTGACTTGCAATCTTTGTGCCTTATCTACGACGTATATGGGAGGTATTCACGTTAGACTTTGTTTATCACAACCCATGAATGGAAAAGGATGTGCTTGGATATGTTTTTGCGTGATGTCGACATGTGTGACCTCAAATGCTAACCTTAGGAGTGGTGAGATATCTTAATACACACTTTGAGCCTTTGTCAAGCTTTAAATTTGGTAATAGACCAATATAGGCCACCTTGTGATGTATTTGCATCAAGATTCTTTCACAGTTGGAGTGCCCATTCTAGACCCTGTGCTACCATATATAGGTGGGCAATCACACCCACAGAGAAAATTCTTAATTTTTCCCCTTGTTTTCTTCATGTGTGTTTTTTTTAAAATGTGTTTTTTACTAAAAGAAAATAATTGTACCTTATTCCTTATGCGTCGAGGCTTGTTCCTTACTTCATTATCCGGAACACATTGCCTGCTGTCTCTACCTTTTAACCATTACCTCATACTTTTTCTCATGCACAACCTATAAAATTGTTTTTATGTGTGTTAAAACTTAAAACCCCCTAGTTTCCACATTGTTCGTTTTGTTTTTTCCTATGATATGGGGGACACCTCTAATTGAGCCCTCGGAGCCGTGCCAACCCGTGTCGACACGAATTCCCGTGTCAACCTGTGTCGACATGGCATGATACCATCGCTCTATGTTATTAAACCGAATGTTGTTATTCTCTCCCTTCTCCAATCGGGTGAACAGATGGAAATGGTAGACCGTGTAGGAGTCAAGTTCCAAAGGGGTATTAATTTTCAATTTATATCAATTTCATAATTTTTTCGATATATATATATATATATATATATATATATATATATATATATATATATATATATATATATATATATATATATATATATATATATATATATATATATATATATATATATATATATATATGAGGAATGAGGAATGCGGCATGCGGTAATCCAATTTAGACGCACCTATAGGTTTTGAAATGTGCTGATTTTTTGTGGATGTGTTATCCATGTCATGGATAGAGCATATACAAAAAATCAGCACATTCCAAAACTTATAGGTGCATCAAATTTGAAAGGACTTTTGTCGACCGTCTATTTGAATCATTTCAATCTTGATGCACTTATAGAGTTTGGAAGGTGCTGATTTTTTTGTGCATGTTCTATCCATGGTATGGATAACACATCCACAAAAAATCAGCACATTCCAAAACCTATAGATGCATCAAATTGGATTATCGTATTTACCACATGCCGCATTCTAGCATTCCTATATATATATACCCACGTGTCTTCGTATCCATCTTTTATGATGTTGCCGTGTCCGACTCCCGTGTCCGTGTCGACACTCGACACCCGTGTCCGTGTCTACAGATCATAGGTTTTTTCTTTCCAAGACTTCAATGCTGTACATTCATGGACAATCATGCACACTATCAACTTTTAATTGTATATACTAGCTGTAGGGAGGTTTAGCCATATCTTGCTTCTCAAAGCCACCTCATTGTTACTTTTCCAGTTAGGATGGACTTTCATAAAATTGAACCACATTTATTTTATAGACATGATTTCTTTTGAAGATGAGTTCTCAACAATTGTTTACATAACGAAGTAGGTTTGACCACACTATGGTTGTAGACTTCTAGACATATGTTAGTTTTGTTGGATTATCTTGGCATGGTTCACTATACTTGGATGAAGGGCCTGTTTGTTTGATTTATATGGAATAGCCTCTATATGATCTATTTGTTTTTTACTAGAGTCCTTGTATTGTTAAAGAATATTGACTCGGTATATTGGCATCTTTATATTTCAGGTTAATGGGTTATGAAGGACTTGAAGTGATTAACCCAGAAGGAAGCACCGAGGATGCAGAAGCTGAAGCTCAAAGAGGAAGATGGAAGCAAGAGGTGATTTGTCCTTTAAATCCGATGCAATTACATTGAAGTGATTGGACACATTTTTTTCAACCATTTTAAACAAACTATAGTCATGATTTGGTTGTTCATCTTCAATTCACAAAGTGTAAGTTCAAAGATTGCTTGACCTGATGTCTCTCCTTGAGGATGAGATGGATGACAAGATTGTCACCACCTATAATTTTGCTGATGTGATGGTATGAGTTTGGTTTGGATTTGGTGGAGCTAAGGTTTTGCTTGTAGCTCTGTTGTGGATTGCCTTTTCGGGCCTTTTGTACGGGCTTTGCTCAATTTCTTATTAATGTTGACTAAGTACCATCCTGGGATACACCGATACTTTGAAACAGGTATCGTGCCCGTATCGGATACTTCCCAATACTCCGATACGGCCCGATACGTATCTGATACTGCTAGGAAGTATCGGGGTTTTAAAAAAAAAAAGAAGATCCGATACGCCGGGATACATATGGATGGTAATATAGTCCAAAATCAAAAAATCCGATCCAAACCCGACCGAAACGTCGGATATGGATCTAAATTCTATACGTGACTATTTGCTTAGTGCTATCATTTATATGTTTTGTTTTTTGGATGATGCATGTGACACTAACTTTGTATTTTGTAATGGACGATGAATCTTAGCGTTTTTTGCTAGCGTTGTGGACGATGAATGTGACCCTTGCGTAATGTTGTTAGTGTTACTTTTTTTGTAATGGATGAATGTGACACTAGCTTTGTATTTTTTGGTTGTATTGGATGTAAATCATATAATGAATGATGAGTATGGTCATATTTAATTATCAAATTATTCACTATCCATATTCTAGCACAAAAAATATTATATTTAATTATTACTATATATATATATATATATATATATATATATATATATATATATATATATATATATATATATATATATATATATATAAAATTACAAACATATCCCTGTCGTACCGCGCATCCTAGTTTTTCAAAAATTCATATATCGTCGTATCCGTATCCCCATATCTGTATCGGTGCTTTTTAGGTACCACCATTTTCCTTAGCCTTTTGGCTGTAATGCTACGTTATGGATTGCCTTTTCAGGTCTTTTGATCCTTAGCATTTTGTAGGGTCATTGCTCAATTTCTTATTGAACTAGAAATTAGCCAAGTACTACTAAAAAAAAGAGAAAAGGTCGAGTACACCAATCTTATACTGTTTCAGGGATGCCAGTTGGGTAGGTCAATTGGGTATTCGGGCCTAACCGGCTTGAGTTATTGCCCAATGGGTCTAGCCCATATTGATGAACTTTGACGCAACTGCTTATCATGTCGGGCTTGGGACCAGGACAAAAGGCCTAATGGGCCATATACGCCAAGTCGCCAACCTCTCTACCAATAATGATCCATGCAATCCAGATCTCTCTTAATTATCCACTTGTTTCTTCTTTTCAAGATATTCTGTAATGAATTCCCATTATTGTCCTTATTGTGAAATCTATTACATTCGATCTCATTTAATACTATTTGCAGCTTTTAAAACCCATTTTGTTTCTGTTTATTGAAAAGTAATAATCTTCAAGCGTGCAAGCCGTAAGAGAGATTTAGTTATTGTCACATTCCATTTTATTTAAAGGTCTCTTCATTCATGTACAAACTATGCTATCAAAGTCGGGACTAGTCGGCGACTAGTCCCCGACTAGTCCCTGGGCGGCATTCTGCCGACTGATTAATTTCGATTCCGTCATTGCTGGGCGGAATCCCGACTAGTCCCCGACTAGACCCGACTAGTCCCCGACTAACGACTGCCGACTAGTCCCCAGGCAGCATTTTGCAAGCAATTTTTTTTTTTTGAAAGGAATCTTTGCAAGCAATTTTGTTTGGATTTTTTTACATTGGCTCAAAGTCTTGAGTCGCAAGACTCACAACTATGGCTCTTCCATGTAATCATCTGTTGAGCACCTGAGAATCTCAGATAAAAACATAGACAAATAATTAGTTTATTTGTTGATATCCATATAACCCTATAATCAAAATTGGGGTTGTTCACTGATTAAACATCATCAAACAAATATTGTGATGAATTCTTTGTTCTGAGTCTTTTGACATGAGCATGAAGCCAATACAACTGTGTTATGTTAGACTGTTACTTATGTATTTATACCCATGCTGTGAAGTGTGAAGGTATGTATTGTTATTAACCGACTAATATCATATACTTATTGACATTTATGCTAGTTCATATATCATATATGTTTAGGGAGGGGGGGAGGGGTTAGAATAAGTTTTGGCCGACTAGTCCAGAATTAGTCCCGACTAGTCTCGAGTCTCGACTAGTCCTAGTCGGCCCTTGGCCGACTAGGGCCGACTACCGACTTTGACTGCATAGTGTACAAAACCGTTTTGTTATTGGGATGAGATCATGTTGCTCACCTGAGGGATCATGTTGTGGTTGGATAATTGGGTTTTTGTTGGTTAAGCAATAAAATTGTGCCTAACAAGAGCAATGGGCTAGCCCGGGTCACATGATTTGTTTATAGACGGGCTTCGATATGAACTTTTGGGTCGGATTTCTTATTTGCCTCGGGTCAGGTGACATAAAGTCCGAGTTCGATCTGATCCATTGAAATCCCCATTGATTATGATTAATTGATTTTTTCTTTTTACATTATAAAATAGGTTATTGACATAGTATCCCACCCATATGAGTTGGATTTAAGGAACAGATTTTGATACATCAAATTTTGAAAACCCTTTATGACTGGCTCTTTATCTAACATCAATCCCTAATTGATTCCAAAGCCGAGGGAAGTATACTTAGGAGAGGGGCCTAGTACTAACCAGTGTTTTCAGAGGCGGGGGCGTAAGGCGGGGCGTTTTGCCTGATGTGGGGCGGGGCGTAAGCCCCACGAATTTTTTATTTTTTAATTTAAAAAATATATAGAAATAAAACATATTATATAAATAGGGAAAATAGATTAAAAACAAACAAAATAAAAAATATTATGAACAAACAAAGCATTTAAGCCTACAAAATTAGTTGATAAAACACAAATATATACAAAATGATAATAAAAATGAACTTATCATTGTCTTTCAACATCATTTAAGATCTAATTCTAAATTTCTAACCAAAATTCAAACTATCTACGTTTATATTCCATAGATTCTATCATTCTATACATGATGTATAACCAATTTAAAACAACTTTAGTTTCAAAAAATGTCATAATCGTCATCCAAGAGAGTAAGACGCATATAAAAGATCACACGGTAGCAATCAAATCATTTTTTTTCAACTATGCAGACAAACTCCAGTGGGGCGTAAGCCCAGGCCATTGGGGCGTAAAAGACGTACCCGGGCGTTCGGGGCGTAAGCCCCAGTGGTTCGGGCGTAAGCCCCACAGGAAAAAAGCCCCAGATTGAGCCGCCCCGGGCGTTTTAGGACCGCCCCGCCCCGGGGCGAGCCCCGGGCGTACCCCGGGGCGAGTTTTTTAAAACACTGGTACTAACTGATGGTAAGGATGCATACCATACATAGATCTTATCCAAATTCATGCAACCTCAGAGCAATCATCCAAAATCCTATAAATTTGGAAAAATTTAGAAAGAGAGTGATAGGTTTGGTGTAGGCAAAGGAGCTACTAAATCAAAATCCCAATTCAAATTTAATGAGAATATTGTTGAGAATTAGTGGTATTTCTAAGCAATGTGTATAATATAGGGGGATTTTGTTGTTTATTTTATGCCTAGAGGAACTTATCGTGCCATCGTGTGGTTTTTCTCCCTCATGTCTAAGTAGTGAAAATCTTGTATTCCTTGATTATCTCTAGGGTATTGCCAACTGCTATAACATATGATCCACAATATGAGATAATGGGGCTTGTATGTGGTTGGGTGGGGTTTGGGGTGTGAATTTATTTTTGGGTTTTTTTTTTTTTTGGGGGGGGGTGGGTGGGGTATGTGAATGGGTGGCTTTTCATTACAAGCTTAGATAAGTTGATTCACATGACATATGTACACATCTTCTTTGGAGCCTTGAAAGAAACCAATACTTCCAAACTATTAATGGTCTTTTTTTGGTCCTCTCAAGGCATCCATTATCCAACATACTTAGAATATTTTTTTTCCTTCCTCTTTGAGGATAATGAGCGGCAATGGACATATTTAATTAATATAGTTGGTTAAAGATGATATTCCATAAAAACAGTTTTTAAAAGGTGAAAGTGATTGGGGTGTAAGGTTTGGGAAATTTATTATGGATTAGTTAATAAGAGCTTCAGTTGTTCTCTTTGTTGACTCCATCTTCTTTGTATTCTGTTTCCCATTACAATTTCTATAGATTCATCTCAATGTATTTACCTATTTCTTATTTCTCCGCTTATCTCATACTATCTACGTATTTGGGTAAAAGACATTGGTTCTTCTAGCCTTTATCTTGTTTTTCCGGTTGAACAACCCACTATCTACTAATAAGTCAATTAATTTGATTCTACCTTCGGAAAGTTGGTATGATATGTGTGACCGATCGTTTTCTTTTGATGGTATTATTCCTCATAATTTTACATTGTTATTTTGTTTGTCACTATTATCTTGTCATGTTTGGTAAATTGGTTATTTTCAATTGTGATTTTAGTAGTTCAACTCCCACCCTGTTTAAAAATGACCCATTTTAATCAAATCTAACATTTTTGTTGTACTATATTTTGTTGCTATCGTTCGAAGCTGTATCCACTTTTTTGGATGCTACCTAACAGTTCAAATGATTGTCTTCCAAACCAAGGAGAATATGCTTCCCTTCATCAATTCCACATCCCTTTTTTGTATTACTGCTAATGATTCAAAGTGATCATCATATTCTTACAAACATAGGTAAACATTTTTTTTTTAGATGAGTCACTTCCATCATAGGTATATCCATGGATCTACTTCATTCTTCTCACACCCTATGGTATCTCCCCTTCTTGACACTTCCTTTATCGATTCACAACAATCAAATTTTAGTCCTCCCCTGCCATACCTCCAATCCAGGACAAGAGTGAAAAAGAAAGATTATTGCTCACTTGCTTGATTCCCATGTTCCGTACCCTCGCACTCTTGCAGGAGTTGCAGGTAAGCAATAATCTTTCTACCCTATACCTGGCAATCATTGTGTTTGACTTGATCCACCACTTTTTTTTTTTGAACTCCCTCACTTGACCCATCACTTTTTATCTTCATATATCAGATATTGTTATCTTGTTTGTTGCTCTCATTATCTTGATGGTCTACCAGGGTGGTAGATGTTTTGAAGAACGAAATGATGAGTCTAACTCCCCATCTCCTTAAAATCTTGACGTCTCATGTTATCCAATCTCGCGCCACCCCTCATTTCCTCCACAATTCAAAGTGATTCTAAAGAATATATATTCTTGTGGCTTCATGCCTACCTTCTGCATTGGAGGGAACATGCTTAGTTGCTATCATTACTTTTGCATGATGATCACCTCAGTTTCATCCCATCATGATGATCACCTCAGTTTCATCCCATCAAGATGGCGTTAACTTATAAAGAGAATTAACAAGATTTTTTCTATCGACTATCAACTTGACATGAACTTCTATTGTTTTGAGGGTTAGGCCAATCTCGAATCGGTACAAATTTTTTCCAATTCGATCCGAATCCCCCCCCCCAACCCACACCCACCCACACCCACACCCACCCACCTACCCACTTACATACATCTAAAACCAACCACCCACAATCTATATATGTCACGATACAGATTATGTTCAGATGAATCAGGTTTGGTTAGGTTGAATTGAACCTGAATCAGTTGAAATAGGCCTTAATTAGATCAAATTGATCGAACTATACTAAAATTTTTGATTTTTGATATTTTGGTCGAACCACCAAATCGACTGAATTCGAACCTTAGCCGGCATAACCTGTTTGTTTTTTTGCCCTGTTCGAACCCGAACTTGAATTCTAATACCATACACTTTAAGATTGATGTCCAAAATCCGACCATGACAAGGTGGCAAGAGAGGTTCCTGCCAAGAAATCTAAAAAAGTCAGTTGGTGGGTAGAGAGGTCTACCTTACTGATTTAAAAAGCAACTAGATAAGATAAATTCACAACCAAAATCTCGCACCATAAACGATTAAAAAAATCTTCAAATTGTCCTCATATGATCATATCTCATTAGAGAATTAGTAATTTTCCTATCAATACTTTAGCATCGTAAAAAATACAATTACTTGCACTAACTTATTTATTCATGATGGGCACAACCTTAATCTACAAGTATATCCCATATATAAAATGACCGTCTCTCGGTCTAATGCCAATCCCCAAAGAACTGATGATGAATTCCTTTAAGAAGCCACATTGGAAGGGTCTGCCCAAAAAAAAAAAAAAAAAAGCCAATCGACTTTTAAGGATATTTAGTTTATTAATTATACAATTTAAAATTGTGTGGGATCCCTCTTTTTACAAACTTAAAAGAAGAGAAAAGTCTACCAGATTTTTTTTATAATCTTTCCACAGAACTAGAGGAAGGCCTTGTCAAGGTTGTAAAAAGAGCTAGGCACTAGTCGGGCGGTGGGGGGCCTTCTAGCAACTAGGCGGTGCCTAGGTTTTTTGATTTTTTTAACTATTTTTTTGATGTTATATATAATATATATGTTTTAAGAGTATCCCAACCCTTATTTTAAAGAGCATGTACCATTTACATAACCATAAACTCAAGATTAACAAGAACAAAAGCAAGCCCGATATTATGAGATAATATCATAATATCCTTGATTGTAGTACAATCCAAACCATAAATTCAAAATTACTAATAATAGAATATCATGTATATATGTTCTAGCGTATAGGCCCCCCTAGTGGCCAGGATCACTTTTTTGCATAGCCTAGGGACTAGACTGGTGATGGGGGGCCTTCTAGCGCCTAGGTGGCCGCCTAGGCCGCTTTTTAGAACACTGATAGATAGATAATTGAAGTATCATGGTGCTCCGAATTTGTTCCTGCATCTTCCGTGCTTATTCTTTGACATATCAGCTAGGAAAGTTTCGTACTATGTAACTTCTATCTTTTGTTCATATCCACTTATTTCACAACTATAATATGCTTTTGAGTATTAAAATCTTTCATAATTGTTTCATTTTGCACCACACATTTCAAAAGCTTTTGCTGTATTACCATCTAATTTTTGACAAATTGTATTTTCTTTTAATTAGTATCGGGAAGTTTTCTTTGTTACTTAAAGAAGGGAAACAAATACATGCAGCAACAAAATTGCCAACAATCAAAGTAAAAGGTTTTCATCAATGTTTAAAAAGGCGTTTGAGGCTTACGCCTTGAGGCCCGCCTCGAGGCGAGGCGGTCATATGCTGCCTCAAGGCGCACGCCTCAGCAGCTACATATAAAAAGCATACGTCTCTGCATCAAGAGGTGTACGCCTTTGTCCAAGACGCGCCTCTAGGCATTTGAGGCGTACACCTCTTGCTCCAGGCGTGAAACATAGGGCAGGGAGGGGTTAAACCATTGTTTGGTTGGGGGGGGGCACTAAGGGTTTGATATGTAAATTGCCCCCATGGGCTCTTTTTCATTCATTGAAACCGCCTAAATCCTTTTAAATCTCTTTTGCTTTTGAAACCCCTTTGTTTCTAAAAACCCAAAATCAAGGTCTAGTGCCCATTTCTTTTTCAATTTTGATTCCGAAGTTGTTTTCTTCATCTTTGTGGATTGTCTACTAGCCACAAGTGAGAGATCAATATTTTTTTCAAGTTTAGAGGTATGGATCATGATCATGCTTTTTCTACTAGTTTTTTCTATGATTTTTTCTGTGTATTTTACCATTCTCATGTATTTGTATCATTTTTTTTTGAATCTTGACAATGTTATATTGTTTGTTATTACTTGTTGGTTGCTACTTTAATTATTATCTTGAATATTAAAGAATTAAGCGTGTTTGAGCAATTTGACTTTCTATTTTGTTGTTAGATTGCTCGATGGAGTCCTCAATCGTGTCATATAAGATATTTTCTAACACATTGTGATTTATTATGCATATCTAGTTCACATATTATTACACATTCAATAATAGTATTTATTATGTTTTTTTTAAATTTTTTAACTTTTTTTTTTTTACCAAAACGCCTCGAAAAAATTCAAGGCTTACGCCTCGGTGCGCCTTGAGGCTTACGTCTCGCCTCTCCAGAGGAAAAACGCCTCAGAACGCCTTTCGCCTTTTTAAACATTGGTTTTCATCTTTAATGTTGTGGGATATAGGGTCGTCCATGTTTACCAACCTATAGAAATCAGCCTGAGAAGACCAAGAAAACGCACCAAGAAAACGCACACCTCGTAACTCATGACTTCATGATGAATCCTAGCACACCTCTTAACTCATGACTCCATGATTAGTCCGAAAATTCTTGTTCTAAGTATTTTAAAAGTAATGTTCATCTCCTCTAGGGGTGTGCAGGATCCAAACCAAAACCGACCAAACCGACCGAACCAAACCAAACCGACCGAATTTGATCGGTTTCGACACACTCAACGGATCGGATTGGATCAGGATTTCTCAAAACCGATATGATTGGATCGGTTATCGGATTTATCAATTAAAAACCGACCTAAACCGAACCGAACCGGACTCCGGTTTATAATTTACTAATTTAGTGGTAACTGTTGTGAAGTTTTGTTTAATTGTTAAAACTGTACTTTGTAGTTTTTAATATTTAATGGATACGAATATTGTGGATATAACGGTATTGTTGTTGATAACTTGGTATTTTGGTAAGTAATGTAGTATCATTTTATAATTTTTAAAATAATCATTTTAAAGTTGAAACTATGCCCAAATAAAAAAAAAAAAAAACTAGTAAGCATATGGGCCAAAGCCCAAACCGACTATCCAATCCAATCCAAACCGACTTTAATTGGATTGGATTCCAGTCTCAATCGGTTTGGATCGGATTGCAAATTCTCAAAACCGACCTAGGTTGGATCGGTTTGGGTTTTGCCTAAATAGGTCGGTTTCGAACCGATGCACACCCCTAATCTCCTCAGGTTAGTTTAGAGGATATGAGTCATGACTTTCTGTAACCTTTTGTGATTACTATCCACGCCCTTGAAGGATCCTCATCCTTATATTTTAAAATATTAAATCGAAGGACTGCTGCATTTGTTTTTCTCTGCTTATGTTAATAACCTAATTGTAAAGTTCAATTTACTTTTTTACTTCTTGAAAAAATGGTGAATCTTAAGATCTATTCCTTTTATCATATACTCAATCCTGTTTATTATTGATGTTATTTTGTTTAAATAAATAAGAAACAACATAGCCGATTGAATTATGTATCTAGCAAAATTGCTATTCTTACCTGAACACTTATTTATTGTTTTATTTTCCATTTATATTTCATTATCTTTTTCTTTATGTTTATGATGAGGCTAATAATTATTGTGTTTGTTACCTATTTGTTCTTTGCAGGATAGGGATAGTTACTGGAAGATCATGCACAAGTACATTGGAGCAGATGTTACATCTCTTGTGACACTCCCAGTCATCATTTTTGAGCCAATGACAATGCTTCAGAAAATGGCAGAGGTATGTGCTACTTGTAGTCAGGGATAAGCTTGAAAAGGGGCCTTAATATATCACGAAGTGTTCTTTCGAAAAAATGTGATGCAGCTCATGCAATTATTTTCACTTTTGAAGTTTGACTTTTGTGTAACAGTATGTTTCTTCATTGGTTAACCATGCAAGGCTTTTCTCTATTGCTCCTAAGTTTCCCACTAAGAATACCTAAGTGCAGTTCTTTTTCAGTCAAACCACCTACTTCGATTCTTTTATGATCATTGAGGCTTTTATATTATTATCTGATACTTGGTTATCTAAAAACAAGAAGTACGTCGAAAGCATCAAAGTGAAATAGTAGAAGCTGTTTTTTTTTTTTATATAATTAAATTTCTGTTCTAGTAAAATACAAGTTCTGTTTTCAAACATCAAGAATCAGGACCTCGTTCTTTTGAGGAGCAATATGTGGTGTGGCACACTCTTGTCAATCTAGTGATGTTCGATGACCTTTTAGGTTGCAAGTAAGTCAAGTCGACCCTAATCCACTTGGCTCTAACCCCCAAAGATACCCAGCTTGAACTCAAAAAATTCACCATTACGTTAGGTGTGGATCCAAAGTTAGACGATTTTCTCACAGTTTGGCCTAAATTCATACAAGATTGACCTGGCACGGTGGAATTAACCTAATCGAATGTGTAAGTGGGTCTCAAGTGACATCCATTTTAATCCGACCTAGACCTATGACAAACCCGATTAAGTAGCATATGGTTCTTAGTGATCCTAATGAGATGAACTCATTATCTTTTAGTGAGAGATCCATCATGATGTCCTTTTTCCCTTGCTGAACAATCAAAGACTGGCTTTTATGTTGCATCCTTCATATTTCTTTTTGTAGGTCTTTGAATCGGAGGTAATCTCCATCACCAAAGCTATTTTGTATCAAAAATTCAAATGATTGTACCTGTTCTCATCAAAAGAAATCGTATTTAATCCGGTAAGTACTAAAATCCTATTTTCTATCAGAGACTCATATTTTCATTCCAATCCTGTTTAGGTCTCTTTTATCCTTTTATCAAATTTCTTTCCTTGTCTAGCTTTAATCTATCCACTCATTGGAGTAAGAAAAAAGTTGGTAAAAGATGAAACACTCAAAATGTATTCTTAGTTTAGTCTCCACAAATCCAATCATGTTGGCCTGGCTATTGCAAAACAAGTTTAATCTAAATAATACTATGTATGTTTGAGATTGCATGGACAATTGAGTTAATATAAAAAGTTGAATTTCTCAGTGACCCAAAATTCTACTCGACACGAAACAAAATTTGACCAAATTCCGACCTTATGTGGATTTAATGTGGGTCTTCAACGGGAAAATCTTATTTGATGAGTACCTTATAATACCCTAAGAAATTATAATAAATTATATGCTACTCTCTAGTACGATAAAGGGAATAAATTCCTTTTATTATCAGCACAAAATACCTTATGAACAAATGATTTTTTAAGTGGCCATAGCAATTTGCAACGAAAAAGGAAATGCAAAAGATAAATAACAGCCAGTAATGCTAAAGGAAATAGCATACCATCAGGTTCATAGCCATTTGCCATGGGCCTATATTAGTAGTTTCACTTTATAAATTGTCGACATGATAGCACAAGCATATCATTAGGTTCAATATATGAGTGACTAATGATTCTTTTATCAGTTTCCCGAGTTACTTGATACTGCCATGAGGAATAAGAATAAGGAATTTATATCAACAACCCACCAAGGATTGGAGAGTTGGCAAAGCAACTGATGCTTTGGTGAGGAGGTTGTGGGTTCAACTCCTCCCCCAATTTACTTAAGAGTGAATTGGGAATTGTCGATTGGGTTGGGCTTTACACTCGGAGGGATTAATCCAAGCTTGAAGTGGGCCATTGCTGTAAAGGTTTCGGAGCACCCGCCGATCTCAAAAAAAAAAAAGGAATTTATTATCCATAATGCAAAAGAAATGTGAATTATGTGTAGGGTTGGCAATTCTAGACCTGACACGAAATTAGCAGGTCTGGGTTAAACGGGTTCGAGTCATAAACGGGTCGACACGGTAGACCTGTTTAATAAATGGGTTGGGTCCGAGTTTAGGTCTAGACATGGTAGACCCGAGAAGACCCTGTTAAAATTCAACAAGTCGTGTTTGGTCGAGTCTACCGACTCTATCCGTAATTCGTTACTGTAGTATGTAGTACCAGCGGGTCTTATCGGGTCAGGTTGGGTCGAGTCGGATCGGGTCAACCGAATAGACCCGTGTGGTCTAACGGGTCATATTGGGCCTACCCGTTTATAAGCGGGTCGGGTACGGGTTTAGGGTCTAGACATGATTAGTTAAACAGGTCGGGTCCGGGGCTAGGGGTTTTGGACATGACCTGAAACTAGACCCGAAACGAACACGACTCGACACGACCCATTGCCACCCCTAATTCTATGTCATCAATCATTCCCCTTTTGACACATTCAAATGATATTTCTTTGTGTGCTCAGGTACAAGACATATGGGAGAAGAACTTGTTTGGTACTCATCAATTAGTTCCTAGAATCAGAGTTTTGTACCAACAATGGCATAATATGCAATGAAATTCTATTGCTTGCGTGAATTTGGTTTCATCAATCAATGGAACATGAGCAAGCATCAGGATTAATATATAAATCATGTTCAACAATCTACTTCATGTACGACTTTGAACTTTCTCTAATTTGCAATATTATGAATCCAAAAATCAAAATATTGATGATCTAAATTGACCATTGCATATTTGTCTTTGCAACGCATTTTCCTTAAAAAATTCAATAGATATTGGAAAAAGCCCATTCAACAGATATGAAAATTCATATTTTTTGGTAATATTATAAAACCCCTTTCAAACCTTTTCAAACCCAAGCAAAAAAAAGTTTCAGTTAGAGAGATTGGGAGGAGGAAAAACCAACATAATAACAACAAACCTTGCTTGAAAGGATCTGATGATAGATTTTTCTTTGATTGGCTGGAACGACCTAGGGTTCCTCCTTCGATCCAGATCTGGGTAAACTGAAAGGATAAAAAGATTTTTCAGAGATCCGCAGAGGACATGAAGGAGAAATAGGGCAAAAGTAAAAGATGTACTCAGTCCTAGCCCCTGGTGCCGATTATGTTTATTTCTTGTATTGATGTTGGTCATGTGCAAAATTTAACAAATTTTACTATTTTTGTCCCAGTTAATGGAGTATAGTCACCTGTTAGATATGGCAGATGAATGTGAAGATCCTTACATGCGGTTGGTCTATGCTTGTAAGCATATATTTCTGTTCCTTTTTATTATTTTTGTGAATGTATTATTTTGTATAATGAAACTCTGGTTATTCTTTGTAGCATCATGGGCAATATCTGTCTTCTTTGCCTTTCAACGGACGTGGAAGCCTTTCAATCCAATCCTTGGGGAGACTTATGAAATGGTTAATCATGGAGGAATTACATTTATTGCAGAGCAGGTTAATTGCTCTCACAACTCTGGATTTTATTTTCTGCTCTTTTCGGGTGGCGTTATTTCCTCATGCTTCATTCATGGAAAACTCACTTTCATTCAATAGAATTTTCAAATCTGCGTGTTATTCTTATGATACAAGCTAGCGGTGTGGTGTACTTTTGGTTACTTATTTCTAAGCAATTCCCCCTAGGACATAATTGATCCTGCTGCTTCTCATTCCAGGTGAGTCATCATCCTCCAATGAGCGCAGGGCATGCTGAGAATGAGCATTTTATTTATGACATTACTTCAAAACTGAAAACCAAATTCTTAGGAAATTCGGTTGATGTTTATCCTGTTGGAAGGTTAGGTTATATCTTAATTTCTTTTCCGTATTAAGTTACCAAGCATCATTTTTGATTTGTTGAGTGAGATTTTTTGAAATTTAGATTTTATCATATGTTATCTATATCGAACTGCCAAGAGGTAGTATATTATCTAAAGATTGGATAAATTTAATTAAGAAAGCAATTTTATATATGGAGCAATTGTACGCAAGTGGATTTTTATATATAATTGTGTTTGTTGTGGTGCAGGACAAGGTTGACCCTTAAAAGAGCTGGTGTTGTCTTTGATTTGGTGCCCCCTCTTTCAAAGGTTAATAACCTTATATTTGGGCGCACTTGGGTTGACTCACCTGGGGAGATGGTCATGACAAACTTGACTACTGGGGACAAAGCTGTGCTATATTTTCAACCATGTGGCTGGTTCGGGTATGATTCATTTTCTTCATTCGCATGACTTGTCATGGTATTGATACATCACATGTACTCGTGTTTGGGCATGTATAACTAAGGTTTTAAATGTTGTTTTCGGTGTCCATGTTGGTAAGGCAAAAAAGGAAAATTTTCTTTTTTCGGTAATTTGTCGGTGGAAAAATTGTAAAATGGAAAGACAAATTTCGGTGGAAATATTTCGTTTTTCGGTCAAATTTTGGTGTTTTTCGATGAAAATTTATCGTTTTTCGGTCAGATTTCGATTTTGGTCATTTGATATGAAAACAATGGAATATTTCAGCAATACTTCAGGATAAAGATGACGGTAAAATATTGTCTATTATGAAAAAAAATTGAAATTGAGGAAAAATGTAATTTCTTATGAGCTTTGTTTTGTTAAAAAAGATAAAAATTTTCATGGAAATTGTCTGGAAAAAAGATATAATGTCGGATTTCTGTCAAATGTTGGTCATTTCGATCAAATGTCGGTCATTTCGGCCGACATTTCGTTATGTCCGAAGGAAATTTGGTACTATTAAAAATTCGATCAATTTCTATGTCGGACCCTTGAAAAAAAGACATTTCGGTGATTTCGTAGGAAATTTGTCGACATTTGATTCCATGTGTATAACGTAGAGTAGAGGTGGCCCGGCTAAGGAGAGGTTCTCAGATTATTGTGGAAGGTTTATGGAGAAGAGGAAGACCTAGAATATCATTAATTGAAATTGCTAGAAAAGACATGGCAAAACTTCCATTGACACAGATTAGTCCTCAACAAAAATGAATGGCGAAGAAGCATTCATAAATCTGACCCCAAATAGATGGGACATGGCTCGATGGTTATGGTACATGTGCTCGTGTTTGCTAAAATTCCAAGTTTGGTGGCACTTGTGCAACAAAAATTGAAATTGAGGATGGTAATGAAGAACATAATAAGTTTAAGTTGGAATATGATTATAAAAATCCATGGTGTATTAAATTGTTTCTTGTTTTTTCAGTTATAACTAGTTACTTGATTTGTGTGGTAACTCTTGTGGTTAGCAATATATAAAATTGTTTCTTGGTTTTCATTGTTTAACTCAGCGAGTGATTCATGCATACCGTGTACTTTACCCCCCCCCCCCCCCCCCCCCCCCTCCCCCCTTTTTTTTTTTTTTTCTCCCTCTCCCAACACCCACACACACAAATGACCTAACGCATTTGATCAAACAAAACAAATGGGGATTCAATGGAAAAATGGGGGTACTTGGTAGATGTAGAAATCACTTCTTTTTATTTTTTATGCCTCTATTCTGCACATCTTTTATATTCCATGTTAGTTTTTTATTATAATAAAATAAATAAACATTGAATAGGAGTTTTAATAGATAGTATATTTCATTATTGTCTGTCTTAAATAATAAAAAATCGTAATTTGTAAGAAAGCCTTGCAAAATTAATTTTATATTCTCTTTTCCTTCCCTAATTCGTCGTAAGGTGAAATTCACTGTTTGATCTTCTTGAACAAGGGTTCCTGATTACTAATCATGAATAGAGGTATGCTAAAAAAATAAATCTGTAAAAGATAGGATAAAATCTTAATTATCCAAGATTCTTGCATTTGTTTAAATCTCAAGTTTAATCAATGAAAAATGAATTTTTTCATACCCGAATGACAAACAAAATTAGTTGACACTTGGGACGTGGTTATGAATATCCATGTATCTAGATGTGACAATTTTTCTTTGGTTTTAGTCATCGGGTGATTCATGCATACCCCTATCTTTATTTCACATGATTCAGTAGATATTCATATGTTTTATGTCTTGATACTTTGGGCAAAGAATCTGGATTTTTTTACAAAATGATGAAAATCAAATTAAGTCAACACTTGGGATGTTGATGTCAGAATCAGATAGTTGATATTGATACGAATTCCAACAAGCAAGAGATTCAAGGAAGAGGATGTTTCTAATAAATTCAGCAATAGGCTGGTAGAGAATTTATTTCATCAAAAAAAGCAATTAAAAATTTACTACGAGTCTTCACTAATTGTAAAGCTATATTTCTTCTCCAAGCTAGCTGAGATCCATTCCTAACCCTGCTTTTCTTTTCTATTTTCGTCTTTTTCTCTTCATCCCAAAACAATCGAGCGGCCCACATCATGTACTAGCAGAATTGGAAGGGTGTGGGGCATGTTTCCATATCAAAAAGGATATGTGCCTAGTGGAGCGTGGCAGAGATGAAGATGTCGAGGCGAATGTGCAGCAAAACTAGGAGGATACGATGAAGAATGGGCATATTAGTTGAATTGTTGGAGAGTTGGAGCCGGTTGAGGATTAAATGATGGAGAATGAATTACGCTAGTATGGGACTGTACTACAAAGATGAAAGGTGGACTTCGTAAAGAAAGGCTATCGAATTATCATAGTATGGTTAGGTAAAAGGAGGGGAAGACCTTAAATAATATTGATGGAAGTTATTTGAAAAGATTGGGGAAAACTCCCATTAACAACAGAGGTAGGCCTTAAAAGAAATTATTGGTGAAAGAAGGATTCGCAAAGACGACTGCAATTTGAAGGGGCAAGCCTTGATGATTATGGCTATGGTATGGTTCCTTCTTTCTCTTTTTACGGCTTTCCTCGTAATTCTATAGAGACCGTGGACCTCTTCTTTGGCTGATGTGACCATTATTTACAAGAAGCCCCCTCCCAAATTTAAGATTAGGCTCCTATCTTAGTAAAAAAAAATTCTAACAAACTACTTAGTAATTTTTTTTGGCAAACAAGAGGGTTGCTTCTTGATAGAAAATAGAAAACAAATTCTAAGAAAAATGATGAACAGATCTAGTGGACTTGTACCCTCTGATTAGTGGGGTTTATTGGATTCAAGTCTGTTCCTGAATCAAACATGGTTATGAAAACTATGAAGTTATACATTTCATCCTCTTGGGTAGTTCAAGCCTACCATATATCTGCATCGACCTGCATATGTCATTGTTTCTAGTTTTTTCATTGTTGCTTGTTTAGCTTGTCACGTGGTTTGTGTATTTATGTAGTTACACTAGTTAATCGGTTTAACTAGTTGGTTGATTTATAAATTGGGAATGTTGTGAAAATCCCTGGAGCTTTATGTGGCACTATATCTTATTTTTTCTGGTTTAATTGGTTGAATGATTGGTGCATACTGCATTGTTCGCACCAAAGCTATATGTGAAACCGTTCTTGGTTTTTGAGTACAACTCTTTTGGTGGTTTGTGCGTACGTTATCTTCACACCGTTTCATATAGTATCCTGCACTAAGAACCACGTTGATGTTTCGTAGTGAATTGTTTGCTCCGAAATCTTAGTTGTATTGAAGTTTCTCTCGCGATTTATGCTCCCTTTATATTATACATCTAATGCTGGCAGGGCCGGTCGGTATGAGGTGGATGGATATGTATATAATGCAGAAGAAGAACCTAAAATACTGATGACGGGTAAATGGAATGAAGCTATGAGTTACCAACCTTGTGATATGGAAGGAGAGCCCCTTCCCGGCACCGAACTAAAAGAGGTGCATACCATATACTTTAGCTTGTCTGCCTATGCATCTTATGGCATAATTTTTTATCATATATCATCTTTCTAATTGTTGCTTTCATTTATTCTTGTACAAGGGTTATTTCTTGCTATATGCTTACCTGCAAAGTTTTTTTTTGAACAAATTGCCTACATGCAACTTTCCATACAACTCTCGCATATATGATACTTGCTTCAGGATAATGGAGATGAAATTGTTCTCGTGAGGAGGATTAGTAGTCCTCTATTATTTGGAGTTTCTTTTAGGGTTTGCAAATAATGTTCACTTACAAAAGTCAATTGTTCCTTTGGGATGACGCACTATATTACCGTTAGCATGCGTGCAATCAGGTTAATGATTGTAAAGTTGATTAGTTGGTCCTTTTTTCCCCTCCATTCGAGAAATTTACTGAACCCATATTTTGAGTCGGTTGTATGTTTTAAGAATTGCAGTTATCTTCAACAGTTGAGTCATGTTTATCCTGCTTGAAAGTATACACTCTCATGTTAAACACACAATAATAAATTATTGCTATATGAATATCATAAAAGCAGCGGGATGGGATTGAATTTATCAAACCCATGATTAGAAGGAAGAACATTGAACTTTGGATCCCTCATGTATAATGCAAAACGAATTCCATTCCTAACTTCATAACTGTCATTGTAGATATGTTAACCCTACATATATACTATTGTGATTTGAGCCTTAAAGAATCTAGACCTAAATCATCAATCAACCAAAATAATCCTCGTCTTTAAACTAGACCTATGAGCCAATAAAGCAAAAAAGATTCTTTGTACGACATTCCCCATGCAACTGTCTTAGACCATGGTTACAAGGTCTAAACAAAATATCTCGTGCTTCTATTGCTTCCAAAGAGTATGTCTCACTTAGGCACCTCAACATCATGTTGTATAAAGTATAAACTTGAAAGGAACTCACATAATTCAAGTATAGACTATAGTTCTTAATATGCTTGGTCGTACTTAGATCGAAAATAGGAGTTCCAATTCTAAGAAAATTAATTGAATAGGTTATTAAACTTTCTTTTTTTCATGGAGATGGTAAACAAGACTGACAGGATAAGTGAACATGCTAAAATGCAATCATAAAGGGTGGCAACACTACTAGCAAATCCTGCCAGGCCCTCGATCGCCCCGTGATTTCAGTAAAGCAAGATGTTGCTTTAAGGGCTGCTAGCACAAACAATGAAACCTTCTTTTGATTGTCACTCCATATCTCAAAACATGCGTGAAACTTTTGATGAGCCTTATGTAGCTCCATTTCGAGATTTCCTTCCTCTAGGAATGGGTACTAAAACCCTTACCAACGAAACTTGGTAAAACAAAAGCCTGCCAAAAAAAAAACCCAGTAGGTCAGTTGACAGGTCAGAGACCTATCTTGGTTAGTGTAAGCTCATGCAGCCAAAGAGCAATCCACCAAGGTTTCCCTATATTAGGAAAAGTCTAGAAGAAGCGGATAAAAGCCAAGATTAGGGATTTCACTTTCATATACTGACCTAAATATTAGGGAAAGTCAAGAAGAGGATAGAAGCCAAGATTAGGGAATTCACTTTCATATACAGAACTAAATATTAGGGAAAGTCAAGAAGAGGATAGAAGCCATGATTAGGGAATTCACTTTCATATACAGAACTAAATATTTACTAATGCTGCATATACTAAAATTTTGGACTATTTTGGACATCATTTATTATTGGGTTACATTGCGATGTTAAGACTCGTGTTTATTGATGAAGTGCATTTGGCATTTGCGATTCCAGGTCTGGAGGGTCGCTGCCACCCCAGAAAATGACAGATACCAATATACGTACTTTGCCCATAAACTAAACAGCTTTGAGACGGCACCCAAGAACCTAATGGCATCAGATTCCCGACTACGGCCGGATAGATACGCTCTCGAGAAAGGTGACATGTCGAAATCTGGTGCAGAAAAGAGCAGGTGAGTTTGTGTGCATCTTCATTTGTGTGTTGTGCCCGTTTGATGGCATTCGTATATATTAGGAATCTTGAAGTGCTTGTCGTTGGAGTTCTGTTCCGTTTGATGAATTTTGGTAGTCTGTCTTAAAAGTTGAGTCCCTCACCTCAACCTAGAGTGTACTCGAACCGGTTTGATTGGAATTGGTACCATTTATGGTTCGGTTCTTTATGGGTTGGACGCTGGTTAAAACATCTATGAACCCGACTGTTTAGAACTAAAATCAGTTAGATCACTTGAACTGGACACTTGAAAATGATATGAGTCATATCACACAACTCCTTTATAAGAAAAACATTGATTATATATATATATATATATATATATATATATATATATATATATATATATATATATATATATATATATATATATATATATATATATATATATATATATATATATATATCAGTGTGTGTGTCGCACTGCAACCGTCCAATGCACCACGCCCCGATCAGTCTGTACTCTATAGCATTCATCCCCGATCGTGCGGCTGCGACACCCTCTCAGGAATTTTTTTTTTCAAATTTTTTTTTGAGGTTGATTACCTCCCTTTTATAGCACACACAAAAAATTTCAGCGCATTCTAAAACATATAGGTCTATTAAATGTGCTCATCAAATTGACGGTAAAAATGAACGACTGATAAAAGTTGAGCACATTTGATAGACCTATAGATCTTAGAATGAGCTGAAATTTTTTGTGTGTGCCATCAAAGGGGAGGTGATCAACTTCTAAAAAAAAATCCCTTGGGGAGTGGCCGCACATTAAGCCGCACTATAAGCGGCCACAATATATCATATATATATATATATATATATATATATATATATATATATATATATATATATATATATATATATATATGAGGACGGGCTTCCTGGACCAACAAATTTACTGGTCTACTGATCTATTTGATGACCCTACAAGTTTCAGAATATGCTGAAACTTGGTGGGTGTATTGTCTAGGGTGAGGTGATCATCCTCACCAAAAATCAGCAATTTCTAAAACTTCTAGGGTCATCAAATGTACAAAGCAAAATTAACGGTTACAATTGACGATTGATAAAGCTTCTGCATTTGATGACCATAGAAGCTTTAGAATTTGCTGATTTTTGGTGAGGGTGATCACCTCATCCTAGAAAACACACCCACCAAGTTTTAGCAAATTCTGAAACTTGTCGGGTCATCAAATAGGGCAGTGGACTAGCAAATTTGCTAGTCCACTGGTCCAGGAAACCCTCTCTCTCTCTCTCTTTATATATATATATATATATATATATATATATATATATATAGAGAGAGAGAGAGAGAGAGAGAGAGAGAGAGAGAAATGCTAGAATGCGGCATGCGGTAAGTGCGGCACCTACCGCATGCCGTCTGATGCACCGCTGCGTGCATGCGATGCACGCAGCGCGTGCATCAGACGGCTACGGTGCTGTGCCGCATGTACCGCATGCCGCAGCATAGCATGCCCCTATATATATATATATATATATATATATATATATATATATATATATATATATATATATATATATATATATATATATATATATAGGGAATAAGGAGTATGGTCCTCCTGACTAGCCAACACGCTAGTCCTCTCCTGTATTTAGGTGCCACGAGGTACTTTAACTATTTTTTTTAATGGATGGTCAATCCAGTCTACTTCGATCATAATTAAAAAAAAATTTCAAAAAAATCCTCCCTTAAAACAACCCAATCAAATACCGACAAATTTAATGGTAAACTGTAGCGCGCAAATACCCCTTGCTATGGTTAATCTAAAAATGTCATTTGACATATTTTTTATCTAATTTTTTTTTTCATAATCATTGTTAGGAAGGGTGAACCCACCTTAACCAACCCCTAACCCCGGTTAAAAATTGCCATATGGCACTTGAATTGAAGAGAAGACTAGCTTGTTGGCTAATCTGGAAGACCATACACCCTATATATATATATATATATATATATATATATATATATATATATATATATATATATATATATATATATAGGCGTGTTAGGATGCGGCGTGCGGCGTCGCACCGCAGCCGCCTGATGCACCGGTGCGTGTGATGCACGCAGCGGTGCATCAGGGGTATGCGGTGCGACGCCGCACCCACCGCACGCCGCATTTTATCACTCCTCTCTCTCTCTCTCTCTCTCTCTCTCTATATATATATATATATATATATATATATATATATATATATATATATATGAGGGCTGGGTTCCTATGACATGTCATAGGGAGTACCCTATGACATGTGGTGAATTAGTAATGCTAGAATGTTTAGAATGTGCTGAATTTTTTTGAGGGTGATCACCTTACCTTAGATAGAATGTCCAAAAAAAATCAAAGCATTCTAAAACTTATTGGGGCATCAAATGCTAGAAGCTTTATCGGCCATCCATTTTAACCGTTAAATTGAAAATCATATTTGATGCCTCTAGAAGTTTTAGAATGAGCCGATTTTTTGCGGAAGTCCTATCTAAGATAGGGTGATCATCCTCATAAAAATTCAGAACATTCTAAACATTCTAGGGTTACTAACTCACCATATGTCATTGGGTCCTCCCTATGACATGTCATAGGAACTCATTTCCCTATATATATATATATATATATATATATATATATATATATATATATATATATATATATATATATAGGGCTGGGATCCGTTGACAACCCGTTTCCTTGACAACATGTTGACAACCCATCGTTTGAAAGGGTTAGAGGGTTTAGAATTTGTTGATTTTTTGGGAGGATGATCTCCTTACTATAGATAGCACACCCACAAAAAATCAACTAATTCTAAAACCTCTAGCCCCATCAAATGTATTGTTCAAATTAAATGTTAAAATGGATGGTCTATATTTGAGAACATTTGATGGGGCTAGAGATTTTTGATTTTTCTGATTTTTTGTAAGGTTGATCTCATTGCTATAGATAGCATCCTCACAAAAAATCAGCAAATTCTAAAACCTCTAACCCTTTCAAACGATGGGTTGTCAAGGAAACGGGTTGTCAACGGATCCCAGGCCATATATATATATATATATATATATATATATATATATATATATATATATATATATATATATATATATATATATATATATATATATATATGGGTCAGGATCGGATGACCCAACAAATAACCCAACACCCTTTGATGCACGTAGAGTTTTAGAATGGGCTGATTTTTTATAGGCATGTTGTCTATGGTATGTTGATCATCCTCACAAAAAATCAGCCCATTCTAAAACCTCTAGGGGCATCAAATGTGCTCTTCAAATCAACGGTTAAAATTGACAGTCGAAAACCGTTGATTTGAAGAGCGCATTTGATGTATCTAGAGGTTTTAGAATGGGCTGACTTTTTGTGAGGATGATCAACATGCCATAGACAACATGCCTACAAAAAATCAGCCCATTCTAAAACCTCTAGGTGCATCAAAGGGTGCTGGGTTATTGTTGGGTCAAAATTTGCTGGGAAAGGATTGGGTGATATCGAGTTCACCATTTAAATGGTGAACTCGAATGGAGAAGATGACACATGTCCTAAGAAAGTCATTAATTGCGACTGGATATATATATATATATATATATATATATATTTATATATATCTTCATATATGTGTATATATAAATATCTCCAGCCACAATTGTTGACTTCCTAAGGACACGTGGCGACTTCTTCATTCGAGTTCACCATTTGAATGGTGAACTCGAGTTCAACTTCCCAGGACTATATATATATATATATATATATATATATATATATATATATATATATATATATATATATATATATATATATATATATATATATATATATATATATATATGGGCATACTATAATGCGGCATGCGGTAAGTGCGGCACCATACCGCAGCCATCTGATCCACCCACTGTGTGCATCGCATGCACGCTGCGATACATCAGACGGTTGTAGTGCGGTGCCGCACTTACCGCATGCCGCATTATAGCATGCCCTATATATATATATATATATATATATATATATATATATATATATATATATATATATATATATATATTGCTGAACTTGAGTTCATCATTCAATTGGTGTAATTGAATGGAAAGGCGTATGCGTTAGAAGTAAACAATTGTGGCCGAATGATATATATATTTATATACATATCCCCAAGCCATAATTGTTAACTTTTAACGCACTTGTCCTTTTCCATTCAGCTACACCATTTGAATGATGAACTCGATTTCACAAAACCCTTTTTCTTATATATATATATATATATATATATATATATATATATATATATATATATATATATATATATATATATATATATATATATATATATATATATATATATATATAGAGAGAGAGAGAGAGAGAGAGAGAGAGAGAGAGAGAGAGATGCTAAAATGTGGCGTGCAGTGTCGCACCGCAGCCGTCTGATGCACTGCCACCGCAGCGGTGCATCAAACGGCTGCGGTGCGACGCCGCATGCACCGCACGCCACATCCTAGCACGCCTATATATATATATATATATATATATATATATATATATATATATGCTATAGTGCGGCATGCGGTAAGTGCGGCACCGCACTGTAGCCGTCTGATGCACGCGCTATATATATATATATATATAGAGTCGTGTTAGACGACAACGGTGCGGTGCCGCACTTACCGCATGCCGCACTATATATATATATATATATATATATATATATATATATATATATATATATATATATATATATATATATATAGGCGTGCGGCGTTGCACCGCAGCCGTCTGATGCACCGCTGCGGTGCGTGCGATGCACGCAGCGGTGCATCAGACGGCTGCGGTGCGACACCGCATGCCGCATTTTAACATTCCTCTCTCTCTCTCTCTCTCTATATATATATATATATATATATATATATATATATATATATATATATATATATATATATATATATATGGGGTAGCCTATTCCATGGAGTAGGGAAGTTATCTATTGCATAATGGGCATCATGTTGACTTCCTGATAGTGATCAAGAAATTTTGTTTGTAAAAACACACGTCAGGTGACATTTTAAGGATCCAAAAAAATGTGTTTGCATGCAGCCGTTTGCTGTTAAATTTTTTTTGAACTCGATCAGATTTGTTTTAAGTTTTTTTTTAGTAGTGGGGATCTACGTTAGAGTGGATTGACCATAAATCCACAAAAAAACCAAAAAAAAAAGTACCATGTGTCTTCCATTAAATCCATGGAGTAGATAACTTTCTTATTCCATGGAGTAGGCTACCCTTTCCATGGTTTAATTTGTTCAACCTTTTGAATCTCCGTTGAAACGGTTTGGCCTGGACTGGGCAGCTTTTCGGTATAGTGTCCGGTTTACCATAAGGTCCATAATAGCTTCAAAGTATTAAGACAAGGGGAAGTACATGTTCAACTTGTTTTTATCCCACTTTTTGGTTTATGCCTTTTCAGCTTGGAGGAGAGGCAGAGGGCGGAGAAAAGGCGCCGCGAAGCGAATGGTGAGCACTTCACTCCAAAATGGTTCAACATTACTGACGAACTAGCCCCCACACCATGGGGAGACCTGGAGGTGTACGAATACAATGGTAAATACTCCGAACACAGGGCGGCGGTCGATGCCTCCGACGCCATCGAGGAGGTCGACTTCAAATCTGTAGCGTTCAATCCGTGGCAATACGGTAATATGGCTGCCGAATGAGTTGATTCCTGATTTTTGTACATTATCTCCCAGTTTTTGGAATGATTCATTTTCTGGAAACGGTGGCTGGCAGAAGTCTCTCCTGTGTTGTCAGCTGATTTGCCTGAGGGGTTGTATTAAGTTTTAGTGTTGTCTCGTCAGTATGTTTATCTATCAATTATTTGTAGAAATCCTGCTTAGCATCGGCCAACAAGGTTGATTAAGCTTTGTGACTTATATTTATCTGTTGTTTTTTGTTCCCCATCAAACTTTATGATAGCAATTGGTGTGCTGTTTCTCGGTTATGACTTGAAATCCCCTATGCTCTGCTGTTGTGGGCGAATTTGTGGTGCTGATGATGACAGTTCGTGTGGAACGTGTGACCTTGTGGTGATGCTCCCTTGGTCATGTGGGCGCTCTCTTACGCCCCTGGTGGCGAGTATGATAATATGCCATTAGGTGGAAGATGCTAGAACCAGGTTTGATCCCTGGTCTGTAGAGTGTAAACCGAAAAAATTTAGGATAGGGGATTTGGTAAAGCAACTGCTGCTTTGGAGAGGAGCTGGTTGTAGGTTCAACTCCTCACCGCTCTGGAGTTAACCAGGAGTGTGTTGGGAAACTTCCTAGTGGGTCAGTGTGCATTCCCGGAGGGAAATATTCACCATTTTTTCTTGGATGTGACAAAATATTCACAAATAGTCCCTATAGATACCATCAAAGGTGCTTTGGCGATGTGTATGCTATGGACAGCAACTGAAGATGAAGTGGAAGTTCTCGATAGTTCTCAAGAGGAACCTACGGGCTCTGGTCTAGGGCTGGCAATTTCGGACCCGACACGGCAGACCCGACACGAAGTTAGCGGGTCTGGGTCAGGGCTAAACGGGTTCGGGTCGTAAACGGGTCGACACGATAGACCCATTTAATAAACGGATCGACACGATAGACCCGTTTAATAAACGGGTCGGGTCCGGGTTTAGGGTCTGGACCCGGGAAGACCTGTTTAGTATTCAACGTGTCGGGTCGGGTCGGGTCTACCCGCAATCCGATACTATACTATATAATACCAGCGGGTCTTTCGGGTCAGGTCGGGTCGAGTCGGATCGGGTCAACTGAATAGTCTCGGGTGATAAACGGGTCTACCCGTTTATTAGCGGGTCGGGTACGGGTTTAGGATCTAGACACGATTAGTTAAACGGGTCGGGTCTGGGTTTGGGGTTTTTGGACACGAACCCGACTAGACACGACATGAACACGACCCGACCCGACCCATTGCCACCCCTACACTGGTCCTAGTACCACTTCCTCGCTCTTCCATGTTGAAGAGGTTCTCTGTTCGACTCTTGGTATGAACACGGACTCTTGTTTGTGCGTGTGAATCCTAGCTATTGAGGTCACGTTCTCATGAAATTTAATTAATACTATGCTGCCTTCTCCCACTTGTGAATATTAAGATCTCAATTTGCTACTGTGGCATGTTAGGTATATATCAAGGGGTTTCCTCGTCCATGTGGTACTTCCTCTCCCCCATATTGAAGAGGTTCCCTGTTCGACTCCCGGTATGAACACTATGGAGTGAATATTTCCAGAAGGCTGTTGTGTCTTGTTTGCGTGTGCGAATCCTAGCCGTTGATGTCACACTCACAGGATTATAAAATTTAATAAATATTATGCTTCCTTCCCCCCATTTTGATCTTTGTGAATATTAAACTCTCAATTTGCTACAGTGGCATCTAAAGGGTTTTCCTTGTTTGGGGTACCTAGCTTACCATTGTTAGCTCTTGTATAGTCCATTGCCACTTTCATCGGTTCTTGTGCAACTCACCGCAATTCCCTTTCCTTTGCACTTTTTTTCTTTCTCCTCTTACCCCCCCCCCCCTTCATCTTCAATCTTTTTTGGACTGGAGTAGGAGGGGAGGGGATCGATAAAGGAGGAAAGGGAGAGGAGGGTGGACGAATGGGAGGTCTAGTAAATATTTTGGACGATTTTACAATTATATTAAGTCCGTGAAGAATTCGTTCCATTATTTTGGACTGCAGAAGTTTCCTAAAATTTTAGGAGATGCTATCCATCCAATTTATATGGTGCAAAAGAAAGTTTGGTGGCTCACCATCTAGCTAGATATAAAACATCGTATCTGACTACCGGCAAATCTTCAACTCGTGCGGGTTTTCTTATGTGAAGAGGGATCTCAATTGTTATAGTGATGCTTTATCTAAGTGGAGAACAAATAGGCTATTCTTCGTTTTATGTTCCCAACTGCATCTTCTTGGTAGTGTTTTTAGAGAAATTATTGTTGAATAATTGTAATGCCGCTTCTAGTTCCCGGATTGGGTGTCATAAATAGAAAAAAAAATAAAATTGATTAAAAGGTAAAATATACTAGGGCTTTTCTTCAAAATAATATTAAAAAAATAAATATTTAAATAAATAGCGGTTGACCAAAACTATTTACCAACCTAGCGTTCTGACAGTCACGTGGCATGTCAGCGCCGTAAAACGAGTCGCGAGTTTTTTTGTTTTTGTTTCAAGTAGAACCTGGTAGTTGGATTACCGGGTTTAAAACCGGTATTCTGGATACCGGATTTACCTGAAATCCAATAAGAAAATGACTAAGTTTGGAAAGATTATACAAAAGGATTCGGTTAAACTCGATATCCAGAATACCGATTTTAAACCCGGTATCCAAATATCGGGTTCTACTTGAATAGAAAAAAAAAACTCGCAACTCGCTTTACGGCGACACTGACATGTCACGTGGCTGTAAGAACGCTAGGTTGGTAAATAGTTTTGGTGAACCGCTATTTAGTTAAATATTTATTTTTTTAATAATATTTTGAAAAAATCCCAAAATACTAATTTCTTGGGTTATCTCCATTGATTCTTGCCGCTGACGCGCCCACACCAACGCGGGTTGTCCGCAAGTTGTCCCGCAGTATGTTCAAATAACAAATTACTCTTCTTTCACTCATTCGTGTCTCTCGAGGTTTGCTATCGTCTTTCTTCATCAACACCGATCTCTCTCGATTCCTCGAGGGTTTCGTCTCTGCCGTCAAAGCCTCTTCCGTTTTTCTGCGATCGATCACCATGGGCTTCGAAAACGATCCGTAAGCTCGTCGATCGAACCCTGTTTTCCTTTACGATTTCCCCCCTTTTTTTGTATGCAACTGATCTAGGGCGAATCGGTTGTTTTTTGCTAGATTTATGGATGAAGATGGAGAGCCCCTGATGGATCCGGACCAGCCATCCGATCGGGAGCACTCGGCGGATCCGGACGACGACGACGTGGAGGACGACTGGCGGAGGGAGCGGTCGACCACGCCGGTTCTGGTGGACGAGGACAAGGTCGGGAAGCCGAGGAAGAGGCTGGTGAAGAAGAGCGCCAAGGAGACCTCGCCGGATCGCAGCGGGACCCCACCGGCAGCGTTATCTGATGATGGCCTCGAGGACTGGGAGGACGAGGAGAAGCCTTCTTCGTCCAAGAAGAAAAGGAAGTCCCCTTCTTCTTTGAAAGAAGGCAAGAGCGGAAGCGCGAAGGACAGAAGGAAATCAATGTCAAGGCAGGAATTTTCATCCGGAAAGGCATCGAAGGCAGCGTCAAAGGAATATGGGGGAGGTTCGGGGGATGATGATGGTGAAAAGGAGATCAAGGAATTGTGGGAGACTATTGCCGGCGGCGATTCAGAGGTCAGGATAATTTCCTCTCTGAAGTTTTCAATCAACTATTTTCTCTATTCAGTAGATGATTTGATTTTTCCCAATAAATATGGATTTATTTCCTTAATGTGGATCTGTTGGAATAGTTGTTTCATTCCTCTTTGAGTGTACATTAAGCCCTTAGGGTGCTTTCTTTTCGTTTCCGCCCAATTAGGGCCTGTTTGTTTCGCGGAAATGACTCTCGGCAATCAATTCCATTTCCATGGAGTTGTTTGCCATGGAAATGGAATTGATTGCCGTTGTTTGGTTCGCGTAGGAAATGAGGGGGAAATGACACACAATGACAAATTTTCCTTTCTATTATTAATTTATTTTTTTGATGGATTTGATTTATATTTGTTTAACAAATGCTGGAGCATAATTAACCATGTCTTATAATTTAACAAATAGAGGTACATTTGTCTTCTTTTTTAAGAAATAGAGATGTTTTTTTTAACAAATAGAGGTGTATTTTTAACAAATAGAGGTGCGTTTTTAACAAATAGAGATGTGCATTTTTTAAACAAATTTATTTATTTTTAACAAATAAAGGTGCACTTGCCTTCTTTTTTAACAATACCTAAGGCAGTCCTGAGATGGGTACTTTCATAAAATCTCAATTTTATTCGATTCTCCTTTCATTGCATGGAGAGAGAGAGAGAGAGAGAGAGAGAGAGAGAGAGAGAGAGAGAGAGAGAGAGAGAGAGAGAGAGAGAGAGAGAGAGAGAGAGAGAGAGAGAGAGAGAGAGAGAGAGAGAGAGAGAGAGAACAATGAAACTTTTATATATAAACTATTACAAATGTGTCATTTTACATGCCTTTGGTTTGTTCTTTTTTAACTAGTACAGTAGTGTGTAGTGGCTCCCTTGACCCATTGTAATCACTTAAAAAAATGATAATAGTCGCACCGTTGGGCGTTGGCCCATTGTGAACTCATGGAAGAAGTATGACACTATAAACATAATAGTTATGCAAATTTGAGTAAAATATTTTATAAAATTTTGGGTGCCGCAATCTTTAGGCTCCCGCCTAGGCACCCATTTTCCCGCCTTGGAACTCCTCGTTCGCCTTAGATCCGTCTAGCGTTTTTTAAAACATTGCAAACGACTAAAAAAATTAGTAGTTGGGATGTGCAACTGCACATGTGATTGTGCGCCACATATGATGCTGTGCGGCTACACAATCCGGAATCCGCTTGTGCGATTGTTGTATATGTGATTTGGTGGTTTCAGACCGCATATATGGTCGGACATGACAACAATGAATTGATGCGTCTACTAAAGTATATGAAGAAAGAAAAAATATAAGAAGCAAAAAATCCAACCTATTGTTTAGCTGGAGGGGGGAAAAGAAGACCTGCCCTCCAAAAAGTCCAAACAAGGCACTACTTGGCCCTACCCTTCTATTCTCCGAAGTACTAGAGTCCTAATTTAAAAGAAAATAGGGGAAACGGCTCCTCGCCAAGTATATGTTGGTCGGGCCCCTTTTTGGGAGGAACATTAATCCTTATCGATGAGTTTTAATAATGAAGGGTAGGCTGGCCGCTTCATATTGCGAGGATGCTAATCCTTATTGCCGGGGCAAATATTACTAATAGCCAAGGGAGTAGTAGTTATAGTTGGAGGTATTTCTTTTATTATTAATAGGACCAATGACTATCATATTTTATCAATCAGCTAAAATTTTATCATTTTCTCTCATTTGTTGTTTTCTGTTGTTGTGAATTGATTGCCTTGGTAAAATGTCTTGGCTCCATGGTGCAATGCAATTGCTTAGAAATATTTAGGGCAATGCCTTAATGCCCAATAGAAGTGAGACCCTTGTAGTACTTACTTTGTTTAATTTGTTGTTTTCTTTAGATTTATTCATCTATATTTTCACTTTTGCATCTGCAACATTTTTTTTTTAATCATTTTTCTAGTCATCCATTATCCAAAATCCACCAATAAACCTTGTTTCAGCCTTCTAAAACCAGAAATTATGCTACAGAAATTCAAATCCTGTACGCATATGTTTTGAATCCCTTCACGAATCTTTGTTAGCTAGCAGCATAGTCACCAAGTTCGGGTTCGGCAATAAGTCGGCAAGGGTAAAACTCGGAAAAGTTCGGTAAAAATCAGAAAGTTCGGGAAAAAAACGGATAAAAGTCGGGGAAAAAAACGGGTTCGGGTTTTAATCGGCGAGGGTGAAATTTGGAAAAAAATCGGAAAGTTCGGGGCCTTCAAAAGTGAAGTTTTTTTAACTTTTTATCCTATATTTATGCAACTAAGACATTTCTAACGCGACTTATATAATTTCGTCTTGCCTACAACACAACTGCATCAATAATTCACTGCATCAATAATTCAATTGCAGCATTACTTCATGAGTTTTTTATTTGGAGTATTACTTCATTGTTTTTTTAATTTTTTTACTGATTTTCTATCATGATATGCAAAAGATTAATATTACCTTGATATGGAGAAGATTAGGTGTCCAAAGAAGGCGGTGGAGAAGAGAAGAGAGGCGGACTTGCTGCCGGCTACTATCAAACCCTTGATATGTTGTGCTGCCGGCTGCTATCAAAGTCTCGAAGAGAAAGGGCCGGCTGCTGCCCCAAATAACAAGGAAAAATTATAAATTTGTTGCCCCATATATCATAAACATAAACAGGAGGAGAGAAAGGCTGACAGTTGGCAGAGGTAGAAGAGAGAAAGGTGTTGTGTTGCCGGCTGCTTACCCCGTCGCCGAACCTCGTCGTAATCTCGAAGGTGCTGTGCTCAAGAGAGAAAGGTGATGTGCTCAAGTGCTACCCTCGACCCTCGTAATCCTGTCGCCGACCCTCATCGGGGAAAGGAGGAGGCTGCTCGGGTCCCAGGACTCAGGAGGAAACCGCTCGGGAGAGAGGAAAGGAGGCCGCTCGGGAGTCGGGAGGAGGCCCTTTTTTTTTCAATTTCTGTTAAGTGTTAACCCTAGCCGCTGTTGCCGCTCGAGACTGTACCAACCCAACCAAATGACGTGGCATCCGATCACAGCTCACACACCGACGGCTGTGATCCAGACACATGTGTGTCCGGGATTGTGTCACAAAAGTCGGGAATAAATCGTGTTTTTTAAACATTTTTTTTCAAAAAAAGGGCAAAACATCGGCGATTTTTGTAACTTATAAAAATCGGAAAAAAATCGGCAACAAGTCGGGTACCCAAAAAGTCGTGTTTAAAACACGTTTTTTTGAAAAAAACGGCGAACTTTGTTACTATGGGTAGCAGGACCCTTTGAGATCCTTATATTCTTGGTAGTAGACTTCTGCGGTTAACTTTATTACAATATTTACATCCTTTATAGTGGAATTTCAGGTAAATTTCAGATATGATCCTACTTGCGCAATTCTGAAATCGTCTTAAATCACACCTATGTCTCAAACTGACCAGTCTTTTCCTCTCTTACACCCATATTTGAATCATCGGGAAGGGGTGTACTATTGATCTATGTTTCTAATGAAAATAGTACCATTTTACCTTTTTGGGTATTTAATTGTTCTTTGTTAAATATGCTTCGACCTTTTGGTTGAATATGGCTATTTAAATTTGCATCATATGACCATCTAAGATGTGCAATCGAGTTGACCTTTTGACAATTCTGGTTTTTTTTGGTTGGCGTTTGGAGATTTTACGCACCCAGTCAATTAGCACTGACAAATAAATTTGTCATTGTTGGCTTATGAAGTTCTCTTTTTAATGTATTATTGTAGGACAATTACAAACTCTTTATAGGGCTTGTCAAAGTGGGCTCTGCAATCCTGTGTTTGACAACTTCATACTGAGAGAATATATGTTTTAGATTATGACTTATTTACTATTCGCTTGTGTCAATGACATAGGATGATCAAGAGGGTCCGAGAACTGTAGAGGACGATGCCTTCATTGATGATAGTGGTGTTGACCCTGATGATCGCTTTGGCAGTGACACCGAGGGTCGTTTTGCGGGAAATGCTCCTCAGGTTTGTGTTATTTTTTCTTTGCTTTCGTATGCTAAAATCTCTTTTCATTCAGTTTATAAATGGCTGTCACCTCAATGATTACATATTATAGCTGTTTTTGAGCTGCATTAGTGCATGTCTGATTTTATGCAACAATTATTCATGAAACTCGTTAGTGTCAATGTAAAGCGCTATATACTTTGCTTGTCCTCAACCTAGCTGGTTTGATATTGGTTTTTGTTGGCTTCATTTTCAATCATTCAGCATTGATGGCTAATAATATTTTGATTCTTGCAGGCGGAAGAAGGGGAAGAAAATGATGATAGTAGTCGATTCAAGGGGGGAAAGAAGAAAAAGAAACAAGAGAAGTCACCTGCTGAACTTGCTATGATAGTTGAACATCTTATGGCTGAGCTAGAAGTTACAGCCGAAGAAGATGCTGAACTAAATAGGCAATGCAAACCTGCCATTAATAAACTGAAGAAGCTGCCACTGCTAATAGATGTTCTATCAAAGTAAGATGCTTCTGCGGGCTTAAGAAAGTTTTCTTGTTTCTATCGTTGGATCAACACTCTCTTTTACCAAATCACAATCCAGATTTAGTTGTACATCACTTATGAATTTGTTTTTCCTTTCAGGAAAAAGCTTCAGCATGAATTTTTAGATCATGGAGTACTGACACTCCTAAAGAATTGGCTTGAACCACTGCCTGATGGAAGTTTGCCCAACAATAATATCCGCACCGCCATATTGAAGATATTGTCTGATGTATGTGCAGTGCCTATTCTCTTAAAGCTTTGATATTTTGACATTTGGAATATTATGAGCTTACTATCTTCCCGTGTTTTAAAACTTAGTAAAACTCAGTCGAGTTGGACCGAGCCGACTCTACTTCGACAGATTTCAGGTCGAGTTATTTGGCCGAATCGGAACAAGTTTGGATGATACTCGAAGGAGTTGGACTGAGTTTATTTGACTCGGTTGACTTTCGAGTCGAGTTCCGAGTTTTTAAGCAGTGCTATCTTCTAGTATAATACATATGATAGGTTGCATCTCTGAACAGCTACTCCCACTTCTTAATCCATCCCGATGGCACAACATGAAATATTTTCCTTCAGCAGGTTAAATGAAAGGACATTTTTCCTGAATGTTTTCATGTTGTGCTACCAGAATGGACTCAGAAGAGGGAGTTGCATCTTGGAGTTGTTGAAGATGTATCCTATCACTTTCTATCATAATACTGCTTTGTTGGCATGTGGGAAGGTTGGTGTTAGCTTTATAGCCTAACTTTGCATGATCCTTTGTGGGGACCTTCTTTAGGTGCTCCATAGCTGACCCATTCTTGATGAGATAAGGCTCAAAGATTTTTTTTCTCTTTCTATTTACTATTGTTCATCTGGTCATGATATGCTAACTATTGTGATGCAGTTTCCAATTGATTTAGAACAATACGACAGGAGAGAGCAACTGAAAAGGAGCGGCCTTGGGAAGGTCAGTTTTGAGCACAGTGGCATTCTAAAAGCATCTTTTTGGTTTGTAATATGAACAGAGTGCCTTCATATTTGTCTTTGTCCAGGTCATTATGTTTTTGTCCAAATCTGACGAGGAAACCACATCCAACAGGAAACTTGCTAGAGAATTGGTTGATAAATGGGTAATAAATTTTTTTAATGGTTCAAAACAAAGTGTAATTTTTAAATCTTTTCACATGATGCGACTATAAGATACCGTATATCTTGTGTGTTTTTATCCTTTTCGTACCCTAGTGTTATTGGCTATATGGAAGTTGGATTTGATCTTGAATGGCATGCACCTATTAATATTTATTTTTAAAATGCAGAGTCGACCAATATTTAATAAAAGTACGAGGTTTGAGGATATGAGGAGTTTTGATGATGATAGACTTCCCTACAGAAGAACGCCCTCTAAGAAGTATACTGCCTTTCTACTTCATGTTACATCATATAAGTTTGATAATGTATATATTTTACTTTGATCTTTCCCTAACTGACTTTGTTGCTGCTCTGTATCCCTCTTCAAGGATGATGAGTAAAGCTGCAGGATTGGAGTCTAGAGATGATGATCTTGATTTGGCTGATTTTTCACAGTAAGTTTATCCATTAACTTGGGATCTCTTATGAATGATCAGCACTTTCATATCTACATTATGCTATCTATTTTTTTTATATTGCAAAAAAGAGTATTTTTGGGCACGTGTGTTCTCTTTGTTCTGAATCTCGATCTTCCCATTTGGGTGTAGGGGACAAAAATCTGGTCAGTCCGCTTCTAGAAGGCATGCTTCTAGGCCAGAAGCATTACCCTTGGACTTTGTTGTGCGCCCTCAATCTAAGATCGATCCAGAAGAAGTAAGAGCAAGAGCAAAACAAGTTGTGCACGATCAACGTCGGCTAAAGGTTGGTTGTCCAACCTTTAGAAACATATTGACTTTGTTATTATTTCATGTATTCAAGAAATATCACATTTTTGTTTAAAATAATATGAGCACTGTGTACTGCTATGATTATGTCTGAGTTCTTCATCGGTTGGAAACTAGTTGGATAAAAAGTAATAATGTTTGAAGTGCCAGTGGCAATAGAGCCTTTTGCAGGACTGATTGGCGAAGAAGGATTCATAAAGCCGACACAAAATAGATGGGACAAGGCACAATATGAATAACGAGGAACATGTCAAAACTCCAAAAGAAGTTAAAAATATGAATATCTCACATCCAGAACGTTTCAACTATTCAAGTTGAACTGAATCTTAATGTATAGATCACAATATAAAGAAAAATAACACAGCTTCTGTTTGTCATAGTTCTAATCTAAAGCTTTTTCTGGAATCCAAAGGAGGAATTGACGATACTGAACTAGAAAAGATGAGAGAAATAACAAAAAGCCGATCAAAACCCTAAAGAAATAACAAAAGAGTGGAATGAAACCTTAGATGGCAAAGAACTCGTTGAAAACCGATGATTATAACAATGCAGAGTAGGATAAAAACATCGATGTAAGGGGTTTTGAGTTGTCGTAGGGGTATGATGACTTGAACGGAGTATATTCATCTTAGATCGAGCACCCCTTGTGAGGAATAGGTTGAAAGGAAGAAAGCGTGCCGCCGAGAGGGAGGAAGTCGAGAAGGGGAAATAAGTCATTGCCGCTAGGGTTTTCCCGTCGAGAGAGGATTAGGTCTCCATCTTGTGGTCGTTTAATAGATGGGGGCATTCTTACTGTCGATGGATTCACTAATTTAGACCATAGAAGTGATGTTTTAAGAAAGTTACACTGAATTGGGAAGTCCTGATTATATATAAATCATTGCATTTTCTTTCTAGCTGATAGAAGGAAACAAACTGTTTGTTGGTTAAGTATAAATGTTCAGCGGGATATTCTGCTATATTTTACAGTATCTTGTTTGATAAACCCAGTCTTTAGAGCCCATTGTTATGAAGGCGTGATTCTTTTGTTATGCAGATGAACAAGAAGTTGCAGCAGTTAAAAGCTCCGAAAAAGAAGCAGCTCCAGGCATCAAAACTCAGCGTCGAGGGTCGAGGCATGGTCAAATACCTGTAATCAGCAATCCCCGATTGATCCTTGTTCAGGAAGTAGGTTAAGCTTTGAATGACAAGTTTAAGTATTTGTATATGGTTACTGATGACGGGAAGGCCGATGCCGGGCATGTAGAAGTCGCGCAGAACGAGGTCAAATCCTCCTTTCTCTCTCGCGAGCCATGGATAGCGCGATCACATCCCGCGAACTAGTTACTGAGTGATAATTAGTACAACCCATTAAGTCTCATCCTCGATATGTTGGAAGTTTCGAGTATTTCTCAATTCATATGAATCAAACAGTGATCAAATTGCTTTATTATTGTTCTTAATTACGAGTATTCCTCATTTCTTATAAGTTTCGGAAAGAATTGCGAGTCAAATAGTACGATTTTGAATCTGAAAAATGTCAAAAGTGCTTTGTGTTGATCGTTTTGATTCGGAATCCAACTGAAAACTACTAATTTCTTGGTTAATAACTGAGACTTAACTGATAGCATTTAACAATCTATCAGATCGTTGGACCTGATTTAAGGGAGAAACAATAGTGGTACCATCGTAAACACAGTTACAGTTTTTTTTTTTTGTTGGAAGTGAGCATACGAGCTCAGTTTTATAAATTCATAGCATCAAGGTTTAAGGACTTCCTGATCCGGGGGGTGGTACACAGAGAGGGTCTCAAGATTGGAACGATGCCCGCCTTACCTCGAGCAGGATTGTCCGCGACTGTGTTGGAGCCTCTGGGGCAATGGAGAACAATTGCAGTCGGTATAGCCTTCAATAGAAATGGACTTAGCATCGCCATCAAAGGTGAGTTGAGATCCTGTGAATTTTGACGCGGCAATTAGCGTTGACTTCATCGGTGTAGTCTTTTTGTAGCGCAAACTTGGCATAAACTGTGGAGATTTTTTAGCAAGTCATCATCGGCTAAAGCTTTATCCCTTTAAAATGGGATGTGACGGCTCAACCTCCGAGATTCGTCGCGGGAGCAGACCAAGCCAACTCTTGGCAAGATGAGGGTCTTGCCAAGTAACCTAAAAGACTAGTTGGCAGGTAGGGTTTGTTAAGTTGGAATGATTTGTAGCATCTTGAAACAACTTGTTAACTACGTTCATTGATTTCAATTTTATTTTCCTAAACAATTTTTTATTATAATTGGATTTTATTTTAGGGAGACTTAGTCAAAAGCCTTTTTTTGGGAGATACTTTTGAGCTTCGGTCCCGACAACAACATTGTGAAATCACTTTCAACCAAATTGTTATAGCTATAGTAAAACCATTGTAGCTGTTACAGTGAAATTTACCGTAGCAACCACTGTAAGGTTTGGAGTATCAATTCGGAAAACAGAGTAACAATTCAATTTCTACAATGATTTCATTTCAGCAATAATAAATTCACTTTCACCCGAACCCTTACTATGCTACAGTGGAATCACTGTAACTGCAACAGTGGAATTACTATAATTGATACAGTGAAACCACTGTAGCAGTAGCTACACATGCACTATTACCGAATTGTTACTCTAATTAGCCGAATCAATACTCGAGGGAGCCTAGTAGAAGGGGAAAAAAAGGTACACGAGGTGTAAAATTGGTATTTAAAAGAAGTAGTTACGGATTGGTATTACGCTAAATGAAATTAAGGCAAAGGTTTATCGTAATTCTGTGTAAGTTAGAAGGGTTTTAAACTAATAACCCCTTTATTTTATAGGGGACTTAGTGTTAGGTCCCCATAACAATATTTTGTTAATTGTAGGTTCCGACAAAAAAGTTATGTAGTTAAAGATACCACAAAAGATGAAATTACAATAGATCCTAAAGTAGCTAAAAAGACAAATATACCTACCAAAGTTATTAAATTTATCAAATTACCCTTCTGATAACCAAAGTCGTTGCTCTCCTACGAAACAGTCAGTTTCAAAACTGATAGTGAACTCACTATATCTGTGGTAGTGATTTAACTGTAGTAGTTGGGTTATTTTGCCGTGGCTGTTACAATGAAATCATTATAGCACTGAGTATCATTTCATTGTTTGAGTATCATTTTGAATCACTGTAGTAGCTTCAATAAAATCACTATAGCATCTACGATAATTTCAATATAGTTGTTACAGTGATTTCAAATAAGTATCATTCAGTATGCTAATTTATAATGATTATATGAGTATCCCTCATTATATTGAATGATATTTATTATAATGAGTATCATCCATTATACTTAATGATTCTCATTATAATGAGTTTCCTCCAGTATACTTAATGTTACTCAAACGGGTTAATGTGTGAGTAGTCCCCGACAACAGATCATTTCAGTGAACAGGACTTGCTTAAGATCTTTTTAGTCTAAGGCCCTCGATTTTCTTCAGAAACCCAAAAATGCCCTTACCTACTCTCCTTCTCCCATCTCTCTAAAGTGCAAGTAGAGGTGGCAGCGGTAGCGAGTGCGACCTAAAGTTGCAACTGCTCATGTCGCCCTGATGGTGGCGAGCAGTGGAGATGAGAAGGAACGGGGAACAGAGGTGTTTGGTTAGGCTTAGTATTCTTAGGTCTAGGGTTCATTCCATCACCTATAGATCTTAGGTTTATGGTTAGGTTTAGGTTCGGTTCAGCGACGGCGAGAAGCTCCAGCGGCGGAGGTTCAGTTAGGTTAACCAAAACGATGGCAATCAAGTGAAAATTTAAAATGATGTGAAGGGCATTTATGTCCACAACATTTGTTTGTCCATTAAGGTAAACTGATCTCTTGTTTGGGACTTCACTAAGCCCCCCCCTACTCAAAATAGTACTCAGTACTATCGTGATTTCGCTATAGCAGCCATGGTGAAATCTTTGTAGCAACCATGGTAATTATCGTAGTTGCATAGTGGTTTCACTGTAGTTGCTGTGGGGGAGGATTTCGGCTGTCGTACGTGACCCTCCTCCAACAGTCGATTGAAGGTTTGACCTTTCGGGATGTGGCGCGCTTCGAAGCGCTGAGGTGTGACTTGCTGGGCTGTCACACAAGCACTGTAGAGTAGAAAGATAGAGGAAAAGATGACACAAGATATGGTGACGAAGTTCGGCCGAAGCATACGTCTTCGTGCGGTAAGACGCAACCTTTGAATCCACTATCTCTGAGTAAACAGTAGAGCTACTCTCGACAGGCCGAGGAGTGCTTCTTACAAGTAATCAGAGGATGGAAAAGGAGTCTGAAAACCAGAAAACTCAGGGAGCTCTGGAAAACAGAAAGTGGGTTTCTGGTCTGGAATTTTGGATCTGGAATCATTTACAGGGTTTGCTATTTATAAGGGCTTAGTTTATCTGGGAAATATTCTAGGAATATTTACAGGAATATCCGGGGTTTGGTAAATACCCAGGGGGATTTACCAGATCCCAGATAGTGCAAGTGGGCCCTAGGCAAGGCTGTGGGTCCCACCGTCGTACCCATGGGCCCCAGGTAGGGCTGCGGGTCCCACCATTGGATTCGTGGGCCCCAGACAGGGCTGCGGGTCCCACCGTTGGACTCGTGGGCCCCAGGCAGGGCTGCGGGTCCCACCGTTGGACTTGTGGGCCCCAAGCGGGGCTGTGGATCCCATCGTTGGGCGTTTACCCAGATTTTGCACCCACAGTTGCTATAATGATTTCAAATGATACTCAAATATACAAAATAGTACTCAGTGCTATAGAGATTTCACTGTAGCAGCCACGTTGAAGGAACTGTATCATCATCTAGATGTTCAAATCGCATTGCTTCTGCCTCGCTATCCGATATCAAACAAACCTTTAAGTGGTCTTTGATGAGCATGACATCGATCACACCGGAAAGTACCCCAGCGACTCGGTGTTCCAGCTCGAGCAAATCAACTTGTGCTACAACGAGGCAAGCAGTAATCATGTGGATTCCTTCAATTGTTTTCATTTTAGTCGTCTGAATATTTTTGCTACCTCTTTCAAATATGTGGATTCCTTCAATTTGTGGTTGTGTTATTGAATGGCTTGAAGATCTTTTGTAGTAATCATGCTAGATCTGTGCATTCTTTCTGTTGTTGAAGGAAATTAGGGTCTCATTTTTCCTAAGTTCTCTCTAGGTTTTAGATTTTATTCTGCATGGTTTGTTGAATCTGAAGTGGATGGTTGAATTTTATAGTTGATTTTCTTTATAAACAGAAGATATTAATGAACTCTATGAAACAGTTTCACAGAATTATGCCAATTTTCTCGACCGTGGGATATCATTGAGGAATTGGGATCCGTGTTATCGAACGATTCCCTATAATTTTAATTAACATAAAACATGGAGAAATCAGTTGTGAACACTATGTCTGTTATGACAATTAATTGTTGATTATGACTGTTCAAATTCCGAGTAAAATTGTTAACGGGAGCACGTGCATGCAGGGGGGGGGGAGCTGCAGTGTCGTGCCGAAGGAGCCCGTTGCGTATTGATCAACAGTCTGGTGGTGCTGGTCAACGAAGACAAACGAGCGATTCTGGTATTGCCCGGAATGTGTATTGCTGCCAAAGTGGAAGGACTCTATTTTGTCGCCAAAGACAGTCACTATAATGCTGATAGCGGCACCGAAGTCACCCGCTCCATGTCGATCAACACAGGCTTCCACTGATATGTTTTAGTATAGAGAATGGTGATACATTGCAGCCACTTAGCGTGAGGCTTAACGTGCGGCCGCTCCCCTCAGGGGTATTTTTGGATTTTTTTTTGGAGGCTGATCGCCTACCCCTTGATTGCACACACAAAACATTTCAGCTCAATCCAAGACCTATAGGCCATTCAAATGTAATCGGTTTTTACCGGTCGTTCATTTTATCGTCATTTTGATGAACACATTTGAATGGTCTACAAGTATTGGAATGGGCTGAAATTTTTGGTTTGTGCTATCCAAGGGGAGGTGATCAATCCCATAAAAAAAATTTCAAAAAAACCCCCGGAAGGGAGTGTTGCATGTTAAGCCTCACGTTAAGCGGCCGCACACACACACACACACACACACACACAGAGAGAGAGAGAGAGAGAGAGAGAGAGAGAGAGAGAGAGAGAGAGAGAGAGAGAGAGAGAGAGAGAGAGAGAGAGAGAGAGAGAGAGAGATGTTCTTATTATTTCTCTATTGCTGGAGGGTTTTGATTTCCTATGGAGGAATCCGATGGGGGGAAGTGGGTCTTCGAACCCTGTTGCCGCCTATGGAGGGATCAGATCCGGAGAAAGTAGGATCTTTGAGCCCCGTAGTCGATGTCGTTGCCACTGATGCCACAACCATGTCATCAGCATCGCTCAATTCCTTCCCAATTGCAGTCGATATCCTTTTATTTGAAACGTTTCGTTTTTAGTTTTAGTTTTAGTGGGGTATAAGATAAGGATATAAATGATATTTTAAAAAATAAATAAATTATTGTGAAACGGATGGGAGCGGGGCCTACTTACTGATTTTTGGGGTTCGAATAATTTTTTTTATTTTATTACTTCTATGTTGTACAAGGGCATCGATTCGTTATTATGTTACTTTTATGCTTGAAATGTAATTTAACCCAAAATCACTTGACCCCTTCAATAAATCATTTAACATCCTTCTAAGTTATTATTATTTTTTTATTTCTATTCTTTTCGTGCCAAACTAGCACGGTAGCACCTATGTTTTCACAAAATAACAGTTTACCCCTTTGATAACAATGTTTCTCTTTGAAGTGAACTCTACTCTGCAGTATCGGTGTTGTTTCTCTTTGAACTAGTATTGTTGTGCGCATCATTGTAACTAAAGAAGCGATCCCATTCATGCTCTCGTCCCCGCCCCACCAAACCATACTTCTCCTCCGCCGCCACCGCCACCGCCACCGCCGGACCCGCCGCCCTTTCCCTGATCCCCCTCACCCTCTCCATCACCCCCTCCACCGCGACGTCGAACGCGTCCCTCGCCGTCGACGGCCGCGGACGCCTAGGGTCCCCGTACACCAACCTCGGTATCATCCTTATCACCTCCTCCCTCATCGCCCTCACCTCCTCCTCCCCAAACCCCATCAGCACCTCCTCGACGCTCACCCTCCCCTCCCTCACCTCTTCCTCCGGCACGAACACCGAGTACCTCCCGTGCTCCCTCGGCAGGTGCCACGTGTACTGCACGTAGGCCGACCCCGGGTGGAAGAACACCGGCACGCACCCCGCCACCATCGCGTCGAACGCCGATCGCCGCGTGTACGAGTCCCCCGGCGGTTGCAGGCAGAACGCCGAGCGCTCGAACGCCCGCATCACGCTGCCCGGCGACCGGCAGCCGTCCGTCTCCTGGTCGCAATCCAGCAGCCTGCACCGCGGTGACTCCCGGCACTGGCGGATGATGCGGCCTCGGATCGACGCCGTCTGCTCCGGCCGCGGCGCGCCCGCGAAGGAGAACAGCCACCGCCGCTTCGTCGCCCTCATCCTCTCCTGCCACGCCGCCACCTCGCCGTCAGTGGAGGGGTGGAAGTAGGACGGGTACGGTATCGCGAAGTCGTTGCTGTGCCACGGGCTCGACTCGACGACGAGGACCGTCATGTTCTTGGCCTCGGAGAGGGACAAGAACTTGCCCCCCCAATCACCGTCCTCGTCCGTCACCCGCCGGAAGTCCCACGTGATCCGTCCCGCCACCAGGAAGTGATCCCCGCCGCCCATCGCGTCCCACTCCGGCCGCGACCTCAGCCACCGGACGAGGTCGAGCGACATGGAGTCCCGCGCCGACGTGTTGTGGCGGCCCCACAGGTGGCGGCCGACGTCCAGGCCGGCGTAGTAGGGGACAAAGACGGCGGAGGCGAGGGAGGGGTCGGCTGTGAGGCAATCGTACTGCTTCATGCGGTTGTGGAAGATGACGTCGAGGGCGAACTGGTTGGTGGCGTACCAGCCGGTGTCGGAGAGGACGCCGTCGGAGTTGTCCAGCGGGGGGCCGAGGCCGGCGTTGGACGTGAAGCGGCACATGTCGGTCCAGGGGTCGAGGGTGCGGCAGTCGCGGAGGAGGTCGGAGTTGAACCGGCTCGGGAGGTCGTGGACGTAGATATACCTGCCGGAGCACCGGTCAAATGGCGGCGGAGGGGTGGCGGCGGAGGTCGACTGATATGGATTGGAGCGGGAGAGTATGAGATAGAACGCGCAGGCGAGGAGGATGAGCCACCATATGCGGTGATTGACGCCGTGGGATCTGTTCATGCCCTTCCATGATAGGTGGCGGCCCATCGAAGTTGATGATGACGATGATGAGAGAGAGAGAGAGAGAGAGAGAGAGAGAGAGAGAGAGGAAAGGATTTGGGGGAATCGAGAGTGAAGAATGGATGCAGAAAGCGCGGGGTGGACGAATAGGAAACGGCATTATTTTGCTTCCATTGAAGGATTCAAATATGGGTTAGTGTAATTAAGTATTTATAGAAGGTCGCAATCTAAACATGCCTAATAAGTTTTTTTCTTTTCTTTTTTCTGAGAAACCATGCCTAATAAGTATTGAGGATGCAATGAACACTGAATTTAAGTATTGGGGCTAATATGGGATTTTCATAATGCTACTTTTATGCTATTTAACGAATGCCATAGCCAACCCCATCACCAACCTGCATAGGTACAGGGCCGGCCCCGAGCATGGGCGCCGTGTGTGCGACCTCTCGATCCCCGCAATTAGGGAGTCCCAATATTTTTTGTATAGGATAAATTGGGCATCTTGCGCTTGGAACCGAAAAATGATTCGAAGCAAGTCCGCCCCATTTGGAAAAAAACACCTCCAATCCCTATGCTTTTGCCTTTTATTTGAGTTCAAAACTCAAATAAATAGTTGTAAGCTCTACATCGGATCCCAGTTAAGTCTGTCAATTTCGCCTTGGTAGAAGGGCGCCCGGCCCGGCCCTTAAAAGCCTGTCAAAATAGTGATGCTATTCAGCCCGAAGGTTTGTCCCAATTTCGCCGGCCCGATTGACGTGGCAGTGTGCAACTGGTGGCTGAAACCCACTAGCGATTTTAAAATATTTAACAGCACTAGTTGCAAGCTGCCACGTCAATCTGGCCGGCAAAATCAGGAAAACTTCGGGCTGAATTGTATTTCTTCTGTCAAAAACCCGTCCCAACTGGGCCGAGGCTTTGTATGTCAAAGGGCCGGGCCCGAGCTTAGTGTTTTTTAAGCCAACCCGGCTCGTTTAATAATATATAGATATATATATATAATTAATTTTATATATTAATTATATTAATGTCCATAAATATATAATTCACTCTCTCTCTCTCTCTCTCTTGGCCGTTCTAATTTATTCGTACGAGCCAATCTAATACATTCGTTCAAATGTAGCCATTCTAATTCATTCGTACGAAGGTAGCTATTCTAATTCATTCGTACGAGCCATTCGAATTCATTTATATGAATGTAGCCATTCGAATTCATTCGTACGAGCCATTCGAATTCATTTGTATGTCAACGGGGACTAAGGCTTATTTCCGAAACAGCAAAACATTCGTCAAAAATCTGCACGATTACAAAAAAAACTTGCCTCTCTTTCTTGTTTGCTTGGTGACTGTGATATGTTCTTCGATCGTTCGATGCCCGTCATCCTCGAATCCGCTGGGTCCTCTCGCCGGTGTTCTCTCTCTTGCTCTCGTCATCATGCAGAGTGACCACCCACAGACGTCGGACGGATGATAGTTCCACAGCCACATGCCAGAAGTGATCACAGGCTACAACCTTTTCATGTTTGTCTTTGTGATCGACAACGTAGCGACTGCACACGACCATCTGGCGGCGGCTCTACAACAACACCCTCTCTCTCTTCTCTCTCTCTCTCTCTCTCTCTCTAATCGGCGACCACTCACGATCGGTGGCTCTGCAGTGACGGGCTTATCTCTCGCTCACTGTCAATTTGTGTGTTTGCAATAGGGCCATCTCGAATCCGACTTTGACCATTAATTTGCTAATCGCTATCACTCGAGTCCAATGTAATTTTTGTCATCCATCTATTTTCTATCTCTCACTAATCTCTCTGCAGTAGCAACCTTATTTTCTTAAAAAAAAAAGATTTATATGGATGAACAAGTCAATTTTGTTGTTTAGAAAATTCAACATGATATATAAAATGGTTGTATGTTAGTTTTAATTTCTTTTCTATAATTTTGTTGTCTGAAAATTTAATTATGTTAGTTTTACTTCAACATGGTATATAAAGTAATATTGCTTCTATTGATTCTTTTTTACTTCTATATTATACATATTAGTATGTATAAAAGTGGCATATTTTTTATCTTCGTCCTAGGCCCAAAAAATCTCACAACCTGCCTTGCATAGGTGGCATCTTCTTATTTGACGGAGCTATGACCCATGGGATGAACCCTAGGGGGATGCCACCACCATCGCCGTCCCCGCCGCTGGCAACCACTCGCCGTCGATGTCGGCGACAGTGAGTGATCGACGGTAGTTGGTAGCCAGCAAAGATGATGATGGGTCGCCGGTGGCGGACGTCGGTCGTTGGTGGCCGACGGGGTGGAGATGGTAGGTTAGTGGTCGGCGACCCATAGTCCCGCCAATCAGAAGATACCACCTATGCAGGTTAGTGATGGGGTTGGCTATGTTATTGATTAAACAACAATACTCTTTTCCTTGGTAATCTATCACCCTTGTTTCTGAGCAGAGCACCACCCAATCCATCCAGTGGATTTCTGATCCTCTCTGCTCAATGGACTTCTTTTCATCGTGTAGTTGGAGGTTGGGACCTGTTGCAAATAATATTAGAATGTTAGACGAAGGCTCAAAGTGTTAAGGATCTAGGTTAGATGTGGACGGATAAGACCCATTCAACTGACAGTTCACAGTCCATATCAGGTCGAGTTTCCAATATGTTTAGGCACTCCGTTCTCTTCTAATTTAATTGTCATTCACACCTCCAAAGAAATTCCATACTTGTTCCCCTTTCTTTTTTTTTTTTAAAAATAATAGAGGAATTTAGCAAAATCACCACCAACTTCCACGTATTAGTCAATGTGACTAATCAGCTTTTAGTGTTATTTTTCTGACACTACACACGTGCAAAAATGAGAGAACCAAATTTGAAAGCCCTTTTACCCCCTTCCATGTAACCGTACTTGCCAACTAACGCCTTCGTCCCCGTTTTATCTGGCCGCCGCTCGTCGCACTCGTTTAGACCCTTTTATCTCGCCGTGGGGGAAAATTTTCAAGCTAACCATCACTCGTCTATGGAGTACCGGCTATCACCGTCACCAATCTTCCGAAAAACCTTAGTATGATTTTTACCCAAAATATTTTCTTTTATCTCGTTTTTGGATGATGAAAACCTTAAACTCTAAATTTCTGGCAATGCTTTTCATTTTTTCGAATTGCGACTTCAAATTGGCACTTGAAATTTTAGGATTTTGTATCCAAATCGACACTATTCATCGGCGCAGAACTTTGGCTTTAATTCAGGGTTTTTGACTGCCAGCGGCATTAGAAACTATGTTTATTGTCGCCACTGATTTGGCACCTAGCTTGTACCAATTTGATTGCACATGGTTTCATGATTAAACGTATAAAATTTAGGAATTTTTCAAGTTTTCCTCCAATGAGTTTTGATTTTCAAGAATTAGCGTTTGTGTTTGTGCCTTTGTTTGTTCCTGGCTGTTGGTTGACTTATGGTTGAAAATTTGGATTTGCTCATTTGTTTGCGGTTGTGTACCTGATTTGGCTCCTAATTGTACTCTTGATTTTGCTCTTGATGCATGTGCTCATGAATTTTTTGCTCCTATGTACTACTGATTTTGCTCTTTTGCTATATATTTCTTCTGTGATCCTGATTTGGCGTCTGTATTGGTGCCTTCATGATTTGTCTAATTTTTTTGTTTGGCACCTCAGCACAATACCTCTTCGTTGACGATCCAAGAAGAGACCTGTTCCGAACCAGCTATTAAAGAAGAAACCAGGTCCGAAGCCTAAAGAAGAAGTGAATCCAAAAAAGAAGAGCAAGAAGGTCCAAGATTCCGATTCCGATTTTGACGAAGAATCTCCCTCTCGAAGGTCTGGAAGGGGTGATTGTTGGGGACGTTCCAACCCTATGTGAAGACAACTTGGGGGGACCAATCAGAGCCAAATCAGCAATAAGAACACTAGTGTGTCCCAAAGCCCAAAATTAAGTAGCAGCAAGTATGGATGTTGATCCATATTCGACACTATTTTCAGGTGTCGTGGAATCGATATTTGGATAATATTTCTACACAGAAGCTGTAGAGGATTAGAGTATGATCCTAACGATTTTATAATCATTGAATTCCGTTGAGGATTGAGAAATTTGTGAAGGATTGAAGTAGCCTCAGATTCATGTATTTTTACAAATTCCCCCAATAATATACATAGCGTTGCACGTCAGCGAAAGAACACAGAGTGTATTCGTATCATGGGTTTGGTATGAGAGATTGTTGAGGAAGTTTCAGCCCCATGTGAAGAAGACTCGGGGTCTAACTAGGGCAAAACAGCGGCAACAACATCGTTGTGTCCCGAAACCCAAAACTAAGCAGCAACAAGCGTGGATGTTTAGCCATGTTCTATACTATTTTTAGGTGTCGTGGAGTCAATGCTTGGCTCAGATTTTTACATGAAAGTTATAGAGGGTTAGACGAGGATTCCCACACTTTTGGAATCGTTGAATTCCGTTAAGAATTGAGAAATCTACAAAGGGCCAAAGTAATCTCGGGTTCATTCTTTTAACAAAGCCCTCCAATAATATACAGCAGCGAAAACAGAAACTAACGTTGACTTAACAAAATCGTTAAGTAGGGTCTTAGCTAATAGAAACTAATTTGTGAGTTTATCATAATGTTGTTGAGTTGGTTAGAAGGGCCTGAGGCTAACCCCCCCCCCCCCCCACACACACACAAAAAAAAAAAAAAGAAAGGAAAATTTTATTCATACCCCAAAACTACTTCGCATATCCAATTTCCTCTTAAAAATTTGATTTCCACCTCATATCCCCAGCTGCTTCCTTCCTCATCTTCCACACCACCGGAGACAATGCTATTGAAGCTGCCACCACTTTTCCTCCTCCTCGCCCTCCTCATTGATCTGGCTTGCCGTCAAAGCCTTCTCCTCCCTCCTCCATTTTCTCCACCACCACTAAAGCCCTAACCACCCTAGAGCCAAACTGCCGGAGATAAAGGAGGGAGGAGGAGAGAGGATGTGCGGAAGCAGGCTTCATTATTAGTGAGCAATGAGCATCCTCCCGTCCGGTGCCCTCACCTCTCTCTGGAACACCCACTCGTCGTCGTCCACCATTTTGTCCATCTTCGACGGCTTGACTCTTGGGTGATTAGAGCTTCAGTGGTGTTGGAAAAGATGGAGGAGGGAGGAGGTGGCTTCGATGGGAAGTTTAACGAGCTCTGGCGGTGGCTCCAACAATGATGGGGAAGAAAGAGGTGGGAAAGTGGTGGTGGCTCCGACGGTGTGTAAGGAGAGAAAGGAAGCAGATAGGGGTTTGAGGTGTGAATCGAATTTTGCGAGCAAACAAGGTAGGTATATAAAGTAGTCTTTGGGTGCAAATGAAATTTACCAAAAGAAAGGGAAACGTTGGGAGAGGGGGATGGGGGTAATGCGAGCAGGAGCTCAGGCCTTCTCTAGTTGGTTGACCCCGGTCGGTGGGACTGCGCGCAACACAGCCGCACGATGGCAGCAATACTAAAGGGGATCATATACTCCATCCGAGGCTGTGATGCGCGCCGGGCCCACCGACCGACTGTAGGACATCCGGACGGAGTTTTGAGTCCCAGAGCTATGTGTTGCCACGTGGAGGAGAGAAGTTGATTGTTTGAGACCCCTCCTTCCTACGACGTCATCCCAAGTTCTTTAGCAAAAGGATCTCTGTCAGGGACCTAAACAATTTCCCCGAGTCCCGAGTTTTAGTATTAAAAGGCAGAGAAGCGAAGTACGCACTTTTTCTTCGTGCGCCCAATCGGTTAAATTGGGGTATATATATTATATATATATATGGGGAGCAAATCACCGGCGGAAATCGAGATCAAGGTCCCGCCGGGCCGCGGGGACCACACCACCCGCCCCCTCGGGCAAAATCCGACCTACCCCCCGCCTCCCCATCGTCACCTCCGGCGGCCGGACCGGAGATGGATCCCGTGGCTGGTCCCGGCGATCATCACGGCGAATGCCGCCGTGTTCGCCGTCACGATGTTCGTGAACGACTGCCCGAGGAACTCCGGTTCCTGCGTCGGGGATCGCTTGCTCGGCAGGTTCTCCTTCGAGCCTCTCAAGGAGAATCCCCTTCTCGGCCCTTCATCCGACACGTGAGTCCTCCTCCTCCACTTCCCCGATGCGCCACGCTTCCCAATTTATTCTGCTTCCAAAGCATTCCCGCTTCTAATCCCCTTCTCGATTCTAGAAGGACGAATGATCTGCAGTGGATGGAAAAACTGTCATTCAATTCCATGACCAATTTAATTGTTTTACCAACAAAAAAGAATACAAAAATCCTTGTTTTTTATGTGCCTTCTTCATGTGGAGATTACTTTTAGGGACTCTGTTGCAATTTTTGTATATATATATGGGAAATTTTATTCATACCCCATAAATCTGTAATTAGCCCCCATTTCCAACAAACTTGAACACACCCCATTTTTTTTTTCATACCCCATTCCTATCCCAAAAATACCCTTCCCCCTTACACCCCACCTTCAGTACACCCCAGTTAAATGGCCCGCCCCAACTTAATTATACCCCAATCACACATACCCCCTTAAATATACCCCAATTATATGCACTCTTGAATACACTCTTAAATAAACCCCATGCAGTTGGCTGATACTTGAAGGCACAAGTAGAGCTGCAACTTGGGCGGGCCAACCTGAACCCAACCCGAATTATTTCTCCTCGACCCGACAGGACCCTACACAAAATTAGCGGGTCTGGGACAAGGCTAAATGGGTTCAGGCCGTAAACGGGTCGACACGATAGACCCGTTTAATAAACGGGTGGGTCCGGGTTTAGGGTCTGGACTCTGGACACGGTAGACCCGGAAAGACCCGTTTAGTATTCAACGGGTCGTGTCGGGTCGGGTCTACCAGCAATCCAATACTATAATATATAATACCAGTGGGTCTTTCGGGTCAGGTCGGGTCAAGTCGGATTGGGTCGAATCGGGTCAACTGAATAGATTCGGGTGGTAAACGGGTCTTACCGGGTCTTATCGTGTCTACCTATTTATTAGCGAGTCGGGTACGGGTTTAGGATCTAGACATGATTAGTTAAACGGGTCTGGTCCGGGTCTAGGGTTTTGGACACGACACGAAACTAGACACAACACGGCTCATTGCCACCCCTAGCTGCAACTTGGGCGGGCCAACCCGAACCCAACCCAACTTTGGACGGGTTAACCCGAACCCACCCCGCACAACCCGGCCAACCTGACGGGTTGGGCTTGGGCTAAGTTTAAACAAACATTGGGTTGGGTTGGGGGTACAAAAGACGCTGAGCAGGGGCTTTGGGGTTTGGGGAACAAAAAAAAAGGGCATTGTTGGTATTAAAGGATTGTTGAGTAAGTTATTGAGAAACGCTAGGGATACGGGGGCTAATTACAGATTTTTGGGGTATGAATAAAATTTCCCTATATATATATATATATTAATGAATATGAAAATTCATAAAAAAATAGAAATCTTTGATTCGATTTGACCTATCCTGAACCCTAAAACCCTACATCAAGAAATCATTGTAAAACACCGATGACCCCTTGAGTCAGACAAGTGGTTCTTCTTGAATCCGCAGGACGATAACAACATGAAAATTACTTTGGAATCAGGTTGGAAATATAAAGAAAATCATAGTTATAATGTGAGGGCTTTTGCCCTTGCTAACCGCAATCTTAGCCACGAATATTAACCTAAAACAATATGTTCCGAACTTTATTAGGTCCACACTAAATAAAGTAATATGTTCCGAACTTTAATAGCCACGAATTTTTATTAGGTCCACACGAATATTAACCTAAAACAATATGTTTCGAACTTTATGTGGGCCTGCATTTTAGTAAACAGAACTAGAGTAACTAAAGAATTATCCCCTTTGTTTTCTAATGAAATCATCCTAACCGAATAATCCTATTTTTTATAAAATTAATCCTACTATGTCATACTCCGTCATCTATACATTATAAGAATATTGTATAAACCGTATTTGGTACTTAGGTGTTTACTTATAGTGACTTTGACTCATTATTATGTGGCGACAATCTGGTATTAGCTGGCACATGGATGATTTAATGCCCAAAGGTTGATTTCATATGAAACAACCATGGGATTTATAATGTCAAAAATTCATACATTGCTGGTATAACGGATGTTAACTTATGCTATGGTGACTCATTTACTGATCCTAGCTTGATGTTGTTTGGACATGAATCAACCTTAAGATCTGGGCATTGGTATGCTAGTGTTTAACTACGAGTGACAAACTTCTTTCAATCAGGTGTAAACCTTAGAGACGTTGATGTCCCTAACTGTCTTATAATCATATCCATCAAATTACTGCAAGAAGATATGTAGCAGAAGTCGTTTCCTGGTATCTTTTACCAAGTTAACTCCTTGGGGGCAATTGTGGAATTATCTTTTACAAAAGACCCCTCATCCATATGAATTGGTGTTCCTCCCTTGAAGTGTACAAAACGATTGAATTACGTCACAACCCGACTGTATCGAGGCACATAAATCAAGTTCTAGTTATGGATATTCATTATATTAAAGAACCTCTCAAACAAATGTTTCCCAATTGTAGAAGTTGTCAATGTGGAGTTGTTCATGGTCTTGGTGGATTGTTCTCTACATAATAGCCTTCATTTTTCTCTACATAATAGCCTTCCTTTTTCTCTTCCCACGTGTTGATCTAGCCTGCTTTGAATTATGACGAGACTTGTGTTCTTGAGAAATCGTCACGCATGATTGCTTTTTGAACTAGACAAACGGATCTTGAGATCCCTCATTGATCTCACCACAAATCATTACAAATTTGATTGCACCCCATTGCTCCAACTAGTCTAACTATAATCTTATGAAGCCTTGGGCCGTGATCACTCTAACATACTTATAGCATATTTTTCATAATATAATTTGAAACCTTGGGCCGTGGTCACTCTAACATACTTGGGCCATGGCAACTGTCCTAATAGAGTATTTTTCATAATATAGTTTGAAACCTTGGGCCATTAACATACTTGGGCCATGGCAATTGTTGTGTCCTAGCAGAGTATTTTTCATAATATAATTTAAAACCTTGGGTCGTGGTCACTCTAACATACTACAACAGTTGCTCTAATAGTCAGCTAAAAAGATTGACAAACTGCTTTGTTAGGAGCAGAGCCTTTTTTGAGGTAGGTGTTCTTGCCTCCATTTGGTGCAATGCTTCCATCATTGCAGTTCTCTTTGTTGATTGTTTTCTTCCAATTGGGATTACTTGAAAAATAATGGAAGAATGACAAGAAGCTAAATGATCACCATGCATTTGACTTTGTGCTTGTACCAGGGGTATGAGGAAACAACATGAGATATTAATTCTATTTGAAGTTTACTGTGCTCATTTTGAATTATACATTTTCTTCCCCCTGTCGAATGAACCAAATCTCTTAAAGCTTTTAATTTTAACACGGGCCTTTACATGTGGCAACCTGACTAGCTTATTCATGCTTTCCTTCATAGAGTCTCTGTAGGTATTTCTTTGATATGCACAATCTTATTACATATTCTGGTATTCTTTAGTATGGTAATCTCCAAGGGCAGGAGATCTAAGTGATATAAATGTGTCTCGATCCATCAGGCTAGAGAAGATGGGGGCTCTGGATGTGAACAAAGTGGTTCATGAGCACCAAGGATGGCGCCTGATCTCTTGCATATGGCTGCATGCTGGGGTTGTCCATATTCTTGCCAATATGTTGAGCCTTCTCTTTATTGGAATCCGGCTTGAACAAGAGTTTGGGTTTGGTATGTAGCAAATCACTTACGGCTTCCAATTATTTCATAGTCCCATGTATCATTTTAAGGGTGAACTTTTAGTTGTACAAACTCAATAATGCATGCATATCTCTTTGCTTGTCTGCCCTACCAGTCTTGCAGGGTCAGTAGTAGGTATAGCAGATGTTATGTGCAAGTTTCAAATTTAAGTGTTTAACCATATCATCTACATGCAACTCTAAAGAATACACAAGTACACTTTTTCTATTGTAAATTTTAATTAAAGACCCAATTTTCCTTTGCTTATATTTAAGTCAAGGTTTAGCATCAGTTTGTCGCCAGATCATAACATATTCTCTTGCAGATGTCTGTTAAGTGTACCTCAATCCTGCTAATGCTTAGCCCGTTAAAATCAAGTTGTTCCCAATTGCAGTCCCAACATTATAGAACCTGTTTTTTTTTTTCTCTTCTAACTTGTCAGTTGATGTTTAATATCAGAACTTATTCTCTTGCAGATTAGAAAAGTATATCCACATGATGCACTTTCAACTACTAAAGCATAACATTCCAATCCTTTCGCCCTGGCAATCCCAACATATTCATTGCTGATTATGTTTCCGATAAGAAGTTTTGCATACTAATCATCCCTCACCCCCGTGTGTGCACTCATTGACCATTATATTATGCTTCCTCAGTCCACTAAACCGTAGTCTCCATTAATTCTAAACCCTAGAGGCCACAAGTCCCATTGAAGTCTATAATTTGTCTTGCCTGGTGTCCTCAATCCATTAACACCTTATTCCCCATAACGGATATCACCCTCTTGCACCTTATTATATATCCATGACCTTAAAGATCGTATGGAAAACCAATTACTTGCAAGATTAACTATTTTTGGCTTACTGCATAAACCTGTTGCTTGGAACATAAGCAAGGTTAACCGTATTTGTCATGATGGTTTCTGTTCCTTGTTTGTTAGCCTTCTTTGCACTTGGCTATGGTAAACTTTCAGTTCTCTATCACCCTTCGGTAGAACAAGATTTGCTTGATTTGAACATATTTTCTATTCATTGTCATCTAATATTACCATTCTTTTTGCAGGATGAGATTTAAACAATGTGCCTTCTGTTTGGTATTTTGAGCATTTAGTCTTACAAATTTTATATCTGGATGATGTGATATATCCTGCTGTTTTGGCTTATTTAGGCATTGCCCTGGAATTGTAGTCCAAAGCTGTTGAACATAGAAATAGTTTTCGAGAATCTAAGTCTTCCAGTATCTTTATACAGTGAGAATTGGCCTGTTATACAGCATCTCTGGGTTTGGTGGAAGCATGTTGTCCGCCCTCTTTATCCAATCTAGTATCTCAGTTGGTGCTTCCGGTGCCCTTTTTGGATTACTGGGGAGCATGCTTTCTGAACTCATAACAAATTGGACAATCTATGCAAATAAGGTACTCTTAGAATTCTCGCCTCTGGTGGAGATTGGGCTAGTGAGTAATTCTAGATTCTTTGAATTCGTGGTCATTCTAATTCTTTTCACCTTTAATGTTCAGCTTGCAGCATTATTGACCCTTGTGTTCATCATTGCTATTAACTTAGCCGTTGGAATTCTCCCACATGTGGACAACTTTGCTCATATTGGAGGATTTATATCAGGGTTTTTTCTCGGTTTCGTATTTCTGATTCGCCCTCAGTTTGGATGGATTAATCAAAAGAATTTTCCTCCTGAATATCATACAGTTCTAGTCAAGCACAAGCACAAGCACAAGCACAAGATGTATCAGTACGTATTGTGGATCATTGCTGCCATCTTTTTAATTGTTTGGTGAGTGACCAGAGTTATCCTCACACACAAACCACCAACGTCACAACTCAAGATTCACATTAGCTGAAATTCTATGCTGTCTATCACAGTCTACGCGGTAGAAGACTGATCTATCCTCTAAACTGGGTCATTGAAGTTGAACTGCATGTAAAAACCTTTTATTTTGGGAAATCACAGCACAACTTTTATGACCAGTATTTTGGCAACCTAATTTTGGATGGTTAACAATATGTTCGAGTAACAGCCTTCAAAGTCTTTTTAGAATTGTTTCTTATGCAATTCATGAACATGGTATAGTGTCTCTGTTTGCGTAATTGCGTGTTCATGGACATGTCCTTTGAGTAGGCGTAACAACTATAGGGATTACATCATACTTGAAGGATGGTGAAATAAATATTGGGTAAATTAGATGGTCCCTCTGTAATTTAAGCAATTATCAGTTTCATCTGCTCATGTTTAAAACCCTGCAAATGCCCCCTACAGGTTGAAAACATATCACTAATACTCCCTCTGAGGGGACACTTTCACCCACTCAGAGAGGTGTTTGTGCAAGAAATTGAAACTACATGGGAGCATTTCTAGGTAAAATCCGAGGGGATAAATGTGGTAATCGGTTAAACTACAGGGGGGGTCTGTGTAATTTAAAAAGATGGAGATTTGCACGCACTCACTTATATCAACAAAACAGACTGGCTTTAGTTCCTATAGACTGGTGAAATAAATAATATTCCATATTTCATTCTTTGATTGAAAAAGGTCGAAGAGAAAGTAAAATTATTCTTTTTCATATTTGAGAATTCAGTTCAAATGATGCCATAGCAATTTTTCCTTTTCTACTAAACCTTTACAGTTCTGAGAAGATCTCCATGCGGCTTATTGATTCTGCAGGTTTGTTGTTGGCCTGATTATGCTATTTCGAGGGGTCAATGCGAATGATCACTGCTCCTGGTGTCACTATTTTAGTTGCGTCCCTACTTCAAAATGGAGTTGCAAATCATCGACCACATTCTGCTTGGTAAGATGATTAATATTTTCTATTGCTTGCTCGGAGAAGGGATATTGTACAGGGTCTCCCTTGATTAATTTAGTATCATAATAAGCTAATAGCCTCTTCTATGTGATAATTTTTCAAGAAACCAAGCTGGATACTAGTAACTGATAGTCTCTATAACTCCTAATTAATTCTTTTTAAAGATTCCTATATATTGTAGTACGTTTAAGATACAGGGTTACCCTTGATTAATATAATATCATATAAGCTAATAACCTCTTCTATGTGACAACATTTCAAGGAACCAAGCTGGATACATAGCTGGTAACTGATAGTCTCAATTAACTCCTAGTTAATTCTGTTTTTTAAGATTCCTTAATATTATAGTAGGTCTGAGAATGTTAGCTTTCCTTTTATACACTAGCATGTGTGACGTATTTATACAATGCATGCCTTGATATATACAATATTTCACATTTTGACCTCTATATATATGTGGGTAATATGGTCTTGTCCTATAGATTTATATACAACATGGATGCGTCCTTTACCTCAGGTAGTATCCTATTTCTTGAACTCATGCAAAAAGTGAAAGAATCAATGTTTATCTAGATTATGTCGGTCTCTTCCCCTCACCCTCACTCCTTCTTTCGGGCCAAAGAATTATCTCACCAAGTTATAAGTACAATTGCGAAAAAAATATTTTCTTTTTGGAGAAATATTACATTGAAATGTTTTACCCTATCTCCAAATGGGTGAGTTCATGTTCATTACATGCCATCAATATCATGATAAGGTTTTATTTTGTTAAATTAATAAGTTGAGCCTAATATATAATATATCTAATAATTTCTTTCTGTCATCATTATTTTAGCTATTAGAGAGTACTGTATTAATTTTGGGATATTGTCATCTATTATGTTGTGGCTTGAAAGTGGCTTCTTAGTGGAAGGAACATCTTGATACAAATCTGCGGTGCCTCTAAAATAACTATTACTAGTACTAACCCCATACAATGCACGGACAATTGTGATGCCACTCTATCAAATCACACATCCGACACCAATCCTACTCCAGAGAGAGAGAGAGGGAGAAAGGGAGAGGGAAGGAGGGAGGGAGGTTTAATCATAAAACAACTTAAAAGGATGAGAGAGAAAGGGTGGGGGGGAGGGAGAGAGAGAGACGGGAGAGGGCGGAATTAGGAGGTTGCCACGCGACAATTGTTATCAACGAGGAACTAAGAAAACAACAGAGAACGACCCTTGGACAGTGCAACAATACAGAGATGAAACATCGTGCCACACTTAGGTCCCTTCCATATCAACTTCCTAGATTCTTGATATTGTACAAGACATCAACATGAAGAAAATGAGATTGTGCAATTAATTTTCACAACTTGTCCTATGGAAATAAGATTTGCAGCTAACCGAGGATGGTAACAAATATTATTCAAGGGACGGGATGATCAATACATCCAATGGCTGAGATAGGAAAGTTGTTACTATTAGCAAATAGCAACATGAATACACAAATCATGGGTATTGCTTAGAAGGTTGCTTAGATTATCAGTGGAAGTGGTCATACGGTCGGACGCACTAGAATCCATGTACCAAAACACAAATTTTTATATGGCTTACCGGAGAGGCCAAGTGCAGATGAAGCAAATTGGATCATCTACTGAACAATTTCATAAGTTAAAGTTGATAGAAATATTATTGGCATACCAGAGGCAGCGGGGATGTTTGAAACCTCAGTGGTAGCATTGTAATCCTTGACATTCGTTTGAGGTGATTGCTTTCGACACTTAGAAATGATATGCTATTGTTTCTTGCAATAATTACAGAATTTTTGTTTACACTGAGTAAAGATGTGACCAAACTCCTTGCAGCTGTAGTATTGTACTTTACTCATATCATGCCTTCTTGTTTAAGGAGCAAATGCAATATTGGATGAGACCGCTTTTTGTTCCATCGATGCATGAGTTAACAAATGTTGCTCTTCCGGAATAATTCACCAAAACAATCTTGAAGTGAAGGAATACTTTTATGACACATAAAGTTAGAGTAGATATGTTTATAATCTCGATGCAGCTTCATTTCACCATGACAATCCTTGAGTGAAGGCATACTTTCATGACACATTAAGTTAGGGCGGATATGATCATAGATTCATAATCTATGCGCAACTTCATCACAAAATAGGTCTCTTTGACTATCTTTATGGAACTTTTGGAGGACTGTGAGAGCTTTATCTGGGACAGTGGAGGAAATTCAGTCCCCAATTCCACAAAACCAGAATAATATTCTTGAATGGTTCCTTGAGTATATTCCTAAATGTCAACCTCAAGTTGGAATTTTTGAGCTGCATTATCTTTAATATAAATCATTTTCAAGTAGTCCTACATCCCTTTTGCAGGTTATATGACCTCTAATTCAGGAGAAATAATTGTTCAATATAACGAATAATCCAAGTCATTATTTTGGCATCATTACCTACCATTGAGGTATTTTTGTTGCCTATGAATCAGGGTCTAGGGACGTTACCATCAGTATGTCCCCCAATATTTTTTCCTCTTACAATATCCGAAGTTAAAACTCCCAAGAAAAATAATTTTTTCCATTGAATTTCATAGGCAAAAGTTCAGATTTGTAAAGATCTCCCGTTAGGGAAAAAGGTAAACCTAACGTTTTCAGCGATGGCATCTAAACGGAGGATTCCACAACCCCTTGCTGAGGTCTCAAGGACATTTTAATGGTTTGGACTTCAATTAAAAAGATGTATGGTGAAATATCGCATCATCCCGGTCACTTAGTTGGAAAAGTCTCTTGGTGGTTGTATCAGAGACCTGGGATCTAATCCCGCCTACACCAGTCGGGGGCTCCCTTAACCCTCCCTTAGATATGAGGCTGAGTGGTTCTCAAAAAGAAAACCAAAATCATATCGTCCAAATCCAACTTCCACAATCATAATATCAAATATTACATCTGAGGTTAAGGCATACCATAACCATCAAGCAATGTCCCATCAACCTGGGGCCAGCTTTATGAATCCTTCTCCGCCATTCATTTATATTTAGGGCTATATCTGTTGTCAATGAAAGTATTACATATGAGGCACGAGAATATAAATTTCACTTTTATGGTTGAACGATGAATGTCAGAAACGTGTGCAAACAATAATCATCTAATCAAATCTATTTATCCTGGTATATTATTAAGGCATATACGAAATTAAATCATCAATCACGCCAGCTATTAGAATAAATCCCAAATTTCTAGTCTTCTATTCAATCATCAAATTCAATCAATAACTCATCAGGTTCGAGGGGATCGCATTTTTTATTACCTTCCATGACAGAATATTAATTTTTATTACATTTCAGCTCGCACTATTTTATTACTTTCCATTCTTGAATAGTAGTTCGTAGTTTTTATTACCTTTGATTCTTCAATAGTAATTATTTTGTTTATCCCCCATCCCCCATTTTCACCATATGGCCTATGAGAACCTTTGGAATTCCTTATGTCATAAACTAGTAAATGAGTCAGCAAAATATCATGCACTTATCGATCATATCCTAGATGAACATCACGATTGAGCCGTAAACAAGGGCATCAAATCCATCGGGCAGCAAAAATGTTCTCTCTAAAGGCCTCAGCTATATAAGTTAGTATAGATAGATTCTAGAAGCTTATAGAGGTTTAAACACTCGAAACTATGAATGAATATCAGAGAGAAACGCCTATTACTTCTTATCCTTGCAGTCATCTCAGAGTGGGAATCAGTTGAACATGACGTGCGAAGGCAGCGGGAGAAGCCAAAGCTACTTGTTACCTAATGCAACTAATGCCCAAATGAAGCGGCTCTGCGGCCTGCTCTGCAGTTGACAAGGTTCGTTCCTCCTGCTCGTTTGTGCCGCTGCTGATCCTTCAAGTGGAGATCAAATGAAATACTAGCATCTCTTCAAGTGGAGATCAAATGAAATACCAGCCTGTTGAATTAATAAGGCGATCTTGACATCGCTTCGTTCAGCCGTCTGATATTTCGAAGTACTAATTCCCTCGGAGAGATTCGAACACAAGGGGTAGGAATTACATCACCCATCATAAACACTCAATGCTGTCTAAATGCTACAGGGCTACTCGTTGTGTACGATCTTTTGTTATAATTTGTACAAGGATACATCTGTTGTAATTGTTTGGTTTCTTTGAAACTTTCACATTTTTCGTCCAACTTGAGCTGTCTAAATGTTACCAGGGGTATTATCTAGATGATCAAATCCCACCCACCGTGGTTTCTCCTACACCTTGATTGCCTGTGATTGCGGCACAACATGGAAATAAATGATGTATGATGTGTCCTTTTACGTCGTAGAAGTAAGTTGCCATGCTGCCACAACCCATTTTGCCGACTTGATGTGGGCTGACCACAGTCGTCCGTTGCACTCAGCCTGGACCAGTGAGTCCCAACAGACTGGCAAACATACATTGCTTATCGGCTCTGATTGATTTGTTAACCTTGGACGGTTGTGTGGGGGAAAATCTTCGTGCCGACCCGAAGACCTCGCCTCACCAGTCAATCGAAGTTGAAGTCGAAGAGCGTTGTTTGATCTATCGATTGGAGTTCCAGCTTTTGATATGCTAACAGAGAAGCAACCAGAGAGAATTGACACGAGAAGTGATCTCGGAGTTCAGCCGAAGCCTACGTCTCCGTGCTATAGGGAGCAACCCGAATTCACTAACACTTTTTTCGAAGTGACCTCGACAGGCCGAGTGTCACTGACGTTTCTTCGACTTGTTCAAAGACAAGAAGAAGTTCAAGGTGAGGTAGAGGGTAAGAGGAGATAGAGATTTCTGAGACAGATATCAGATGATGGCACTGATCTGTTTTCAGAGCTCTGGTTTGAGTTCTGGAGTTTCAGGTTTTGAAAATCCGATCCTCTTACATTCGAAGGCTCTGCTATTTATAGGATTCTCTGGTGGTAAATGGCGGTTTCTGCTGCAGCATCTGGGGATCCTCCAGGTAAAGCTGGCGGGCCCCGCTACCGTCTTCTGGGGGATTCCTCAGGCTCTTGGTCCCACCAGGCAGGGCCGGTGGGTCCAGTGATAGTCCTCGTGGGCCCACCAGGCAGGGCCGGTGGGTCCCGTGGTGGTCCTCGTGGGCCCACCAGGCAGGGCCGGTGGGTCCACGTTGTAGTCTCCGGGGGCCCACCAGGCAGGGCCGGTGGGTCCCGTGGTAGTCTCCGGGAGCCCACCAGGCAGGGCCAGTGGGTCCCGTGGTAGTCTCCGGGGGCCCACCAGGCAGGGCCAGTGGGTCCCGCTGTTTGGCAACCTTCTTACCAAAATTTGCACCCACAGGTTGCCTACAATATCATATTTGTTTGTAGATCATCAGCCTCATTCATTATCAACAAATATGATGTGAAAGGATAAGGCAGAGACCTCATCCCTTAACAAAGGTCATGTAGAAAGATAGGACATTTCCATTGCCTAAGAAGGGAGTCTCTAGTACGTACGTGTCTCTGCAAGTGGTGGGGTTCCAAGGGGGAGACAGGGAAGATAGATCTAGCTAGGATCAGGGACCTCCTCTAAATTTTCGAGAACAAAAGAAAAATTAATTAATCACCGATGCTTCTTAGAGCAGTTGGCAGTGGTACGGTACCACTATTTTGTGGGCACTTCCTTCGTGGTATGCAACTGCCTCCCTCCTCCTCCTCCAGCACCGCCTCCTTCTCCTCTCCCTTTTTCTTTTTTCCCCGGTATACCACTATTATTCTTTATTGACGAATTTTTATTCTTGGCTATTCAACATCCATAAAGCCTATTTTTGAAATTTTAGTTCATTTTATTCTAATAAATCAAAGAAAAGTCGACTTCAAACCGCATAAAAGAATCTCCAGATTAAACAAAGGAAAAATTAAGTGTAGGTTCAATATATTTCATTATGATAAGGTGCAGATTAGCTAATAGTTTCAGCTAAGCATAGGTCCACGAAATCAAAGTTGTTTTAAAGGGGATCCTCTTCTACATTTTTTGCACATAAATAGATCATTTGCTAACCATTTTGGATGACATGTTTTATTTAAATACCAAAAATATCCATAGGATCCTCCCACATTAATTAAAACATATGCTATAGTGGCAGTTATTGTTTTTACGAAAATTGTGACACGGGAGGCTTCTCTATAGTAAAATCATTATAACAATGATACTCAATTATATAAAAATATTACTTAATTCTTTACAATGAAATACCCATAGCACCGAATCATTCATATAATTGAGTGAAATCACTCTAGCTGCTACAGTGATTTCATCGTGGCTACTACATAGACTTCCTTACAGTGAACGATATTTAATTATATGACGATACTCAATTCATGTAGGAATTTGAGTATCATTTTCATATATATATATATATATATATATATATATATATATATATATATATATATATATATATATATATATATATATATATATATATATATATATATATATATATATATATATATATATATATATATATATATATATATGAAGTATCATTTTAACTAAATGTAGTAGCTACAGTGAAATCATTATGCTATTGATATTCAATTATATGAAAATGATACTCAATTACTGTAAGGAATTGAGTGTCATTTTAAATAAATGTAGCAACTACACTTAGCAACTATAGTGAAATCACTTAATTAGGTGAAAAATGATACTCAGTGCTACAGTGATTTCACTATTTAAAATTAAGTATCATTTTTATATAATGACTATGATTTTAAATAAATATAGCATCTACAGTGAAAATCATTATTATTTTTGGGTGAAAATCAACTAGAAAATAAGACAAGGCACTGGAGAAAGTACAACAGGAAATGTGACGGTTAGTCATAGCTAATAGATCAGGATAGACATAGTTATCCCATCAAATAGTGTGATCCGCGCCCTTTGCCTGCACAGCTAACCAATTCGCAACTTGATTGGCTTTCATGATATATGTGAAAATCATTGTAGCTGCTATAGTGAAATCACTCGATTATATGAAAATGATACTCACTGCTATAGTGATTTTTACTGTAGGGAATTGAGTATCATTGCTAGAATGATTTTCACTGTAGGAAATGTATGTAGCAGCCACGTCGTATTCACTGTAGCAGCCATGACGAAGTCACTATAGTAGCTATAGTGAAATCACTATAGCTCCAACAATGATTTCACTATTGGTTTTGAAACTCATTGCCTCGTAGGGATTGGGGATGGTTTTATAGGCAATAGTAGTTTTGGTAATTACAATAACTTACTCTGGACATATTAGTATTTCAATAATTAATTGAGTCGTTGCAATTAATATGCTAAAACGTGGATCTGGACTAAGAGGGTAAAATTTCAAGACCAATCCTAAAATGGAACTATTAAAATGGACTGAATGCTATTTACCTCTTTGTGGGTTGAATTTTATTCTTTGCTGGAAATTGTTACTCTTTGTAGGTTGAATTTTTCTATGATGAAATTCTCTTTGTGGTTAATTTTTTACTCTTTGCTGGAAATTATTATCTTTGTGGGTTAATTTTTTACCTTTTTTTTTTTTTACCGAATTGGTTCTCTTCTATTTGATTTCCCTATACAACATGATATATGGGTAAAATGGATATTTTTAAAAAATAGTTGCGAGACTACTCTCATACGAAGATTCAGAAGGGTCACTTGCTTCCCAAAGTCTTAACGAAGGAACCTATATCTAAATGCAAAACTTATCCTTCCTTAATGTTAAAAGGGAAAATTTTTAAGGACCTAACACCAATTTATCAAAAAACACTTGAAGAAAAAGAAATTGCTAGTAGAGTGACACAAACGGACACACGTAGACTGGCAAAAAAAATGAACACACTTATGTTGGGTGAACAAAATGATCCGTCAAGGTCTACGACATTTTATGCTGGTTATTATGCTTGTTCATGTGTGGTAGAGTATGAGTGGCTGGACTGATTGGTTGAGGGGTTCTTATCAAGGATTCTTATCGAAGAATCCCTCTAACCAATCGGTCTAGTCACATATACTCTATCACTAATGGGACACCCATAATAATCAACATAAAAGGTCGTAAACCTTAACGGATCATTTTGTTCACCAAATATTTAGTGTCCGATTGTCACTCTATTTACACTTTTTTTTCCAATAAATTGGTGTTAGGTCCTTGAAAAGTTTCAAACGGATACAGTTTGTATTTAGTGATAAAGTTTGTATATTCGCGGGAGAGCTTTCACATAACTATTTCTTACAGACTCGATCACAGCCGTCCATTGCACCCAGGCCCGACCGGTGAATCGCATCCCGACCGGAAGGCAACAGACAACTGTTATTGGGGTATGTAAAGAGTCTGTAAACTTTTTGTCTGGTTCAATTTCTTCTCCTCTCCATCAAACCCTTATCCTCCCTCCTCTCCACCAGACATGCAGAAGCTACCGCCCATAGGCCCTCCCCCACTTCGAATTCCATTGTAGAAACGAGAAACCCTAAGTCTTCGGATCCCCATCAAACCCTAGAAATCTCCCTCCCTCCCTCTCTAACCCCTCATGAACACGCCCATGGCGACCCGAGCCGTGAGCGGCTGCTCCGTCTTCCGCTCCGCTCCGGTCTCTGCTTTCCTTTCCCTCCGATCCTTCCATCTCCGTCCTTCCGCTCGGCTCGGAAGACTGAGACCAGCTCACCGTCTTCCCTGGTTCCGGTCGGATGATCTCATTCTCCGATGTGACGGCGGCGCCCAGGCCCGTTTCGCTCACAGCCTCGTCGACTCTGTAATTGAGGAGCTGCAAGGAATTCAGGCACTGAGGCGCATTCGTGCCGCCAGCAAGTAATACGTGTTCTTCTTCGTATCTCCGATTCTCCTTACTTTTTGTTTAATCAAATGCTCATCATCATCTTTTGTTGAGACGGATAGCTTGAATGATTGCACAACATGAGTTAGAGGAGTACGAAATTTTTATATCTTGAAGTGGTATAAACTATTAAGCTATGCAACCCCCTTGCAATTGAATTAGATATTTGGATTGGACAATTCAACCCAATTGTTGATGAATTAGCAAGGTTGAACCTAAATGGAAGTTGAACTACCTATTATGGTAACAATGAGTGTTTTTACTTTTTTTATAGATATTTCACTCAAAATTTTGATACGATGAAGGTATGATGTATCTATGTATGCTCTAATTGCTAAAATCTTAGCAAATCGCATCCAAGTAGTCATGGATGAATTGATTTCGCCAAACCAATCAGCTTTTATCAAAATAAGAAGCATAACGGACAATATTCTTCTTGCCCACGAGCTAGTCAAGGGATTCCACAGGAATAGTAGTGCTCAAAGGATGTGTTTGAAGTTGGACATCACTAAAGCCTACGACTCAGTTAATAGAGATTTTTTGCTTCATGCTCTCCGAGGAATGGGATTCAATGAGAGATGGATAGGCTGGATCCGAGCCTGCATCTGTACACCCTCCTTTTCAATACTAGTGAATGGATCCCCAGCTGGCATGATCCAGACCAACAGAGGTTTGAGGCAAGGAGACCCTCTTTCGGCATACCTTTTCACAGTGGTCATGGAATGTTTATCACTAGAGATTGAATGGAGTATTCTGAGGGGAGAATGGAGAAGCTATGGACTAGGAGGAGGCCACCCTATATCCCACCTAATATTCGCTGATGATCTGATGTTGTTCATCAAACCAAGCAAAGCAGGAGTAAAGAACCTTTCTGAAGTTTTGCGAAGGTTCGGAGAAAAATCAGGTCTTCTTGTCAATTGTGCCAAAAGTCAGGTATTCCTCTCCAAGTCTTGTGTCAATTTCTTTCAAGAGATCGAGGAACTGGGAATTAGATTGGGAAATTTGCCGGTCAAATATTTGGGTTTACCTTTATCTTCCTCCATAGTAAACAAAGTCATGTTTAGGCCCTTGCTCGACAAGGTAACTAAAAGCATTGAATGTTGGGCTATTAGACATCTATCTATAGGTGGTAGAATGGAGCTGATTAAATCCGTCTTACAAAGCTATTCTTATTTTTGGGCTGCTGCATTCCCCATTCCGAGCTCGATTCAAGCGAAAATAGAGCAACTCACGAGACAATTTCTTTGGCAGAATTCGAAATCTCACGTCAGGTGGCAGAATGTTTGTAGGCCAAAAGATGAAGGTGGGCTGGGACTACGAAGACTCAGGGACATCTCGAAGGCTAGCTTCTTGAAGCTAGGGTGGAAGATTGTTAGTGAAGACAACAATCTCTGGGCAAGCTGGATGCGAGGAAGGTATGTTAAAGATCGCAATTTCTGGAATCTATCCAAGTCAGCAAATTATTCAGCAATTTGGAATGAAATCCTGAATTGTCGAGATAAGTTGAAGGAGAACTTGAGCTTACCAATCAAATCTGATTCTATATTAGATTTTTGGTTTGATCCGTGGATCGATGGAAAGAGTCCAGTAGAGATAGTAGGAGAACAGACCATGCATGATCAAGGATTGGAAGGAGCTCGGGTTGGGGACTTCATAAGAAATGGCAGCTGGGCTCTTCCGAGACCAATCAATATTAGAATGCAGGAGTTGTTTGTGATAATAGAGAGGATGCAGGTGCTTCCCTCAACTGTTGATTGCAAATTGTATTGGATAAATTCCAAAGATAAAAATTTCAGCTTTAAATCAACTTGGAACAAAGTTAGATCTCACGAACAGAAAGTGGATTGGTGTGACTTGGTTTGGAAATCTCCTGTTCCATCTAGGATGGCAGTTTGTGTGTGGAAAATGCTTTCAAATCGGCTAGCTACGCAAGATCTCTTGCAGCATAGGGGATTAAAATTGGCTAACATGTGCAATCTGTGTTTGAAAGCTGAGGAATCTAGAGAGCATCTGTTCTTTCAATGTGAATTTTCTGCATTTGTTTGGGGAAAAATTAGCAGCAACTTACAGTTCCAATACAACAGAACTGAAAGTATTTCTGAGATCATCTCCAGGTTGAGCACAATCGGCGGAGGAAACAACATGAGAAGCAAGCTAATAAGAGCCTCCTTAGCAACTACAATCTACTCCTTATGGGGAGAACGGAATGCGAGAACTTTTGATGGCATAGAGAAAACTAAACAACAAGTGCAGCAGGGTGTCCGAAATCAATTAGAAGGTTTGTTTATGGGTGTGGAAGAGAACATGATCAAAGATAAGGAGAGAGTCATACTATTGCAGTGGAAGAAGAGATTGAAGGGCGACTTCGGGTAATCCCTAGAGAGATCGAGAAGAGAATTAGCAAAGGCTCCAGGAGAAGAATATTTTAACCTATCCATTTTTCTTATTTCAGTTTTGGTAGTCATCTGTTGTTTTTGGTTGTTTTGTTGGGGTAGCATAATAATGCTTTGGTACCTCACTTGTACAGTTTTTTGATCAATATAATTTTCTTACCTTTCAAAAAAAAAAAAATGTATGCTCTAATATCACCTACATGGCACTGCCATTTGGACCCAAGATCCAGTCCCAACTTGATTTTCCCTGACTAGCCCGAGTATGATTCAGTTGAGCATGAGCCCAGAGCCATATATGTGAGGAAATCGGTTTCAGGCTTGGGTATGTTTGGCACTTACCCAGCCCTGACTAGGCCTAACCCATTGGTATAGTGGGTCAGGATTGGTATCTAAGGGATATGCAGTCCTAAATCCTAATAAGTTCCAACCATTAGATCATACTTTTGGATTTTCTTAAGGATAATGTGGCATCTTTAATTTGGTGTTAGGGAGACTCTAAGATTGAATAAGCTTGTGTTGGTTTAAAGGAGACTGGGAAAGTGCTTATATAGGATTGGGACATGCTAACATTGGGTTAGGATCGGCTGACCCATATTTGATCCATCATCCTAATCGTTGGATTTGGGTCTCAGAATTTGCTGAGTTTTTGTGAGGATGATTAAGTGATTAACATACCATGAGATAACACCTTTATAAAAAATCAGCACATTCGAAATCCTCTAGGTGCATCAAATGTGCTTTTCAAATCAACGGTTGAAATTGACTGTCGAAAAAGTTTATAACATTTGATGGCCCTAGAGGTTTTAGAATCTACTAAAATTTTGAGGATCTATCTATGGTTTGTTGATCATCCTCACAAAAACTCAGCAAATTATGAGACCCGAATCCAAACGATTAGGATGATGCGTCAAAGTATGGGTCAAAAAATGATGGGTCATCCGATCCTGACCCACTAACATTTTGTGGTTGTCAGAAAAGAATGACAACAAGATTCATAAAATTGTTAAGCCTTTATATCTGTAGATAGAGCCTTTAAGATTTCTGTTACTATACGATTAATATACGGGTGAAAGTTGAAAATTCCAGTACCTAATTTGTTGCTGTTTATCAATTCTACCAACTGTAATCCTGGCTATGATAGGATATTCAAGTTAGTGAATGAAGAAGGCTGATGTATACTTTACGAATTTATAGTTCATAACTGTACATTAGTTCATGCAAGGTCTATACATATTCTCCATGATAATTTTGTGCTTATCAATGGATCTAGTTCCCTCTGTCGCTTAAGAATATTCAGCCTTTGGCTTGTATGATGAGGAATGTTAAGCATTTGCAAAACTGTTATGATCTGTGCTAGAAACTAAGAACATTGATCATCAGCCTGTTAACTCTTAGTCATTAGAAACATCTCCATAATGATGTGATATATTAATTCAGATTATTGGTGTCAATTCATACTAACAATTCATAATTCCTTGCAGAGTGGGATTACCTAGGAGTAAGGAGTTATTTGACGTAAAATTAGATAGGAGAGCCCTGCAGAAAGGATTATTACTTGAATTTCGAAAAGATTCCCAAAAAATGTTGCTAGCAGTTGCCCAAAAGCCCGATGGCAAGAAAAATTGGATGGTGTATGACCAGGTTCTATTAGAAACAACTACTGTGGCTTGTTGAATAAGTTGATAGGTGTTTCACTCATTTTTTTTAAAATAATTTTTTCTTTCATGCTATATGTTGCTCACGTATTTGCAAGGCATCATTTTTGACTGTTACTATTTTATGCTGTTTTTTTATTAAAGCAGAATGGGATCCTGTCCTCTATAAGGCCCCAACAGGTTACATATATAGTACCTGGTATTGAAGATTTTGCCTATACAGATATTCCCAATTTTCTCCAGAAAGCTCATGATCTCTTGGTAAGTAGTGGTATCTCTGATTATTAATTTATTAGTTTCTAGTACGCGTAACTTTTTGTCTTATTTTTGTGATGGTGTTAAAGGACCCAGCAATTCTGGAGTGTGCTTGGATAGAACTTTCGGAAAAGAACAAATCAGTGACGGCTGAGGAATTAGCAGAGGTACATATTTTTCAGAACCGACATCCATGGATTACTATTTTACCCATAAAATTAATCTGAATGGCATATTCTTCAGATTATATATGGTAGCAGGGAACCTCTTGAAAGCTACTGTGCATATCTATTGCTATCGAAGGATGATATATATTTTAGTGCTGTTGAGGGCAAAGGTTCTTGTTCTGTGTACGAGCCTCGGCCTACTGTACAGGTATGGTTCTTTTATGTCTATCCTCTGTTTCTTTCCTTCTTTAACATAATGGGAAACCGGTGTTCAAAAACTCGAAACATGGACTCAACTCAAAGGTCAGTCGAGTCGAGTAAACTTGGTCCAACTCAGTCATCCACCTAAGGCGGTAGGGGAGTATCAAGGCGGAAGGTGGATTACTATGTGAGCCCTCAGAGATTGAGGTGCGCAAAATTTAATAAAACATTTTAGTTAGAATTTGCATAACTATTAAATTTACAATGTCATCATTCTTCCAGTTGTTCACAATGGGCTAAGGGCATCGCTATCATCATTTTTTCAGGTGGTCACAATGGGTCAAGGGAGTCACTAGACTCACTACACACTAATGTACTAGTTAAAAAGGAAAAATAAGAAGATAAAAATGAAGAAAATAAATGAGATGAATGGGAGAAAGGAAACTTACGAATGACTGTTTTCGACGATAACATCGACGACCTTTATCTTATGGCCATCTAGCATAACGGGTCTCAACTTAGGTGATGCGATCTAAGGCCCAAAATGCCTAAGCGGACGCTTAGGCGGGCACCCAAATCTCTTTTTAGAATAGTGGTGGAGTTTTATTCTAACTTTGCCCGACTCGGCCAAATAACTCGACTCGAAATCTGGTCGAGTTGTGTCGACTCGGTCTGCCTTGTCTGAGTTTTACCGTGTTTTAAAACAGTGTGGGAAACTAATGCAATTTTAAATTGATAGTGGCATTCTTTTTTTATTTGGAGTACTATCTTTAGATTTATTTGTTGTAAGTTTTGTCTAGGCGGGACCTAGTTTAAATTTTCCAAGTCATTAGGGTTCTTAATTTTAGGTTTTAGGAGTCCTAGATCGGTGGTTTATATTAGAAGGGTTTATGGTGATTAAAAGGTTAAGTCATTTGGGTTCTTAATTTTAGGTTTTAGGAGTCCTAGATCGGTGGTTTATATTAGAAGGGTTTATGGTGATTAAAAGGTTCATCTTGTACTTAATGATGTGGTGGTGGACCCCTAGTTATTTCGTGTAAAAATAGTTTTTTGGGGTCCACATGCACCATAATAGGAAAAGAAAGTGAGTGGTTGGCTTCCACATACTTTTAGATAGGAGAGAGGATGTAGTGATTTGTTCTGTGAAAGAATGGTGGTTGTCTTTGAGGGGTCTGAAGCTTTTGTAGAAAAGAAAGAGTTGACTGACTGCCTTTTTAGGGTTCCATTTGGATACATTCTTAAAATACGAGGGCCTACGAGGATATTAGGTTTGAACATGTTTGGTGCTTCTTTTGAATAGGCATGAGGGCTTAACTCCTATCTTTAGGAGACTGTTTGACCACATGTGTCCTAAGTCCTAGTTCTTGTCCAATCCTTATCTTTCTTCCATATTTGTTCTCCGTCACCATGGCTTAGTTCTTTTTGTTTCATTTCCCTTTTTGTTTTTTGTAATGGGATCAATGACATACCTTCTTTAAGTAGCGTAGTTAGGTAAGGGATCTATTGAGTCTTGAAAGAGTCGTTTTTGTTTTCCCCTCAGTTTGTGATGTACGAATGAATTTGATAATCTATGTTTGTCCTCTCTCATCTCTATTGGTTTATCTTCCTTCTTTGGGGTCTCTGCCTTTGTTAAATTTATAGGCTGAATTCTGGATTCTGTTTTGGACTCCATCCAATTTTGAGATCTGAAATTAAATTGAGATATGAAAACCATTGTTGATTGATCCTCCAATGTGAGTTTAGTCTTTTATGGCTTTATTGTCAAGATGAAGATACTTGTGTCGGATGGGCACTTGAGTATGAGTTCGATGTGGTGAAGCCGTGAAGGCCAAGAGTAGGATTCACGCACATGTTTACATTTTCATTAAAAAATTAAATTAAAATTAATTATATTTAGAAAATATAAATGCATGTATTTGTCTCTCTTCTTCTGAACCTTTGACAACTTTGTTAATAATAGTTTATTCCAATTTTCACATTGTTGTTCATTTACATAGTATTGTTTAACTCACAACCTTTTAAACTAATGCATTATGATGCTAGTATATTGCCATATTTTAATATTTCATGATTTGTTTTACTTGGATGGCTAATACATATTTATTTGTGGTTAACCAAAACGACCTAGTTGCAACGATTTGTGTCCAACTAGATTCCTTAATTAGCTAAATATTTAATTGTTATATCCTTTGAAATTCCTAGTTCTCACAGGGAATGGTCTTTATGGTGTGTGGATTGTTAGATTCTCATTGGGATGTGGTTCTTCCAAAATTGAGTTTATAGATGTGTATTTTTCGAGGCTTACATTGAATTCCAAGTGCTTGGTGTGTGTTGATGCAGGGATACTTGTTCAGTCATAATTATTTTTTGGCACTTGTATCTGATTAACACAGCTTGATTGCAGTGATACAATGACCGCTCAATTTATGCTAAAATTTGAGTGGCTGGTCCATCCTTAGAGAAAATAGGAATGGGCGAGCCAAATTTGCTAGTTGCTCCCCCTAGTTTTAGAAGTGGAAGGAGTCTGTTGACATTTTTTTGGAAAGAGGGGGTTGAGCCTTCTTATTGGAAGTTCAGAAGGACTTGGTGAATTAGAATGACCAGACCACACCCTTCTTCTTTCCCACTTTTCCTGCTTTTCGTTGTACTGTGAGTCCTCTAGCTTATTTTATGTTTCTGTCCCTTTTCATGGTTTATGAAAACTAGAAAAACTCTTTCATTAGGAGACTCGAAGAGGAATTTTAATAGTGGTCTTTTGGATTTTGCCTACATATATGCTGCTATAATTTTAATAAAGAGGCTGAAAATTGAATTAAACAGTTAAAGTTTTAGTTTTTTTTTACTGTTGATTCAACATTGGGGTTGGGCATCCACCTAAATAATTTGTGGATTCAAGATGAACTTTGAATGTTAATCCCAAGATCCTTTCATCCTAGGATCTGAATGAAGTTGGTTCTTCTGTAATGTGCTGACTTGAAATTTAATTCATACTACATCATACTTTGTGCTGTGTCGCCATTTCTGATAATGAAGCCAATTAGACAAATGCTTCCACCATGAGGTACCAATTTTGAAGCACTTAGGAAAGCTCTCTCAAAGAACATAACTAGTTAAGTACTCATGAGTTCGATCTCGTTGAGCATATTACACAAGTTTCATGAATAAAGGTGTTAATACTGCTTTTGAAGTGCATTACACTTTGATGACTAACTACAAAAGAGTTGGAGTTCTCTTAAATTTTTGATAGCCGTGGATTATCTAAGTTTCTTTTTTAACTTTTGTAAGTACATTTAGTTTTACTGAAAGCCAATGGTAACACCTATGTCAGGGCGAACTTGAACAAGATCTGAAACCCAAATGGGATAACATATGACAGTATGTTGCAGTAGTGACTAGCGAGCCATAGTTCGAGGAGCTTTTTGCAAACAAGAAAGATATGAATGCTTGTCCTTGCACCAAAGACTCTTGGAGCAACATTAAGGTCTACGATAGAGCCGTTAGGAGAATTTCATCGCCAAGTTCAACTTTAGCTACATGAGAGACAATTATTTATATGCAAATGCAACTATCTGTACAACCGACAAAAAGGATATTATTGGGATCAAGCCTAATAAATACAATGTAGAGAGCTATAGCACTAGCATCAGCACTGATTCGTGCCGGTCATAATATATTTTTTAATATTTTGGCCATCATGGATCGTTTCCTAGTCTCTCTCAGACTGATGATAGGAAGTTTCTAGGTTTGAGAGTCATGTAAGAGCAAGGATGTTGAGAAGTTTAATATGTGTTACCAGCATACCCGCATCTAGAAGAGTTTTGCGGACCCCATATTGTGCTCTTTAGATACCGTGACGTACTCTTTAACCATGTGTCCTTAAGCAAAGCCGTGTCCCTCGGAGAATCTGATGCTCCACTTACCTTTAAGGTCGTGTCCATTAAACTTTAAAGAGAAATATGAATTTATACCTTTTGTTTTATGCCAATCCATATTTTCTCTTTTGTTTGTACTTATGATTGGTTCTCTCTTGAGACGTAGTCAGGGTCCTTGTATTAACAAGTTAAGTGTGAATTATACACGCAAATAAGAAGTGACAAGAATTATGAGAACATGGAGATATACTAGTATTATGATTAATGACTTGTAGACAACTTAATTAAAGAGGACTAAAATAGATATTGATGTAAAAATAACTTTCGTTAGTGTAGTTAAATTTGTCCTCGAATCCTATTTCTTGGCTCTTGCTATTTTGAATACGTATGCATGTATCCGAGTCGCACAACCGTTCTGTATCCTGGTAACATAGTGTCTAATAAATGGTTGGGGTAAATTTAGGAGTTATTGAGAATTTTCATATGCGTTTGAAACATGATTTAAAAACTTGACCGATACCGAGCGGTTTTAGCCGATTTGTATCGTTATTCTACAGACCTCATTTGATACAAGGATTGATACCGATTTGGGTTCGGCTCAATCAGAACCGATACAGTTCGGGTTGTATCAGCTGATATAGTCGAGTCAAATTGATACATCCGACTTTTATCGTTCTTGTCATAGTACTAAAACTCAGTCCGATTCGACTTGCCCCAGTCGACTTGACTCGACTCAGTCGAAAATTGAGTCGACTTGGACCGAAACTCGGACCGGCTGTGACTCGGGCCGACTCGGTCCGACGCAATCTGACTTTGACTATTTACTATTTTGAGTTTTAAAAATACACACACACACACACACACACACACACACACACATATATATATATATATATATATATATATATATATATATATATATATATATATATATATATATATATATATATATATATATAGAATACGGGGTATGAGCTGACAGCCCATTTGCTCAAATGGGATGTCGCTGGCAGCCGTCCGATCGCGGAGATCACACCGTCCAAAATTTTTTAAATTAAAAATACAAATAGCAGCAGCAGCCCCTCTCTCTCTCTCTCTCTCTCTCTCTCTCTCGATCTCGAGCAGCAGCCACCCGCCCGCCTCCGGCCCGGCCCCCGATCGGCTCCCCCTCCGGCAGCGCCCGTCTCCGGCCCGGCCCCCGGCCCTGCACCCGCCTCCGGCCAAACTGTGCGTCGTCCCTGGCACCGGAGCCCTGTGACCTTCCGCCGCCCCCTGCGCCTGTCTCCGGCCTGGCCCCCGACCCCTGCGCCCGTCTCCCGAGGCGGCCCCCGCCCCGTGCGCCTGTCTCCGGCCTGGCCCGCCGCCCCCTACACGTCGTCCACCGGCCTGGCCTGCCGCCCCCTGTGCCTGTCTCTCTCTCCCTGCCGATCAGGGCTGCCGCTGTCCCCCGTCCTGTCGTCCACCGGCACCGGATCTCCGGCCTGGCCCGCCTGTGCACCGGACCCCGGAGGGGGGAGCGGGAGGTGGAGGCCTGTCTCTCTCTCCCTGCCGATCGGGGAGGGGCTGCCGCCGTCGGCGTCAGAGTGTCAGCGGCCGGAGGGGGTCGTCGGGGTCGGGGCCATCGCAAGAGTGAAAGAGAGAGAAAGAGAGAGGTGGGGGGAGGGGGCGGGGGACGGAGGATAATGTTTCTTTTTTTAAAAAAAAATCAGACGGGTGGGTTACATGTATTACAGCTAAGTTTTTTTTAAAAAATAATGGACGATTGTTGATTTGAATCGGATGGTTAAGAGTTGACAGCTCATATTGTCAAATAGGCTGGCAGCTGATACCCCGTATTCTCTCTCTCTCTCTCTCTCTCTCTATATATATATATATATATATATATATATATATATATATATATATATATATATATATATATGGGAAGGGATACTCTTACTCATGGTCTCTTACTCATATAGTTACCTACGATCCGGGCCGTCCATTAGATCCCGACGTACGGTTCGGATTAGATGGGGAGTTAAAACAATGGTGTCCGCATTAAATACGGGCTTTTAATACGGACTTTTAATATGGGCATTTAATGCGGATACCATTGCTTTAACTCCCCATCTAATCCGAATCGTATGTCAGGATCTAATGGACGGCCCGAATCATAGGTAACTATATGAGTAAGAGGCCATGAGTAAGAGTATCCCTCCCTTATATATATATATATATATATATATATATATATATATATATATATATATATATATATATATATATATATATATATATATATATATATATATATATATATATATATATATATAGGTCTGTTAGGTTGCGTTGCGGCGGAGAAAATGAGCTGCGGAACGTCGTCCGTCCGATCGAAATTGATCAAACGGCAGACCGAAATCCCGCTCCGAATCAAACTGCGAAACGCCGTCCGTCCGATCGGAATGGATCAAACGGCACAGACAAATCCCGCTCGATCTGCCCCGCTGTGCGCTGTTATCGGTTCGTTCAATTCTCATCCGTTGGATCGATGAGAATCGAACGGACCAATATGTTTTTCGCTGTTACTGTAGCCGCTACAGTAACATCGAATTTTTTTGGCCCGTTCGATTTCCATCGATCCAACGGATGGAAATCGAACCAACACAACAATCGTCCCATCCGTTGGATTGATTGGAATCGAACGGCCCAAAATGTTTTTCGCTGTTACTGTAGCCGCTACATTAACAACGAAATTTTTTTGGTCCGTTCGATTTTCATCGATCCAACGGATGGAAATCGAGCCAACATAACAATCGTCCCATCCATTGGATCGATTGCAATCAAACGGCCCAAAATATTTTTCGCTGTTACTGTAGCCGCTACAGTAACAACAAATTTTTTTGATTCGTTCGATTCCCATTGATCCAACGGATGGGAATCGAATGAACTGATAACAACGCACAGCGGGGCTGACCGAGCGGGATATGTCTGTGCCGTTTGATCCATTCCGATCGGACGGACGGCGTTTCGTAGTTTTATTCGGAGCAGGATTTTGGTCTGCCGTTTGATCAATTCCGATCAGACGGACGGCGTTTGGTAGCTCATTTTTTCCGCCGCAGCGCACAGCGCAACCTAACAGACCTCTCTCTCTCTCTCTATATATATATATATATATATATATAATTAACGAGTCGCCTGAGTGAGTTTTGAGTCGAGTCTTCGAGTTACTCGACTCGGTGGACTTTCGAGTCGAGTCCGAGTTCCGGGTTTTTGAACACTGGTTCTTGTCCGTTGCCACAGTCACCAACGACCAACTTTGTTGCCTTGTTTAACATGGGTTATGCACATGGGCTTTATTAGGGGTGGGACTTGGGCGGGTTGAAGGGTCTGCCCATACCCAACCCGACTTACACACATATCAACCCGTTTTGCCCGTGGAACTCGGGGAACCTGTGGAAGCCCAACCTGTGCTTGTCCATGTCGGGTTGCTTGGGTTGCCCAATTTGCTAAACAAATGGGTTGGTTGGTCGGATTCGATGGTTTTAATTTGATCACAAGTAATAGAAATACTTGATCTCTTATAACGAAACAAAAAAAAAATTTCTATTAACCAACAATAACCACCACTACAAAAAATAAAATCAGCCAACACCACTCTCTCTCTCTTTAATTCTCTAAAAACTCCAATCACATTCTGGAATGACTGTGGTGATGGATCAGCAACAACAGCCCTACAAGCATGTATGCCACTGTACTCGCCTCCTCGGGTTTGGAAAGACGGTGCCTAAACCCGTCCAAATTGAAATCGGGTTGATCTTTTTTTGTCCAAACCTGTCCAAGTTTTTAACCAGTTTTGCCCATGTTTGTCTATTGTTCGGGTTGGGTTTGGGTCAGATTCGCCCAAGTCCCACCCCTAGGCTTTATAAATTGAACAACAATAGCACTTAGGAATCACGAGCATCTATATATATTTGTCATTCACTCTTTTTCTGACCTAATTTTATCGATCAATATCAAGTCATATTGTTGCTGCCTATCGGTTTTCCGGCCGGCCGATTTGGGCCCCGATACCAAGTTTTGAACCTTGGTACTTTGAAATTAAACTTAGGTTTATATCTTTCTCTTAAGCTCTATATAAAGATAAATTGGTACACTTGTGTAGTGAGAAGTGACAGATTTGAAATTGAGGAAAGCTTTGGAGCTTTTGTGGTTGAGTAGTCCCAACTGTCACATGTTACGTGAGTTGTGGGTCTTGCTTTGCCTTCTTCCCTTTGTTTGCTCACTCACTCTTTTCTTCTCTATTCTCCATCCCGTTGGCTATTTTCTTTGTATAAAATTTTCAATCCCTCAAGTTCTCAGCAGGCAAACATCGATATACATTTCCATTTTCGTACTTACAAATGCACATGTTGGAAAGGAGGCACTGAATAGACTCACATGTACTTGACTTGAAATATGGATGTAGGTGGAGACTTGTAGCCTAGAATCTCCATGGGTCAGTGCCCATTTGGTTACTTGTACACTCCCTATTAAATCTCACCCCTCCATGGATGAAGCTAACTAGGAAATGATGGTGCATGTTTAGTATTTAGGGTCCGTTCTTTTGGCGAGTAAATTCGTTTGGGCATTGATTTACTCGGGTAATCTTACCTTGTGCCATGTTCTTTTGTCCAATGTCCCGGGTAAATGGATTTCTAATATTCCTTTTTCTCCTACTTTGGTGGCACATTAGAGTCCCACTAAAATTGGTCGGGCATGATTGCCCACCACTGGCTAGATATTACTTTCCCGAGTGATCTATTTGATACACCGAATATCCTAATTTGTCCAACAAAAAAGAACATGAGACATTTAATTTCCCGAGACATCCTTGTCCTTGCCCATGAATGTCTCAAGCAAACAAATTTCTCATCCCATTTACGTCTCAGGCAAATTACACTAGCATGAATCACAACTCGAAACTCTAGTTGAATCAAATAAAAAAAACCTAACTAAAGGGAAGGAAGACTTATCCAATTTGGGGGTTTTCCTTTCTAAAGTCTCTTGACTGCAAAAAAGCTTTATAACTCCTTTCCCTAATGAGCCAACATGTCCATATATATAGGCTACATATCTTTTATTGATAGCCATTGGATCTGTTTACCAGTGGTTGAGATAAATCCAACTTAAGGAGAAAAACTGGGTGCTGAACCTTAGTTCCGATGTGGTGTAGTCTGGGTAACTGTCTGGATGCTAGACTCATGGAGTTTGCTGCCCACACTTAATAGTCCGGACAGCTGTCCGGACCCCCAGTGAAAAAATTGTCATGCTTGTTTGGAAAACTAACAAAAGTTCGGAAGCAGGCCATTACCGGTCCAGACAGCTATCCAGACGCACTATGGGTGGCCGATCACGTGACACATTAACACTTGGAAAATTTCCTAGTGTCGGGCCACTACAGAGTTCAAAATCGATAAATCTGTGTGCGAAGTGCACAATAAGTTGTGCCAGGTTACACTAACCAAATCTAATAAATTTGTACGAGTCCGATTAAGTCCGAAAACCCCATAAAATGTTCCTTAATAATTAAAGTGGATTTTGGATATCAAATTATTTTAATATGAATCGAACTCCGGAAATTGTGGTACGGGTGAAATCATGAAATCACACATAATTCTGAACAGATTTGAAGAACCCTATTTTTCTATATCCTACCCATTAGGGGTGAAACTCGGGCAGGTTGGGTTGGGTTGGTGCTCAACCCTAGCCCAACCCAAAGGTGGTATATCTCAACCCTAACCCTAACTCTAAGCCTAACCCAATCTTGGGTTGAGAATTCTCAACCCAACCCAACAAAAGTGGGTTGGTCGGGTTGGCTGGGTTAAGATTTCTTTGTAATTGTAGACACACGAATTTCATCGGACCCGGACCCGACTTACGTGTGCCAACGTGGATGCAAACCCGACGCGCTCGGACCCGGACCCGACTCGAAGGCCCCTACGTGGATGCAAACCCGACGACTCGGACCCGACTCGCACCTAGCAAAAGAGGAGCGGACCCCAGTTCAAGAGGGGCCGGCCCCTACTAGGACCTGAACCCCATGGGGGCCGGCCCTATTGGGACCCGAACCTCATGGGGCCGGCCGGCCTTGCAAGGAAAGAAAAGAAAAGAAAGAAAAGAAAAAGGAAAGAAAAGAAAGGAAAGAAAAGAAAAAGGAAAGAAAAGAAAAGGAAAGAAAAGAAAGAAAAGGAAAGAAATACCGCCATGCGCGGGGGGAGGTAGCGTACGACGTCTGCACACACGCGGATCTGCGCCGATCCCTCGATCCGACGCACAAGATGAAGCGCCCGATCGCCATCGATTTCGTGTGCGAAATCCAGCCATAATTGCCTCGCCAGAAAAGGAAAACAAATAAACGTTATTCCCCTCATCAATGGATGAATAAATCCGGGTAATTATGAGAGAGATACAAAAGGGATTCAAAATTAAAAAGTTCCCATATCTCTCTCCCCACCCCTTTGCCTATAAATAGAGGGGGTGGGGGAAGGAAAAAATGGTCGGAAAATTGAAGACGAAACGCCGGAGCTCTGCAGAAGAGGAAGCGCTTCTTCATCGACCCAAGGCTTCACGAGGCACAGTCAAGCCTGTCCCGAGGGATCGGCTTACTGAAAGTCCTCATCAACGTGAAGGCCCTTGCACACGAAGATCATCCCTTCGACTCCGTTCACGAAGAAGAAAGCTCGGAGAAGAAGAACCCTTCGACTCCGAAGACGCCAGAAGCAAAGGCCGGAGAAGAAGAGGAGCGGCACTACCCCGTCGTCTCCAACAAGCTTCGACTCCGATCAAGCCCAAAAGCCCGGAGAAGAAGAGGAGCGGCACTACCCCGTCGTCTCCAACAAGCTTCAACTCCGATCAAGCCCAAAAGCCCGGAGAAGAAGAGGAGCGGCACTACCCCGTCGTCTCCAACAAGCTTCGACTCCGATCAAGCCCAAAAGCCCGGAGAGGAAGAGGAGCGGCACTACCCCGTCGTCTCCAACAAGCTTCGACTCCGATCAAGCCCAAAAGCCCGGAGAAGAAGAGGAGCGGCATTACCCCGTCGTCTCCAACAAGCCTTCGACTCCGATCAAGCCCAAAAGCCCGGAGAAGAAGAGGAGCGGCACTACCCCGTCGTCTCCAACAAATCCTCGATCCCGATCAAGCCCCAAAGCCCGGAGGAGAGAAGCGAAGCGTCATCACCCCGTCGTCTTCGACTAACACCTGCGCCATCCACGAAGAAGAAAGTCTGGAGCAGATCGTCTGAAGCGTCGCTACCCCGTCGTCTTCATCAACAAAAGCCGACGATACAACCGTCGCACGGAGACCGTCGCTACCCTCGTCGTCTTCATCAACAAAAGCCGACGCCACAACCGTCGCACGGAGATCGGTGCTACCCCCACCATCTTCGAAAGCATTCTTCGACTCCGATCACGCCAAAGAAGCCCGGAGAAGAAGAGAGGTCCAGTCGATACGTAAACCGTCGAAGCACCGGAGAAGTAGCCCACGTCGTTCGAAGAAGAAGATCGAGTTGACGCCAAAGCTAAAGCCAACGCAAGAAGCCAAAGCAAAGCCCCAGTAAAGCCCGCGCCAAAGCAACGCAAGTGCCAAAGCCAAGCGACTACGCCGGCCACGAGCAAAAGCACCGCACGTTCTAGCCGATACGACGCGAAGTCCGGAAGAACGAAAGCATCGCAAGTCTCTCCCAGCTACGTCCAAGTGCAAGCGCCGAAGCAAAGCAAAAGCCAGAGCCACGCCGGAGCAAAGCCAAAGCCAAAGCCAACGCCAAAAGCTAGATCGACGCCGCGAACCGACGATCAAGGACGCCGAGGTCAAGCAAGGAACGAGGAAGACACGAAGACCGAGGAACGAAGCCGAAAACCCCCTAGCCGAGAAAGCGCGAAGCACGGAAGGGACAAAGCAACGGTGGACATTCCTTAGCCTCTCCAAAACCCTCTCCCTGTAAAACCCCTGTCCTGGGCAGCCCCTTCAGAGCTCTCGCACGAACACCACGTGGAGACGCGGATCAAAGGGATCCCCCAGAAGATCTTTCCCACAATCCCCTGATCAAAACTCGCCGCAACCCGGACTCGCTACACCCGAGCAACCCGGGTCCCGGCCACAATTGTAATCTCGTGTGATTCGCAATAAAGACGACCCGCGCTTTTTTCCGCGTCCACAGTAATATAAGTCTATTATATTTTAGTGCATTAATTTTTTTTTTCTAACAATAGTTGTATGTGTAGATATTTCTTCAATGAACTTCGCTTTCTCAAAAGAAGAAGAAGAAAGGTTATGTGTAGGACAAATACTCAATTAACATTCAACCGTATCGAATTTCACAAAACAAAAAATTCTACCATGAAATAACTTATATTGTAAAAAAATGTCTATACTAATATAAAAGAGACAAGTATCGGTGTACACTATCATATCAAACACATAGAACTTGTGATTTGGAATATATTTGACCAAACTAATACATAAGAAAGAAAATATAGAATGAAGATGAAAGAAATATATATGTTAATCGGGTTCGGGTTGGGTCGGTCAACCCGGACGCCCAACCCAAGCCCGTCCAAATATTAATCGGGTTGATCTTTTCTCAACCCAACGACTGCCCAAAACCAACCCAATGCCGGGCTGAACACAGGTTGGTCGGGTTCGACCCGTCCAAGTTTCAGCCCTACTATCCATCTCGCCGTACCAAACACATTGCATATCTGTGGAGATGGCCGAGCCTGGTCTTTTGTTCTTCAAGAATTGTAAATGGTTACAACCTAGATTCATAGGTTAATACACAACCTCGCTGAAAGTGACTTGTGCACAAATTAATGCCAAACAAAAAATACGATAACATCCTTTTATTTTCTTTTTTATTTATTAATAATAAATAATAAGAACTTGGGATGTGGCTTAACCCCCTCCTCTCCTTGGAGAGGATTTTATCCAAAAAATATTTTTTTTTTTTTGGGGGTGGGGTTGGGGTTATTAGCCTAAGGTCCTAATTAACTCTGTAGTATGTAAATCCCCTCTAACTGTTTCGTAGTGCGTTAGGTCCATCCCTCACTCATTTTAAAATGGTCGTTTTGCCTCTCTAACTACTCGTGTAGAACCCGATTTACATTTTTTTTAAAAAATGCATTATATAGTGAAAGCCTCAATAGTAGACCCAAAACATTGTAGCTACTATAGTGATTTTACTGTAGCAGTAGTATTTTAGAGTATAAATTCGGGTGCTATGGTGAAATCACTGTAGCTGCTACAATGATTTTACTATAGCAACGCATTTATACTTAATAGTTGCTACAATGATTTCACTGTAGCGACCAAATGTAAACTCCATATACAATCGAATTTATACTCCATTTTTCGAAATAGATATCACTGTAGCCAAGGCTTAAAATTTCGGGATCGGTCGCGGTATTTGTCGGCCCTAAACCGATATGTACCGGTATCAGTTGAGGCACCCCCCTCCCCCCCCACCTCCTAAAAAAAAACCGTTTTTGATGCAAAACAATACAGGTGATGGTAATGTCAGTAATTGATTGAGTAAGCAGGGCTTAACTATTAATTTTGATACCAAGTGAGAAAAGTAATTCAAACATATAACATGGGGTATTTGTTTTGGGAACTACTAGCACGATGCCGATCGCTCTCGATTCCAGGCTACAAAGAAACAATACTTAAATTATCGGCTAATAGTCCTACTCGCAATATTTAGATTAGCAACTCTGCGGGGCAGGTGGAACGCTCAATCTCACGAAAATGGACAGCAGTCGGCAATAATAAAAGACTAGAGACTCAATTTATTGGCGTCTACTGGAAACACCTCATCGGGAGGAAAACATATCTACTGAGGGTCGTGGGGAGCCTCAGGGATCTCAGCTGGTGGCGGGGTCGATGTCGATGCGGGATTCTCGGTTTGGGGCGGGGCTTGAGCGATGGCCCGTAGCGCCAACACATTGGGGTGCATGGGTGCGCCGGGTTGCCACCGTTAATGGTTCTCCGAGATTCCCACTTGAGCTTCTGCGTCCTTGGCGACGAGGTAGGTGATGCGCTCCACGTACTCCTTCACGTTCTCGCCGGCTCTGAAGTCGAGGAATGGGGAACGGATGTCGAGAAACCCGTCTTCGTCGTCTATCAGCCCGTGGTCGACGTCCGGGTCGGCTATGCTGACATACCGAGCAAGGAGGGGAGGGGAGGGTTGGGTCGGGTGGCAGCACAAGGAGGAGGGAGGCGGGGCCGGTTCGGAGCGGCAGCCCAGGGGGGGGGAAAAGGAGAGGTGGGGAATCGGGTCGGGGTGGCGGCACCGGGAGGAAGGGGGTCCGGGGTCGGGTCGAGCGACAACACTGGGAGAAAGGGAGGGGCCTGGTGTCGGGTCGGGTCGGCAGCACGGGGAGAAAGGGAAGGAAGGGGGGATCGGGGTCGGGTCGGGCCGGCGGCACCGAGGGGGAAAGGGGTGGGGCTGGATCGGGGCAGCCGCACAGGGGGAGGGGACGCGGGGCCGAATCGGGGCGACAACACCAGGAGGGGGGTCGGGGCACGGTCGGGCAGCGGCACAGGGGAGAGGGGTGGGGCGGGAATAGGGAGGGGGAGGATGGGGGCGGTGGTGTGGGCTGGGGGAAAAGAGAAAGGAAAAAAAATAAATAAATAAAGGGGACTAGGGTTTCACACACTAGTTTGAACCTAGAGTTTGGGCTTGGGTTTCACACGCCTCACCCTGGTTTCTCTCAACATACATGTAGAGGAAATCAAAAATTTTATTATTCATAGCATAGCCTTACATGACCAATAGGCAGGCCTATATAAAGGCCTGCAACAACAAACAAAAATCCCCGGAAATCGAGGTGGGACTAAATAACACAATGCAACAACGAAAACAACCATGATGGTTCTGAATGCCTGATCAGAGCCATAGGCTCAGGTGGTGCCTCCTGCGCTGGTACACGCGCCATGGGTGCTGCTCGATGTCCCCATCATTCTCCCGGGGTGGGAGAGAACTCGACTCCGTCGAGTAAGGCTCGGTGCGGCTCTCGTACAGCTCTAGCATGTCCGGGTCAAGCCGTTGCAGTTCCTCTCGCTTCACCCATGTATCCTCAGAAGGGGGTTTCCCTTTCCAGCGAATCAAGTACCTCCGGGTTCCACCATCTCTATTAGAGACAATTTGGTCATTCAGAATTTTATCAATGCCTTCTGCTGTATGATTTGGGAGATTTTGGGGAAGTGGAGGTAGGGAGGGGCTCTCAAAAGCAGGGTCCAAGGTAGGCTCGTCTATCAAAGGATTACTAGGATTGAAATTTGGGCCCTTGTAGGCCACTAGATCTTCAATATTGAAAGTCGGACTAATGCCAAAACCCTAAGGTAATTAGATAACATATGCATTGTCATTTATCTTCCTTAGGATCCGAAAGGGGCCGACACTGTATGCATGTAGTTTCTTAACAGTTCCCGGGGGAAACCGTTCTGGGTGGATCCGGACCATCACATAATCTCCGACGTTAAAAGTTTGAACTCTTTTTCGGGCATCGGCTCGTAATTTATAGTCAGCATTGCTTTGCTCAATCTTGTTTCTGATTTCTTTATGTAATTCATGCATGTGTGATGCAAATGCAGATGCAGACTCGGAGACTCTATGATAATCAGCCATGAGAATGAGATCTATTGGTTGCCTAGGCTTAAAATCATGGACAATTTCATGTGGACTCATGCCGGTAGTTCTATTAATAGATGAATTATATGCAAACTCGGCAATGGATAGTTTGAGATCCCAACTCCCGACATGTTCGCCTACCAAGGTTTGCAGGAGATTTCCCAGACTCCGGTTGACGACTTCCGTTTGACCATCAGTCTGTGGGTGGAATACGGTAGAGAATTGAAGCTTGGTGCCCAATTTGTGCCAAAGGGTCTTCCAGAAGAAACTAGTGAACTTGACATCCCTATCGGACACAATAGTCTTTGGTAACCCATGTAGCCTTACAATGCCATCAAAGAATATTTTGGCAACTCGAGACGCATCAGAGGTTTTGGAACATGGTAGAAAATGGGCCATCTTGGAGAAACGGTCTATACCACCACTAGAACTGAATCGTGTTTTCTGAGGGTCTTTGGGAGACCAAGCACGAAATCCATATTGATGTCTTGCCAGGGGCAGTTTGGAACCGGCAGTGGTGTATACATGCCGGTATTTTGCTTTTGTTGCTTGGCTAACTGGCAGGTGTGACACCGACTCACATGTTTAGCGACATCTCGCTTCAGACTCGGCCAGAAAAATCGATATTCAACAGCCTCAATGGTCTTTTTGCTGCCGAAGTGACCAGCAAGACCACCAGGATGTAGTTCCCAAACAAGAAATTCACGGAGGGAAGTTCGGGGAATACACAGCCGACGACCGAAAAAAAGGTAGCCATCTTGCATGAGGTACCCATCAACTTCTCGAACGGACCCATCAGTTAACAAGGAATGTATCTTTCCAAAGTCGGGGCAGGACCCGTATTCATTCTTCAGTTTTTCAAAACCCTTAACCGCAGTGGTCAACTTAGACAGAATAAACATACAACGACTGAGTGCGTCGGCCGCCTTGTTTTCTACTCCCGCCTTATGGCGCAGGGTGAAAGTGTAGTCTTGGAGGAACTCGACGCAGCGACCATGCCGTGCGTTAAGTTTCTTCTGCGAGTAGATATACCGCAGGGCCTCATGGTCAGAATAGATATCAAATTCTTGCGGGAGGAGGTAGTGTCGCCAGTGGCGAAGCGACTGTATTACCGCATAGAATTCCTTATCATAAGTGGAGTATCGCTGGCGAGTTTCATTCAGCTTCTCGCTGAAATATGCGACAGGATGACCTTCTTGGGAGATGATGCCTCCTATGCCGATTCCGGAGGCGTCACAGGCCACTTCAAAGACCTTGGTAAAATCTGGGAGGCGCATTACAGGTGCCTCAACTATTCGCTTCTTAATTTCCAGAAAAGCCCTAGTGGTAGCACTCGTCCACTCAAACTCGCCTTTCTTTAGACAGTCTGTGATTGGGGCTGTAATGGTACTGAACCCCTTGATGAACCTCCTGTAAAAGGTGGCGAGACCGTGGAAGCTTCGGACATCTCGGATGTACTTGGGTTCATGCCATTCTTCAATTGCACGGACTTTCTCCAGGTCGGCAGAAACCCCGTTGACAGAAACAACAAACCGAGGAAGTGGACTTCGGTGGCAAGAAAAGTGCACTTCTTAGGATTGGCAAATAGCTCTTCCTTCTTCAGTACGGCGCAGACTTGCCGAAGGTGGTCTAAATGTTGCGCCTGGGACTGGCTATAAATGAGTATATCATCAAAATACACCACAAGGAATTTTCCCATAACGGGGCGGAGTACTTGTGTCATGACTCTCATGAAAGTGCCAGGCAAATTGGTCAGTCCAAACGGCATAACCATCCACTCGTACAGTCCGTCCTTGGTTTTAAACGCCGTCTTCCACTCATCTCCAGGACGAATGCGAATTTGGTGGTAACCACTCTTCAGGTCAACTTTGGAGAAGACTGTGGATCCAGACATTAGGTCTAACAGATCATCCAGGCGAGGGATAGGGAAACGATATTTGACCGTTATCTTGTTGATGGCACGGCTATCCACGCACATACGCCAGGTTCCATCCTTCTTGGGCGTAAGCAGAGCGAGAACCGCGCAAGGACTCATAGTTTCTTTGATGAAACCCTTCCTCAGTAATTCATCAACTTGTTGTTTCAGTTCGGCATGCTCCGTAGGGTTCATTCGGTAGTGCGGCAGGTTGGGGAGGCTTGCTCCAGGAACCAAGTCGATGGCGTGTTGTATGTCACGCATCAGAGACAGTTGGTCTGGGAGGTCCTCAGGGAAGACATCGGCGAACTCTTTCAGCACTGGAGCAATCTCTAGGGGAATAACTTGGGTGGACTCTTTAGGAACTTCCCGTGCTGCAAGGATCATGACTGGAGCCCCTTTTTCCATCTCGATGCTCAATTCTTTGGCACCGATGTAACTGACGTTGCGGGTTTTCTTTGTGGAGGTGGGCTGTTGCGCAGGCTGGCTACTCTTGGGTTGAGAGGGCAATAGTTTAATTTTCTTGCCCCCATGTTCAAACAGGCACATATTAGATCGGCCATAGATGAGAACATCATTATCGAAAAGCCAAGGCCGTCCTAGTATAACTTGACCCACATCCATAGTCAAGACATCACACCAGATCTTCTCCTGATAGGCATTGAAATTTATGGGGACCAAACATCTTTGTCTGACCTCCATTGCCGTAGAGTTGATCCAGGAGACCTGGTATGGTCGAGGATGGGGAACTGCCTTCAACCCAGTCTTGGAGATCACGGCAGATGATACTGCGTTAACACAACTTCCACTGTCGATGATCACTTTACAGTTCTTATCCCCAATCCTAGTGAAGGTGTGAAAGATATTGGTACGCCTCCAGTCATCTTGTTCTTTCGGCTGGGACAAGGCGCACCTAACAACTGACAATTTGACGGGCGACGCATACCTAAGGCAAGCTAGTGCGGGGTCACTATCATCCTCATCGAAGTCTCCCTCGTCTTCGTCGGCTTGGTACACGAAGCCGGTAACCTCTGACTCTAGTACCTCAACAGGTATGCCATCAATGATGTTGATTTTGAAGGGGCTAGGGCAATTCGCAGCCACGTGTCCATAACCCTGGCACTTGTAGCACTTGATGAGGGGACTGACTTTGGAGAAATCCCTCTTAGGGCCCTTGCCACGGTTGTCCTTTTCATTGCTCCGACTCATGGCATCTGTCCTTGGTTGGGATTGGGTGGGATAAGGCCGACTCGGATAATTTCTCGGGGAGGAACGAGGAGCATGACTCCGGGAATCACCCCTGTGAGGGTGGCTAGATCGGAAGCTATCAAGATCTTGGACTAGGGCGTAAGCCCTTTTTAGCTCGGTGACATCACGGGCAAGGAGTTTATTCCTCATGTCTTCTCTCAAACCCGATCGAAAACGGGATATGACCTGGACATGGGTTTCAGTTCCCAGGACATTGCAGCGAGTCAAGAACTCATCGAATTTGGCGACATAGTCCTGACTGATTTGTTGCCCTGGGTGAATTGGTGCCACTGGTCCAGAAGGCGGGCTTGATACGATGGAGGCACATATTTGCCCTTTAATTCGTTCTTCATCGCGACCCAATTATCGATGGGGTCTTGGGTTCGGGCAACTCTCAATGCCTCGACGTTGGTCCAGTATTGACTGGCAGGTCCCCTCAGTTTCATCGCGGCGAATCGGACTTTCCTTGGTTTCGTTAAGGGATACCAGGCAAAATATCGGTCCATGGATTGGAGCCAGTCCAAGAAAAACTGGGGATCATGCCTGCCATCGAAGGAGGGCACTTCTAGCTTGATGCTTCGGAGATATTGTTCATCCGGATCTTGATGATTTTGCCAAGGTGGCCGAAAGTCTTGAGGGTCCAGGGGTGGAGGAGTTCGTGGTGGAACTTGGTCCAGATGGTCAAAACGGGCGTTAGTGTCACGCTGGTAAGCAGCAAAATTATGGTTCATGGTGGCTATCCCTTGAGCTAACTCAGTAAGTGTCCTAGCCAAGGTGTCGGGATCCATGTTGCAACTGTCCGACTCGCTAGACTCTCCTAACAAGTATGGCCTACCTCTACGGGTTGGCATGCACAATTAAAATGATGCTTAATGAATGCTAATTTCGAATGCAAACGTTGCAAGCACCATGCCTACCTACAACCATGCTCTGATACAAAAAATGATACAAAACAATACAGGTGATGGTAATGTCAGTAATTGATTGAGCAAGCAGGGCTTAACTATTAATTTTGATACCAAGCGGGAAAAGTAATTCAAACAGATAACATGGGGTATTTGTTTTGGGAACTACTAGCACGATGCCGATCGCTCTCGATTCCAGGCGATAAAGAAACAATACTTAAATTACCGGCTAATAGTCCTACTTGCAATATTTAGATTAGCAACTCTGCGGGGCAGGTGGAACGCTCAATCTCACGAAAATGGACACCAGTCGGCAATAATAAAAGACTAGAGACTCAATTTATTGGCATCTACCGGAAACACCTCATCGGGAGGAAAACATACCTACTGAGGGTTGTGGGGAGCCTCAGCGATCTCAGCTGGTGGCGGGGTCGATGTCGATGCGGGATCCTCGGTTTGGGGCGGGGCTTGAGCGAGGGCCCGTAGCGCCAACACGTTGGGGTGCACGGGTGCGCCGGGGTGCCACCGTTGATGGTTCTCCGAGATTCCCAGCCGATCTTCTGCGTCCTTGGCAACGAGGTAGGTGATGCGCTCCACATACTCCTTCACATTCTCGCTGGCGCTGAACTGGAAGTCGAGGAATGGGGAACGGATGTCGAGAAACCCGTCTTCGTCGTCTATCAGCCCGTGGTCGACGTCCGGGTCGGCCATACCGACATGCCGAGCAAGGAGGGGAGGGTAGGGTTGGGTCGGGTGGCAGCACAAGGAGGGAGGAGGGGCCGGTTCGGAGCGGCAGCCCGGGGGGGGGGGGGGGGGGGGGGGGAGGAGAGGTGGGGAATCGGGTCGGGGTGGCGGCACTGGGAGGAAGGGGGTCCGGGGTCGGGTCGGGCGGCAACACCGGGAGAAAGGGAGGCACCCGGTGTCGGGTCGGGCCGGCGGCACCGAGGGGGAAAGGGGTGGGGCTGGATCGGAGCAGCCGCACAGGGGGAGGGGACGCGGGGCCGGATCGGGGCGGCAGCACCAGGAGGGGGGCCGGGGCACGGTCGGGCAGCGACACAGGGGAGAGGGGTGGGGCGGGAATAGGGAGGGGGAGGATGGGGGCGGTGGTGTGGGCTGGAGGAAAAAAGAAAGGAAAAAAAAAATAAAAATAAAGGGGACTAGGGTTTCACACACTAATCTGAACCTAGGGTTTCACACTCCTAGGGTTTGGGCTTGGGTTTCACACGCCTCACCTTGGTTTCTCTCAACATACATGTAGAGGAAATCAAAAATTTTATTATTCATAACATAGCCTTACATGACCAATGGGCAGGCCTATATAAAGGCCTGCAACAACAAACAAAAATCCCCGGAAATCGAGGTAGGACTAAATAACACAATGCAACAACGAAATCAACCTTGATGGTTCTGAATGCCTGATCAGAGCCATAGGCTCAGGTGGCGCCTCCTGCGCTGGTACACGCGCCATGGGTGCTGCTCGATGTCCCCATCAGTTTTGATCGGTACCGCTTCGTACCGGCCGTACCTGCTTGAACCAGCTGATACAGACCTGTACCGGTCATGAGCCATATATCGGGATTGGGGGCAGTCCCAGATTGGGCAAAACCGGTACGAACCGGTATCGGTCGAGATTTCAAATCTCGACTGCAGCTACAAAACCTGGAGTATAAATTCCGGATTAGCGAAGTATATATTCGATTGCTACAGTGATTTCACTGTAGCATCTGTAGTTATTTCACTGTAGAAACCAAATTTATACACTGGGATATTAGTGCTATAGTGAAATCACTGTAGCAACTATGGAGTATAAAGTGGGTCTAGCAAAGTGTAAATTTAGTTAATGCATAGGGGTAATGGTAGAGTTATTTTAGTCATTTGATAGGACTTGACCAGGTTAACAGGGGTTTATTGTACAATTATCTTATCGGGCTAGGTCTTAGCTCACACCAAACTATTGTCTGGGCTGGTGCTTAGAAGCATCTTGTATAATTTTGTGGTCACTAATGTTTGATGGCCTTTTTGATCCCATCATTTCTATTTTAAAGAGTCATTTCACTTCCACTTAAGAATTTTGTCCCACTACTAATATAATATTGTGAAAGTCGAAAGAAGTTTGTTTGTAGTATTGGAGAATGGAGAGAGGTGCATGTTAGATCCAGCTCATCATCTGCCCAATATAGAAGGAATGAACCTCTTCATAGACCGTTGCCCCTTTTTTCTGATGTATAACATGAACATTTTTTCTCTCTCTCCATAGTACGTTTAAAGTAGCTACGTACCTTTCATTTTTTTTGAGAAATCCCTCTTATCGGAGGGGGGGTTTGGCCTGGACCCCTACCTGTTGTTACGTATCTTTCATTATATGCATATATAGTGCTTTGATGAGAAAGAACTGTCTTGGTGTTCTCATGCCAAGTGAATGGACTGAGTGGGTAATTGGAGGATATGATACAAAAAAGATATTGTCACTGAACTAACATGGATACGAAGTACAGTTTGGAAGGAGGGATCTGGGCTTGCAGAGTTTAGATACTTTTGACCTATTTTTGTCCTTACCATCTGATTTATCCTTTTTACCTCTCCTCTTTGGGCTTGCTGTCATCTTATCTCTACATATTTCTGCAGCCTATTGTGACATAATAACTTTCTTTCTACACCTTATGACATTATGAAACATCTACAAGTGATTACTGACTAATAGTTAGAATAATGTTTGAGAATTAAAGTTATTAGGATGCTCAGTATATGTGTTCATCAACAGTTAAACTCCAAAAGTTTATGTTAGATGGAAAGTGTTAGCTGATTACTATAATGATTAGAATTGGTTAAATTACTTAAAAAATGTCAATTATAATTTATGAATATGCAAAGTAATGTTATCTAGTTGTCTTGACCTATCCATATGTGCTGTTATATGCCAATTCCTAACCTGGTACACTATAGTTTGATACTCTTGCTTACTTGTTGACCGACATGACATCATGTATTATACTTCAGAGTACAGACTGCTCTATTTTTTAGTCGTCCCATTGTGTATTCTGTTCGAGATGCCTTTGTGATTGATAATCAAATTTTATATTTATTGTTAAACCAAACAACTGATATTTATGATGTTTATTAGGTAGAAGAACTTGTAAACAGGAAGCGTGTTAAAGAGGCATATGAGAGGGAACTTGAAAAGTTTGTCCAGTTACTGATGTCAGCAAAGGCAATGCCTCCACAATCGAGGCCTCCTAAATGTTCATGGATGATGGAAGAAAAAGTCCGACGGTGGATTGAATCCCTTGAGGCGTATGCTATAGATACATTCAGGAATGATGAACAAAGGAGAACAGCTGGAACTGTACTTTATCCGACTCTTATTTGTTATTGGTCTGGTTGTGATACATGTTGTATGTTACTGTATGGATCCACACTAGGAACGCTAACATTAAATGGTCCACTTCTTGTTGGATCTAATGATAAGAAAGTACTCATGGGCCATGGCTAGTTTCCCCTAGTAGGTATTTTATTATATATATATATATATATATATATATATATATAGAGAGAGAGAGAGAGAGAGAGAGGCGTGTTAGGATGCGGCGTGCGGCGTCGCATCGTAGCCGTCTGATGCACCGCTGCGGTGCGTGCGATGCACGCAGCGGTGCATCAGATGACTGCGGTGCGACACCGCACGCACTGCACACCGCATTTTATCATTTCTCTCTCTCTCTCTCTCTCTCTCTCTCTCTCTATATATATATATATATATATATATATATATATATATATATATATATATATATATATATATATATATATATATATATATATATATATATATATATATATATATATATATATATATATATATATGGGGAGGGATACTCTTACTCATATAGTTACCTATGATCCAGGCCGTCCATTAGATCCCGATGTACGGTTCGGATTAGATGGGGAGTTAAAGCAATGGTGTCCGCATTAAATGCCCGTATTAAAAGCCCACATTTAATACGGACACCATTGCTTTAACTCCCCATCTAATCCGAACCGTAGGTCGGGATCTAATAGACGGCTCGGATCATAGGTAACTATATGAGTAAGAGTATCCCTCCCCTATATATGGGTTCCGATTAGGTGAGAAACCTCTTATATGCGAAACCTACCAAGATGTTTCAGAATTTGATGAAACTTAGTGGGTGTGATACCTATGGTAAGTTGATCATCCTCACCAAAAATAATCAAATTCTAAAACCTCTAGGGGCATCAAATGTTATATATATATATATATATATATATATATATATATATATATATATATATATATATATATATATATATATATAGAGAGAGAGAGAGAGAGAGAGAGAGAGAGAGAGAGAGAGAGAATACGGGGTATGAGCTGATAGCCCATTTCTGAATTTGGGCTATCAGCTCACAGCCATCCGATCACCATCATAAACCCTTGATTTAAAAAAAAAAAAAACACCCACAAAACACCGAACCCTCTCTCTCCCGATCCCCACCACCGGCACCGGATCCACCACCGGCACCGGATCCACCTCCACCACCCGCACCGGATCCACCACCACTGGCACCGGATCCACCTCAGCCCCCTCCGGCAGCATCCCCCTCCACCTCCGGCATCGGATCCGCCTCCCCCTCCGGCACCGGCTCCCCCTTCCGGCGTCACCCCCTTCCGGCAGCAGCCCCGACGTCACCGGATCCGGCTCCACCCTCCGGCGTCACCCCCTCCGGCAGCAGCCCCGACCCCGACCGGCTGCAATCGGCCGGCCACCCCTGCGATCCGGCAACCCCCGACCCCCTGCGATCCGGCAACCTCCCGACTCCCTGCAGCCTCGTCCCCCGACGGCGCCGGAGGAGCGGGAAGGTGGCTGCGACGGCGCCGAATCGCAGGTGGACTGCGATCGGCCGAAATGCAGGTGGACTGCGATTGGCGAGGGTGGACTGCGATGGGGGTGCCGGAGGGGGCTCCGTTGCCGTTGCCGGTGCCGGTGCCGGATAGGGTCGGGGGTTGCCGGATCGCAGGGGTCGGGGTCGGGGCTCCGGTGGTGGGGATCGGGAGAGAGAGGGACAGGGAGAGAGAGAGGGTTCGGTGTTTTGTGATTGTTTTTTTTTTTATTTTTAATCAAGGGCCCATGATGGAGATCGGATGGCTGTGAGCTGACAGCCCAAATTCAGAAATGGGCTGTCAGCTCATACCCCGTATTCTCTCTATATATATATGTATATAGGAATGCTTGAATGTGTCATGCGGTAATCCAATTTAGATGCACCTATAGATTTTGGAATGTGCTGATTTTATGTGGATGTGTTATCCATGCCAAGGATAGAACATGCACAAAAAATTAGCACCTTCCAAATCCTATAGGTGTATCAAAATTGAAATTATTCAAATAGATGGTCGACAAATGTCCTTTGAAATTTGATTCACCTATAGGGTTTAAAATGTGTTGATTTTTTGTGAATGTTCTATCCATGGCATGGATAACACATCCACAAAAAATTAGCACATTCCAAAATCTGTAGGTGCATCTAAATTGGATTACCGCATGCCGCATTCAAGCATTCCTCTCTCTCTCTCTCACTCTCTCTCTCTCTCTCTCTATATATATATATATATATATATATATATATATATATATATATATATATATATATATATATATATATATATATGGGGGCGGGGAGCCTGCACCCGAGGTGCAGCAACAACGCTGCACCTCGGTCTTGTTTTACCTATCTAGAAGTTTTGGTGAGGGTGTTGTCTAAGGTAAGATGATCATCCTCACAAATTTTTATCAAATTCCAAAACTTGTAGGGGGGTCAAATGGTCGAAGCAAAATCTGCAGATTTTAACGGTGACTGCGGACGGACGACTGATTTTGCTTCGACCATTTGAACCCCCTAGAAGTTTTGGAATTTGATGAAAATTTGTGAGGATGATCACCTTACCCTAGACAACACCCTCACCAAATTTCATCCAATTCCAAAACTTCTAGGTAGGTAAAACAAGGCCGAGGTGCAGCGTTCTTGCTGCACCTCAGGTCCAGCATCCCCGCCCCCTATATATATATATATATATATATATATATATATATATATATATATATATATATATATATATATATATATATATATATATATATATATATATATATATAGGGCAAGGATACTCTCACTAATGGAATCTTACTAATGAAAGTTACAAATCGCCTTTCATGGGGAGGTTTCAGAATTTGATGAACCTTGGTGGGGATGCTCTCTATGGCAAGTTGCTCATCCTCACCAAAAATCATCAAATTCTATAACCTCTAGGGGCATCAAATGTTAGAAGCTTTATCGACCGTTCATTTTAACTGTTAATTTGAATAATATATTTGATGTCCCTAGAGGTTATAGAATTTGATGATTTTTGGTAGGATGATCAACTTGCCATAGATAGCATCCCCACCAAGTTTCATCAAATTCTGAAACCTCTAGGCTAGGTAAAAGGCGATTTGTAACTTTCATTAGTAAGATTCCATTAGTAAGAGTATCCCTCCCCATATATATATATATATATATATATATATATATATATATATATATATATATATATATATATACATATATTGGATGTGCATTGTTTTTCTTCATTGCGTATACTCGTCAGTACATTCGTTATGTATGACACATCCGTAGTATGTAATAGAATGTTGTCAACTGTCACCACCACCACTGCCCATTTCCCTCCCACCTAAGCACGGTAAGTACCCACAAACCCAAAAAAATCCTTTTTATTTATTTTTTTGTACTCATCAAAATGTCTGATTTTGCATGCTCTTTGTTAATTCTTGGATTGATTAATTTGTTAAGTTGACATTTGAGATATTAATCCTTCCATTGGTGGTAGAAAGTTAAGCCATTATGCTTGCTCTTTTAGGTACTTCTGTAAATCATCATTTATTAACCGCATCTAATACCTTGCACTTTGTTGCCATTATGACAGATACTAAAGGCAATGGGACTATCGAAGACATCATCTGCTGCAGTGAACCTTCTTATAGATATTGGATATTTTCCTGTACATGTCAATCTTGATCTTTTAAAGTTCAACATCCGTACCGATTATAGTGATGAAGTTTTGGTGGCTGCTGAAAACCTTTTGACGATCTCTTCTGACCCCGATGAGGTATTTTTTTATTTCTTATTTTGACGATGATGATGACGACTCTGCCGGTCTTTCTGTAGTAACACGTTCATTCTGTATGAGATCCCTTTCAGATTAACAGAAAAGATCTTACTTCCTTGAAAGTCTACGCAATTGATGTAGATGAGGCCGACGAGGTAGTTATGTTTATACTTTCATCATCTTGCACAACTAATTTGCTAATTACTTCCATTACGGGACACCTTTACATTAGAGTCTGTACATTATTGATGATGCAGCTCGATGATGCATTAAGTGCGATGAGGCTGCAGGATGGTAGGATAAGAGTCTGGGTGCATGTTGCTGATCCTGCATGCTTGGTTAAACCTCATAGCATAGTAGACAGGTTTTTCATCTTTACATATTATTTTAGTTCTTTGTCAACATGACAAACTTTGATTTGGTGTAAAAGAATTAATTGTTGTTACTGCTGCATAGGGAGGCAATGCGAAGAGGAACCTCTGTTTTTTTGCCCACTGCTACTTTTCCAATGTTCCCTGAAAAGCTTGCTATGGAGGGTATGAGCTTGCAACAAGGAAAACTTTGCAAGGCTGTCAGTATATCTGTCACACTGCACCAAGATGGCAGGTAACTTGTCGACATTATGTTTGGTTCTGTTCAGGTGGCATTTTATATACCTTAAAATATGTTATAAAATCAATTTATAAATTGTTGGAATACATAGCATTGCAGAGTACACCATAGATAACTCGATTATTAGGCCCACCTTCATGTTGACGTATGAGAGTGCAACTGAGTTGCTTCATTTGAACCTTGAAGAGGAGTCTGAGCTGAGAATCCTATCTGAAGCTGCTTCACTTCGGTTACAACGGCGCCGTCACCAGGTTAATTTATAACACATGTATTTTCCATGTATGTCTATTTCATAAAGCTGGTATGTGGATCTTCTAACTTTTAATGTCTTTGATAATAATAATTTTGTAATCCCACAATTAATTGATTATTGGACTAGAGAAGTATCAGCATATACTGTAGAAACTAAAATCTCTCTTTGAAGTCGCATGACTCATGACCTATGTATTTGTCTCTTGCATACTCAGAGAAAGTTGGTCAATGTATCCTAGAATGTCATAATGAATACGGCCTGTTTGATAACCTGGATTCACAGATATGTGGATCTCCGTTTCTATGGTAAAAGTCATCATTTTTTTTTGTTTTGTAACTTTTCTGGTCATGGAAAGGCAAGTCCATCCACTATTTGATAAAGTGGAAATACGCCTCCATGGCAATTCAGTTTAGCTGAACCATCCATATAATTTTCTTTTTATCTTCTTTAGTATAGCTCCAAATGCCTTGATTTTATATATAAACTATCTATATGAGAATAAGCTTTCTGAACAATTTAGATCTAGTTCCTAGAAGTCGACGTAATATTCTCCATCCGTCAGCCTGTTTACGTATTAAAAGCCAAATTAAGCCCTGAGTCGCTTAGGTGACACCGGTCGGTGATCTCTTGACTGGCCTCCCGCCTAGGCGGTGGGGGGACGAAACTTCCTAGGTACCGCCTTGACTACTCTGGATGGATTTTTTAAAAGAAGCTGTGGACAATTATAAATCAAGTATAGATACATACTTTGAAACACTTAAATTACATTTCAACTCTCTCTTGAGATGTAAAACTTTGCATTACTTGTATCTCTATGTATGTTGTGTGGATGTATAATGGTCTAAACATTGAAAAGATGAAAATATTGTTCTAACAAACATAAAATTTTATCATCTAATGTTGTTGATCTACAAAATATCAAAAACATATCCAAAATTCAAGTGATTCCATCAACATTAAGATCTCATTTTATTTTTGATTTTTTCAAACCCCCAAATTTTCGAAAGGTAGATCTGATAAGTTTAGTGATGGTCCTAATGGATCTCCGAATCTGGTGTAATAATACCAAATCTAGATGGATATAATGTTCTGACACCATCGTGTTCAATTAAACAACTATAAACAAATTAATAGAAAGAAATCTAAGATTTACCATTTTGAATTTTTTTATGGAAAAAGAACGTCTCGATCATAACTAATGACTTGATGTGTTTTTCATTAATTTTGTTTCTCCAAAATGGCATGAGATGGAGGATCTAACACTCCAAAACCAAAATCCAAAGATAAATCATGTCAAAGAAGTCTAACGAAGGAATTTTAGGGTTTTGATGATTTTCCTGAAATTTCAGAATTTTCTAAAAAATTTGGAAAATTTCATACTATTTCGAGAAATTTTGTGGTATTTTGCAATATATTGTGAATATCACGAAATATCCTGCGGTTCCAAGCCGTCCGTGATTGCTGGTGGTATGTTTTTTGGTACATAAGAAAAACAAAGTATTTTGTGAAATTTCGTGAATTATTTCAATTATTTGAACCTTATATATAGTTATATACTAATGTTTGGTTCAATTGAAGAACTTGGAAGATAAATGGCTTCAATATGGGTGAAGACAGACATCAATTAGCTAACCGAGTTGAGATATCGTACAGTTTGATAAAACAATTTCTATTTTAAATGCATATACCGACTCAGTCAGATGTCTGGTGCAAAATTTATGGCTGCTGGAAGGCCTAAATAATAGATCACGCACTAATCCTATTCAAACCTTCCCATAGTGGTTCATGCAATGAACGAGTTAATTGATCCTCCATAAATAAATAATTTTATAAAAAGGACTGCAAAACGAATTGTTTGGTGTGATTATATTATGATTCTGATTTGTTCTTTTTTCATAATGGTATTATCTTGTGTGCCTTAATGCTTTAAATAGCTTCGAAGCTTTAGCGACCATCTTGTGTTTAACTTTGCTATTTTGAGCATTTCTTTTGGATCCTCTTTTCTCAAATATGTAAATCAGCTGATTGCTACCATTTTAAATGGATAAAGGTGTACATGAATTATCTTCAACATGAACTCTTCTTTGCTTGTATTCTTATGGACCTCCTCTCGTTATTTTATATATGTGGAGTTTTCCCCCACCTTGTTTTCCTTTTATATTTGATTTAGTAGTTATATATGAGATTATGTATCTATTGAGAAAATTTACACAATAAATTCTCAGGGCGCAATAGACACGGCAACAATAGAGCCGCGCATCAAGGTGGCTGATCCTAACGATCCCGAACCTACAATCAGTCTTTATGTTGAGGATCAATCAAACCCTGCAATGCGAATTGTCTCTGAAATGATGATTCTTTGTGGAGAGGTTATAGCTACCTTTGGTTCCTGCAACGATATTCCTTTGCCTTACAGAGGGCAGCCTCAATCTAAGATCTCGGTGTCAGCATTTGACCATCTTCCGGAAGGTCCTGTCAGGAGTTCTGCTTATGTTAAAATAATGCGTGCAGCAGAAATGGATTTCAGAAAGCCTCTGTGCCATGGAGTCCTGGGTATTCCTGGTTATGTACAGTTTACATCTCCTATCCGTAGATATATTGATCTTCTAGCCCACTATCAGGTCTGTTCTTTAAGCTGTTTTTGTGATCATTGATGTTGGTTGTCTCAGTAGTTATCCATTCTGGGTTGTGATCAGTATATAACATAGTATTGACATTCTTGCATGCTTGCTATGCTAATCGACAGTAATTGACTTCTTTAGTTGTAACTGTCATGCCTCTTAAGTTTTATATAAATTCAAAGGAGTAATATTCAAAGTTTTGGTTGTTGAATACGTGTTAGACTTTGATCAAAGCATTCATCACTTACTGAAACATTGTGATAGATCTAATCGTGCATGTCCGACGTTTGGATTTGAAGACTGAATCTACATCCTCATCGGACAGATCTTGCTGGAAGTGAAAAGGTTGATCGCTTTGAAGCAATTGGAGACGGGCTCACGGAAGCCCAACATATTAACAAATATCTATCTGCGCTAGGAGATGTCATACTCTAAAACAAACGAGTACTCATAAACTATATACGAACATCAAACTTAATCAAGTTCTTCAAAGTTCCTTAGGTAACTTCTTTGCCGCTTGTTTACATTGGGAGCCTAGCATTGATAGCGTAGGCAATTTATCCCATTGCATAAGAGATCCACTGTTTCATTGTCGCAATATTTTGAGTTTACCTTAAGGTGCGTAGGCAAAGACACTCATGTTTATACAGACTAATCCACATTTGGAATCCTATTCAGACTCCGAGTACCTTGATGTTTGTTGTGAGTGTATCTGGAGTTGAGCTAGGGGCTGCATGAAGCAAACAAAGAGGGCAAGGATGATAGTGATCTGATGTAACAGGTCCATCTTGCATATTCAAACCCTCATGTTTACCCTTCAACCAAAATTACAGGTTGAGTTTTCTGATTCATTAGACTTTTTAATGTAAATTGTGATGTAAATAAACCGTACAAGTATAGTGTGAGCAGATGATCTTTCTGATGTGGTACTAGGTGTATTGGATCTCACTGAAAAGTGGATGTGACGTCGAACTTGTTGAATTGCTTGTAGGTCAAAAGGTATACAATAACTTAGTGAGAGGGCTAATGAAGGTGAAATAAGTGGGTAAGAGGGATGCTGACAGAAATAACTGTGCTAGTGGGCTGTTTGCATGGGCTGGCATGAGGGACGCATGTTCGTTGGGATACTCGCGACTTATTTTGTTGGATGGACTACTGCATAGAGTCAGAAAGGGAAATTAGTGATAAGTTATGGGTGCTGGTATGCTATGACCCACATGGTTGTAGGTAGGACTGTAAGTATCGTTATCGCCAAGCGGCCCGAGACAAAAATCAGCGATTTATCGCTGAAAAATGGGTAAAAGATGGAAAAGAGGTGAAAAATGGGCAAAATGAAGATTTTTATGAGGGATTGTGTAATAAAGCCCTTTCGGTTGTATAGATACATCATTATGATAAAAAACATATAAAACAATCATTTATTCTAAGGGACACTCAATTGAGGCTCTATAGATGAGTCTGTGAACTATCTTGGCACTTTTTGTGAATTGACACTTTCCATCAGAGTAGATGAGTCTATGAACTGTCTGACACATTCTGTGAATTGACACTTTCCATCAGAGTAGATTAGTCTATGAACTATCTGACACATTCTGTGAATTGACACACTTTCTACCACAGCCTGTGAATTAAACCATAAGATAACCCAAAATATGAAACGTGATGACGTATAGCATAACCTATATGGTTCAAAGTATATGAAGCATATCTTAATTCATAAAACATAATAGTACTTCTGATGAAAACCCTTGAACTTTCATAATTGCATGAATCCCAATTAATTTCATGCTAATTATATGATAGACAAGATGAATCACATCAAAGTTGATGCATAACCTGTTTATCATCTAATCTTGTTGTAGATCTAAAGAAAATTCTAAAAAACGAGGATTAGAAAATATACCTCAAGTTGAAAACTTTGAAAAATCGTGAAATTCGTAAAGAATAGTCCTGAATCCACCTCATATCCACCAAGAACAAGAAATAGAGGTTTTAGATTTTGTTTAGAAACCAAATTTTAACAAAAAAAGGATGAAAATGGGAAAAAATAGGGGAAAACCAACTCTTTGGGTGAAACTGGCATCAAGCCTAGCAAAAATGGTGATTTTTTTCCCAACTGTTAGCGATAAACTAGCGATATTGGCAATTCATTAGCGATATCAGCTTAAAATCAACGATTTTGGCGATAAATAAGCGATAAATCACCGATTAATCGATATTTTCGCGGAAATAGGGGAATACTAATCGTTTTTGTATCGGACCCGGTGATAAATCAGCGATTTATCGCCAATTATCGTCAATATATTAAATGCTGGTTGTAGGCTCTATAACCGAGGGGGAGAGTCAGTGAATTGTGGGTGTTGGGGCCTACAGCATGTGGCAGGCAAGGTTTGAAATCGCATCATCGGTCGTGATATGGATCGGCCCTTGACTAATATGTACTGACCGATACCGGTAGGGATTTTTTTTGTTGGAAAAAGTAGCAAAACAAGAAAAATCAACAAAATATATGAAAAAATATCCGACTGTTTTTAAACAAATATATACTTATATACATATTTTAGATATAAGAATTAACCTTTAAGCTTTTACTAGGTATTCAAGAGTTTATTCGTTTATAGTCTTTAGAGTCTTAGATTTTATGTTGAATTGAAGTTGACGAATCACCACTCCCTAAGGTGTATGATTGAATAACTTTGTGTTTTAGGTTAAACAATCACCACTCCCCGAGGTGTGTGATTAAACAACTTAGTCAACTATTTCAGCAAAATAATTGTAAATTGTAAAAGGAGGAAAGTACAATGACATATAATTCAAGCCAACTCAAGTTACTCGACTCAAGACATGACTCAAGTCATCAATGATACAAAAATCAAGACTCAAAAGTTCCAAAATGTCGTGCGGGTGAATTCATCATCATCATCATGTGGATCGGTGTAAATAGGATATGGATGCTCATAACCATATTGTTCAGTATATCCAAAGATGGAATGCCCCATGTCTTCATGAACCTAACTCGAATGCTGACCATAATCATAGTTGTAGCCGTTGGAGGACGACAATTCATCATGATAGTGTGTTGGCTCTCTGTAAGACTGTAACCATCGATGCTAATGATCCATTTGAATACGAAGGTCGATAATTCGGGTATAGTGGTGGTGGACATGGTAGTGGCTCTGTGGGTATTCAAATCCATAAGAGGTTGATGTAGCCTCATGAGTGGAAAGCCCTCCATCATGCCTTAGTTCTCTTGGTGAAATCCTCTGGTAAATGTCTTCATCACTCCATGACATACCTCTAGTTGTTTCAGTAGGCGCTCATTCAGCATAGGAATCAATATCGTCTTCTCCATCACCACCACTAACTCCTCTTTGTTGTCCTCCACCATCAAACATTACTGGAATATTTACCACTCTTACCGACATCATCATCATTATCATTTTATATCATCACTTGACTAACCAATGTTTTTTTCTTTGATCTCCAGCTTGTTGCTCTCGCTTCTTGCTAATCGCCTCATCCAACCATGAATTGTCCTAGCCATTAAGCATTGGGTCCTCTATCTCAGTCAGCCAAGGCTCAAGAGGGCCATCATCTTCAAAAATTTAATCCATATTGATTGGATCGATGCCCTATTTGAATTTCTTGTATAATTTGATTTCGAACCCTCAGTCTCATGTTGTAATGTTCAAAAACTAGTTTATCTAATTTTGCAGATGACCATCACTTTCTACTTTTTGTATGCACAATTGTTAGTATATTACAAATCATTTATGATACACAGTACGATACATGATACATGAGGAAAATGATACGTATCGTGTGTATGTATCATTTTTCACGCATCGTATGATACACGATGCGATATGTACCGTATGATACAGTAGAAGTGATGGCTTTCACGTTTGATTTGTTTTTAAACTTCTAAGATGATTTTTTTCTTTTATGTTCTTAAAGGACTATATAAGTCCCTTAGAGCTAAAAAAACACAAACTCTTTCCAACTAGGGTGAAGAGATATTTTGAGAGTTTTTGTAAGGGGTTCATAAATCTACCATATATTTTTAGATATTGGAATCCAATGACATTTGTTTTTAAAGTTTTCTAGAGCTTTGAGGGGAGACTTTTTCAACCTTTGAAGAGTTTTGGAGAAAGTTTCATTGGAGACCAACTAAAAAGCCATTTAAGAAGATGTAATTAAAAAAGTTATTTCAGATACCTCAAAGTGGTAAGAAGTCTTTCCTACTAAAATCTTTTTACTTAAAATGGTAGATAAAGGGCATAAGAAAGCTTAAGATAATTAATAATATGGTTAGATCATAGATCTACTTCTGTATGATTTCTTTTTGATACAAGTATGCATATCAGACTTTTTGTATAGGCAATGTTATGTTTGATCAGTGTTCTAAAAAGCGGTCTAGGCGGCCGCCTAGGCGGCGCCTAGGCGCTAGGCGGCCCCCCACCGCCTCGCCTAGGCCCTAGGCGCTCCAGAAAAGCGGCCAAGCTCCCAGGCGGAGCTAGGCGGCCGCCTAGGCGGTCTAGGCGGGCTGAGGCTGGCCAGGCGGACCAGGCAAACCAGGCGAGCTAAGGCTGACCAGGCGGGTTGAGGCTGGCCAGGCGGACCATGTTTGCTTTTGTTCTTGTTAATCACTCAATCTTGAATTATGATTATATACTTGTTCTTTAAAATAATGGTTTGGGATAATCTTGAACTTATATTAATTTTTAAACATATATATATTATAAAATATCAAAATAATAATTAAAATAATTTTAAAAAAGGCAAAACGCCTAGGCGCCGCCTAGGCGCCGCCTAGGCCCCGCCTAGGCGCTAGGCGGCCCCCCACCGCCCGACTAGCGCCTAGCGCTTTTTAGAACCTTGTGTTTGATGGTAAATGAAAGGGAATATGATACTCATAATTTTTCATATTTAATGTTCTAGTATGTTCTTCTTAACCATTTCAAGTAAAAAGAATTAAATACACGATATGATACGATACGCGATATGACAGCCTTGTTCGTATGAATAGAGAGATCTTGCTGATGTGAGAGGGTTGATCACTCTGATGCAACTGGAGACTGGCTCAAGGAAGCACACCATATCAACAAATCTCTATCTGCTCTAGGAGATGTCATATAGGAACATCAAGCTTTACTCAAGTTCTTCAAAGTTAGGCCATCAAAAGATGGGTCACAGTTTCATCTATACCCCAGGCCTCTGGTGTGTGCTGCATGTCCCTTTTATCCCATTGCATAGGAGATCCACTGTTTCATCATTGCAATATTTTGATTTTACCTTCAGGTGAGCATGCAAAGACACTCTTGTTTATACAGACTAATCCACACGTAGAATCGTATTCAGAGACTCTGAGTACCATGAAGTTTGCTGAGAGAGTTTCTGGAGTTGAGCTAGGTGATGCACAGAGCAACAAAAAGGGCAAGAATGTTAGAGATCTGATGGAACATGTTCATCTAACATTTTCAAACCCAACAATCATCATGTATACCTTTCAATCAAAGTTACAGGGTTGCCTTTTCTGGTTCATAAGACAGTTTTCATGATGGCAGAGTATCAAGGAATGTTCATACCGGGTCTATGATTTTTTCTATTTTTTAACTTTCTAGAGGTATTTTAATCTCATACGTCTGATATAGCAGACTCACACACACCATGATTGTGTATCGTATAGCCAAAGCAAAGGTGACTGAGTAAGCCACTTCGATAACCTCCCCATAGGAGGTTGTCCTAATTATTGAAACAGTGTGCAGACGCACTGAACCCCAGGAACAAACCTATATGTCAAATTTTGATTTTTGGGTTATCATGAAAAATTAGGAGACACTAAACAGAATTTTCTTCTGACGTTTTTCTAGTGTTCATGATTTTATTTGATGTAATTGTTTCGCAATTCGTCATTAGTGCACTGCTTTGGAACTGGCATTTCATCTGCATTCTGCTTATTAAATTGTCATGAACTTGTATCTGCATGAAGTACCAAAAAATTAATCAGCTCTTTGATAGACAAGGATCTATAGATGATCCTAATATGATAAACACTTAATAGCTTCAATTGTAGCTGCTTGCTTTCTTTTTGCCATCTGAATTCCTATTTTAATCACCTATTTTGCATACCATGGTAATTGAAGCTGAATCACTAAAATATTATATTGACATTGCTTGCTCTAATAGGAACTTGCTGAAAAGGGAAAACATCGTAATATATGCTTTTGCATTAGTGTCCTGCATTAGTTACTATCTTCACTTCTCTAGTCATGTACAGGTTATATGTTTATTATACTCTGTTTGATTTTTCCATATTCCAGCAGCTTCATGAGTCTGGTAGACTGGTAGTCCTGTGAGCTCACTGAGTTTACTTCTATAAAACTTAGTAGTAGTCTGTGAGCTCATTCATAATTGGTGTATTTTAGAAGAGGAATAAATATCAGATCTTTTATGAATTTAATGACTATCAAAATGTTGGATGTTCATTGAGGTGGGTACATAGGCTATGTTGTATACTTATATTAAGTTGTATGGCAATGTCCAAAGTATACTTAGGTGTGAACAAAGAACTTGATTTGTCATACAAACACTGTAGGTTATCAAAAACATTGCCACAAAACTTAATACAAACAGTGAGATGGTCTCCCCACTTTCAAGGTTAGCTTGCCCTCGCCAAAACCTAATTAGAAGTAAACCATAAAATCTAAAAGGGGATGACATTATTCAAATGTCCCACCTGCATCTAGTGTGCATGCCCCTAGTTTATTATAACAGAAGATTTTGTCTCATAATTTTTTTGGTTGGCTTATATTATTGTCCAATTCTTTCCTATTTTCAAAGTTTTTGGTAATTTTATTTTAAAAATGTCTTATACCGAAAATGTCTTATACCGAGACCAACATAATTTCGACCAAAACTTCCGAAGACTGCCTAAACTGAAACTTCCACGGGTGGGGGGGGTGATTGTAAACGGAACCAAAATAGCAGCCATGAATCTCAGTTGATGGTGAGATGGAAAGAGTGGAGGAGGGGGTGAGTTGGCAACCAATGAAGATATAATTGGTGCAATTGTCGGGGAGCCTTTGGGAGGCGAGACAGGAGGTGGTGGCTGTGGGCCACAATTGCAACAGACGCTACAGAGGCCCATGGGGGATGTCAGCAGGTTGAGGGAGATGGGGCAGTAGCCACTTCTATTACTTCGTTTGATTGCACGACACAGGATTGGATTTTTGGAGACGAGAAGCAGTTCATGTGAGCAGGCAGCGAAAGGGGAGGGAACGGTACTATTTCCGGTGGGTAGAGGGTAGGCATTAATGTCAATACAATTTCCAGTGGGAGAGTTGGTTGGCATTGATTTTGATGCTGTCGGAAGAGGGGTTGGTGGGATCAACTATAATTGACTAAGAAGTATTAGTTTTAGTTTTTTTCTCATTATTAGTTTAGTTAAAATCAGAATAGTCTTAGATGTGCGTATTATTGGTAGTGGGGCATTATGTGAAGCAAGCACATAATTTTTCACAAGGCAGAAATAGTACTAGTGACATTAGTTTATCTCCTACAGTTGTAGATTACCTTTATATTTCTGCATGTATGCAACTAGCTTTCCTCTCTTTAATGGTGGAAAGTAGCATGCAAAGATGAAATATAATGAAACCTGCATTCTTGATTTATATGCTGGCTAGATTTCAAGGGATTTTGTCTGTAAGTAGACGTTTTGGGTGAAATGCTAGATGTTTAGGTAGATTTGATATATGCTGAACAAGGATGGAATGTTATATACCTGTCCAGATCCCCAATCTCGTTTTAGTTATCCCTAAATTTTCTTTCCTAGTTATTACTTTCTGGGCAAAGTTTTACACCAGTGAAAATGAAAATCATAAACTTCTTGAACCAAGAAAGACGAGCATAAGATTATCAAATTATCTGTTTTTATAGCAAGTTAATCGTGCAGTTACTTGATATGCTTCCACTTTGTATCAATATGGTTACCTTGCTTGAACTTCTATGAACTTCTATAAGATCTGATTTTTAGGTTAAGGCTTTTCTTAGAGGAGAATATCTGCCATATTCAGCTGGTGAAATGGAAGGAATATCGTTTTTGATAAATATGCATGTCAGAGTAGCGAAGAGGCTCAGCAACAGCAGTCTAAGATATTGGTTGTTGGAATACCTGAGAAGACAGCCCAGGGAAAGGAAGTTCCGTGCCTTGATCCTTCGGTTTGTTAAAGACCGGATGGCATCATTGCTTCTGATGGAGGTAATTTTCCGACTGTTGCCTGTTAGATTTCTGTGGTTATGTGCATTAGATCTGTTAGATAAACTACTATAATTTTTGTTGATTTCCTTTTGCTAATTGGCCTTTATGGATTAAATTAATTTTACACACTAGACAAACTGTTTTTATAATTATTCTTCTTAAGGAGACTTTCCCAAGTCGATCTTATGTCAATGATTAAATGCAATAGTTGTTGTGCTTCACGATTTCTCTAGTCTATTGATTGAGTTTATTCTAGCCATGTGGTATCAGATTAACCTTTCAACTCCTTAACTTTCAATTTGAAAGGAAAATTAAGACCATCTGGTTATCTGCAATCTGATATGAGAGGATAAGCTTTGTGGACTCCGAGCTTTACTTGGTTATACATTCATTCACTTAGTGCTGCACTCAATGCTGATTCTGGTCAATGTGGCTCCTGATTTATCTGCTAATGAGTCTATGGACCTAGATGGTTTTGGTTTATATGCGATAATAAGCTCAAAGTTCAGGGTAATCTGCTAATGAGTCTATGGACCTAGATGGTTTTAAAATCCACTAACGATTCTATGACTACTTATATAAGTTCAAATACTACAAAACTAGAAAATATCTACGGACACACACACACACACGCACACACACACATTTTGCGAGAACTTTTTATAGCCAAACCTTTTGAGGCAAAACATACTAAACTTTGGCCGTCCCACACTCTGGGGTTCACAGTCAACATTTTCACAGGATATAATCAACCAGGCAATGCCCTCGCTAATACCCATCTTCCAATTTGCAACCAACTTTGAGCTTTGAATATATATATAATCCCGAAGAAATCCAATTCGGAACAATTATCTCCAAACTTCAACTTGGGAAGAATTCAGGAATAAACTATTGTATATATTATGCCACTTCTTTGGATTTGTTTGGTTGAGCATGCAACAGTACATTCCTTTATAATATATCCTGCCGTCTGATCCTCCATTGCATGTAAGTCCTTATCCTGGTGTCTTTGTATTGATCAAAGGTGTATGCTATTGTTGCTCTTAACTGGTTTTGTATCTACAGGTAGGGATTCAAGCTTCTTCATCTGTATCAATTGGAAAACAGATCGGAGATGAGGTAGAAGTTATTGTGGTAGAAGCTCATCCACGTGATGACATCCTTTCTGTTAAGGAAGTGTAAACGAACCCACAAGGTCATTTAGAAGTTGGTATCAAGCATGTCCGTGGTTCTGCCACTCCATCACCAATGGTGAGTGACCACAAATCTATTTTCAGGTTTATGGTAGTATGGAACTGCCCTAACATCTCCCTCTATTTCCGCACGTGCGTGTGCGTGTGTGTGTGTAAACATGTCGTTTTGACATGTTAAAATGTATGGAATATCCACAAAAAAAATCAACCGATTCACCACTAGGTGCCAAATGTGTTGAGGTTTATCGATTGTGCGTTTTAACCGTTGATTTAGAAATCACATTTGACAGAACTTAGAGGTTTTAGAATCGGTTGTTTTTTTATGGATAGACCATCTATGGAAAGATGAGCATACTCTGCAAAAAGCAGCCAATTCTGAACCTCTAAGTAAGTTTAATGGACAACATGTCAAAATGACATGTCTACGGATCGCGACACACACACACATCCAGTTTTTCATCTTGATGAGGCCATCCTGGCGTGGCACCTGATGACACCCTTCTTTTGCCTTACAATTGGGCTTAGTGCGATTCACTAGTCGGGGCTGCAATGGACTGCTGCGATCAGCTGCCACGTCAGGATGGACTGATCTGGGTGGAAAACAGGATGGCTGAATAGCATTTTTCCTCTTTATTTTTTTTCATGTTTCTTCAATCTTCTGCAATATCCTTCAACATGGTGTCTCTAAAGAAACCTTTATATCTACTCGTCTTGTTCGAAATTCGTTCAACTTAATGCTTCTGAATCGATCTCCACCACCCTAATCTGTAAAAGTAAAAGAAAAAAAAATCCTCAAATTATGTGAACCTGGAAAAGATGTTTGATTGGTCACCTACTTCTATTTTTCTTACAGGATCTTCAGGTATCAACTATAACCCACAATGTTTTTCCGACTGCCTTAAGTGCCAGATGATCTCGGTTAATAAGATCAATCAGTAACAGGCATTTTCACTTCAATATATACGAGGAGTTGGTTGTAATAGAGCTCCAATAACTTTGATTGTATGGGACTATACAGATGATCTTTGCCTTCCGAAGCCGAGTTACTGCCAAGGCTTCCAGAGTCCCACGTATCTGGTTTACTGACACAAGCTTCTATTCTCCACTGGAGGATCGCTATTGAGATCACGACTGATTACAGGGCCCCCTCTGCCATCTGGTGTCTGGCATCGCACAGAATGTAGCTCGAACCCACATGCGATAGAGACAACTCGGTATGATTTGCGTGAGTGGCTTGAGGTTTGGTTTGTTGCCGGAACTCGCCTGTCAAGTGATGGCAGGGGTGGTATAATTGGTTGCAATAGTTTCCCATAACTGGGATTTTAGATTCCCATACTGTGTGTAAGAGTATATGAAAGATATCCTTGACCAGGGTTAGAAGATTTTGTATTGTTTTGAATCTGGGTAGAGATTTGTATGCTTATCCTCTGCATTCAGAAACAAATTTATGTTCAATATTTTGTATCCATCTCCCGGCCTTTAATAAAGCCTCAGTATCAGATCTGTGTTCAAGGCAAATGCTCATTATTTTTTTAAACATTTGCTCTACATCTCTTGGGCCTACTAACATCAATTTGAGTCCTGACTCGATACTAAATTCAATCGTTTTGAACAAATGTGAGACTGGACCCGACGGTGGTCGCCATTGATGTCCTTTTTTTTGGGAAAATATTTAATATTTTTTTATTTTTTTAAAATGGGTAATGTGTCAAAGGTCCTTGCAACGGATGTTGTGTTAGCTAAAGGACAAACAACAATTTAGTTTAGGGGCCGTTTGGTTGTTTGAAAGTGGGAGAAGTATAGAAAGAGGTAAAAATGTAGGAAGTGTTGATTGAGATTTTCTGCTGGAAACTTCAGTTTTGTTGCTTGTTTTCACGGAAGTGGTAAGGCTAGAATTTGTAGTTTTGACACTTCCAATGTTTGTATTGGTGAAAGTGTTTTGCAGAGAAGTAGAACTTCCACCACTTCTGTTGTTTGTTTTGGTGGATTATGAAAATGTATGGGTATAATAAAAAAAAGGGATAATTAATCTAAAACCCCTTTAACTAGCCTTGTAGTTTGACAAAACCCTCTACCTTATGCGTAGAGCATTAAGTCCCTCCCTTACTCCCTTTTTTTAAAAATAGCCATTTTGCACCTATTGCAATTGTCCAGTGAGAACAAACCGTTGTATAGTTTTTTTTGTTTGGTTATTAATGTTAGCTCCTTCAAAAGGTTCCTGTTTACAATAAGAGTATGTAAAGTTTGAAATTAACGTTAAGCCTCTGTTGCTGGACTTTGGCTAATGCGAGCTTCTTTTCCCGCACACATGTTATAACGTGATTTTTTAAATGATAATTTTATCTCTATAGAGAAAGTGGAACAATTGTAGCAAAAGAGTAACAATTGGTAAAGAGAGAGAATCCGTTAGTTGGTTAACGTGGGCTCCTTCTGACGCGCACATGTAATAACGAAACATTTTAAATGATAATTTTAGCCTTATATATAAAGTGTAACAATTGTAGCAAAAAAGTAACAATTTGTAAAGAGTAACAATCTGTTAGCAAAGAGTAACAATTTGATATGGTAAAATGCTTTTATTGACAATTGATTATAGCGCTATTTCTGCTCATCTAGTCACAATATGATTTTTTGTGACCAAAAATGCTTTTAACTATGCGAAACCAAGCTAAATTTATTTCGCACATAAAGAGTAACAATTAGGTAAAAAAGAGTAACTATTTGGTCAATTGATAGAATACAAAAAAAAAATTGATGAAAATATTTAAAAAAATATATAATTGTTTCGTGGTTTATAAATCGGCAATCTGGATTGATTTCAATTGATTTTTATGAAAAAAATGGTTCGGGTTAAGTTGATGCCAAGAAATATAAATTTAATGAAATTGGGTTGGGCGCTATTGTCCTTTTTTCCTTTTTGGTTCAACAGATTTCGAGAGGGAGCTACTGCAATACGGGTCTTGTAGGAGGGCTTATTGCAAGTTTAAACATTCATCAGGGAGCTATCACTAAGTCCCCCCTTTTTTTTCAACATGTGTTGTACTGTGAAATCCCAATAGTAGACCCAAAACACTATAGCTACATAATGATTTCACTGTAGTAGTAATTATTCCGGAGTATAAATTTGATTTCTAGAATGATTTCACTGTAGCAGCTCAAATGAAGTATAAATTCAAGTTAGCAGAATATAAATTTGGTCGCTACAATAATTTCATTGTAGCAGCTCGAATGAAATATCAATTCGGTATAACAGAATATCAGTTCGGTTGCTAAAGTGAAATCATTAGATTAGCTGTAGTGCAGTTACAGTGATTTAGGAGTAGCAACTGAATTGATACTCTCTTGTCCGAATTGATAGTCTAGAATCATTGTAGCATATTCTGGAGTATCAGTTTGGATTAGTAGACTATAAATTCGGTTGCTAGAAAGGAGTAATGGAAGGGATATTTTAGTCTTTTGATAGGGGGTTCAACATGGCAACAAGAGTTGAATGTAAAAGTGTCTTTTCAAGGTGGGTTTGAACTCAAACCAAAGCATTGTCGAGACTGGAGCTTAAATGCATTTTCTAAAAAGGGCTTTTCACCAAGTCACCCTAACAAAAGTGGCTCTCTCAGGGTTGACCGAAAATCGGAGGGATGATGTGGTATTAAAAAATGCACTATTGGACGTGGGAAGTGTGACTACGGATGAAATTGCTCTGAAGTCGAGTAGCTGAAAAACGGGCCTCTCCTATTTGACTAGAAGCCGCACTTCTGAGTTCCGCGATCACTTACACTGTAACAAAACACCCAAAGTGCTAGACTTTAGTCGCTTCGATGACTTCTGCAGTCACTTACGTCAAAACAAGCAACACCTTAATTAGTGAAAAGCCTTTGTAACTAATTTATTTTAACTATATGTTTTAACTAGGGGTGCAAGTCGGTTCGGTTCGGTTTAGCCTCAAACCAAAACCAACCCAGCCTAGGGTCGGTTCCAACTTTCCCAACCCGGAACCAAACCATTGACCTATTGAACCAACCCAACCCAACCCATAAAAAGTTCGGGTCGGTTCGGGTTTAAGACTTTTTTTTAGACAATCCGAAATCAAACGAAGGAAAACAAAAATAATATTCCCAGCCTCTAAAAAGTGGAAACGGTTCAGACAAAGGCATCGTGAAAAATGGGACATTCAGACACTTGTATCAAGAAACAAAGAAGAAAGCATACTAGTGACTCCAGCAAACCTATTGCAAAGCTTTTCAACAAGACCATTCATTTGCTTATCCTAAAGATGGATTAGAAACAAAGTGTTTAAGTGATCAGTATAACATGTATTTGAATCAACATTGGTAAGCTGAATGCAATATCTTACCAAAGTATTAAGTAATACAAAGTCGGGTCGGGTCGGGTCATACAAACCTGTATCCATAACCGAACCGATTAAGATCGGGTCTGCTAATAACGAAATCGGATCCGACCCAGTATAAACTAGAAAACCGATCCAAATCAACCCAATGTGGTCGGGTCGGGTCGGTTCTCGGGTTGACCCAGACCAAGTTGCACCCCTAGCTTTAACCCTACATGCGGTTGTATAGGAAAAGCATGTAGAGTCAGGATATTGACATAGTCACTGTAGCAATTGTTTCTTTTTTTTATTTTTTTTTGCAGGTAGCAATTGCTACTCTTTGTGTTGCAGATTGTTACTCTTACTACAATGAAATCACTATAGCAATTTTTTTTTGAGAAATCTCATCGCAATTCTTTTTTGCTACAGTACAATCACTATAGCAAAGAGCAACAATTTGCTCAAATTGTTACTCTTTGTGTTGCATATTGTTACTCTTTGCTACAGTGAAATCACTGCATCAATTTTTTTTTGGTTGATAAATCATGTTTTAGAAACACACAACTAAAAGAAAATCAAGGCAAATAGATTAGGATTTCATATACTACGTTTTAGATTGCATAGAGAGAGCCTTGAGGCTCACAAGTATCCTTTTGGAATGCTTTGCAACTACCTTGAGGATCACCAAAGCTGGCGAATTCAGATCTCAGATATTGTCCCGCCTCCCTGGCAATACAAAGTCAATGTCTCCCCCTCGAGAGCGTTCCCACAGACAGTTTCAACGATTATCGTCTGAAAATTCACCATAATTGGATCTCCCCCGGCCTCCGCGAATAGCGTCAACGTGTTTGGTAAACCTTCCAATAGGAAACTTCGCTGACCATGGTACTTGAACTTTCAATTGATTGATTCATTAGTTTTAGAAAAAAGCCTAACATCAATATTATCACACTTTAAATTTGATCTTATTAGTTGATTATGAATCAAGGTGATGCCATCTTTGAGCTAGCTCGTCGCACTCAGTCTGACAACTATCTGATTGGAATGGTCCTCTGTAGTCACATGGCTTGCATCCAGTAGCAGAAGCTGTATAGTTCGGTCAGAAACACCCAATGATGTTTTCATTTACCCGAACAAGCTAAACACAAGCAACTAAGACAAAATCGAGTGTGAGACCGGACTGTAGCCATCACCGCCACCGCGCCATCATCGCCACCACCACCATCACTACCACTGACGATGGTCACCATTGACTACCGAAATGTTGTCTATCCTTTACCTCAAAAGAGTTTTCTTAAAAGGACTTATGGCTAAGTTCACCTTAAATTTAATAGTTTTTACATAACTATATCAAATCTTATTTCTATTCTGATAAGATACTGAAGTATATGCTGGTATTTACAATACTTCTACCCAAGTAGAGCATAGTTAATTGCATTATGTCCCTAGTCCCAGGTGAGGTAGAGTTCGACTCTGCTCTAGTAGTGAAATGGTAGGTTATTGGCCAGTAATGTGAGGATCTGTGCCACGAAGGGATGAAAGAACAACCAAAGGGGTAGAAAGCCCCATCCTCCACTCTATCTCACTCTCTCTAGAAAAAAATGGTGATGAAGGGATGAGACTAAGGGCTTATTTGGTTGTTGTGCAAATGATGTGTACATTTATTTACCCATATGACATGTGCAATTAAAGTTTCATGTCTTTTGGTTACATAATTTTATGTACAAAAGTTGTACAAATTGAGCAAGTGTGTATCTGTTGACACACGTCACACCGCATTAACCAAACAATCCTAAACTATTTGCACGTGTGTCTTCAAAATCACAGGCTAAAAACACAACCAAACAAGCCCTAAGATAACCAAAAGGGATGACGATCATGTTCTTATCCTCTAACTTGATATCAATAAGACCATCTCTCTCCCATGACCAAAAGTAGAGGTATTTTGGCTAGTCCTATCCCTGATGGATAGTCGCCACACTGTGTCTGAATCCGCATAGTGGACACAATTTCTAAGGATCTTTCATTTCTTCGTTGATATCTTTCATAAGGTACCTGGTTTTTTTGGAAGAGCACTGCTAATGAGCATCCAAGGGGATATACACGTAGACGTGCCAAATGGAGGGCATTGACCATCGCACCAAGCACTAGCTGATGGCCCCCACATCTGCATTATATCCACAAGTATGTCCCCTTTATGCTCATATAGCATTGTTTTTGGGGGGCTTACCCATAAGTCCTTTTACGAAAACCATTTTAATCTAAAAGAAAGGCAAAATATCAATTTTGCACTAGATCCCACCTCCAAATATATTATTACAGCAAGCTCCCCAACCATTTGTTTGACTTTTTCAAACCATTTAAATGATAAAACCATCCCTAATCCTATTTGCTATGATATTTTTGTAGATTTTTACTACAACAATTATTTAATCTTTACAGATTGTTACTCTTTGCTATAGTGATTTCATTGTAGCGTTTTTTGAAAAGCAAGATTTCTTAAAAAAAAAACAAAGATCTTTGCTACAGCTATTTCACTATAATAGCAAAGAATGCTATATGGATTTTCAGAATGTTACTCTATTTAGATTGTTACTCTTTGCTACATTGATTTTTCTATAGTAGTTTTTTTTTAAAGTAAGATTTGCCTCCCAAAAAAAATACCACAATGATTTTACTGTAGCAAAAAAGTTTTTTTTTTTAGCAAATGGTTACTTTGTAAATTGCCATAATAATTTGTGTCAAACAGCCGAGTTCTCTATGCTCGCTATACCCCAACATATAGGGGTAAAAGAAGTCCTAAAAAAATTAGGAGAAATGCTATTCAGCCCGAAGGTTTTTTCGATTTTACCGACTGGATGACATGGCAGCATGTAACTGGTGGCTGAAACCCACTAGTGATATTTAAATCTTTTACACCACCAGTTGCACGCTGCCACATCAATTGAGCTGAATAACATTGCTCAAAAATTAGTTATGGAGAGACCTTTCACTAAAGCCAAATGTTGTTTGTCATTTAGCAATCATAACATCTGCTTTAATGACCTAACTCAAATTAACACTTATTTTATTTTGAGAGAGAGAGAGAGAGAGAGAGAGAGAGAGAGAGAGAGAGAGAGAGAGAGAGAGAGAGAGAGATGTTCTTACCTGTGTTCATTCTTCCCCCCCACAAGGCCCACGTCCAAGTTACGGGCGTGGGTTTCTTTACTGCAGCAGAGTCCATCCATGTCGGTCAGGCTTTAAGCTGGTCAACCAACTACAAAGGTTGGATCCACGTCAAGGTTCGAACCTGAACTCGAAAAAGACTCGGTACCATTTACAGTCTGACGACTCTGACTCCACGAAAATCTGAAAAAACAAAAAAAAAATTACACTTTTCCCCCTCTGAAATTTAGCTCAAAAACACTTACCTCCTTATAGTTAAAAAGTGTACGTTTTTCCCGCTTCAATTCAGTTTTGATACGAAAAAAATTACCAAATGAGGAAATTAAGTAGTTCACATAATGTGGGTATTGTGCCTACATTTCAAACTTTAGGAAGCGATTTGGAACAAAATAAACTATAGGGGGTTACGGCGTTTTGAGCTAAACTTCATAGGGAAAAAATAGAATTTATCCAAAAAAGAAGAGGTTAATTAGTGATTAATCCCTATCATAACAAAACACAAACGTCCAAATGAGATAGACATTTCGTTTAACGATAAGTCCCTAAAATTTATTAGAAACCCAAAACTGCCCCCACCTAGCCCCTCCTCCCTTCTCTCTCGAGCATGTGGAGGGGGCGGCCAACGGTGGCATCAAATTATTTGCATCAGGTGGTTGGAGTCGAGGAGGCGGCTGGAGGCAGCGGGGCAAGCTCAGGTGGCCGGAGATCGGCAGGTGCTTAAGTGTTCGAGTTGCAGCTGCTCGTCCAAGCAGCAGCGAGTAGGGAAGACGAGAAGGAACAGGAGACGGATGGTTTCTGTTAGGTTTAGGATTCCTAGGTCTAGGGTTCATCCCATAGCCTATAGATCTTCTTAGGTTTAGGGTTAGGTTTAAGTTTGGTTCGACGGTGGTGAGTAGCTCCGGCGGAGGTGAGAAGATCCGGCGTCGTTTGGTTAGTTTTAGAGAACCAATGACATTTGTGTTTGAAAATTTGAATTGATGGGGAGGGCCTTTTTATCCACATTATTTTGGGGTACTTAAGCCAAAACTGATATGTTGTCGAGGACCGCTCACCAGTTCCCTAAAAAAAATGGGAGACTTAGCCTTAAGTCCTTTTAGCATATACTATATTAGCTAAAGGACAAGCAATATTTCAATATTGCACAAAGTCCCTCCCGAACATTGCGTGCTGCAGTAAGTCCCTCATCCTTATTTACCCCCTCAAGTCTCCAGTAAGAGTATCCATTCATCTCCAACAAGAGTATCCATTCGTTGATTGACACTACATATAGCGGTTGCTACAATGATTTCAATGTAGCTGCTATAGTGAAAATCATTATAGCAAGTGTATCAATTTGATTTGGTAAGAATTTCAATTTAGCGAATTGACTCTTGCTACAGTGATTTCATTGTAGCAAGAGTATCAATTAGTTCGAATGGATACTCTTGTTGGAGACGAATGGAAACTCTTGCTGCGATGAATTCACTGTAGCAGCCCGAAACATGCACAATGTCATCTGACGAATTGATACTCTTGTCGATGACGAATGAATACTCTTTCTAGAGACGGATGTATACTTTTGCTACAGTGTTTTCACTATAGTAGCTATAGTGTTAATCTGCGAATGGATACTCATGTTGAAGAAGAATTGATACTCTTACTAAAAACAAACATATACTCATGTTAGAGGGGTGATTTTGTAATTTAAAAGATAAAAAATTTAATGTTTTCGGTTAGGAACTTGCTATACAAACTTGTCCTTTAAGAGGGACTTTAGCTAATATCCAAACATGGTGTATCCTTTAGCTTAAATAAAGACCCGTTGTGGAGGGATTTAGGACTAGTTAACCGCCCCAAAAATCTGTAATTAGCCCCCGTATCCCTAGCGTTTCTCAATAACTTACTCAACAATCCTTTAATACCAACAATGCCCTTTTTTTTTTGTACCCCAAACCCCAAAGCCCCTGCTCAGCGTCTTTTGTACCCCCAACCCAACCCAATGTTTGTTTAAACTTAGCCCAAGCCTAACCCGTCGGATTGGTCGGGTTGTGCTGGGTGGGTTCAGGTTAACCCGCCCAAAGTCGGGTTGGGTTCGGGTTGGCCCGCCCAAGTTGCAGCTAGGGGTGGCAATGAGTCGTGTCATGTCTAGTTTCGTGTCGTGTCCAAAACCCCTAGACCTGGACCCGACCCGTTTAACTAATCGTGTCTAGATCCTAAACCTGCACCCGACTCGCTAATAAACAGGTAGACACGATAAGACCCGATAAGACCCGTTTACCACCCGGATCTATTCAGTTGACCCGATCCGACCCAATCCGACTTGACCCGACCTGACCCGAAAGACCCACTGGTATTATATATTATAGTATCGGATTGCTAGTAGACCCGACCCGACCCGACACGACCCGTTGAATACTAAACGGGTCTTCCCGGGTCTATCGTGTCCAGACCCTAAATCTGGACCCGACTCGTTTATTAAATGGGTCTATCGTGTCGACCCGTTTTATGACCCGAACCTGTTTAGCCTTGACCCAGACCCGCTAACTTCGTGTCGGGTCCTGTCGGGTCGAGGAGAAATAATTCGGGTTGGGCTCGGATTAGCCCGCCCAAATTCGGGTTGGGTTCGGGTTGGACTCGAGTTAGGTTCAAGTTGGCCCGCCCAAGTTGCAGCTCTACTTGTGCCTTCAAGTATCAGCCAACTGTATGGGGTTTATTTAAGAGTGGGGTATATTCAAGAGTGCATATAATTGGGGTATATTTAAGGGGGTATGTGTTTGATTGGGGTATAATCAAGTTGGGGCGGGCTATTTAACTGGGGTGTATTGAAGGTGGGGTGTAAGGGGAAGGGTATTTTTGGGATAGGAATGGGGTATGAAAAAAAAAAAAAAAGGGTGTGTTCAAGTTTGTTGAAAATGGGGGCTAATTACAGATTTATGGGGTATGAATAAAAATTCCCAAAAAAAATAACAAATTAGGTATAGATTCTTAATTATTTTACAATATTATCCGCAGGACACCATAATTTACTATATTAACTAAGGTCCCTACAAGTATACATTGTCTCTACATTCTTTCGTCGGGAGGGACATTAGTTATATTTTAAAATTAATGTGTCCTGCAACTAGAAGTCATCTCTCAAAAAGGATTTATGTTAAACTTCCCGAAAAAAAAATCTAACCAGAACCACGCTGGATAAAGCGCAGTGGCCTCTGGGTTCTGCACGGGCCAAGAGGTGAGCTGTTCCGAGACGTCGATTTCTTCTTCCTCGTGGCTTCATACCTTCAGCTCACCTCGCAGCAGGTACTCTCTCTCTCTCTCTCTCTCTCTCTCTCTCTCTCTCTCTCTCTCTCTCTCTCTCTCTCGTTCTTGATTTGGTTTCAAGGTGGGATTTAGATTTGGGACTCGAGGAATTTAGATATCTTGCGCTGAAGGTTACTGGTGGCTATTGAAACTTTTTATAAAAGTTTTGAGATCTAATGAGATAAGGTTACCTTGTTGTCCCTATGGTTTTTCTCTCTGTTCTACTGTAATTTTTGCATATTAAAATTGTTTTCCTGTTTTTTTTTTTTTGGGTCTTTAACCTAAATATGATTCCTCCAAAATATAAAACAATTTTCTTTTTATGGATTCGACGTATGTAAAAATATCTGGGCTTATGAATTATCATTTTTGTTGTGTACCAAACAAAAAAATAAATTTCATGGAGATTTTTACCTCTGTGCGCTAGTTGTGGATTGCGCTCATTTAAACCCCGCTAGGCTAGTCAATTTCCTGAGTTATATGCAAAGGGATGATCACCCTGTCCAAACATCTTCGGAAAATCCTTTGGAGTCATCGATGCGGATTGGCATTTCTGAGATCAGGCAAATATTGATGTGTCTGCGTTAAAAACTTGGTGGACTGTTGGTTGCCAATTGGATTTTAAACTGTACTTTTGGCCCATATTTACTCAAGTATTTGTAGCTTGATTCAGGGAAGTAAGAAGTTCTGATCTCTTAGACACGTTTGGTATTCACGATTGGTGAAGTAAAGTTTTTATAGTATAGTAGTGTATAATAGGGGTGAAGTGGATTTTTTGAAGTTTACTTTAACATGTTCGTATTCAACTAGTAAAGTGAAAAAAACATACTTTGTTGTATTGAAAACGTAAAACTTCCCAGAATGGTGAGCATCAATATCGGGATATTGGGGAAGTAAGCTTATACTATGTAGCCATTTGATACAGGATCCCGGCAGAATTGGAATATCAACCAACTCAGACCTCGAGTTTAGAGAAAAGTGTCTTCGAATTTAGTAGCTATACATCGATATCCTATTTGTAATTGTCCTAGAAATATCTCTATAAGCTGATTTTAACACAATTATTAAAGCTAAGAAATAATAAAAGCAATGTTTTAAAAAACGGAAGGCGGAAGGCGGGCGGTCAAGTGGTTTCAAGGCGGAAGGCGGACGACTAGACGGGCGCCCGGAGAAAAAGGCGGACGCCCACCTATATAAAATATATTATATATATTCTATATGTATGTATATATATAAATTCATAATTCTATATAAAAAAACAATAATAGAAAGTTTTACATATACAAACATCAAAACTACCGAGCTGAATATAAAAGTTTTATGAAAAGGGAGGAGAGGATTGGGTGGGTAGGGGTATTTCGGTATGGTTACCTCAATACCTATACCTGACTGTCCCTCTAACTTGAGTATACCAAATAATACAGTTGTACTCCAACTTTATTGTGATGTACCCAAATTCCAACCAATCATATATTGTTATCCAAATTCTATCCAAACTCATACCATACAAGAACCAATATAGTAAGAAATCGTAAGAGCTTCTTCAACATTTCATCACAATACATTGAAATTATTTTTTTTCCTCAAGCAGTTGCATATGGCGGAGAAACAGAAAATTTCAATCCAATTCATTACTGAAATCCGAGTCAAAACCCAAAACCAGAATGGGTATGGATCCGATATGGACCCTCTTATACCCGAATGAGTATGGATCGGGTATGGACCATGCCATACCCAAATGGGTATAAATATGGATTGAGGTAGGGTCCGACCCGAACCCGACCCATTGCCAGCCCTAACCATAATTAAAATATAATGATAAATATTCATCATGGAGAATGATGTAACTCTGCCTAGCATTGACATGTATGAACTTCTAAAAATTTGACTATAATATAGTTTCTTTATCTTAAAGTATCATATTGTTTCTTGTATATGCTATTAATATTAGAAATTCCCTTGATTAGTAGATAAGGTGATGGTGAGTGAGACCGCCTAGGTGCCCGCCTTTTACTCGCCTAGGCGGGTCGGATCCCGCCTAGGCGCCCGCTTTTGTTCAACCCGCCTGCAGTGCCGTTTTTTGCTGAAGTGGAGCGGTCAACCCCTTAAAACGCCTAGGCGGACGTCCGGATCACCTTTTAGAACAATGAATAAAAGGTAGAGATAGCATCACTCATAATGTACCAAAAAGTATCATAGGGAGTAGAATGGTTCCTAAACTAAAACGGTGTGGTGTGCACAAAAAGATTGCATATATGAGAGCATTATTATGATGTCAAGTAATCTTTTACAATTTATAGCATCTGATTATATCCAAGGTTTTAAATGTCGATTTCCATGTCGGTTTCGGTTAGTCAAAAAAAAAAAATTGTTGGATTTCGATTAAATGTCAGTAGGAATTTAGTATTTTTTAAGAAAATATTTCAATGGAAATTCAATTCATCATATTTTTGTCAAATTCGATCAATTCCAGTTCAAATGTCTATTATGAAAAAAAATCGAAATCGAGGAAAAATATAATTTCTCACTGATAAAGATGAGCTTTGTTTTGCTAATAAAAATAAAAAATTTCAGTGAAATTGTCTAGAAAAAAGACATGTTGGATTTCGGTCAAATGTCAGTCATTTCGGCATACATTTTATTATGTCAGAGGAAAATTTGATACTATTAAAAATTCGATCAATTTCTATGTCGGACCCTTGAAAAAAAGACATTTCGGTGATTTCGTAGGAAATTTGTCGACATTTGATTCCATGATTATATCATGCATATATCCATATGGGATAGATAAAAAAAATAATACTTAGTTTTTACAAAAGATGAAGTGCCCCCCTCTCTCTGTCTATATACTAGTAATGCCCGTGCCTGTCGGCACAAAAAAGATTTCGAGAGCGAGGACAATATTTCGAGGAAGGTGACAATATTTCGAAGAAAGTGACAATATTTTAAAAGCGGCAACAAAATATTTCGACAGCGATAATAATATTTCGAGGGTGAAAGCAATATTTCGTGAGCAAATCTAATAATTCAGTTCTTATAATTTACAAACCAGGTCCATACCCATGTCAATTGTCAAGAAAATGAGACGCTATATACAAACCAGGTCCCTACCATGCTAGGTTTGAGGAAAACCATGACCCAAGTTCCCAAAAATCCTGAAGTAGGCAATGTCATTGCAATTTTGCAAGTAATTTCACTTCACGATTTAGAGTTTTTCTAAGAGGAGTTTTATACATACTACACAAACATATAAACAAACATGTTTCCCAACAGAAGAGAGACATGTTTCCCAACCGAAGAATGTACAAAGAGAGAGTTATGAATTTAGATAAGGGGAGAGAGACGAAGAGATCAGTTTCAGAAAAATGTCAAAAGATTGGGAGTTGTGTTAATTCAAATCCACAGACGATTGGAATACGCCTCTCATTCGGCATTACTGGGAACACTCATTAAGGCGCGTGGTTGTGTCTATATATGGTACAATCATCTTTCAAAAATAAGAAAATGCTACAATCTTGCATTCTTGCCACCCTTGTATGAGAAGGTAAAAAATCAAACATAATATGATAGAGATGAGAAATCACTCCACCATTATTTAGGGTTGTCGGTAGTGGTACAATACTTCCACCAATATGATAGAGATGAGACATCACTGGATACAATACTTCTACCCCCTGAAATGTGAATAGATTACAAACAACTCAACATAGATAAATTCTTAGTTTTAACAAAAGATTCACATAGCATGATTGCAATGAGTCATTACTGGATACAATACTTCTACAAAAATAAAAAAATAAAATAAATTGACTGCAAAACAACTCAATAGAAATTCATACACAAAGTAAAATGTTATGGCATAGATGAAAAATTCATACACAAAGTAAAATGTTATGACAGAGAGATTCACATACATTATTGGATCAATTTGAATTAGATTACAAACAATTTTTTTGTAGCCGTCAAAATTTTTTTAACACCATTTTTTTCTTTTTTTGAGAGAGGGAGATCTCATAATTTGAGTAGAAATTGGCTAATGGAGTGGGGGAAAGGAAACTCGTGGTCACCTGAATACTGACTACTGAGCATCGACGGAGACAGTGACCTCATCCACCTCGAGGACAATATATGGTCGCTGACCTCCTACCTCGGAGTCATCCCTGACTACTTCGACCTCATCGCCAACACCGGACTTGGCTTCATCATTATGCCGCATTGCTCACCGCCCCCTCTTCTCCGCTCGCGACGCCATGGATTTCATTCGTCGACGCCAGCCACCATCATTTATTCTGCCACGCCGGGGCTGGCTCCTCGATGTCCACAACGAAGGTGGGATTGGGATGAGACAGGGAGGGTTTCTAGGGATGAGAGGGGGAGTGATGGAAGGATGTGTGCGACTGTGCGAGCAGCCAATAAATCCCCTAACAATCCAAATTAGGGCTGGATTTTAGGCCAGAATAAAGGGCTGGATTTTAGGCCAGAATAAAGGGCTGGATTTGGGGAGAATGCAAGGGGGGATATTACTATTAGGTGAGAAGGTGAGGGATGGTCGATACGTCCGCAACCCGACATGGAAAGAAGCCAGCGATCCGATTGATTTGCTGCACTTGCTAAAGGCCGTAGTCACTTGATAGTATACTAAATGATGGACAGCTATGATTTCGATTCGTGGCTGAGTGCTGAAAATTACAGCTTCTCAACAGCCGGCCAGTATTTAATTCCTTTATTAACTCAAACGGTTGTTCAATTGGATTTGTTAAATCCAAACCGTTGTTTCAAAGAGATCTGATCACAACCGTTGTTTCGAAGAGAGAGAATGTTGGGCTTTTGATTAAGTCGTAAAAACAAATATGATCACAGCCGTTGTTTGTACCCCCCACAAAACTGTAGCTTATTATATAGATCTATGAAGTACCTACAACTAAAGTAAATATGAATAGTTATTGAAGTTCTAATCAGACCGCATCACATTTGAATTTTTTCGAAAGACCTATGAGTTGAATTGAGAGTACCTTAAGCCATTTGATCATAATCTTCTGTTAAATGAAATGATTCAGAGTAAATGCATTCAGTAGTGGGTGAACCTTGTGACCAACAAATAGAAATTAGCTTGTAAGTGCCCAAAATTCCAGCGCCCTTTATTAAGATTGAAGTGAAAAAACAAAGACCAAATCGCACAGATCAACAAATAGAAATGACAATGAGATATATGAAATTGGACTTACCCTTGTGGTGCATCTCAGTTAACTATAAGGGCCCAAAGATTCGGCAATAATCTGAAAAAATAAAGACTTCGAAATCCATGTAGGAAGAATAGAAATGCTGATGAAATATATGCAATTGTACTTACACTTGTGGTCGATCTTCCTTAACTCGCAAAGCCCATAATTTTGAGAAGCATTGTGTCGATCCTCCCAGAACACTCCTTCAAATCCATCAAAGATGGGAGGCAGCAACGACTGCAATATCGGAGTCGGAGGGGGAAGGAAATAGCATCGATCGGCTTTTGCACTGCAACTGTGACTGCACAATCCATTGCAATTCATCAAATACTTGTCGGCCACTATTTTCCAATCCCAATCCGAACGCCAACCCCCAAAAAAAGATGTTCAGATTTCAGCAAAAAAAAAAAGATAAATATTATCAGCAAACAAATGGCAGAAAAAAACCAAAAAATAAATAAAGATGTTTGATGCTTAATCTTCCACCACCACAATTGGCATGGCCTCGGAGCCCAGCACCACTGCTACCACCGGCGTCCCTGTCCACTCTGCACACACACACACACAGAGTCGCACGCAGCCTGGCCACAGGAGAATCGCACATAGCCAGGCCGACCGACGACAGGCAAAGCTGGGCCTCTCTCTCTCAAACCTCTGTTCTCTCTCCTTCTCTCTGCGTTGGCAACCGGCCCGATCGCCGGTGTCCTTCGCACTTGCGCCCTATCACCGGTGCACCACTACCGCCTTGATCGGCCCGATCCGGCATCGATTCGCCGGCCGTACCTCCACGGCACCGCCCTCAGTGCCGACCGACGCAGTCAAGCCCTCCGGCCTCCCTCTCTCCCTCTAACCTCTCTCTCGATCCGTCACTAGCGCCCGTCACCGGCTCACCGACGCTGATCGTCAACGCTCGACGTCTGGAGAGAGAGAGAGAGAGTGGATCAGGAGAGAGAGAAGAGGGAGGGGGCGGTTATGGTTGGGGGTTTCAGAAAGGGAGAGGAAGAGAGAGAGGGGGGTCGCGGTAGAGAGAGAGAGAGGGGGGGTCGCGATAGAGAGAGAGAGAGGTGGTTTCCATCTGAGGGTCGCGGATCACCTTCCTTTTTTAACCCAGCGGTTCGGATGGATATTATCACCTACCATTTTTAACTCACGATACAATCACAGCTGTTCATTTAAACCAGTCCGATGATCACCTTTCATTTTTGGAGGCTGGTTGGATCAATCACAGCCGTGAATCTTTCAAGACACACATAAATGAACGACTGTGTTTATCTCTTAAGGTTTGTCTCAAAAGTCAATAAATGTTTGTCCCCCCCCACAAAACTCTGAAATATTATATATATATATATATATATATATATATATATATATATATATATATATATATATATATATATATATATATATATATATATATATACTCACACACATACTCTCTCTCTCTCTCTCGGTTCTAAAAAGCGTTAGGCGGTAGCCGAGCGGTGGGGGACCGCCTAGGCGTTTTGACTATTTTAAATTATTTTAATTATTATTTTGATATTATATATCATATATATGTTTTAAAATTACTATAAATTCAAGATTATCCAAACCATTATTTTAAATAACAAGTATCATTTACATAAATATAAATTCAAGATTAACAAGAATTAAAACTAGTATGATATTATGAGATAATATGCATGATTTTAGTAAAATCCAAACCATAAATTCAAGATTACTAACAACAAAAGGAAGCATGATATTACGATAAAGTATCCAAAATTCTAGTACAATCCAAAACAAAAAGTCACAAAATAGTGAAATACAACATCATTTCTCCTATAGGCTATACTATCAAAATCGGGACTAGTCGGTGACAGGCGCTCGCCTTGCTGCGCCTTTAGCGCCTTATGTGCAGGCGCAAGGCGGTGATAGGCGCAAGGCGGTGATAGGCGCTCGCCTTGCTGCGCCTGTGCTTTTATCGTTTTATTTTCGGGTTTTTTTTAGGCTTGAATAAAGTTAAGGTGTCAGGTGCGATTCATTTTAGGGTTCAGCGGCTTGGGATTCCAGCGCTGAGCATGGGGGTTCCAGGACCAAGGTGAGTTCCTCCTCTTTCTCTCTCTCTGGTCCGCCGGCAGCCCTGCTCCCCTGAGCTCTCTGCGTGAAGGAGCAGCGGCTCCTGCCGCTCCTCCTCCTCCTCCTCTCTCTCTCTCTCCCCTGGTCCACTGACAGCCCCACTCTCTTGTGCTCACTGCGTGGTGACGGAGCAGTGGCCCCTCCTCTCTCTCTCTCTCTCTCTCTCTCTCCTAATCTGCTAGCAGCCCCGCTCCCCTGCGCTCGCTGCGTGGTGAAGGAGCAGTGGTCCCTCTTTCTCTCTCCTCTGGTCCGCAGGCAACCCCCTGCAGGCCGAGACCTCTCCTTCTCTCTCTCCCTGGTTATTGTATGTCTTTATTATGTTGATTTAATTAATTAATGGTCATATTTTATTTTTTCATAAAATATAATTTTTTTATGAATTTTATAATTTTTTTGACAATTATTATTAATTTTTAAAGTAAATTATATATTTTTGTGCCTTACACACTAAGGCGTGTGCCTTATTTGCGCCTTGAGCCTTAGGCTCTAGCGGCCCTTTGCGCCTCAGGCGTGTCTCGTCGCCCTAACAACACTGCTTTCTCCCATTGTTATTTGCAACTCGATCTGCGGTTATTGACTCTTTTGAGTGTGGTCGACTTGCAATAGCTAGACTAGTTATCCTTAATAAATGCAGCTCACGACAATCTTGGACACCCCACACATTTTCTGTCTCTCTTCCTCCAATGTTGTCGGTGCTCGTGCAGGCTGTCGTCGGGCCTATGCAAGCTGCTGCTCGTTCGTCTCCCTCCTCTGCTTGTCCCATCATAACCACCACCACCACCGGCGTCTCCTTCCTACCCATCCATCTTTCACTTCTTCATGTTCCTCCCTCCGTTCTCCTCCTCCTTCCTCCTATTTTTCTTTCTCCATCTGAAAAATAGTGACTCGGCTATTAAAGACCAAGTTCGTCTACTACTCATACAATCGTTGGCGGCTGAGTGATCAACGGTGGCTCAAGTGCCACTACAGTGCACTCGGTCTCCTCCGACTGAATGGGTTGTAGATGCACTCGGTCTGAAATGACCGAGTGTGGCGGAAATAGGCGGCAACATGGGTTGCATGTGTTTTTATTTCCGGGGGGGGTGCCCCTATCAATAGGGAGGTAGGTCACACGGGGCATTTTGGATAGTTTTTTTTCTTATTTTAAGTTGCAGCTTCTAAGCTTCTTTTGACAAACTGTGAGCTGTAGATAGCCACACACTTGGTAAACTGTTTCTCTAAGTTACTTCAAAACGAACAATTGTAGTTGCTGGAATGTGGATCTTATTTTTCTATTCATTACAAAGCCGCAATCACTGTGCATCAATCATATTAACCTTGATTCATTTTGGCCTATCTCTCGTCTTTTTTACATTTATGCTATTCTTCTTGAAACCTTGTTTCTACGTAGGCTTCTGGTTTGATTTAGACTTTCTTTCACATGAATTGTCTCCTTTTCACTCCTAGCGAGCATGGGAAAAGGAAATGGCAAGGAGCAGCCCATTGCATCCGATGTACCAGCAGACATGGAGGTGGTTTCTGGTGATGATGTCAATGCCGAACAAACCCCATCTGAGCTAATGAAGATGGAAGATGTAGTAGAAACCAATGTTGATATTGAATGTGGTAAGTCTGAGGAAGCAGAGAAGCCCGAGGAAGTGGAGAAAGAAGAGGTCAAAGAGGATGGAACAGTAGAAGCTGCAATGGCTACTGTTATTCCTGGAGGTGAAAAGGCAGATGAAGGTAATAAGTTAGAAGAGGTCAAAGCTGACGACAAAGTAGAAACTGCGTCTAATAAGAAGGTCAAAAGAATAAAGAAAAAGAGGAAGAAGGTGGCTGGTGCCAGTGCTGCTGCTTCTAATGATGCCGATAAGCCAGTAACTCCAGCTGCAGAGAAGAAGGGTTTGAAGAAGGTTGATGGCATGGGGCTGATATTCATGTGCAACTCAAAAACCAAGAAGGATTGCTATCAATACAAGGTTTTGGGGCTACCCGCAAGCAAAAAGGAGATGGTAGAAAAGATATACAAGGGTATGAGATTGTTTTTATTTGACTTTGACCTTAAGCTGATGTATGGGATCTACACAGCTGCTGGTCCTGGGGGTTACAATCTTGAACCTAAGGCATTCAAGTCAGCTTTTCCCTCACAGGTTAGGATAATCACCTTGTCTCCTCTCTCCTTTCAGAATTTTTACTTTTGGGTAAGTTAAAGAATGTATTTAACATGTTGTGGGGTGTTTGGCTAAGTTGATCAGAACTTGGGTATAGAGTTGACTTTCGGTGAGTATATCTTGGGACATGTGATTGTGACCACTTCTGATCTTTATTGTGCATATGTTTTGCCAATCTGAGAGGATTGGTTAAGAATGTTGACACATTATGAGGTATAAGAATCTAGCCTGTAGTCCTGCTTAGGTGTCAGAAATTTTGGGCTTGATATTATTTATTAGGTAGGATTTTAGCAGAAATTGCCTATGCATATGCATGTTTGATAGTGGTAGATGTGCTTATTTCAGCTGTATCTCATGATCATATCATGAATTTTGGTTAAGTAGAACTTCAGTGAATCATGATGCATGTATACGTTGAAATTCTCTTACTAAAATTATCACTCATAACAGCCATTTATCATGTGAATGAGTGTGGAGCGCCAAGTCACAATTGGTTTGGCGCATTGTTAGATTAGTATAGCATCAATTGCAAACAGGATATATTGAGATCATATTTGGAGGTATTTTATTCATCCACGTGTGAAAAATGTGAATTTAGGTTTTTGATGTGTATATTTATTTGCTTTAGTTGCCATTAAGATGACTTTTAGTCATCCTCATGTTCCACCTTATGTTCTTGAGTGCTGTCTGCCCTTATTTTCTTGTAGGGTCTTCTTGTTCTCCTTTATATGTTGTACCCCTTTCTTGATTTTTATTGGAGTCATGTCTCTTTGATAATTTCTCTTGGGACAAATTGATTTTTTTCTTGCACTCATAAGCTGCATTGTTTAAGTGACATTATTTGATATGCCATGCTTATAGCCTGTTTGGTTGGACCAAAACTCGGGCTTCGCTGCTGCTTCCTCCCAATGGACAACGCTTGAGAGAGAAAGGACAGGAGGAAGAGAGTGTGAGGAAGAGGGTGTAAGTTGTGTAGATGATGATGATGATGAGAGAGAGAGAGAGAGAGAGAGAGAGAGAGGTGGGTCCTGCCACGTATAGGGGGGGGGGGGGGAAGTGAGTACGTGGGGTTAGGCGAGTGGGTGCTGCCACGTATAGGAGAGAGAGAGAGAGAGAGAGAGAGAGAGAGAGAGAGAGAGAGAGGGGTGACGGGGTGGGTGCTGCCACGGCCCACGGGTAAATCGGACGGCTCGATTGAGGTGGGTTTGGTGAATCGCACTAGCCCAGTGTTTTAAAACACGAAAACTCGACTCGACTCGAAACCTTAATGACTCGAGTTGACTCGACAACTCGGCTAAAACCCGACAAAACTCGATACAAAAAACTCGACATTATATATAATATATTTTAATATTATATATAATTATTTATATATAAAAATAGCATATTTTTTTGCATTATACACTCATCCACCATTATCAAAATACTAACAACACTATTAGAGTATCAAAACGACAGTAGTAACAAACATAAAGATAACCCATCATTCCATAAAGATAATTCACTAGATACTAGCGTACCAAATGTCCAAAACCACAAAACATAATAAATAGTTATTACGAAACACATGTTTAAATGCTTAAATATTAATCAAATGTCCGAATCAGAATCGGAGCTCAGCCTAGCTACACTGCTTGTCCCCCGAGAAGAACTCTGTTCGCGATGATTGTCCAACCAATTGTCATCACCAACATTAGTAGCTCCAACCCCTCCACGATCAATAATATCACTAGGCTCGTTGGAAACCCATTCATCCTCGCACCCCTCTAGCAAGATGTTCTCCAACAATGATTGATCGTACTCTGATGCATTTCTCCTTAGCTGTCGCTCCCTTAATCTCATATTGTAATGGACGAACACCAATTTGTTCAACTTTTCTTGCTTTAGGTGGTATCTCTTTTTGGTGTGAATTTGATCAAACGTGCTCCAATTCCTTTCGCATGCCGTTGCAGAACAAGTTTGGCTCAAAATGCGGATTGCATTACGTTGGAGAATTGGAGCATCGCCACCATTAGTTCTCTACGAAGGAACTGTATATTTAATTAAAAATCATCGTAATTGACAATTCTATATTTCAAAATGTATTGTAATCCTATTTATATTTAGAAATGATTCATAATTTCATATAAAGCTAAATTGAATTACCAGGAGTAAGTCTACTTCGACTTCGTATTGCAAGGTTTGTCCCAAAGTCTCCTCCAGCCTCATCATATAAATTAACCTAAAAACATACTTGTGGTCCATTGACTCCATTTACCAAGTTACCAACTAATAAACTTTTTGAATTAAACAGATGAAAAAATAGACCTCTTGAAAGATGTCAATTTGTTTGTCTTCATCTTGCTCCAAAGTGAGTAACACTTTTCGCAATCCACGATGAACTTCTGGATGCTCTGAAAACTCGGGGCAGAAACGAAGAGATGGATTAAGAAAGTATCATGCTGCATGGAGCGGAGAGTGGAGAGTGGACTCCCATCTCTCATCAACAATCTTCCAATACTTCATGTACTTCTCCTTGTTATTGGCATGAACTTTAGCAATTGCTAATTTTGTTCTATCAATGGCATCATAGATTAGACCCATCGTCTCTTTCTCACTATCAACGAGTCGTAACAACTCTACAAGGGGTATAACTGTTTTTTGGAGCTTCTCAAGTCTTCTCCAAAAGTTGTTATCCAACACAACTTTTTCTGTTTCTCTTCCCTCTATCGCATTTGCATATTTTGAAGTAACCCACTCTTCAGATAGCATCATACTTTTCAACCCAGCTCTCTACGTCAAAAGAGAAAACACAATTACAATTGGCTAGGTAATATAGATTGAGATTTAGCTAATACAATGGAATTGACTAACATAAATAAGCATTTACCTGCTCGAGGAGACTACCGGTGAGGATAAAATTTGTTGCAAAACGTGTAGCCCCTGGCCTCAAAATTTCTTTACCCTTGGCATGCTTCCTCATTATACTCAACACAAGGCCATGATTATAAATGAATTTGGCCACTTTCCTTGACATATCAATCAACTTACTTGCACTTTTCAATTGTCCAATCTTCTCAAAAATTAGGTTTACATTGTGAGCAGCACACGAAGACCAGAAGAGATGTTTCCTTTTTGCCATTAGTAACTTACCTGCAGCCACATAATTCGCTGCATTGTCAGTGATTACTTGAACAACATTCGCCTCTCCCACTTCTTCAACAATGTCATCCAGAAGTTTGAAAAGATTATTTGCATCCTTGACCATTCCTGATGCATCCACAGACTTGAGGAACATCGTTCCTCTTGGACATGAGACCATGAAGTTGATGATCGATCTTCCACGTTGGTCAGTCCACCCATCTGATAATATGGAGCAACCTGTTGTAGCCCAAGCATCTTTTAATTCTTTAAGATACAATTCCAAAGACTCCACCTCTCCATCTAATATTGGGCCCGACAGCTCATAAGGAGTTGGAGCCTTCAATCCAAGACCATGTGCTGCAACAACTTCAATAACTTTAGGGAAGTAAATCGAATCAGCTGCATTGAAAGGAATTGCACAATGAAAAAACCACCTTCCAATGATATCAACAACTTTCTTTCTTGCACCCTTATCCATGGATGTTACCAACTTTGTTTGGATGGTACTTGATGATCCTGCTGTCGTTTTTGTCCTTCCTTGTTGCTCGGATATCACATCAAGTTCCTCTTCATCATCATTTGTTTTTCCTCCAAATTCTCCCCAACTACGTTTCTTATGTTGCTTAACAGTATTCATCTCTTTTTTTTCCATCAAAATCCTCTTTATCTGCTCAGAAACATCATTAGGAACTTTATGACATATTTCTGCATCCCCAGGGAGTTTCGCAATATGATGTTTTAGACGGTTAATTCCTCCAAACATTTCTTTTGCATAATAATTGCAACGGATTTTTTTCTTATCCGTTGTGAGAGCTGTGCAATGAGCCCAGCCAGGATCCGTTAGATGAGATGTATTAATAACTGATTAGCTGGATCTGGATGTGCCATCAGTATTTGTGGGTGTGAGACTACTATCATCTGCAGTTCCAGATGAAGCCATTGTAAACAAACAAAGTAACAAACTGAAACAACAAAGTAACAAACAACAAAAGAACTATAAGTAAAAAAAAAACTAAACATGAAATCAAACTTTGTTTAGTTAACTTTTTACAGACATTCATGGCATGATTTACATTTTACATTGTTTAGTTAAAATTTCCTACGCACATGGCATCAAACTAATTTTATTTAAAATTGATGTTTTGATTCTTTGATTGAAGGTATACCTGTATAAAGCTTCACTTTCAAATCAGAGATGAGATGATTGCAGAGGAACCTGCCACAAGATTAAGAAGAAGAAAAAAACAGAGAAAAGCAGAGGAAGAATCAGAAAAAACTTCAAAAAAGGAAGAGTGCGAGACTGTTTCATTGTTTTTTCACTGTTTTTTAACAGGAAAAAGGAAGAATCAGAAAAAAGAATCAGAAAAGAGGAAGAATCAGAAAAAAAAAAAAAAGAGCAGAGATCGGCACTGTTTTTCACTTGTTTTTAACAAAAAAAAGAAAAATTCAAAAGGGGGAAAAGAGATTGAACCGAAAGTTGTGCAGTCACTGCAGTGTGCTTACCTTTTTGGCTTTTTCCTCTTCTTTCTTCCTCCCTCTTCTCTAATTTCGTCTGCTGAGCCTGATTTGATGCTCCCGCCGACGAAAATGAAATCGAAGGCCGCTTGCTCCCGCCGGCGATCACCACTGGGCGACGGCGACGGGCGACGGTGACGGCCGACGGGCGACGGGCGAGAGTCGGCAGACCTCCGAAACCCGAACCCAAGCGGCCTCTGAATAGTTGCCGCTCGGGACTTATAAGAGGGGCTGCGGGTTTTTTTTAAAACCCGACCCGGGCGACTCCTTCAGGTTTGAAACCCGACCCGACTCGCTGAAAACCCGGCGAGTTTTAACCCAAACCCGACAATACCGAGTAAAACATTCGGGTCGGCTCGATTGCTTGCCGGGTCGGGTTGACTCGGGCGGGTTTCGGGTCGACCCGATGAGTTTTAAAACACTGCAGTAGCCCAAGCCGGTAAGTCGGACGGCTAAAAATATATCACGTTTGTCTCTCTAGCCTCCTTATTATAATAGATGGGCTGGGATCCATTGACAACCCAAAATGGGAGGTAAATTTACAACTCGCTTCAATCGTTGGATAGAGGTTTCCGAATATCCTGATTTTTTGTAAGGATGATCATTATGGCAAGTTGATCGTCCTCACAAAAAATCAACAAATTTTGAAACTTATAAGTGCATCAAATGTGTTATGCAAATTAACGGTTCAAATAGACGGTTAAGAAAAGCTTCTAACATCTGGTGGCCTTAGAGGTTTCAGAATTTGATGGTTTTTTTGTGAGGTTGATCAACTTGCCATAGTGATTATCCTCACAAAAAATCAGCAAATTTTAAAACCTCTAGTCCCTTCAAATGATGGGTTGTCAAAAGGTTGTCAAGGAAACGGGTTGTCAACGGATCCTAGCCCATAATAGATATGTAAGAAAATTGTCACCTAGGCACCGCCTAGGCCCACCTCACCTTGACATGCTCGGTCATCTATCCATCGACGAACCACCTTGACAACACTGCTTGGCACCAATGTTTAAAAAGGCGTTCGAGGCTTACGCCTCGAGGCCCGCCTCAAGGCGAGGCGGTCCTGTGTTGCCTCGAGGCGCACGCCTCAATAGCCCCATATAAAAAGCCTACACCTCTACATCAAGAGGCGTATGCCTCTTATTCCAGATGTGAAACATAGGGCTGGGAGGGGTTAAAACCAATGTTTGGTGTGGGGGGCACTAAGGGTTTGTATGTAAATCGTCCCCATGGACTCTTTTTTCACCCATTGAAACCTCCTAAACAGTGTTCTAAAAAGCGGCCCAGGCGGCCGCCTAGGCGCTAGGCGGCCCCCCACCGTCTCGCCTAGGTCCTAGGCGCTCTAGAAAAGCGGCCAAAGTTCCAGGCGGAGCTAGGCGGCCGCCTAGGCGGGATCAGACTGGCCAGGCGGGCTGAGGCTGGTTAGGCGGGCTGAGGCTGGCCAGGCGGACCATGTTTGCTTTTGTTCTTGTTAATCACTCAATCTTGAATTATGGCTTTATACTTACTCTTTAAAATAATGGTTTGAGATAATTTTGAACTTATATTAATTTTTAAACATAAATATATTATATAATATCAAAATAATAATTAAAATAATTAAAAAAAGGCTAAACGCCTAGGCGCTAGGCGGCCCCCCACCGCCCGACTAGCGCCTAGCGCTTTTTAGAACCTTGCTCCTAAACCTTTTAGATCTTTTTAGGTTTTGAAACCCCCTTATCTCCAAAAACCCAAAATCAAGATCTAGTGCTCATTTCTTTTCCGATTTTGATTCCAAAGTTGTATTCTTCTTCTTTGTGGATTGTCTACCAACTACAAGTGAGAGATAAAGATTTGTTTCAAGTTTAGAGATATGGATCATGATATTGTATATTTGTATCTTCTATTAGGTTTTTCTATGTTTTTTTATTTGTATTTTACCATTCTCATGTATTTATATCATTGTTTGTTTTTGAATCTCGACAATGTTAGTCCTATATTTGTATTTTATTGTTTGTTATTACTTGTTAGTTGATATTTTAATTATTATTTTGAATATTAAAGAATTAAGCGTGTTTGAGCAATTTGACTTTCTATTTTGTTATTAGATTGCTCGATAGAGTCCTCAATCGTGTCATATAAGATATTTTCTGACACATTGTGATTTATTATACATACCTAGTTCAATTATTGTTACACATTTAATAATAGTATTTATTCTGATTTTTTTTTTTAACTTTTTTTTACCAAAGCGCCTCGAAAAAATTCGAGGCTTACGCCTGGTTGCGCCTTGAGGCTTATGCCTTGCCTCTCCAGAGGAAAAACGCCTCGATACGCCTTTCCCCTTTTTAAACATTGCTTGGCACCCCAGGGTGTTGGACCGACATCAAGCAACATCCGCCTCACACTTGATGACGGCAAACAACGAAGCGACGGGGAAGGAGCTGGTCGACAACAGCTAATACAGAGCGAAAGTCAGTTCACACTTGACCACGGTCAACCCCGGAGTGACGGTGATGGAAACTCCAGAACGATCGTGAAGAAATCTCGATTTCAGATTTCTAGAATCACATGAATGGGAGCTTGGGAGGGGGAGATCGTGAGAAAAGATTGAGGAGGGGCAGAGATAACTCTGTTATTTTGGTTTTTCAGATATTCCATATATGGGGGTAATGGAGATCGTGAGGTGAAACCATAATTTTTGTTTGAAATGACTAAAATACCCATTTTATTATTATTTTATGAGTACCGTTTTTAACTGATGTTATGCGAAAATACCTTCGTTTGTGTTTTGTTCATGTCATCAACGCCTAACTCTCTTTATTAGAGTAAAGATTCTCATTGAAGTTATAGCTTTATATATGGGAATATGTGAACAAGTTGCTCCTTTTTTTGTCCTGGCTGGTCCGGTGGGTGAGCTACCTATTGAGGACTTGGCTTAAGTTTGATTGACATGAGCTTGCTCATCAAGCTGACCTCTAGAAGTTAATTGTGACCAGTGTTTTCAGAGGCGGGGGCGTAAGGCGGGGCGTTTTGCCTGATGTGGGGCGGGGCGTAAGCCCCACGAATTTTTTATTTTTTAATTTAAAAAATATATAGAAATAAAACATATTATATAAATAGAAAAAATAGATTAAAAACAAACAAAATAAAAATATATACAAAATGAACAAACAAAGCATTTAAGCCTACAAAATTGGTTGATAAAACACAAATATATACAAAATGATAATAAAAATGAACTTATCATTGTCTTTCAACATCATTTAAGATCTAATTCTAAATTTCTAACCAAAATTCAAACTATCTACGTTTATATTCCACAGATTCTATCATTCTATACATGATATATAACCAATTTAAAACAACTTTAGTTTCAAAAAATGTCATAATCGTCATCCAAGAGAGTAAGACACATATAAAAGATCACACGCTAGCAATCAAATCATTTTTTTTCAACTATGCAAACAAACTCCAGTGGGGCGTAAGCCCAGGCCATTGGGGCGTAAAAGGCGTACCCGGGCGTTCGGGGCGTAAGCCCCAGTGGATCGGGCGTAAGCCCCACAGGGAAAAAACCCCAGATTGAGCCGCCCCGGGCGTTTTAGGACCGCCCCACCCCGGGGCGAGTTTTTTAAAACACTGTATATATATATATATATATATATATATATATATATATATATATATATATATATATATATATAGGGAATAAGGAGTATGGTCTCTTTTTGTGACTGCCACCCCATATGCTCTCTTTTTTTTGCCTTTTTTTTTGAAAACAATGTTGCATCTTGATCCTGCTTTCGCTTACCGGTGGCAGGTTTATGATTTTAATTTTATTTGACTAAAAATTTTGCCTGATTATTTCTGTTGCGGATATACATGCTTTCCAGGCAACTAAGGTATATTTAGTTATTGCATATCATCTGTTTATCTGATGTTTATTTGTCCGGCAGGTTCGTTTCAATGTTCTCAATGATTGCAATCCCTTGCCGGAAGAAAAGTTCAAAGCAGCAATCAAAGAGAACTACTATGGGAAGGGCAAGTTCAATTGTCAGTTGTCTCCAGAACAGGTGAGTTCTTAAGTTGCCCTGGGTGCATTTGCTTAGGCACCAGGTTAATTTTATATGGAAATGTTGTCATTATTCAAGGGTTTGTTTGAACCTGAACCGGTTCGGATTTTGGTCGATCCTAACCCTCGATCCAGAATTGTGCTGTCTGATTTGATTTGATTTGTATCATCATTCTGTTTTTTTGAATGATATATATATAGTTAGCAGTTATTCCATGATTCATATATTAGAAGACTTGGATCTGAAAGGACTGATTCAGGCCCGAATCAGACGAATCACACCCAAAGTTTTGATTTCTTCTTCATATTTTTGAAGTTTTTGGCCGAAACAACCGAATCCGAATTCGAACTGATTCATTTTTTGCCCGGTCCGAACCTGAACCTAAATCAATTTATCAAACCTTGTTCATTTCTGTAGTCGATCCAGCTTAACGAGGACACGACTTTGATTACGAATTGGGTAATTTAGCTCCAGAAAGCACAATAAGAGCCCTTACATCTATACTTTTAACAGGTGAAGAACTTGTGCAAGCTCTTTACGAGTGCAAGCAAGGCCTCCCATCGGAAGCCCGTTGGCAGAGCTAGGAGAGCACCGATGTCCGCCGGTCGTGACGGTAAGAGAAGGCCTCCCCAAGACTTTGTCCGGCGCCCAGTAGCTGGTGGCCGTGGCTTTCTAAGGGGCCCACCTTCGTACGCAAGAGAAACCTATGCGTCGCCGCCGCCTCGACTCTTCGCACCGCCACCACCCTCCTACGCCTACGATCGGCCAGTAGATGACTATTATTTCCGGAGGGAGCCGCCGGTCGAGCTGCGCGATCACAGGATTATGGATGTGGAGATGAGGCCGCGCGAAACTGTCGAGTATCGTGACCCCTACGCTCTGTACAGGGAGCCCGTTCTGTACCACGAGGCAATGTACCCGTCAGGCGCACCCTCCGCGTACGCTCCTCCACCTCATCTGTATCGCTACTGAGATGATCACGGAGCCCTCTTGTATGAGTTAATAACATCAGTAATGTTGCTGCATTCGAGAACTCTGTTTGTTTCTCGGTGCAAATCCCCCTCTCCTCGCCATGTTTGTATTGGGAATTATCGCCCGGCAATTTGAATCTCTGATGATTTAATTTTGTGATAACTAATCGTCGGTTTGCTTGTTCTAAAATTTGGATCAGCTGTAGTCTGTGATTGTTATTTCTAACTTCCATTGGATGTTGCTTTACTGGTAAGTTGTGGAGAGATTGATAAAAACTGCAGCCTTTTCCATCTCGAAACATCGCGGTAACCCCACCCCAGGCTCTCTAGTGACTTTAGGCACTCAAAAATATCATGATATGGAGTGATTCTATCTGCCACCCTCATTTTACTGTCGGCAACCCCATTATAACGGCAAGGCATAGTTTTGCCAAAGGCAACTCTTTTTCGTTCTTCCTTGTCTATTGGCGCCAGATCAGACCGTTGTCAGCCGCAGTCTTCTCCTCTGGCGCCGTTGGTACCATCCAACCAGTCAGGGCCGCCGCCGCCTCTTCCCTAATGGGCAACTGCCACCACCTCGTAGGATCCGTGTCATCTGTCCTCTGTTGCCGTTGGTTCCATCCAACCCACCGTCGTGTCCACTGTCTCCTCTTTCTTGTATGGGTAACTCTACTGAATTTGTGTTTCTTTCCTGTGTTCTTGTCGTGATTGTTGCACATAGAAACATGAAGACTTGCCTTATCTTAAAAATGATTCACCTACAATCCATCAGCATTCTCGAGGAATTGATGCTCAGGAGGGAACAAATAAACACTTCAACAAAAGAGGATCATATAAGTAATTCAAGCCATACTCTTTAGAGTTCTGTCTCCACATCCATCATTTCTCAACAATAGTTACATCCACTGGAGATGATATGTGGTCATTGATGTTATCTTTAGCAAGGTGGCCTCTCAGTTTGTCACTAAGTTTTTGAGTCAAAAAATTATTACCATCCGGTGGTTGTAATCAGTCATTTTAAACCCAGGTGGATAGAGTTAGTGTCCACTCCACGTCTTGCTCACGTATGAAGATAAAGCGGTGAAGACTCACTAAAGAACAACGAATCACTCTTTTCCCAAGCTATCACAAGCTCAGGTATAACTCTTTCATCCTGATTGATCTCTATCTTTCGAAAACTAGGATTTCACACATGCACTTTACGTGTCTCTCAGATTTGATCATTTTGCATGTACATCAAAACCATTTTAGCATATACTGCATGTTTTCTAGTGCATGAGCATGTGGAGTGCACCCATAAACCCAGCCCATGCGCAATGGCCTACAAAGGAAAGGGCCAAACTCGACTCAAATGGACACTAGTGGACCCACCTCATGCAAGTGGGGCCCAACGTGTTCACCCAAACCCAAAAAGGGGCCAGATAGGCCCACTGGCCCATTCATGCAAAACCGTGGCCCTCTCCCCCGCGAGGAAGTGTGGTCGGTCAGAAAAGAAAGAAAAAGAAAAGGAAAGAAAAAAACAGGAAAGAAATCCGTCTTGTGCGGGGGGAGGTAGCGTGGACATCTAGACAAACCGTGGATCTACGTCGATCTCTCGATCCGATGGACAAGATGAGAAGTCATGTCGTCATCGATTAAATATGCAAAGATGGCTCATATAGTAAAAGATTTAGCACAATCTAGCCCATAATCGCTTGCTACAAAAAAGGAAAGGGATAAATATTGCTTTTCCCAAAAAAAGGAAGATAAATCTCCAAACGATTATGGGGAGATATATTCAAGGGATTCAAATAAATCTTTCCATATCTCTCATACCCCCCCTCGTCTATAAATAGAGGAACAGGGGGGATGGCTCGAAAGATCGCAACTTAGAGACGTGAAGGCTCTGCAAAGGAGGCTCGAGCTCAACGACCCAATGCTTCACGAGGCACGGGAAAACACATCCTACGGGAACGACTTAGCTCACAAAAGTCCTTATCAACATGAAGACCTTGCACAGGAAATCAAACCTTCAACTCCGTTCATAAAGAAGAAAGTTAAGAGAAGAAGACCCAAAGTTGGCACCACTCCGTCGTCTTCAACAAACCTTTAACTCCGAATACGCCAAAGAAGCCTGGAGAAGAAGATCGAAGTAGCGTTACACCTATCGTCTTCAACAAACCTTCGACCTTGAAAATGCCAAAAAAGCCCAGAGAAGAATATCGAAGCGGCGCCACACCCGTCATCGTCAACAAAATTTGTTCTATTCATGAAGAATAAAGTTTGGAAAAGGAAACTTGAAGCGGCACTACACCTGTCTTCTTGAACAAGCCTTCGACTCCGAAAACATCAAAAAAGCCTGGAGATGAAAATCGAAGCTATGCCACACCCATCGTCTTTAACAAACACCCGCTCCAATCACGAAGAAGAAAGTTTGGAGAAGAAAATCCAAAGTGGTGCCATACCCGTTGTCTTCAACATCGGAGTCGACGCTATACCCGTCGTCCTTAATAAAGCCGATGCTACAACCATCGCAAGGAGTTGGCGCTTCACTTGTCATCTTCAATACAAAAAGTCGATGCTACAATCGTCACACGAAGACCTGTTCTATACCCATCTTCTTCAAAAGAAGCCTTCAACTTTGACTATGCCAAAGAAACACAAAGAAGAAAAAGGACAAAGCTGATGCCACAACCGTCGCCGCCGAAGTAAAATCAAAGGAATAAGAAGACTTGGAGATGTCACCATTGCTGTTTGAGGTGAAGATCAAGCTAAAAGCAAAAGCAAAAGTCCAAGCAAAGACAAAGTTACACCTAGGCTAAAACCTTTGCACGTGCTAAAGCCAAGCAACTACGAAGGATCACGAGCAAAGTAATACACTTTCTAGTCGATACGAGGTGAAGTCCAGAAGAACAAAAGGCCACAAGCCTCTGCCCCTTTTACGTTCAAGCACTAACGCTAAAGCTACACCGACGGCAAAAAATACGGTGAAGCAACGCCGGAGCCAAACACTAGAAGCTAAAACCAAAGCTAAAGTCAAGCCAGAACCAGACGTCAAAAGCCAAAGCCAAAGTTATGCCCGTGCTAAAGCCACACACATGCTAAAGCCTAGCATCTATAAAAGATCACTAGTAAAGCAACACACTTGCTAGCCAATATGATGCGAAGTCTAGAAGAATGAAAGCACTGCAAGCATGTACCTCTTTTACGTTCAAGCACTAACGCCAGAGCTACATTAAAGCAAAGTCAGAAGCCAAAGCTGAAGTTGAAAACAAAATCAATATCGCGAACCGACGATCGAGGACATCGAGATCCAGCAAGAGCTGAGGGAGACGCAAAGATTAAGGAACGGTGCTAAAAATCCCATAGCGGAGAAAGCGAAAAGCACGAAAGGGACAAAAGTAAAGGCTAAAACCACTCGACCTCTCAAGAAACCTAAAACCTTGAAATGACCTTTGTCCTGGGAATCCCTCCAGAGCTCTCGTACGAAGTAATGTGAAAATGCGGATCAAAAGGACCCTCTGTAGGATCTCTGACATAATTTTTTTTTTTTAGCAATGGATCTCTCACACAATCTCTTGATCAAAACCTTTGCCGTACCTAGCTCACAATTCCTAAGCACCGGAAATGGCTTGTAATCTCATGTTGCACAATAAAGACGACCTGAATCTTTTTTCGCATCCACAACGATCTTTAATTTTTTGCACCCAAATCGTTGTGGATGGTTGTTATGGTTGCTTTATTGTTTGGCCTCACAAGCATGTATTCCTTGGAACAACCTTTATATTCTTTATTCTGCAAAGAAAAAAAATCTTTGTATTCTCTTTATTCCTTTCATGTGGTATCAACTGCAACATGATAGGTAATGCTAGTTATTTTGCATTGCCTTTTAGCTTTTTGATCTCTCTTATTGAAAATGTTATTGTTCCAAATTTAATCTGCTAAATAAAGCAACCATAACAACCATATGATTGCAAGACAAATATGCATGATTCATATTTGTATTCTCTTCATTCCTTGGATTTGTTGTATTATGATTATTGTTATGGTTGTTTTATTGTTGTTTTTATTTCTTTTATCCACCCTTATTAAGATCTATCTGATTGACAATTTGAGAATTTCTTGTTCTTGATTCACCTTACATTTGCTTCTTGTAGTTCACATCAATTAGCATCCAATTTTTATAAAATTTTTTCAAATACAATCTGTTACAAATGGGGAACTTTTTTATAAACTTAGTAACTCTATTTTTTTCGCAATAAAAAAAGCCTCTTATAACTCATTTTTTTAGAGAGATCGTATAACTCCTTTTTTATGTTTATTTTTTAATGCTCCTTTAAAATAGCGCGCGTGTGTAAAAAGTTTTATTCCTTGCAATTCTATTTAGCTCTAACCGACGATAATACAAGAAAATTTAAATTTTGTGAACAATCTTCAAGATAGTTCTCTATACAAGTACTTGTGGTTAACCAGTCTTATAGAAAAATCTATTGTGTGTGTTAGTAACAAGCCCATGTTGTATATAAAACCATAGAAAACATGCACACATGATGTAATAAATATTTCCACTCTTTATCTCTTATTTATTGAATTAGGCACTAAATTAATAAGTTAGTGTATAGTCTTTTTTTTCTATTAGCTATTGACTTATTTATGTACTATTTGTTTTTGTTTTTTTTTTTTTTCTTCCTAAGTAAAAGTTGATATGATTGTGAAATGCATTGTATTTGATATTATTGGTGATTATCTACTATTTATCTTGAGTTCAGCTAATTTTTTAAAAGTGTATATTTTATCATTCATATTCGCATATTGATATTTATTTAAAATTGTTTATGTCGATACATAAATAGCTTATAGGGCTTTTGTTGCAGACAAAAGTTATAAACACTCAGATAATGAATAATGATGATTGCACCTTTCAAGATTGAATATTTTATATGCGAATAAAATAAAGAGCAGATTTTACAAATTTCTGAACAGAGCAAACCAAAAATAAGAGGGTTATTGTTTGAGATGAAGAAGAAAAAAAAATCTATAATCATTTTGCTAAAGAAGCAGGATTCAGTATATGAAAGGAAAATATAACATATGATTCAAAGGGGGAAAAGAAGTTTTTAACTTCTAAAATATTTTTATGTGCAAAAGCAGGGTTTAGAGAACTAAAAGAAGAGACTTTGCTTGCAAGATCAAAAAAAAGAAAGAATTACAAGAGTAGGTTGTGAAGCATGCATATGAATTAAATTAAATCCAGATTCAAAATGAAAAGTTTCAAAGTTTGTAGAAGGACATAACCACTTATTGACATCTCTTCACAAAGCTCACCTTTTAAGGAATCATTGTCAAGTAACTCTCTTGACAGAGAGTCAACTCAGCACATTTAAATCAGCTAATATGAAAACTGCAAGAGCTATATATTTTTTTGGATTTTAGTTTAGAGGCTACGTGAATATTGGTTGCACTGAGAGGGATATTAAAAATTATGAAAGAGATAAGAGACATACAAAAAAAGACTATGATGCTCATGATTTTTCAGATATTCTCAAGCAGGAACGAGAATGTAATAATTTTTTTTACTATGATTTTAAGGTTGACAAAGATAATAAGCTTAAACACTATTTCTGGATGGATGGATATGCGAGAAAGGTTTATGCACAGTTTAAAGATATTATATTTGGTGCGACAAATGACATCATTAAATATCGTTTGATCTTTGCATCTTTTACAGGGTTGAACCACCATAGACAATCTATCTTATTTGGTGTGGGTTCTTGAAGGATGAGAATGCAGAGTCATTTTATTGGTTGTTTGATTAATGATTATATGTAATGTCTAGAAAATAACCCGACTTTTATTACATATCAAGATCATGCTATAGCTCTAGTAATTATATCAAAAAAATTATATGTATTTCATCGTTTTTGTATGTGGCATATTCTTAAAAAGATACCAGAAAAAGTAAAACTCTATTCTATTTAGGAAGTGTTATGAGATATTTCGATCGGGTAGTTGTCCACCGTCAGATCTCCCCCATGGATTAGGATTTTTTATAGATTACTTGGGCCCTAAGTAAACTTACCCTATAAATAATATATGGCCTATTAGGGTGGGACACGTTTTCAGTGACTTGGATCTCCCATCCTTCACCATGTTATCAGTACGAGCTCATTGAGCTCGGTTTATCCTGCCGCAAGAGAAGAGAGAAGAGAAAAGAGAAGAGAGAGATCGAAGAGTGACATAACCGCACGACGACAAACCCTGCGGCGCGAAGAACATCGAGGTGACAAACGGTGCGACGAACAAACATCGCGACACACAAGGTATACTCAACTTTGCCCGGCCAAGTACTCCTGACCCACCACCGCCAGCACCGTTTTGGGCCGGAGGTGCAGAATCTCACAAGCGGTCAGAGAACAGGATGCTAGAGCAAGGGCTCAAAGAGGTCCGGAGATCATAATGGGCAAGGCCGCATAGTTTGTTGTTTTTATTAAATTTTATTGGGGGAGTTGATGATTAGCCCCTTATAGAAGATGCTTTTAAGCATCAGTCTCGACAATAGTTTCGTTTGATCTCTAACCCCTCCGTACATATTTAATTTGATCTAAGATTCACACTGTTATGCTATCAAACGGAATGCTACAGCTGGCAGCAGCTGACCAAAAACCCTCTTTTGGGTCAAACAGATACTACAGCTGACCAAAAATCCTCTTTTTTTGATCAAACCATATGCTACAGCTAGCTAAACAATCAAAATTATGGAAACCCATGGCTGTCCAGAATATCCTTACGAAATTATTTAATTTACAGTTCATGCCACAAAATTTAAAAAAAAAAACATAAATTTCTTACCATATTCAAAATACCATAACTTCTTCGATTCACGATGAAATCCGATGATTTCAGTTGCGTTGGAATCCTCATCAAATCCTTTATGATTTTATCATATTCGATCAAAATTAAAATTAGGATAACTTCTCTTTTCTAGGTAAAGAAAGATATTCAACCTAAATTTTGTATTAAATTTTTGTACAAATTTAAGTTATAGCTATCCATTGCACTTCGAATAGGGAATTGTACTTGGATCCAACTAGATGGTTATGATATGAGTGTGAACAACGATGCATTTACAAAATCTAATTCTGACTCGGATATGTTTTTCATATAAGATTTTGACCAAAATATCATATTTAAATAAATTTTTTACATATTCATGAATATATTATATAAAGATAAAATTCAGAAACAATCTGTACTTAAAAAATATAATTATTACTATTGCAACCTAATTGATACTTCAATTATGTTCAATTGACACTTTAAACTATATGAACACAAGTAATGTTTGTTATTTTGAGTACTTTTCACTTAGTTATGTCTGATTTATTATTTCTTATAATTTTATTTTTTTTGATGAAAATTCAAAAGCAATCTGAACAAAAAAATATAAATATTAATATTGCAACTCAATTGATACTCTACTTGTGTTCAATTGATACTTTGAATTATATAAATACAAATAATGCTTCATATAATTCAATTTGATTTTTAGAATATATAGATAATGATAATAAATAATATAAAAATTCACACAAATATAATTATACTATCAAAAAGATAATCCCTAATGAATTATAATTAACACTTGACTTTTTTGAATTGATACTCTATAATTTTGATAAGCATATAATGCTCTATAATATATATATATATATATATATATATATATATATATATATATAATATTTTAGTGATTTTTCATTCATTATGTCTAAATTTATGAAGACAAAATTTAGAAGTAATATACACTAAAATAATCAAATTATTACTATTGCAATCCAATTGATACTTCAACTATGCTCAATTGATACTCTAAATTATATGAAGACAAGTAATACTTGTTATTTTGAGTGATTTTTACTCATTCATATTTGGTGTGTTATTTCTCATATTTTTATTTTTTGTAACAATTCAGAAGCAATTTGCACAAAAAAGATCTAATTATTACTAGTGCAATATAATTGATATTCTGACTGTGTTCAATTGACACTCTAAACTATAGAAGAACAAGTAATGTTTTGTCCTGTAATTCGCTTTTTAAAACGTATGGAGAATAATAATAGACAATATAAAAATTTACACAAATACGTACACATATGCCATGAAAAAAAAGAATTGCACTAGGTGACCGGCCGTTCTTCACCAATGGGTAGTCGGCGAGCGGGTGCCTATGTAACTCTGCAACGGGTATAGAGTTTGTCAGCATGGTAGAGTTTCCGAACTTGCTCGGCAAGTGGAGGTTCAGGTGCCCCGCCATGAAGGGCTGCACTTTGGCGGCGGCGTCGCCCGGTGACCCTGGCTTCTCAGGAGACACCATACGGTGCTTGTGTTGGCCTAAGAGCCCGAGGTACTCTTTGGCGCGGGGTGGGGGTGAAGCCGTGGAGGGCTTAATGGCAGAAGAAGCAGTCGGTGTAGATGTACATAGGACCCTGGAGTCCATTGAGGGCGCGCGTGTTGCAGTCAAAGAGGACGGTGTTGTGGTTGGCGTAACTGTCGGAGGGGTCAATGCCCTCGAAACGTTGGGGGAACTGGATGTAGCAGATGCGATTGTCGATACGGTCCATCATGAGTACATGCCCTCTTGGATAACCATTGAGTTTGTAAATATAGTGGTCACAATTGAAGTTGAGGATAAAGGGATCGTTGGAGAGGACAATAGATACGCGGACCAAGGCATTCGTGGCCCCCGCTTTCTTGTTGTGGTCGTACCCTGGCCGCTTCTCTCGGGACACACCCATCGGTGATGACGGTGGGCGTGTCGAGCGGCAGTTGGGATATAAGCAGCGCATCAGGCGACCAAACTGTTCTTCACCGATGGGTGGTTGGCGAGTGGGCGCCCCTGGAACTCTGCGACAGGTATGGAGTCTGTTCAACATGGTGGAGTTCCCAAACTTGCTCGGCAGGTGGAGGTCCGGGTGCGCCGCCGCGAGGGGCTACACCTCGGTGACATCCCTGCTTGGTGACCCCAGGCAGCGTCGTGCGGTGCTTGTGCTGGTCTAAGAACCCAAGGTCCTGGTTTTTTTTTTTTTTTTTTGAAGGGTAAAAATATTTATTATAAATATAAAACGGAATTACAGATCACGACTATACTCTGAATGAGCAAGCAGAAAAAAAGCCCAAAGGCACTACCAAAGTTACACACATGCTCGATATTGAGCAACACAACCAAGCCCTAGAAGCCAAGGTACTCGTTGGCGCGGGGTGGGGTGAAGCCTTAGAGGGTTTAGCGGTGGAAAAAGCAGTCAGTGCCGACGTACATGGGGCCCTGAAGTCCATCGAGGGTGCGCATGTTTTGAAGAATTTACAAGCTATAGCATTCTGTTGGACTGAATAACAACGTGGATCCCATTTAAAACAACTCCTCACTAACACCCTGTTAATGGAGTTAGTTAGGAGGGCTTCAGCTCAAACGAAACTATTGTCTGGACTTTAGTTTTAACGTAGTTTTGGAGAGGGGTTGTAGGCACATTATCCCAATTTTATATAATCCCGTTGACATGGCATAAGGATCAGGATTTTTAAACAAAAACAAGGGATAACGGCCTTTGAGTGAAAGAAAGTTCCCTCCACTGTGTCCATACCGGGAGTCGATCAAGGAACCTCCCATTCTGTCCCCCCTAAACCGTTTGATCACTGATCCCCGTTAGTGTACCTTCAGTCCTACTCTCTTCCGGACCTCGGCGAGTCCTGTGTCCCCTCCTATCGTTGACCAGTCGTCGTTCCAGCCCACCTCCTCGCCTCGCCTCGCCTCGCCTCTCCTGCCGCCAGGGTTAGGTTGTAATTTAGGATTTGTTCTTTTTTCCTCACCTCGTACCGAATCTAGGGATGCATTTTTGAAACCCTAGACATCTGATCGTAGATTTGTGATTTTCCTCACCTCGTACCGAATCTAGGGATGCATTTTTTAAACCCTAGACTTTTAATGTTTATCACCAAAATCTGATCGTAGATTTGGGATTTCCTCACCTCGTATCGAATCTAGGGATGCATTTTTGAAGCCCTAGACTTTTGATGTTTATCACCAAATCTGATCGTACATTTGGGATTTTCCTCACCTCATACCGAATCTAGGGATGCATTTTTGAAACCCTAGACTTTTGATGTTTATCACCAAATCTGATCGCAGATTTGGGGGTTTTCCATGTTTTATTCAATCTAGGGTTTTTTTTTGATGTGCAAATAGGTTCCTGAAGGAAAAATAATTTTTTTTTTCTTCTGTTGTGCGTGCGTATGGATCATTTTGAATGAATCTTGATTTTGAGTTGACTCATGAATGTATTATGTGTGTAATTAGTAACATTGTTAAGTAAAAGTGTCCAGGATGAATTTGTGTTGGAAGCTAGGAAGTACGAACACTTCCCCAGGTCCCCCGTACCTGTGTCAGACACGTGACGGACACCGACATTCACCGGACACGCGCCGGACACGCACCGGACACACATGTGCTGTGTCCCACGTGCTTCTAGAGGTGGGACTTGGGCGGGTCTGACCCGAACCCGACCCGCCCAACCTGAACAATAGACAAACATGGGCAAAGCTAGTTAAAAACTTGAACGTGTTTGAACTTTGAATAAAAAAAGATCAACCCGATTTCAATTTGGACGGGTTTGGGCCTCGATCTTCCCAACCCGGGGAACCCAGGAAGTGACACACTATGGTTGAATGCTTTGGTAGTTTTTTTATGGAAATCAAAGACTGTCTGTTTGATGTTGAATGCTAAGAATTTGTTTGAAATATGTGAGGATATGGGTTGGACTTTATGTTTTTGTTATACAATTCAAAGATTTTTTTTATCCAATTCAAAAATATGTTGGGTTTTTTCCCATCTATTTATGTGCACAAGCATTTCTAATTGGGCAGCCCGCCCAACCCGCCCATTATTTTGCAAATTGGCCAACTTGTGGAACCCGAGCAACTAGAATGGGCAAGTATGAGTTGGGCTTCCACGGGTTCCACGGGCAAAACGGGTTAAGATTTGTGCAAGTCGGGTTGGGCATGAGCAGACCCTTCAACCTACCCAAGTCCCACCCCTACGCATTTCTGAGAGCTGGACACGGCGGGACACTCGCCAGACACTCGTCAGACACACGCTGGATTCGGCGGATTGACGGGATGTTCAATATAGGGTCGGGTCACAAGCTGATGTGATTCAGTTTTGGCTTCAACCTATCTGATCCTCTGAGGTTATAACCTTTGAGGATCAGATAGGTTGAAGCCAAAACTGAATCACAGCCGTTCTTTTGCATGCCATTTGGGACTGAGTGTGATTCACTTGTTAGGCTGGTTGTAACGGATGATTATGATTCAGTTTTGGCTCTAATCTATCTGATCCTCTGAGATTTAAGATAGGTTGAAGCTAAAACTTAAACACAGTTGTTATTTTCCATGTCATTTAGGGCTATATACGATTCATCGATGGGGCTGGGTGTAACAAATGGTTGTGATTCAGTATGCATTTAATTTTCATTTTAGTTGTTTTCTATGAGATTTTTTCGATTATTGATATATATGTGAATTATAAACACATAAAATATAAATAACAAATATTAATTCATTTTGTCGTGTCCCCATCGTACTCGTGTCCTCTTTTTTTAGGATTTGCTATGTCGGCGTACCCGTGTCGTGTCGTACTCGTGTTCTCGTACCAGTGTCGGTGCTTCTTAGGTTGGAAGTAAAAATGGATCAATGAACATTGCCTTGAAGCTCTATAGATCAATCTAGGGGGATAAGTATATGATCAAATATTTATTTTGTGATCAAATGTTTCATCCTTGCCTCCTTGGTCTGTTTTCATATATTATTCCCTTTCATAGGCTGCTTTGTTTTATATTTTTTGAGAATGGGTCATGTTGTACTTTTTTTGTTTTTTGCTTTCATCATTGTATTCCTCTATCAATTATAATTTGACTTTCATTAATCGTTGTAAGTAGAACATTGATATTTGATAGAGCGACACTTTTACCTGTTTGCCATCTTTATTATGTAGTTCTTTATAAAGACATAAAAATAAATTATCTCATGATTCACATATAGACACTTGTATGTATATATGGTGTAGACCGATAAGTTGTCGATCGGAAAACACACACACATACATCACGAAAGATATATTTAATAGCACCAACATGAGGTGGCCATACTCATACAATTGTTTCAAAACATGATAAACTTTTGAGGATACTTGTAACATTTTTTTTACAATAATGAAGCAGTGTTTTGTGTGACAACAATGATAATTGATGTATTTGAATTTCAAATTTCAATATTGCTTAATATTTTCTTTTTTAATCCTTGGTATTATGTAAGAAAGTGCAAAATGTTGTTGCAATGTTGTCATTGTCACTTTTTAATTACTATTATTCTATATCTTTGCCCCCTCCCCCCCACCCACCGACCCACACACACACACACAAAAGAAATCCTGGCTCTGTCCCTGCTCCAAAGCACCTCTCAATTCATCCACACTGTTCTAATTCAATTGGATATGTCTTCATCTAACTCTCCATTCTTACATGTAGTAGATTTTCAATTTTTTTCATTAATGTGACTCAATAATCCTTGTAGATTTTGTAGAATCATTATAGATACCCATGACAAATTAAAATTGTCAAAACTGTAACTATACACTCGGTCAAGCAACTAAATTCCTGTTTTTCATGCCTGGTTTTTCTAATCTAAATTATTGTGTTCACCAATAGAGTCCTTTTTTAGTAGTGTTCCAACAACTTTGTAGGGGCTTTGGTAATCTATTTTAGAGAGTTTTCGAATGGTATACACCTTATCTTTCTATATGCATGTTCCTTTTACGTGTTTTGTGGAGGTGCTACTGACGGACATTGATTATGCTAGTTCCGCACATGCAATAGATGCATTTGTGATATGTTGACTTCAAACTGTAACTTAAAATATAGTTATAGTCTCAGTGTGAAAGAAAGTTACATTGATTATACGACATGACTGCTCTTTGTGATCAAGATAACCTTGCTCCTCTTTTCCTCATGATTTTTTTGTTAGCTTTTGTGTCTCAGATAGATAGACCAATTTACTGACCTTCCCTGCATATTATTCATTCGATAGGGCTGAAACATTGGTTGGTTGTAAAGATCGATCTCTTCAACATTGGCTGGTCCATCAAATTCTTGTTAAAATCATGATAGGCTTCTTCCATTTTGTTGAATTGATCTTCTTTACGGATTTCAAAAGGGGATGAGGATGGCATTCACTCACAAAGATAAGCCTTCCCTCTTGTGTCAACTTCCATAGGATTTCAATTAAAGAAGGTGGTTGAGTTGTAGCATGTTGAAACACATGTAGGAAAAAGTCAATTCAAAAATGATATGACCTAATGATATTAGCATTAAACTTCGCTCAAGTCTCTGTAAACTAATCTGATTGAACGTTCAAACTCTTTTAAGGCTTGAACGATTATTTTGACCTGCAGTTGCCTTAAAAAAGAAAATTTTGGATTCTGATACCAAATTGACACAACCAGATATGGGGTAGTGCTCTAGATGTGATGAGCACAAAGAAGAGAGGAGAATTGTTGAAGAATCTATATGGAAGAAGAAATAATAATGCCATGATTACATGACAAAGTTATGAAAATTAAGCAACTAAACCAATAACTATTTTTATTATTTAACCCCCTTTTGATCCCTCTAGGTCCACCTCCTTTATATAGGAGATGATTACAAGTAGATGACTGGATCTCTACAACTAGTCATACCAGAAAATAAACTTGACTTGTTAGTTACAAGCTACATTTTATACACTAGCTGTTGACACTGTAGATGCGTATCGACAAACGAAAAGATGACATTTGCCAAATTTTTGCTTTTGGAAGACTTGAACATAAATGACATGCTAAGAGGATTGTGTTTTTACAGGCATTAGTTCTGATGGGTTCAGCAGATGAGGCCATAGAAATAGATTCCTTAGAGAGACACCTGTTGGGAGGTTCCATTTCAAATGAGCATAGTGAAGCTAATGATGGAATAATTCTCTACAGTGCATCTTTTGAAGATATGGAAGATAACTATGTCAAATACCAAACAGTTCAATGGATTCTTTATTCTGTGCTTCTGATTTTGGCATGGGGTATAGGACTATTCATGCTACTTTATTTGCCAATACGGAGATACAATATGCGTAAGGACTTTCGGTCCAGGAAGCTGTATGTGACTCCAGATGCTATTATTTACAAGGTAAAACTATCAACTACTTAGTTCTGGTTAGCTGATTGTGTTTTTACTTTTGCTTAAATCATGAACTTATAAGGTTTTATAATAATGTGTTACATTCGTCTAATATATGCTGGATGCTAATTATATGAACATGGGGGAAGCTGTTGCCATACAAGCTTGTAAAAGGATGCATTCACTTTTCTTTTTGTTTTGTTTTTTTTCCTGGTTGTTGGTATATGGAAGTTAAGTACTAAGAGCTTCACAGTTACATAACACAAATAACTAATTTGTTTGTACTTTGTACTTCCGTTTCGATCCCACACTGATATGTGTGTGTGTGTGTGTGTGAGAGAGAGAGAGAGAGAGAGAGAGAGAGAGAGAGTTGGTGGGAGAGAGTTTTGTTGGTGGAAAGATTCTCACCAACTTTTCTAGATATATAGCTCATGGGATATATGGACGAAGATCTTTATGTAGATGAGCTGCTTCTTTATCAAGACTTTATCATCGGCAAACAAACAAAGGTATGATCTAAACCCAAACTGTCTTATTCTTCATGCATGCATCTAGTTCATCTTTATTGATATGGCAGGTCCTACAACTGTCACCATGTCCCCAAAAGGTTCCAACTACTATAATCTATAGATTAGATCTAACATTAATTCACTAGCTCCAATACCGGATCGTAGCAGAAGTAATTTAAATCCCGAATCCAGGAACTAATCCACAAGATTCTTATATCGATAAAGAAGACGGATGTACTAGAAGCATGCATGACGAACAAAATAGTTTTGGGTTTAGATCGTACCTTTGCTTGTTTGCTGATGATGAAGTCTGGATGAAGAAGCTCATTTACCTGAAGATCTTTGCCCAGATGCCCTACGAGCTATACCTTCTGACCAAGTTGGTGGGAACCTTTCTACCAAAAAATCTCCTCTCTCTCTTTTTTTTTCGTTCCCCTCTCCCTTCTCGGTAAATAAATAGGATAGAAACCAGGGCGGCATATATATAGAGAGAGGGTAGCCAACCCTTTTGGGTTTCCAAAATCCTTCAGAGTTCTGAGGATAGAAAGGGATGGATAGCGTGGCCAACCGTGGGATTCCTTAATGGTTGTCCTATCTCCTTTCCTGGAGATAATGACTACTATTAGGCTTTCTAGTGGGAGTCAACTAGTGGCCTACCCTTAGATCTTCTTATAGGTATCAACTAGATCCTTGGTGGTTGTCCTATCTCCTTTCCTGGAGATAATGACAACTATTAGGCTTTCTAGTGGGAGTCAACTAGTGGCCTACCCTTAGATCTTCTTATAGGTATCAACTAGATCCTTGGTGGTTGTCCTATCTCCTTTCCTGGAGATAATGACAACTATTAGGCTTTCTAGTGGGAGTCAACTAGTGGCCTACCCTTAGATCTTCTTATAGGTATCAACTAGATGGTACATTCACATTCTTCTAGTTAATTATTATATCCTCTAGAGTACTTTCACATCTTCTTGTGAAAGAATTCACAAGGTTGTTTTTGATGCGTGACTATTATATCCTAATCTTGCACCATCTCTCTAGTGCGATGGTACTTGCACTTTATATCATTTTCTGTTGTGGTTCCTTAGATCTTTGGACTGCGTCATCGCCGCATAATTGTGACAATAAAGGATGATTAGCGACCGTGCCAATGGCACAACTCAAGCTTCGATAGGAATTTCTTCAGCCAAACTGGCTTCTTGCCTGCTTCAGATGTAGCTATGTACTCAGCTCTGATTGTGGAGTTGGCAATGCATGTTTGCCTGACACTCCACCTCCTGGCTCCACCTCCTGGCTCCACCTCCCATATTAGAAACGTATCCGGAAGTGGATCTTCCTATCTGGCATAGGATTGAATATGATGGGGATCAGAGACATGATGAGCCCATATGAGGATATACTTAGTGCTAGCGTTGTCGAGGACAAGAATAGCTTTCAATTGTTTCAAATAGATTCTAAATCGGAGTCCGTTTACTTACTTTTTTTATTACTTATAAGTTGGATTTATGGGCCCTTTCATTATTGGGTCTTTCTATTATTATTTATTTTTTAAGCTTAAGTTATTAGTTGGATGGTTGCCATCTGGCAACTTAAGCTATGTATGAATGAATGACATCCGTTGGGACTTGGGAGAACTAGTTGCATCTGATGGCTAACGGAAGACCAAACAAGCTCATGTGTTGGAATGTTGGATCACGGAAGACGGGAGAAGAGTTGTTCCTTTCTCTCTCACATACGACGGATCCCAACCCCCCCCCTCTTTATATATATATATATATATATATATATATATATAAAGGCTCTTAAGACTCTTGGAACATTATCTGATTCTATTGGAAATATAAGAAAAGTGCTTTGCTACAATTTTCATATTCTTCGTGGATCCGAGGACTTCCATAAAGTGATTTCTTAATCTTGAATAGCCTGAATCCTTTGTTGATTCATTATCCATGGAGCCGAAGTAGTACTGTAGTCTATGAAGCATGGACACGGATACGGACACGGGACACGACAAATTCTGAAAAAGTAGGACACAAATACAGCAAGGATACGCCAATTATATATATATATATATATATAATTAATTAATTAATTTTGTATGCATATATGATTAGAATACTAGAAAGTTTATACCCCTAGTTTAGAGGTCTTTCACATATGAAAATAAGTTGCCGTCAAGGGGTACCAAAGGTGTTGGAGTAGGCGGAGAGACCTAACTTTGTCGTCGGATAGCTCAAGCATTGACGTCGTCTGAGAGGGGGGGAGGGGTTCAGACAGTTAGTGTGTCAGAGGAGTAGAAGATGGAGATATAAGAGGATTGGGGGGGATCAGACCCTTGGTTGAGGCCTCATGAGTTATAAGTGAAACAAGGTTCAGTTATGACTTCTGAATCCGTCGGCCTGATATATTTTTAAGTGACTCTGACAAAAAATAAACAAGAAAATAACACTAGCCGTATCCCTACCGTGTCCAAGCCGTATCCAATTTATTTATTTATTTATTTTTTAAAATTGGGATACTTCTCAGCTGTAGAAGATGGAGATATAAGAGGATTAGGGGGGATCAGACAGTTAGTGTGTCAGAGGAGTAGAAGATGGAGATATAAGAGGATTGGGGCGGATCAGACCCTTGGTTGAGGCCTCATGAGTTATAAGTGAAACAAGGTTCAGTTATGCTTCTGAATCCGTCGGCCTGATCTATTTTTAAGTGACTCTGACAAAAAATAAACAAGAAAATAACACCAGCCGTATCCCTGCTGTGTCCAAGCCAGTGTTCTAAAAAGCGGTCTAGGCGGCCGCCTAGGCGGCGCTAGGCGGCCCCCCACCGCCTCGCATAGGCCCTAGGCGCTCCAGAAAAGCGGCCAAGCTCCCAGGCGGAGCTAGGCGGCCGCCTAGGCGGTTTAGGCGGGGCAAGGTGGCCGCCTAGGCGGTCTAGGCGGGCTGAGGCTAGCCAGGCGGGCTGAGGCTGACTAGGCGGACCAGGCGGGCTAGGCGGGCTGAGGCTGGCCAGGTGGACCATGTTTGCTTTTGTTCTTGTTAATCACTCAATCTAGAATTATGGTTATATACTTGTTCTTTAAAATAATGGTTTGGGATAATCTTGAACTTATATTAATTTTTAAACATATATATATATATATATATATTATCTAATATCAAAATAATAATTAAAATAATTAAAAAAAAGGCAAAACGCCTAGGCGCCGCCTAGGCCCCGCCTAGGCCGCCTAAGCGCTAGGCAGCCCCCCACCGCCCGACTAGCGCCTAGCGCTTTTTAGAACCTTGGTCCAAGCCGTATCCAATTTATTTATTTATATATTTTTTAAAATTGGGATACTTCTCAGCCGTATCTGATACGTATCCAGCTGTATTCGTATTTGATACATATCCGACACGGACACACGTTCTGTTTCGGATTACCCATGCTTCCTAGACAGTAGTGATCTACTTGCTCGAGTATTATCGTTCTCTCGCTTGTTTATTTCATTGGTGTAATATCTGGATTGATGGCACAATGAAAGCAATAATTAAATTGTTCATTCATCGCCATAAACCCTTTTCGATCGTGATCATCACATACATAACTCAAACCTGCAGAAACATAAAAAGCTGAAACCGAAAACCCATACTTAGAACTTTAAATATAGCGGTCTAAACTCTAAAATTTTTTAACCAAACATCTTCCTCATCATCCTAAAACCCTAAACATAAAAGGGCCCAATTTTGGCCGATAATCGGAGGTCAATTTGGCCTAGATTCAGATGTGGAATTAATAGTCCAGATCTGATCTAAGTCTGATATCTCACGATCCAATGGACGGATCAAACCCAAATTTTAACCATTGGCTACCCACACCTAGACCTATATACCCACCAAATTTCATCCCAATCCAAAGTACTGATCATGTGAAAAGATTGAAATACCCTATTGCAGTGTTCTAAAAAGCGGCCCATGCGGCCGCCTAGGCGCTAGGCGGCCCCCCACCTCCTCGCCTAGGCCCTAGGCGTTACAGAAAAGCGGCCAAGCTCCCACGCGGAGCTAGGTGTGGCAAGGCGGCCGCCTAGACGGTCTAGGCGGGGCAAGGCAACCGCCTAGGCGGGCTCAGGCTGGCTAGGCAGGCCAGACGGGACCAGGCGGGTTGAGGCTGGCCAGGCGGACCATGTTTGCTTTTGTTCTTGTTAATCACTCAATCTTGAATTATGATTATATACTTGTTCTTTAAAATAATAGTTTGGTATAATCTTGAACTTATATTAATTTTTAAACATATATATATATATTATATAATATCAAAATAATAATTAAAATAATTAAAAAAAGGCAAAACACCTAGGCTCCGCCTAGGCGCTAGGCGGCCCCCCACCGGCCACCGCCCGACTAGCGCCTAGCGCTTTTTAGAACCTTGCCCTGTTGTTGTCCCAAAACTGAACTCAATATGGGATAGTAAACAGTTGTAATAATAATTTTAACAATTGTTAGTATTTGTATTTAAGAAATTGAGATGGGATTGTAAACAGTTGCAAGAAAGAACTGAACGTTGTTGAAAGATATCTTTTGTGGAATCCTCTGGTTTAGTTTGTTGAGTTTGAAGCTTGATGACGTTTTCTTTGTTCGCTGGTTAGCTTCGGGCTCCTTTGCTGGCAAAGGGCTTGTAGAATATCACCTTGTGATTTGAGAAAATATGATCCTGATGTTTTATTCATTATCTGGAGACATGTTCTACCTTTCTCTCTATGAACCCGTTCTATATAATGCTATTGTCTTATATAAAGGATAAATCTGACATTTAGGCCTTGTTTGTAATTCCCAGTAGAGTTCATTTGAGTGAAATTGTCAATATTTCATCAAATGTGAATAACTCTAGCTATGTTGCAATACATTTGCATTTTTCATTGAAAGCAATATGCTGCGTACATTTGCACTGTTCACTTAATGTACTTCATTACTGAGAAATACAAACAGGGCTTTAATATTTAAAGCTACTATAATTTATGGCTGCCTCAAGTTTTTAAGGTGTAGCACACAATAGTTAAGTGGCATAAATGGTTTTATTTTTGAAGAAGGTTGGACTAGACAATTTAATCTTTTATATTGGTTAATGTGTAGAGCTTTTTTTAGATTTCACCTGATAATGCATTTATTCTTCTGTGGTGCAGGTCACAAGACCAGTGGCTTTTCCTTGTTTCGGTGTCTTGAAGAAAGAAAAGCATATTGTACTCCCTTCAGTTGTAGATATAATAGTTGAACAAGGTAAAGGGCGATCCAATCAGTTGAAATCCATGGCAAGAATATGTGATCATATATGTTGCTGGTAGTAGCTAAATCATTATAACTTTCATTTAATAGTATGTTAGCAAATTAGGGCATTACCTGAGGATCTTTCTTGCACTACGTTAGTTATTCTTCTCTGCTATTGGTTAAGTTGGTGGTGTTGCTTATAATTCGCACAATTCATGAAAATAAATAAGAAAGACTAAGTCACATTTGTGCATCTAATCTTTATGTTTGGTAAATCATATTGACTTGTTCCACTTTTGATTACCTTATGTTACCAAAAAAAAAGACTACCTTCTGGATTCTTCTTGATTTTTAACTGAATAGGAGCCCCTCTCAAGTTGTATAAGGTTGGACAACTTAGTCTTGTTTTATTTTAAGTGACCTGATTCTGTTACACTTGAAACACTATGATTTTGGATTTTAGATTACTGTAGTAGATACGGATTACGTTGCTGCAGCTGGAGCTCTTAGGAGAGTGAAGCAGCAAACTCTTTGCATTATGGTTAATCAGAGAAATTAATAAAAATGTGTTATGTACTGCCAAAAATAATTTTCTTGCTTATATAATAAAAGTACATAAACATTTTATTTACTTACATAAATACAGTTTTTGCTGACATAAGAAAAACATATACTTTTTCTGTGAAATTTATTGATTAAATTGTGTAATATGAAGTTTGTAGTTTGTATAGTCAAGACATGATGTATGTGAAGAGACTAGTACTCAGAATTTTATTATTCAATTCATTTCTATCTGCAGGTCAGAGTTATCATACTAGGGTTAATTAGGGCCCTTGGATAATCATAGTGGGGAAACCTTCATCATCGCTCATCATTTCTATGATTACTGGTCATGGTCATTGTAGCTCCTCTCTTGCTTCCCACTCTCTCTTGGTCACTTATGTTCTGCTCTGATACTACCATCACACCTAGGTGAGTTTTTGTTGTTCTTAGTTGCCTCTTAATGCCCTTACATGCCATCAATTCTTGTGTATTTTCAAGCTGCATCATGTCCCAATCTTTGAATTGAGTGCAACAAAATGCAAATGTTCCTCAGAACTGTGCTACCATTTTACCTATCTTTTCCTTGAGTCAGTTCCATTCATATGTTATGGTCAGTCAGGCTCGCTAGTGACTTTAGCATTTGATCAAGCTTGAGTTTGAGGTTAATGGGGCGTCCGTAGAGATTGTAGAGAGCTTATAGCTAGGTATTTATATTGATGTGGGATAGACTTAGGAACAAGACCTATTATAAGAATTTATATTGATGTGGGATAGATTTAGGAACAAGACCTATTATAAGTCTTTAGATAAATTTTAACAAATCGATTAAGTAACTGTTGAAAAGTTAAGGTTATTTTCAAATTAGCGTAGGTGATAATTAAATATTAGGGAGCCCTAGATCCTATAAGCCCACATCCGGGTCATGTGAAATCTTTTCGGGCAGATCTTATGACAAGTTAAAGAAGAAAAAAGAGATGATAAAACTAAAGAACATGAAGAAGAAGAAGAAGGGAGAAAGAAAACTTATAATGATAGCATCCAACTATCACATCGATGACCTTTCTTCTTTGGACGATGAAGAAAGTGGTCCGAACTTAGGCAGTGTGGTCTAAGGCCCAAAACGCCTAGGCGGGCGCCCGAACCGCTTTTTAGAATAGTGGTCGCACCGAAAGGGTGCAGAAGGACACATGTCCTCACCATTTATCATAACACGCCCTTTTTTGATGTTATACAAATATATGTTCTTTTTGCATATGAATTTTCTTTTGTGCAGTTTTTATATGGGTTCTCTTCTCTTTCGCACCATGTTGCCTTAGGATGATCATATTCCACATATTTTGAGAAGTCCTGCGCTTAATTACTAGGCTTATATAAAAAAAAAATACATTGTAATTTCACATCTTTACCCCCCCCCCCCCCCGCGAGTGGATTATATTTAGATAATAGCTTGAGCCAATGTTAGCATGATTTAGACCTTGATTTTGGTCTTAGTCTGAATGATGGTCAAATAATTTTCACAAACTTGATGTTTTAATGAAGAATAATCGAAAGGATGAGCTGGAATTCAGGTGGTTGTGTATTGCGAGGCACGCATCATGGAGATTGATTCAAAGGTGTTGAAGGCCTAGTTACTGGTTTGGCCTTCATGAATCTCGATTGTGGGATTGTTGGATGTCTACAATGTGGGAAGTTCCCATTAAAAGCTCATTCTCAACAATATACAAGGATCAAACTCTCGGAATAAATCACGAAATATCTCGGTTTTATGAAACCTGACACGAAATCTCATATGCTGTATCGAACAAAATGGGATTCACGAGAATATCGCTATATTTCGCACGATATATCTGTCGGCGTGAAATATCGCGATTTATTGTGCTAAAAGACATCGAGACATAAATTTTGTTGAAATTTCGGGAGAAATTACGAAATTTTGGAACCGAAATATTGGGACTGACTGGTTATAAAAGGGGACTGGGGGCTTGGTTCTCAGCAGCTTATTTACATATAATAACAATTATAACATACGGTTTAAGTAACCTGGCCTATATATCTAGTGGAGAGGCCATCCCTATTATTATAGGTGTTAATGAATTAGTATGATTTTCCTCCTTTCTCTTTCTTATTTTGCTATGAGACGTCTCATATTTGAACACAGAGTCAAACCTTGTTGGGGTCACGATTCGTGGCTCGACTCTAAGACCATCTAATTGGTTGACTTTTTGCTTGTATGTATCTTGAAGGCATATTTTTTTGTCAATATTCTTGGAAAGTATATATTTTGATCCTATGTTACGTTGTGATAGCTGTATCCTCACCATGTCCAGTTAACAGAAATGTTATTGCTATTTATAGGATATCTGCAGTCCCTTTTTGGGATATATTCTATCAGAATCGAGAATTCAGGTGTAAGAAAGCCTGCAAGCGATGATGTTCAGATCCAAGGAGTCACTCATCCAAGGGATTTCCGGAGGGTAGCCTTAATTATGTTAGACTGCTTTTTGCAAGATCTCAGATTGATAGAATAGGTAACCCTTGTGGTGCTTTGCTCAGGCTGTTCTAACACGTCTTTCAAATATGAGAGAGAGCTTCAGTCCGCATGCTTTTATGAACCAAAATGCACCCAGTTTTGGTTCTGGTCTTTCACCTGGTACTTCGGTATGTAAAGCACTTGGCATCTATTCAACAAATATTTTGCTTTTCCAACAATTACTGCTCCTATTATCTCCTTAGTTTGGTTAAATTTGGAGTTTCAAGTTTGAGTTCTGTTTTCAGAAAAGAGCAGCTATGATGATCTAAATGGTGTACTTTTTATCAAGTTGTCAGATTTACAGTAACTTTATACAGGTCAAGCTAAGGGCTTAATAGGCCAATGTTCCAACTAATATTGATCTTCATTGTCACTTGTTTTTCCTTACAAGAGCTCCACCACAGTGGAGAATCGAACTGCAAACTCCCCCACCGACTGTCATTGCCTTTGTCAATCGGATAAGAGCTTTTTAATTTGTCCTTTTATGTTCTCACTCTTCTTTACAGTCGAGGTTCCAAATTTTAGTATTGGGTCTAGGATAAAGTTGGACTTTTGTTTCCTATACTGTATGATTGTGCCAGCTAAAGTACACATGATTTCTTGTGGGCATCTGGCGACCTCTCCATTTTTGATGCATGAGTTTTTTGTTTCATTTGTTTTAGAGGGTTGATCACGAGAGTGTTATCTGAAGTTTGAGAGAGGTTTACTTTAATAAGTCATAAACTTGTGTGTGAATTTTAATATTTTCTCCATATCTTTGTCATCTTCTAAAAAAGGCTAATAGTATGGTCTCTTTCTTCTTCCTCAACTTGAATGCAGATTTTCCCTTCAAGATTTCCTAAAGTTTTAAGGAAAAATTACACCAAACTCCCTTGTGGTTGGGCAATATTAGATGGACACCCTCTGACTTTTGAAAAAAACACTGCCTCTCATGTCAGAGTTGTTGGATGAACAGTGTTAACGGAGAGTGTAAATTAACTTTTTAAACCTCGTTAAAACAAAGAACGAGCATATAGTAGCCTGGAGTAAAAAAATAAAGCATATAGTAGCCTGAGGTTAAAAAAGTGTTAAATTGTTTTCTTCTAGATTGCTAGATGCGTTAGTTGTCAACTAGTTAAAACTTTTCTCGATACATATTTTTTGAAGTTTTTGACTTGTACCCTTCTATTTAAGTGTACCATACTATCTCAATAAATAATGAAAGTTTGATTTGTATTTTTCTATCCGAATCTGAATCTTGGTGCCCTTTTCAATATTATTTATATGTAGACTCCGGCAATGCCGGGAGAGAGATAAACCCTGGCATAGAGTATGGGTTTGGCTCGCTTGGGGATGGCTATGAATGTGAGAAATCCTCTTTACTGTAGCTGCTGTAGTAAAACACCCCCTGGCATATATTATAGTATAGATACTAGTGGGAACCCCAGCCGATGCCTAGGAGATGAGGGAGAGATTGATGCCTAGGAGATGAGAGAGATTATGTGTCAAAAAAGAAAACGGAACCCCAAGTAGGGGGGGGGGGGAGAGAGAAAGAGAGAGAGAGAGAGAGAGAGAGAGAGAGAAAATAAACCTGGGTTACTGTAGCACTACAATAACCCTGGTATCGAACAGTCCTTGTTGACTTCTGCAGTTACTGTAGTGGTACAGTAGCTTGGGGTTTGCTTTTATATTATAGATTGTTTGCCAATCTTCTAGCACTAATCCTACTTGCTGTACATGACTATTACTGAGTAAGCCTAATTTTGGGATGATCTTTCCTTATCTTCTCTCACGTTTACTGCAGATGACCCCATCAAGGTCTCTTGAAAGTGATCTTTTACCTTCTTTCGGAGAGATGATACTACAGAAACTTGAGGAGGTTGGAAATTCTGTGAAGGTAGGAATCACTGGTATATTCTGGGCCTTTTTTTTGCATAGCACAACATCCCTTTCTTTTAGTAGAGATTCCCCCTTTACTACTTGAAATTAAACTATCCTCACTCTTTCCTCCCCCATTGTGTAGGTAAGTGTGACTTCTTTATTCTATTGTCGTTAGGGGCAAGGTACAAAATATCGAGATATTTCGCGAAATATCGCAAAATATTTCGGTTTTCTCAAATCTCGGCACGAAATTCCTATTGTGATATCGAACGAAATAGGAATCACGATAATATCGCGATATTTCGTACAATATATTTGTCGGCATGAAATATCGCGATATTTCGTGGAAATTTCGAGACATTTCGGGAAATTTTGAGAAATTTCGGAAAATTTTGAGAAATTTCAGAATTTTGGCACCGAAATGTTGGGACTGACTGGTTATAAAAGGTGACTGGGGGTTTCGTTCTTAGTAGCTTATTTACATATAATAACATTTAAGTAAATGTCGTCTTACTTAATTTTTATTTTCTCCATTTACTTTAAGTTATTATATGTAAATAAGCAAATACCCCCCCCATTTGATGTCAATAAAAATATCAAAAAAATAAAAAACCAAGTGAATCAAAAAGTAGGTTTTCAGTTTTAGTAGGAGAAAACAGTTTTTTCGGTTTTTCATAAAATTTGTATGTTGAGAAAAGTGGTTAAATCAACTCATTTTTAGCTCAAAAAATTCCACAAGATGTAGAACTACAAGTAAATCTAGAAAACCATGGTCCGTCAAAGAAAATTTTGAATGTATAAAAATTTTTCTTTATAAAAACTCATTTTTTCAGACTTAGTAAAAAAACAGTGTTTTGCATTTTAGCATAATTTTTGCACGATTTCAAACTTGCACAACTTTCTTGTTTTAAGTCCGTTTTCAAAATCGTTTGAAGCATTATTTTAACAATCAACTAATCTTTATTTTGAAAATATTTTTATCCACAAAAAAGATTAAAAGCTATTTTAAATACATAGATCAAAACAGGACCAAACAAGACTGCAAAAGACTCACAGACTCAAATGTAGAATACATGCTTTGTGATGCTCTACACCTATAGATTGGGTATAATTATTATCTGAGTGTTCCAAATTGTGTATATATACTTGGTTTATGACTATGCAAAGATTCACTGAAAAATTCCGTTAAAAAATCAATATTTCCACCATTTCTATAAAATCACAATATTTCCATATCCAGAGGGGGCGAAATATTGACCGAAATGGAAATTTCGAACCTTGGTTAGGGGTGACAATTTTTAGCCCAACCCATAATTATACATACAAAGAGATGAATGTGGTCACCATCCTTGTGAACGACCACACGAATAATGTATAGAAAGAGTAAAACCTATGCATATGTACAATTCCTAATAAGAATATTGGTGTTCAAGTTCTTAGTATTGCGTAATGTTGAAAGTCCCTTCGACCATGTGTTTTTGTTACTAGTTTCCCGTATGGTGTTTTATATCATTCATGCACCTGTGCTATTAAAAATTTAGGACTTCTATGTAAGTTTAGATCTTTATTTGTCCGCGGTGAAAAAATTAGGACCTCTTTTCAAATGTTGCAGTTAAAAATTCAACTAAATGCTGCCTAACTGATTCCAACCTTTTGTTTGGCAATTGTCCTCTCGGACCCACCTATCCGAGATTAGGGTGTATAAAACGTACCTGATCCATGTGGATATAAACCTGAACACATGCAGATGGGAAGGAGGACCTCAATATGGAAAACTGAAGAGTCTCATTACATACACAAATCATATTTAGATCACTGGGTGCATAAGAGATCAAAGAGATAAATGAAGGTCTTCCATTCTTTGGCTTCCACCTATCAACTCGTCTTGTTTATTATATTCATAGGAAGAATCAGTGCTTCCTTGCCTTCCAAGAACATCTCCTCTCTTTCATTTTCCAACCCATTCCCCTCCAGGTCATCAAAACACATCCTTGTCACAATTCATCATAAAAAAGGACCAAATTTGTAGAATTTTTTTCAAAATTTTAAAGTCAAGTCTTTTATAGTTGTGCATACACGTGTTCAAAAACCTGGAACTCGAACTTGACTCGAAAGTCCACCGAATTGAGTAACTCGAAGACTCAACTTGGGCAACTCGGTATATATATATATATATATATATATATATATATATATATATATATATATATATATAGGGAAATGGGTTCCTGGTACATTGTACCAGGGTATTGCCTGAGACAGTGCTCCGTATGCTGCCAAGTGGAATAGGGGACCAGCTGTACTCCATACGGGTGCGAAACCTGCGAAAATTCTTTATTTGCGAAACCCAGCCGTAGCCGTCCGATCAACCGATCGAACGATCGGTGTTCACCCCGCCCATCGACCGCAGCTGTTACTGTGCCGGGCACAGTAACAGCGATTTCGGTGGGTGGGGTGAACGCTGGCCGTCCAATCGGCGTGAATCGAACGACCAAATATCTCTCCAGCCGGTTAAAATTTTTAACCGTTCGATCGAACGATCGAACGGATGAGATCCCGTGGGAAACCATCAAATAGGACAAAAGGTAGTGGGTGGGGTGAACCCTGGTCGTCCGATCGGCGTGAATCGAGCGGTCAAATTTCTCTCCGGCCGGTTAAAATTTTTAACCGTTCGATCGAATGATCGAACGGGTGAGATCCTGTGGGAAACAATCAAATAGGACAAAAGGTAATGATTACAATCATTACCTTTTGTCCTATTTGATGGTGTCCCACGGGATCTCACCCGTTCGATCATTCGATCGAACGGTTAATAATTTTAACCGGCGGGAAAGATATTTGGCCGTTCGATTCACGCCGATCGGACGGCCAGGGTTCACCCCACCCACCGAAATCGCTGTTACTGTGCCCGGCACAGTAACAGCTGCGGTCGGTGGGCGGGGTGAACACCGATCGTTCGATCGGTTGATCGGACGGCTACGGCTGGGTTTCGCAAATAAAGAATTTTCGCAGGTTTCGCACCCGCACCCATATGGAGTACAGCTGGTCCCCTATTCCACTTGGCAGCATACGAAGCACTGTCTCAGGCAATACCCTGGTACAATGTACCAGGAACCAATTTCCCATATATATATATATATATATATATATATATATATATATATATATATAATACCCTGGTACAATGTACCAGGAACCAATTTCCCATATATATATATATATATATATATATATATATAGAGAGAGAGAGAGAGATGCTATAATGCGGCATGCGTAAGTGCGGTGCCTCACCGCAGTCGTCTGATGCACCGCTGCGTGCATGCGATGCACACAGCGCATGCATCAAACGACTGCGGTGCGGTGCCGCACGTACCGCATGCCGCATTATAGCATGCCCCTATATATATATATATATATATATATATATATATATATATATATATAGGGGAGGGATACTCTTACTAATGGGGTCTTACTAATAGGGCTTACTAATATTTCAAGCCGTCCGATCAAAACTGGCCGACGACTGAGATTAGTCTCAATCTCGTGACCTTAAAAACTCAGTCCGCGCCCTGATCTGCCTCTCTCCTCCACGCGAACAGACCCCCGATCTCCCTCTCTCTCCTCCGCGTGAAGAAGACCCCGATCTGCTGCTCCGATCTCCGATCTGCTGCTCCGATCTCCGATCTGCTGCTCTTCTTCCTCTCCGATCTCCGATCTGCTGCTGCTCTTCTTCCTCTCCGATCTCCGATCTGCTGCTCTTCTTCCTCTCCGATCGGCCGGCTCGCACCGTCTCCGATCTGCTGCTCTTCTTCCCCTCCGGCGATCCCAGCCCCCCGACCCCGACCTTCCCCCCCTATCCCCTCCGGCTCCGGCGACCCCCCCCCCCCACAGCCCCGACCCCGACCACCTTCCCCTCCTGCGATCCCCCCCCGCAGCCCCGACACCGGCGCGGGGCGCGTCGCCGGCGGGGGGCGCGTCGACGGCGGGGGCACGGGCAGGCTAGCCGGCGGGGGGCGGGGGGGCGCGGGCAGGCGGCCGACGGGGTGCGCGTGCAGGCGGGCCGGCGGGGGGCGTGGATCGGCGGGGGGCTGCGGTCGGGGGGGATGGCCGGCGCCGGAAGGGGTGGTCGAGGGGTCGGGCGCGGTGATAGGGTCGGGGGGGTCGTTGGGGGGGGGGGGGGGGGCTGGGTTTACCAACGAGAGACAGAGAGAGAGAGTGGGAGAGGGAGAGGGATCTGGACCATCAGAGCCATCCATCAAATTCGATGGATGATCCAGATTATTTGTAAGCCATATTAGTAAGAGGTCATTAGTGAGAGTATCCCTCCCCATATATATATATATATATATATATATATATATATTCTAATAAGCGGTCTAGGCGGGGCTAGACAGCCACCTAGGCGGTCCTAGACGGGGCTAGGCGGCCGCCTAGGTAGGCCTAAGCACTAGAATGTGTATAGATGCTATTCTATTAGTTATAATCATAAATTCATGATTTGGAATGTACTAAAATTATGGATATTATGATATTATTTGATATAATATCATGCTTGTTTTTGTTTATGTTAATCTTGAATTTATGGTTATGTAAATGATACATGCTCTTTAAAATAATATTTGGGATAATCTTGAATTTATAGTAAGTTAAAAAATATATATATTATATATAATATGAAAATAATTAAAAAAAAACTAAAATGCCTGGGCGCCGCCTAGGCACTAGAAGGTCCCTCATCACCCGACTAGCGTCTAGTGCTTTTTAGAACATTGATATATATATATATATATATATAGAGAGAGAGAGAGAGAGAGAGAGAGAGAAATACTATAATGCGGCATGCGGTAAGTGCGGCACCTACCGCAAGCCGTCTGATGCACCGTTGCGTGCATGCGATGCACGCAGCGCGTGCATCAGACGGCTGCGGTGCCGCATGCCGCAGCATAGCATGCCCCTATATATATATATATATATATATATATATATATATATATATATATATATATATATATATATATATATATATATATATATATATATATATATATGGGTCAGGATCGGATGACCCATGAAATTTTGACCCATTATCTGATTATCCTAATCATTGGATTCGGGTTTCAGAATGTGATGATCTTTTGTAGAGGTGTTATCTATGGTATCTTGATCATCCTCACAAAAAATCAGCACATTCTAAAACCTCTACGGTCATAAAATGTTATAAGTTTTTTCGACCGTCAACTTAAACCGTTGATTTGAAGAGCACTTTTGATGCATCTAGAGGTTTTAGAATGCGTTGATTTTTTGTGACGATGATCAATATACCATAGATTGCACCTTTACAAAAAATCAGCACATTTTGAAACCCGAAACCAACGATTAGGATGATGAGTCAAATATGGGTCAAAAAAATATGGGTCAGTGGATCCAGACCCATATATATATATATATATATATATATATATATATATATATATATATATATATATATATATATATATACAAGGTTGTCATATCGTGTATCGTATCGTGTATCGTTTTTCCTATTTTGTGTATCGTGTATCGTAACGTATCGTGTATCGTAAGATACGGTTAAATTTATATTTTATACATATATATATATAATAAATATAGAAAGTACATACTAGATTATTAAATATGAAAAGCCAAGTAGAAGAGTAAGACATTCCCTATAATTTCACATCAACATAACATTGGCCTATACAAAAAATATGATATATATATTTATATAAAAAAGAAATCATATATACGTATTATCTATGATCTATCAATATATTGTTCTCAAAATATTCGAATGGTCAATGAAGACAAAACAAAAACTCAAAAAGTAGGAAGATCTTATTTTTCAATCTCCACCGCATCTACATCATCAATTTGATCATCAACAATAGATAATTTATCACCACTTGCTTCTTTATCTTTCTCTAATGTCTCTTGCACCTCTTATTTATTTTCATTCTCATCCTCATTGTCTTATTCAAAGTCATCCACTTCTTTCCTTTAGCCTTACTTTATGAACATAGATCCATTAGCCCTCTACTAAGAAGTACCACATATATATATATATATATATATATATATATATATATATATATATATATATATATATATATATGATATAGGTAGAAATGGAATCCTATAACTATTGAAATTAGCAAAGTTGTAGATATTTGGTGTTCCAAGCTCTAGAAAAATTTTAAAAACAAATGGCATTGGAATCCGACAACTCTAGAGAAAGATTTGTAAAACACCTATAAATTTCTAAAAAAAAATTAGTATCACTTCACTCTAAGTTAGAAAATATTCCTAAGTATTTTTTTAACGCTAAGAGACCTATATAGTCCTTTGGGAAATTAAGAGAAAAAAATTCATTTTAAAAGTTTCAAAAAAAAAAAACAAAAAACAAAAAAACATGTTTTCACCGTATCGGACCGTATCGTGTATCGTATCGTAGCGTATCGTATCGTGTATCGTACGATACAGGAGAAAAACGATACGTAAACCCGATACGTATCGTTTTTCTCCTGTATCGTATCGTATCGTACGATACGTATCGTGTATCGTACGATACTAACAACACTATATATATATATATATATATATATATATATATATATATATATATATATATATATATATATATATATATATATATATATATATATGTGTGTGTGTGTGTGTGTGTGTGTGTGTGTTTCAAAACTCAAAATGGTAAGTAGCCCGAGTAGTTCCCGAGTCAGACCGAGTCGAACCGAGTCACAGCCCAAGTAGTGGCCTGTTCGAGTTTCCAGTTAAGTCGGCTTGATTTTTGGCCAAGTGGAGTCGAGTCGGACCGAGTTTGGGTACTATTGTGCATACATATTTACTTGGATTGTTTGAAGAAAATACACGCCAAACTCGTAGTAAGCTTGCATGGACTATGATAACCAAAGTGGAATACCATTAAATTGAAGAAAAAAAAAAAAATAATCACGATTTACTTATATAAATTTATATTGTTTACGTCACGAATAAGACAATCACTCATCTTCGCTCGTCTAAGTCAACTCTTCTTCGCTTATCTAATTGAACTTATCATCCATTTCGTCACTGGTTTCGTCCGAAGCACTCAGCCTCAAAATGGTATGTTTCGACTGGAATGACCAAAAGCCCCTTCAAAATGATCAAAATTTATCGTCTTTCACCGAAATCCGACTGAAAGCACCGATAGACTTCGACCCCCATCCATTTCGCGGGCCCCCCCACTTGATTTCGGTCGGATTTTGTTCGAAATGCTCAAAAGACACGAAATATGGCTGGTTTCCCCGACAGCCCACTGAAAGCACCGACAGTCCCCATCCATTTCATGAGCCCCATAGGATTTTGACAGGAATTTCGTCTGGGCCCCACTGCTTTTAATCGAAATTTCGCCGAAATGAATCGCAATACACCGAAATTCTCTAAACTACAGACGCTCGGGGTTTCGCATTGGCCTTTTTTTTTGTGGCGGCCGAAACTGAAATTTTAGTATTTCGATCGAAATCTCAATTATGTCAGCAAGACCTTCCCTCCGACATCAAGTTCTTAAGTTGCAATAGGCATGAAGCTTCTCATTTATGATGCCCTCTTTTGCTACTAAACATGACATTTCATCTTTGCTTGGATTGCTGTGATAATGTTATCAAGGCATCAACATGATTAATCTAGTCCACCATATAGTGCTCATATATGCCTAATCAAGTTTGCTGCATTACGGACCCCTTGATCCATTGTGGCCATTTGAAAGTGGTGGGGTTGGTCCATGGTAGTTAAGGCACCTCAATGGTTTTGAATCTTTTGATAACCTAGGAATAATATTGCAACTTGAGAATGATGGTAACATGGTAGTCAGTGTCCACAATTTACTAAGGTTATCAGATGTCACCTGATGGCAAAATGTCATCTGGGTCGGCGATGGAATTTGAACAAGGCCTCAAAGAGGTTGCATGAACTCCTCATGTGGGCTCTTGGAGAAGCGATAAGAAGACCCGACAATTTCATTTGACATATGTTAGTAGGAGGACCCAATGGATTGTTAAATTGATGCAATAACGAAGTTTGGATCTTGATGAGTGCATCTTGGTCTTGTGGATAATAAACTAAACTGTTGTTGGTTACTATCTCGTAGGGGCTTTTTTTTATTCAAAGTATCCTAAGCCCAATTATATTCACCATTAGTGTTACATGGCTTAGCAAATTATGAATTTTATTTCAGATCTCATATGGTTGCAGTAGTCACGAAACCCCATTGGCCTTGCATGAAAGAGCCGGCCAAATGATTTTTCCCAGACTTATGCATTCAGATGCATTGCGACATCAAGGAGGTAATTGGATTGCGTATAGATGGAGATCAGATGCCCAATGAAGGAATCAGTCAGTTTAGGCACAGATCAGATTTCGGTTGGAGTCATTAAAACTCTACTGTCTTTAAGCTCACTTATGGGTGCTAACTTTAATTTTTCAGTTCTTTTTATTAGTCGTAGTTTAACAGTGAGGATTAAAGTCATTAATTTTTAAGGGACTCCATCATCTAGGTACTGTCAATTTCTGGATGATCTATTCAAAGATTTTATATCTGTTCATGTCTGTGTATTGAGCACGAAAATGTCTGCCGCTTCTAGTTGTAATGGTTCTGTCAAACCTTGAGTTTGATACCCCAGAGAGAGGACTTGCGAGGTTTAGAATTGATGGCAACTAGAGGAGGAAATCCAGAAATTTAACTATAACCATATATGAGCTTAATCCAAAGTTGCACTGCAAAAGTGGTTTGAAATACTAAAAAGCAATCCAGAAGGCGTCTACTGTCAAGGGAATTATGGATCTGAAAAGGTATGAGAGAAATTGAGGATTTATGGGGAAAATCTTAATAAAAAGGGGCTGCTACAATTTATCTCTTATGCAAAAAATCTGAGCAGAAGGGGATTACATGATATTTAGGTTATCTACGATAGTAACTAAAGGGTTAATCTAAAGATGCAGAAATTGAAGATAAATTGGTAGAAATTTTGAGAATACAACATTTATGAAAGATAAGAATGTGAGCAATGACTAATAGAAGTGCCGTGCTTCTAGCGAAGAATTAAGAAGTTGGCACCTTAGTGTTACCTAGACAATGGACTAAGAAACACCCGAAGCATAATGTGCAGCAGAAACACAACAAAGGGTGAGATGTAGTGGTTCAAATGATGGCCAAGGGCCCCTTTATATAGGACACATGTAGAAGGGCCAACCCTCCTATTGTGCAAGTGAAGGAGGTTGGTTCCTCTATTGGACTCCACTAAGGATCCAATTACAATTGATGCTTGGCTCGGATCTGAAATTGGAACTTCAAAACAGAGTCCCAAAAGAATTGGCGTAAAAAATAGGAGGGACCTCCAATATATCTTGAAGTCAAGGTTACAGTCCCCCTTGTGAGGCCTTTATTGGCTGTTCCCTAGCCATGTAAGCATCGATCTAAATAAGATCCCCCCTCATCTTTCTGTAACTTAGTTGTGAATAAGATGCCTAGCTAAGGCTGAATTGTGGAGTCCGATTTGCAAAGCTGATTGTGAAGAGCTGGGAAGGCTTTGGTTATGATTAATGTCTTCTTTAGTTCAGGAACTGACAGTGTTTACCAATTACACTGCAGAGATTGCAGACACAAATTGAGAAGCGGATTCAAAGACCGGAAAGTTTGGTATGAGGCGTGGACACCCCCGTACTGGATCAAGGTTTGGCTATGCTTGCTCTTTCTATGCACAACTACTTTATCACTGTTTCCCACTTCATTTGATCTTATAGTGAAGCTGTCACATTTTAAGTGTCTTATGGGTCATTCATCTATATGGTAGTAAGTTTTCATTTTTACTTTCCAGGACATATGATTCATGCTTGTCTCCTCGCATGAACTATACACCTAATTTCATTCAAGTCTCTCAAAAAAAAATTTCTAACAAAATTGAACCCTGAATTATGCTCTGACTGCACTTTGCCCCCTCCGTCAACTTTTATTCCGAAAATATCCTTGTCCTAGTAAGCATAAGCTAAATGTTTCAAAATTGTTTGATTTTCTCTTATTGAATATTGATAAGGTTATTTTGGGGATAAAAAGTCGACGGGGACTAAGTGCAGCCAGAGCATAGTTCAGGGATCAAATTGTTCAAAAAAAAAATTGAGGGATCAATATAAAATGAGGTGTATAGCTCGAGTGTTGTTTTTGTTATTTGCCCTAGTTTTTAACCCTTGTAATTGAAGATCTCAGACTATTGGCGGGTAGGAAGTACTACGTAATTGGTTCCTCTAGATCAGGAAAGAGGAAGGCAAGATTTGCTATAGGGAATTGAATTCATCTGTACGGCACAAGCTATGACCCAAAGAGCTGAAATGAAACGACGTTCCGTTCTGCCTGTGGTCTAAATGTTACCGAATGCTCCACATTTCTCTTGCTGTCGTTTTTACAGGAATCTCAGCGAGGCGGTTCTGTATATTGCGGGTGTACTATTATGCGAAATTGAGTGAAGGGGTTGACCCTTTATTTTCTTGCTACCAATTCAAGACTGAACCTTTTTCCCGTATATAATGGTGATTTTGCTTGCCCGTAAGCATGATTTTGGACCAGCAAAATTCAGACGATCGGTCGATCCGATTACCTGAAATTAGATTGTACCTGAATGCATCTATTTGAAGATTCAGATTTATCTCTAATTCCTATTGGGAGGTAATGTAAATTTATTTTTTTAATTGAGTGGTAGCTTACCTTCTAATACTTGATCTTGAGTAGCTCACTGTTGTGTTGTATATATTGTTTGAAGTGATATACATCTTACAATCTGTGTTTTAGGATTACATGACTCTTAAACCTTTGCCATTTCTTTTTGGGAAAATACTATTGAGCCAGATAGTCGTAGACTTTTTCTGTACAGTGATGTGGCCCGATCATAGTCATCGGTTGCCCTGATCGGTGAATCGCACTCGGCACTCAGCCGCAAAATAAAAACTTTATTCGGTGACAAGCCAGATTGCTCTACTATTTTTTGGGTATTGCTAATGCTTGTGTGTAGCTGTTGCGGGAAGGTGGGAGCATGCAAAATTTAGGCTGCTCATGGTCTTCTAAAGGTAATCCCGGGTTTTTTTGTTTCCAAGGTTAACCCCATCTTCTTCCTCTGTTGCCACCGTGCCGATGGCCGCCCATGGTCTTCCTCGTACCTCCCCTTCTTTTTCTTCCTCTTTCCCATCTTTCTCTTAAAAATAGGGGTACTCAGTCATTCGAGGCCGAGTGCACCTACTGTTGCTGTAAATACATTCGCCCTCCGTGGCCGAATGCATGTAAGGTTAGCTCGGCTTGGAATGACCGAGTGTAGCTATTACCAAGAGGGAGAAATGAAGAAGAGGGAGGGGAAAAGGGATGAAAAAATAGGAGGAAGGTGACAACGGTGGTGGGTTGCTAGCAGTAGTGGCATGCCTGGGTTGCCCTTAGCAAAAGAGCGGTACAAAATGGAGATATATTGGGTATTTTTTTCAATTTTAAGATAGGGTTGCGTTTGGTATTTCATGGGCTGTAAGTAGAATTTCTTCTAGTGTCTGTTCTTTTGGTGAGTAAAATAGGTTGAACATTAATTTATCTGGGTAATCTCACTTGGTGCCATGTTCTTTTGTCTAATGTCCAGGGTAAATGGATTTCTAAGATTTTATTTTTCTAGTTTGGTGGCACATTAAGCTTCCACCAAAATTGGTCGATCATTATTTGCCCACCAAGGGCAAGTCATTATTTGCTCATCACAAAAAATATATATGGGACACTTGGGGTTGTTTGGCATTGTTTCGAATGTGCCGTTTCTTTGCTATTTTAAAAATAATGGCCACTTTATGTTCCGGTGGAAGAAGAATCGGGAATGAGATTTATTCATTCCTTCGGTTTCTTTGCCATCTGCACACCGAACCACTGATTTAACACTAGAAAAGCTGATTTACGAGAATGCGCTCATTCGGATGAGATTCGCACGAAACAACTGTTTAGCATGCCTAGCATCATTCCGGAATCGCCTGTTTTCATTCACAGTTCCAAATTTTAAAAGTAACGGATGATATTTGTTCTGATGGAATGAAGGACTTGGAAACGATAATATCTCACTCTCTGTGTTTCTATGTTAACCGGCATGTTGGACCATCGAATTACAATAGAAATTGTAATTGACGGTAATATCCTCTTTTAGATGAGGTTTAAGCGGAACAACTGTTAATCAAGCCAAACACCCGTAGGAGGTGTTTGGCATCATTTTGGAACCGTCCGTTTCTATTCCTTGTTTCATATTTTTAAACTAACGGATAGTATTTGTTCCGGTGGAATGAAGGAGTTGGGAACAATAATATATCACTTCGTGTATTTTTATGCTAACTGGGGCGCTGAGTCATCAAATTACATTAGAAGTAGTAATTGACATGATTATTCACTTTTGGAAGAGGTTTAAGCGATTCTTCATGCCAAACATCTCCTTAATTTTTTGAGACATCATTGTTCTTGCCCATAAATGTATCAAGAAAACGAATTTTCCATCATATTTATGTCTTGCCCAAAAAAACGGAACATGGACATAAGGGAACCCTTTTTTTGACAAATGTTCGGCTTTCATTCATTCTTATCCAATTCTTTTCCCTGGTATTGTACTGGTTGGCTTTCGTGAGTAGTAATTATTAGTATCAAAATCTAGGTGTCATGTAATAATTAGTAGTATTTTTTTAAGTTCCCCATTTTTTTTGGGGGAGATTAGCAAGAAGATCTTTTTAGAAGATCACTTAGTGCTGCAGTCCCGACAACCTTTTCATTTGAGTTCAAACCCCTCTGGACGAAAATGACCCTCATCTTTCTTCGAATTTAGGTTTGCTGCCTCATCCACTGCCACCGCCATCGCCACTGCCCCCGTCGCCGGACCTAATCGAATCGAGAAATGCGATTCAGCCCGAAGATTTGTCCGAAATTCGCCAACTCGAAAGATGTGGCAGCGTGCAATTGGTGGCTGAAACCCACTAGCGATTTTAAAATTTTTAACAACACCAGTTGCATGCTGCCACATCTTTCGGGCCGGTGAGTTCGGTGTTACAAAAATTGGTTTTGATAGAATAATGAAAAAATCGGTTTTTTAGTCCTATATTACCCGTGGGGAGATTTTTTAATGCGTTTATAATGGAACTCCCTTCATTGGGCTTTGTAACTTCCCAAGAGCCAAGCCATAGCCCACCACACACGCGCGCGCCGAGCCGAGCCGTGCTAGGCCGAGGCCGCGGCTCGCGAGCCGCGTGGACGCGAATGGGCTTCATGCCTTCTTTTACACTGGTTTTTAATTTTTTATTTCTTTATGGAGATGTATTCCTTCCGTTACACTCTTTACGAGGCTGAGCTAGGTTCATTGAACCTGGACCTCTGCACTGTCGCATGCAACCGTTACACCCAACAGAGCAGTGAATGCTCATCAGTGCGCTGCATGCAATGGGCTGTGAGTGTGGAAACGTTATGGCTAAGGACCTCTATATTAGAGAGGGTCCTATGAAGCCAGAAAACACACCAAGCGAAGAGCTCTCTCCACTCTCTCTTTTTCTTTCTCGTTCGTGATTCTGGTCCTGTCTGGGGTACGTTGAGAGTCCCAAAGGGGTTCCCTTCGGTGCTGAAGAGGAGTCCAGTCGTTGTACCCTGGGGAGCGTTCGTCGGAGGCCTTGAAGCACCTACCGAGGCAGCGAAATAGCTTTCAGGGCATTGTGCTAGCACAAGCCTCGACTACTGCTAAGTTCCTTGTTCTTATTCCTCCTCCCCACCTCTTTTCCATATCTATAGACAACCTAAATCTTGATTGATTGTTGTGCTCAACTTTGTATGCTAAACCCCTATAGTTTGTTCTACTACTTTTTGCACTAGATTTATAACCTCTCTATATTGTGCTAGTCATCATTTGCATGTCTTCATAGAGTAGAATACCCAACAACTGAAAGCTATTTTCATTCTATTCTATTCCGTTTAGATCTAGATCCAATACGAGAGTGTTTAGATCTAGTCTCTTGTTAACTGTTAGAATTCCTTTATTTTTTCATAAGTTTGGCGGTGTCGAGGAAAGCTTGACAAATCGCCATTAAATTGCCCTAGAAAGCTTGGTATTTAAGCGAGCCAAGTGCTTCATCTCCTTCCTGGAGCTGACCTGGCCGTCAAATTTTAAAAAAAATCAAAAGGAACTCTTCCTAGATGACTACTGAGATGGAGAGGAAACCTAGCAAGTCTAGTGAGAAGCCTGGACCATTCGATGGGAAGAACTTTAAGAGATGGCAGATGAAACTTAGGTTCTATCTGACTGTCCTTAAGGTTGTCGACGTTATCTCTTCCGAGAAGCCTACCCTTATTTCTAAGGATGATGACTCATCTAACCAAACCGACTTAGACTCCTGGGAGAGGCATGATTATCTGTGTAGGAACTATATCCTCAACTGCCTTGTCCCCGACCTCTATGATATCTACTTCACCTGCAAGTCCGCCAATGACCTGAGGAACTCCTTAGAGAAGAAGTACGCCACAGAGGACGCCGGATCGAAGAAGTTCATGGTTGGGAAGCTGCTGGAGTTCAAGATGGAAGATGGAAAGTCTGTAGTCTCCCAACTTGAGGAGATACAGATTATCATCCATGAGGTCCTCGCTGAGGGGTACAAAATCTGCGAGGGATTCCAAGTAGCAACTATCATAGAGAAGTTGCCTCCCTCGTGGAAGGAGTACAAGAACAGTTTGAAGCACAAGAGGAAGGAGATGACCCTGGAAGACCTTGTTGTCCGAATCCGTATAGAGGAGGACAATCGAGTGTCGGAGCAAAAGGAGCGAGCCTCTATGATAAAAGGAAAGGCCAACCTCGTGGAGGGGAAGTCTTCCAAAAAGAGGCTCTTGCTCCTAAGCCCTGGGAGAAGAACAAGCTTTCCAAGCCTCAGTTCAAGAAGAAGTCGAAAGGAGACTGCTTTGTATGCGGCAAGCCAGGACACCTAGCTAAAGAGTGTTGCTTCAATGCAGCTAACCGGCCAAAGAACAAGTCCGAGACGAACGTGGCTCAGAGTGGTTACTTCTCTGCGGTGGTCACTGAGGCCAACCTAGTCAGCAACCTTGCAGACTGGTGGGTGGACACGGGAGCTAGCCGACATATATGTGGGTCGAAGAGCTGCTTCTCCACCTACACACCTGCAGAAGAAGGAGAGTCGTTGTACATGGGGAACTCCTCAGTTGCTCAAGTCGCTGGGAAAGGGAATGTGATTCTGAAGTTCACCTCTGGAAATCTTCTGACTCTGAAGGAGGTGCTGCACGTCCCAGACATCCGGAAGAATCTGGTCTCCGGAGCAATGCTGAGCAAGAAGGGCTACAAGCTTGTATTTGAGTCGGACAAATTTGTCCTGACTAAGGGAGGGTCTTTTGTGGGAAAGGGTTATCTTGATGAGGGCTTGTTTAAGCTGAATGTAACCGCTTTCACTAATGATAATAAAATATCTTCTTCTGCTTACTTGTGTAATTCTTTTGATCTGTGGCATGCTAGACTAGGACACGTTAACTCTAAATCCCTTAAAAGGTTAGTTAACTTAGGTAGTGTACCTAAATGTGTTCCATCCTCAAATGGAAAGTGTGGCATATGCATAGAGGCTAAATATGCCAAGAAACCTTTTAAGAGTGTAGAGCGTAGCATAGAAACCCTAGACTTGATCCACTCAGACGTGTGCGACCTTAAAGGTTACACTACGAGAGGAGGGAACAAGTACTTCATCACATTTATTGATGATTGTTCCAGACATTGTTCAATCTTTCTCCTTAAGAGTAAGAACGAGAGCTTGTCCAAGTTTAAATCCTATAAGTCTGAGATAGAAAACCAGTTAGGGAAGACGATCAAAGTCCTTAGGTCGGACAGAGGAGGTGAATATGAGTCCGGAGAATTCACTAAATTTTGTGAAGACAACGGTGTAATTCATCAGACCACTGCTCCATATTCTCCTCAGTCTAATGGAGTAGCTGAGAGGAAAAACAGGACCTTAAAGGACATGGTCAATGCCATGATGATCAGTTCAGGGGTACCTACGAACCTGTGGGAGGAAGCTGTGCTCTCAGCAGCACATGTTTTTAATAGGATCCTATTTAAGGAATCTGAGCAGACTCCTTATGAGATTCTGAGAGGTAGGAAGTCATCCTATAAACACCTCAAAGTGTGGGGTTGTTTAGCAAAGGTATCCATACCTAACCCTAAGAGGACCAAGCTGGGTCCTAAAACAGTTGACTCTGTGTTCATAGGATATGCCCAGAACAATAGTGCGTATAGATTTTTAGTAATCCATTCTGAAAACCCATACATAGATGATAATACCATCATCGAGACTAGGGATGCCGAATTTTTTGAAAATTGGTTTCCTTATAGAGAGAGGTCTGAAAAACCTCAGGAGTCCAGTACGCTTGAGAGGCCTGCTCCTAGACAGAGGGATGACTCTTCAGATAATGAATAGATCGAACCTAGAAGGAGCAAGCGAGCTAGGATTGGTACTTCATTTGGGCCTGACTTCATCACATTTCTAGTGGAAGAGGATCCAACTAGTTATAATGAAGCCATGACCTCAGCTGACTCTATCTTTTGGAAGGAAGCTATAAATAGTGAACTTGAGTCCATAATATCCAATAACACCTGGGAGCTAGTTGATCTACCTCCTGGTTGTAAAACAGTTGGATGTAAATGGATATTCAAGAAGGAGCTTAGGGCAGATGGATCCATAGAAAGATATAAGGCTAGGTTAGTAGCTAAAAGATATAAGCAGTGAGAGGGGGTAGACTTCTTTGATACCTACTCACCAGTGACTAGGATTACATCCATTAGGTTGCTTATAGCTATAGCTGCTATCCATAACCTTATAATTCACCAGATGGATGTAAAAACTGCATTCCTAAATGGAGAATTAAAGGAAGAGATCTACATGGATCAGCCCGAAGGCTTCATAGTGCAAGGTTTGGAGAAGAAGGTTTGTAGACTAAAAAAGTCTCTTTATGGTCTCACACAGGCTCCAAAACAATGGCACGAGAAGTTTGACCATGTGTTAACTTCAAGTGGGTTCAGAATTAATGAATCAGATAAATGTATCTACACTAAGGTCAATAACTTGACTTGTGTGGTCATATGTCTCTATGTAGATGATATGTTGATCTTTGGAACCAACTTAGAAGTAGTGGTCAAGACCAAGGACTTCTTGAGTAGGCACTTCGATATGAAGGACTTAGGAGCTGCAGATGTCATTCTTGGAATTAAAATCAAGAGAGATTCCAATGGCATAGCTCTATCTCAATCTCACTATATCGAGAAAGTGCTTAGGAAGTTCGACCATTTTGATTGTCGACCTGCCAGAACGCCATATGATCCTTCAGTACACCTGAAGAAGAATTTAGGGCATAGTGTATCACAACTAGAATATTCTAGGGTAATTGGCAGTCTCATGTATATCATGAACTGCACGAGACCCGATATTGCCTATGCGATAGGTAGACTTAGTAGATACACTATTAACCCTAACCAAGAGCATTGGGATGCTCTAATCCGAGTTCTAAGGTACTTAAAACATACATTAGATTATGATATTTTCTATGGTAGGTATCCAGCTGTCCTAGAGGGATACAGCGATGCTAATTGGATTGCGGATTCCTCAGGAACCAAATCCACTAGTGGGTATGTGTTTACCCTTGGAGGGGGTGCAATTTGTTGGAAATCATCCAAACAAACATGCATTGCCCGATCCACTATGGAGTCAGAGTTCATAGCCCTAGATAAAGCTAGTCAAAGCCTATTCCTGCTGTCCCAATTCATTGTGATAGCCAAGCAGCTATAATGAGGGCCAGAAATAACTCCTATAATGGAAAGTCACGACATATTCGTCGCAGACATAACACTGTTCGACAGATGTTGAAAGATGGGATAATTACTATTGACTATATTAGGTCAAAGGATAATTTAGCAGATCCCTTAACTAAATGACTAGCTAAAGAGTTAGTACTAAGTTCATCGAAGGGGATGGGGCTGAGGCCTATAAACTAATAAGTCTCCGATAACGATAACTCAACCTACGTGATTGGAGATCCCAAGATCGAGGTTCAATGGGAAAACAAGTTATTCGAGGGATTTGTGGGGGTGCTATCAAAATTTTTCCCTTCCTATGATGTGATAGTACATTCTGTATCGCTGAGAGGCTGAGTTTTAGACTCTTAATGCTAACTATAGCTGGCATACCAGTGGGGTGTATAGATACAGAGCACTCTTGAAAGTAAGCACCTATATGAGTGTAGAAGTGTGGCCGCTTTTATGAGAATTGAGGCTAATTCTCTAGAACACTCAAGAAAACTGGGGAAGGCTCATGGCCATAAAAAGCACAACCGCATGGGACTCTATGATGTATATGAGAGTATGGGTGAGACTTGTCGACTAGACTTACAATATATAGTTGTACAGTTCAAGACGTAAGTTCACTGTCAGCTAGTAAGTCTTGCAGTCTACACTAAGCAAAGGTTCAAGTCGAAAGACACCTTATGTCTATACATACTTCTTATAAGTACTCAAGACTACTTCTTTCGATTCGATTTTCGATATTTTCATTATTGTGGGGGATTGTTACAAAAATTGGTTTTGATAGAATAATGAAAAAACCGGTTTTTTAGTCCCATATTGCCCGTGGGGAGATTTTTTAATACGTTTATAATGGAACTCCCTTCATTGGGCTTTGTAGCTTCCCAAGAGCCAAGCCATAACCCACCACACACACGCGCGCGCCGAGCCGAGCTGAGCCGTGCCGAGGCCGCGACTCGCGAGCCGCGTGGACGCGAATGGGCTTCGGGCCTTCTTTTACACTGGTTTTTAATTTTTTATTTCTTTATGGAGATTTATTCCTTCCGTTACACTCTTTACGAGGCTGAGCTAGGTTCATTGAACCTGGACCTCTGTACTGTTGCATGCAACCGTTACACCCGACAGAGCAATGAATGCTCATCAGTGTGCAGCATGCAATGGGCTGTGAGTGTGGAAACGTTATGGCTAAGGACCTCTATATTAGAGAGGGTCCTATGAAGCCAGAAAACACACAAAGCGAAGAGCTCTCTCCACTCTATCTTTTTCATTCTCGTTCGTGATTCTGGTTCTGTCTGGAGTATGCTGAGAGTCCCAAAGGGGTTCCCTTCGGTGCTGAAGAGGAGTCTAGTCGTTGTACCCTGGGGAGCGTTCGTCGGAGGCCTTGAAGCACCTACCGAGGCGGCGAAATAGCTTTCAGGGCATTGTGCTAGCACAAGCCTCGACTACTACTAAGTTCCTTGTTCTTATTCCTCCTCCCCACCTCTTTGCCATATCTGTAGACAACCTTAGGAAAATCTAAACCTTGATTGATTGTTGTGCTCAACTTTGCATGCTAAACCCCTATAGTTTGTTCTACTACTTTTTGCACTAGATATATAATCTCTCTATATTGTGCTAGTCATCATTTGCATGTCTCATAGAGTAGAATACCCAACATTCGGGACAAACCTTCCCTTCTTTTTCTTCCTCTGTTGCCACCGTGCCGATGGCCGCCCATGGTCTTCCTCGTACCTCCCCTTCTTTTTCTTCCTCTTTCCCATCTTTCTCTTAAAAATAGGGGTACTCAGTCATTCGAGGTCGAGTGCACCTACTGTTGCTGTAAATACATTCGCCCTCCGTGGCCGAATGCATGTAAGGTTAGCTCGGCTTGGAATGACCGAGTGTAGCTATTACCAAGAGGGAGAAATGAAGAAGAGGGAGGGGAAAAGGGATGAAAAAATAGGAGGAAGGTGACAACGGTGGTGGGTTGCTAGCAGTAGTGGCAGGCCTGGGTTGCCCTTAGCAAAAGAGCGGGACAAAATGGAGATATATTGGGTATTTTTTTCAATTTTAAGATAGGGTTGCGTTTGGTATTTCATGGGCTGTAAGTAGAATTTCTTCTAGTGTCTGTTCTTTTGGTGAGTAAAATAGGCTGAACATTAATTTATCTGGGTAATCTCACTTGATGCCATGTTCTTTTGTCTAATGTCCAGGGTAAATGGATTTCTAAGATTTTATTTTTCTAGTTTGGTGGCACATTAAGCTTCCACCAAAATTGGTCGATCATTATTTGCCCACCAAGGGCAAGTCATTATTTGCTCATCACAAAAAATATATATGGGACACTTGGGGTTGTTTGGCATTGTTTCGAATGTGCTGTTTCTTTGCTATTTTAAAAATAATGGCCACTTTCTGTTCCGGTGGAAGAAGAATCGGGAATGAGATTTATTCGTTCCTTCGGTTTCTTTGCCATCTGCACACCGAACCACTGATTTAACACTAGAAAAGCTGATTTATGAGAATGCGCTCATCCGGATGAGATTCGCACGAAACAACTGTTTAGCATGCCTGGCATTATTCCGGAATCGCCTGTTTTCATTCACAGTTCCAAATTTTAAAAGTAACGGATGATATTTGTTCTGATGGAATGAAGGACTTGGAAACGATAATATCTCACTCTCTATGTTTCTATGTTAACCGGCACGTTGGACCATCGAATTACAATAGAAATTGTAATTGACGGTAATATCCTCTTTTAGATGAGGTTTAAGCGGAACAACTGTTAATCAAGCCAAACACCCGTAGGAGGTGTTTGGCATCATTTTGGAACCGTCCGTTTCTATTCCTTGTTTCATATTTTTAAACTAACGGATAGTATTTGTTCCGGTGGAATGAAGGAGTTGGGAACAATAATATATCACTTCGTGTATTTTTATGCTAACCGGGGCGCTGAGTCATCAAATTACATTAGAAGTAGTAATTGACATGATTATTCACTTTTGGACGAGGTTTAAGCGATTCTTCATGCCAAACATCTCCTTAATTTTTGGAGACATCATTGTTCTTGCCCATAAATGTATCAAGAAAACGAATTTTCCATCATATTTATGTCTTGCCCAAAAAAACGGAACATGGACATAAAGGAACCCTTTTTTTGACAAATGTTCGGCTTTCATTCATTCTTATCCAATTCTTTTCCCTGGTATTGTACTGGTTGGCTTTCGTGAGTAGTAATTATTAGTATCAAAATCGAGGTGTCATGTAGTAATTAGTAGTATTTTTTTTAGTTCCCCATTTTTTTTGGGGGAGATTAGCAAGAAGATCTTTTTAGAAGATCACTTAGTGCTGCAGTCCCGACAACCTTTTCATTTGAATTCAAACCCCTCTGGACGAAAATGACCCTCATCTTTCTTCGAATTTAGGTTTGCTGCCTCATCCACTGCCGACGCCATCGCCACTGCCCCCGTCGTCGGACCTAATCGAATCGAGAAATGCGATTCAGCCCGAAGGTTTGTCCGAAATTCGCCAGCTCGAAAGATGTGGCAGCGTGCAATTGGTGGCTGAAACCCACTAGCGATTTTAAAATCTTTAATAGCACCAGTTGCATGTTGCCACATCTTTCGAGCCGGCGAATTCGGTGTTACAAAAATTGGTTTTGATAGAATAATGAAAAAATCGGTTTTTTAGTCCCATATTACCCGTGGGGAGATTTTTTAATGCGTTTATAATGGAACTCCCTTCATTGGGCTTTATAACTTCCCAAGAGCCAAGCCATAGCCCACCACACACGCGCGCGCGCCGAGCCGAGCCGTGCTGGGCCGAGGCCGCGGCTCGCGAGCCGCTTGGACGCGAATGGGCTTCGGGCCTTCTTTTACACTGGTTTTTAATTTTTTATTTCTTTATGGAGATTTATTCCTTCCGTTACACTCTTTACGAGGCTGAGCTAGGTTCATTGAACCTGGACCTCTGCACTGTCGCATGCAACCGTTACACCCGACAGAGCAGTGAATGCTCATCAGTGCGCTGCATGAAATGGGCTGTGAGTGTGGAAACGTTATGGCTAAGGACCTCTATATTAGAGAGGGTCCTATGAAGCCAGAAAACACACCAAGCGAAGAGCTCTCTCCACTCTCTTTTTTTCTTTCTCGTTCGTGATTCTGGTCCTGTCTGGAGTACGCTGAGAGTCCCAAAGGGGTTTCCTTCGGTGCTGAAGAGGAGTCCAGTCGTTGTACCCTGGGGAGCGTTCGTCGGAGGCCTTGAAGCACCTACCGAGGCAGCGAAATAGCTTTCAGGGCATTGTGCTAGCACAAGCCTCGACTACTGCTAAGTTCCTTGTTCTTATTCCTCCTCCCCACCTCTTTGCCATATCTATAGACAACCTAAACCTTGATTGATTGTTGTGCTCAACTTTGCATGCTAAACCCCTATAGTTTGTTCTACTACTTTTTGCACTAGATTTATAATCTCTCTATATTGTACTAGTCAGCATTTGCATGTCTTCATAGAGTAGAATACCCAACATTCGGGACAAACCTTCGGGCTGAATAGCATTGCTCAATCGAATCCCACCCTGACCCTGCCGGACCTAACCGAACCTTTCCCCCCCCTACCGGACCTAAGTTGAGATCTAATGGCCATGGGATGAACCCTAGACCTAGAAATCCCAACCTAAACCAACCCCAGCTACCGCCACTCACACCCATCACCTTCGCTGCTCGCGGCTGTCTCCGCCTCCTTCACCGCTGCTCGTGGCGGCCTTCGCCTCTGCCCCCGTTGCTCATAGTCGCCTCCACCGCTTGCAGTCGGATCTGCTTCTGCCGGACCAGGTGATCCAGCTGCCATGGCTGATCGAGAGAGGAGATCGAGGGTTTGAGGGTGGTCTTGGGAATAAAAAAAGGGAAAGTGTTTATGTCAATGACTAGGTTGGTTAGAGGGGCTGGAGCTCATATGAAAAGTTCACTGGGTTGTTGGGTGTGTGTGTGTTAAAACCACATACACTTTTAGTCCCATATCGGTTAGGGGAGAAATCCCCTACCAACATATAAGGATTTGCCCACTTCCCCCCACTAGTCATCACACTAGAGGAGGGGCTCCACTAGCTCACACACGCGCGCACGTGCGTGCCGTGCCGGGCCGGGCCGGGCTTGGGCATGGGCATGGGCTGGGCGGCGAGTGTGTGTGCGCCCGCGGACCCGGACACGATAGCACCTCCGAAATGGGTTGGTCCGCACCTGCCCTATTTTTGTTTTTTGCTTTTAAGTCCTCCACTATTTATTATTTACCATTTGGGACACTAGCCGTTACGCGAGAAGCGCTGCATGCTAGCCGTTACGTACAGGCTCGCTGCGAGCTGTAACGTGCGAGGTTAATGGGCTTAATCGCAGCCCATTAACCGCTCCCCTCTTTCAGCCTCCCATTAACAGCCCGAGGCCTATATAAGGCCCGGTGCAGCCATGGGATGGGTACAGTCCGGATATCAGAATTCCTCCCTGCTTACTGCCTCTCCCTCTCCCATTCTCTTGTGCCGTGTTGCTGTGGTGCTGCCCCTTTGCTCCGAAGAGACTATCTCTCTCGGACCAAAGCTTTGCTGCGGTGCTGCCTCCCGGCCTCGAGAAGATCGTCATCGAGTCGCTGGGTTCCTGTAAGTCTACGAGGTTCGCAAAGCCTTCTTGGAGTCGTGCTGACGAGAAGGAGGTCGCCTGACCGGGGTCGCCGTATCTCCGAGAACCATTGCCACGAGACCCGCACGAGGGGGGCAATAAGATTCTTGGGACAGTGCCTAGCACGCTTCGACCACAGGCCAGAGTTTCTAACTCTTCTTTTGTCCTAATATTAGATCTAAAATAATTGACTTGCATCTAATAGAGAAATCTAAATAATTAGATATATTTTAGATAGATTATTTCTCCCTTTTAGAAAAGTTCGGCAAGGTGAATGACGGTTCCATAGAACCCGCTTTGCCTTGGCAAACAATTTCTAAAAGAAATTTGTGACTTGTCCTTGTTTGCAAAAATAACATTTGCTAATCAATTTAATCTTAAGAATTAAATTAAATCCTAAATTTGCTAGCTTAGAACGATTAGATTTCCAACAATCCAAGAATCTTATTGTAATTTAATCGTTCATAAGTTATTTTCTTTGCAACGTGCTCACTAATCATCTGTTTGCCTACGTGATCATCTATTAGTCTTTATTTCGTGCTACCTATTAGTTGCTACTAGTTACAAAACTATTTTCTACAAAAGTAAATTAGAAGCATAGATTATAGAAAAGACTAAAAGTCGTCATTGAAATATTCCACTGCCTACGGTGTCTAGAAAGGCTTGTCAAACCGGCATTAAATTGCCCAAGGTAGCTTGGTATTTGAGCGAGCCTAGTGCTCCACCTCCTACCTGGAGCCCATCTGGCCGTTAGGATTTGGAAGTTTCATTTGGACTTCTAAAAGTTGAATTTATCTAGGTGTACTTTAAAATTGACAAAACTTATTTTTCAATCCACAGATTACAACTCCTTACTTTGGTCCGAAATGGCCTCACCAAACCGTGAAACCCTTAGTGCCAAACCTGAGAAGTTTGACGGGTCTAACTTCAAGAGGTGGCAAAACCAGATGCGATTCTGGCTAACCACACTTGGGTTACTGTCAGCCATAGGTGAAACCGCACCAGGAGTATCCAACGGGTCTAGCCAAACTCGTCGCACCCGAGCCTCCACTTCACAACCTGAATCTGAACCAACTTCTGGCATTCCCACTAGGACCCCAGAAGAAATCAACTACCATGGCCTTCATAGGATCCTAGGAGCCTTATCTGATAGACTATATGATATCTACTATACCATTCAAAACCCTAAGGACCTATGGGATACCCTAGAGCGTAAGTATGGCCTAGATGATGCTGGAGTAAAACGCTTCAAAGAGTCTGACTTCAACAGCTTCAAAATGGTTGACTCCAAACCCATGAATGATCAGATTCATGAGTTTGAGAACCTAGTCCAACATCTGAAGACTAATGGTTCCACCCTTGATGAAACCTTCCAGATAGCATATCTTATAGATAAACTACCTGCTTCTTGGTCTGAATTCTCTAAGCACCTAAGTCATACCCAAGGTGACCTAACCCTAACTCAAGTTCTAAACTCTATTAGAATTGAGGAGCAACATAGGCTCAGGGAAAAGGGATCCTCTGAATCCAAACCCAAGGTCAACAACATAAAGGGTCAACCGTCTAAGCCATTCCAAAAACCTAGACATAAGTTCCAGAAGAAACCCTTCTACCCTAAGCTTAAGCCATATACCAAGAAGTCATACCATAGCAACCATAACCCAAACCATCCCAAGGACCAAAAGAAGGAAGGAGTGCGTTGCTGCTACGTCTGCGGTCGGACCAATCACATGGCCAACCAATGCTTCTACAAGAAGACAGCACCACCTCCAAATCCAAGAAGAAATGGTCCAACGCCACCCGGCTCCCAAGTCAACATGGTGACCTCTGGAGCTGGCTCTTCTGGGACCGCTTTCAGGTCTGTTCTCTTCACCCCTGAAGTTAACATGACCTTTCAAGCATTTGATTGGTGGATTGACACAGGAGCTAACATTCATGTTTGCTCTGATCAATCTTTGTTTTCCACCTATCAGGTCTCAAGTGGAGGAGCTGTAAGCATGGGGAACAATGCTGAGGCTCGTGTGCTAGGGATAGGACGGATCGACCTGAAGCTGACGTCAGAGAAGACCCTGACCCTGCGCGGAGTCCACCATGTTCCAGAGATTAGGAGGAATTTAATTAGTGGGTCCTTATTAGTCCAACAGGGCTATAAGCTTGTATTTAAGTCCAATAAAGTTGTAATCACCAAGGGAATGAATTTTATTGGAAAAGGATTTCTCTATGATGGTTTATTCAAATTGAATGTATTCAATCCTTCTTCTACTATTTTAAATGTTGAGTCTTCGGTCACTTGGCACCATAGACTAGGTCATGTAAATTATAATTCTATTAAGAACCTCATGACCCTAAACATCATTCCCAAATCCGATACTAGGAATCTCGACAAGTGCGAGATATGCGTAGAAGCGAAACAACCTAAGAAATCCTTTAAAACCATCGATCGAGACTCCTATATACTTGAATTAATTAACAGCGATGTCTGTGATTCTGGAAGAACCTCGAGAGGTGGCAATAGATATTTTGTAACGTTCATAGATGACGCTTCAAAATATTGCCACCTATACCTTATTAAAACTAAGGATGAAGTTCTCAGTAAATTTAAAATTTACAGAGCTCTGGTTGAGAACCAATTAGACAAAACCATTAAGATCCTTAGGTCAGACCGAGGAGGGGAGTACACCTTAAATGAGTTAAGTGAGTACTGTGATGACTATGGAATACTCCATGAAGTCACAGCTCTTTACACTCCCCAATCCAACGGTGTAGCGGAGAGGAAAAACAGGACCCTAATGAACATGGTCAATTCCATGTTACTAAGCTCTGGAGCGCCAGAGAACTTATGAGGGGAAGCCCTAATGACAGCTTGTTTTATCCTTAACCGTATTCCCTTTAAACACAATGACTTGACCCCATACGAAATATGGAAACATAGAAAACCTAACTTAGAATACCTAAAAGTGTGGGGGTGCCTAGCTAAGGTAAAAATCCCTGATAACAAAAGGAAGAAGATAGGACCTAAGACTGTAGATGTCATCTTTATTGGCTACGCTTCAGACAGTAACGCTAATTGTTTTTTAGTGTTTAACTCTGAAATAAGCGAAATAGCCAATAACACCATAATCGAAGTAAGAGATGCCTTATACTTCGAAAACATCTTTCCTTATAAGACTAGGATCAACACTAGGATTAATACCAATAACCAGGCCTCCAGTTCTAATCAGGTGACTCAGATCGAACCTGAAGTCCAATTAGAACCTGAAGACCAGACTGAATCGGTAACCCAAACCGAACCTAGGAGGAGTAAACTGTTAGAATTGGTGAGGTCTACAGCTCGTAAAAACCTATAGTTTAGCTATGTATGGTTGATAGTATAAGATTGCATCTAGGTACGTACCTTAGTACGTGTTCTGATTACAGAACAGAGAGCCATGGCTACATGGTAATCCTCTTGAGTGGGAGACTCAAGGGACTGGTCCCATGTAACCTAAATACGTTCGCAGCTCTGATTAGGGTTGGTCGCCCTATCAGGTTAAGCTGTTGGGATGACAGAGCGTGGGTGTCTCCACCACGGTCATTACCAGGCACAGTGTCTGTGGCCGAACGGAACCAACACGATGCACAGATCGGTGAGTAGACACCGGTGCACTAAACCGTGTTTCTGCTTAGGGTAAAACGGTCCTAAACCCTGAGGAGCCATGTCTGGTGGACTAACCAGTTGTGTGGTGCTTTGGCGCACCAATGTGTGAGGATCCGGATGCAGTGATCCAAAACCACGGTGTACTGGGTTACCCGGCTGGCGTTGCATCAGCATGTCACTCCTGCAGGCTATCCACACCCCTAAAGGGAGGTGCGTTCCTTGGTCTGACCTACGTCGTATTAAACCCTGGCCAGGTGGTCATCAGTTCGATTGGTGACGGATCCGGTTACTCGGTAGAGTTATCGGAGGTACGATGTACATGGTCAACCTGGAAGGAACCGAGTCATATGAGCACTCGAGTCTGACGGTATTCTCCACCGCTCGAGTTGCGTCATGGCACCAGTGGAGGGACAGCGAGTTTACCATACTAAGCGGAGAGCAGGGGTATGAGAGAGAACATAGTAAGTCCGGGGGGATTGGAGTGCAGCCTGCGTCGCACTCTGGGTGGCTACGCAGGTTAACTCGGACTCAGAGGATCGATGGTACACTTGGGTAGTGTGTCGATCGAGTCTGAGTTGGAAGCCATGAACCCTGGTCCCTGAAGGTTCTACCTTATCGACATTATGTACGGTTCTTATACCATCTCATCGAAACACAAAACGTAGTTAGAGGAAGCGAGAATTCCAAGCATACGCTCCGTGAGTGCTTCGCACTAGTGCACGGTAGATGCGTAGCTACGTGTGTGCACTAAGGGGAAACCCTAGGTTAGTGCAGAGACGCATGTAGCAATTCCTTGTCATAAGTGGACTTTGCCACATGGGTGCGATGCACCGGGATATGTTGCGAGTTGACTAGTTGACTTCACTAGGGGCACCCTACGGGAACCTCAGAGAATAGTGAAATCACTGGTGCACTTCACTTATGTGTGCCTTGCAAAGTCTCGTACACGAGGAACGGCCAACTAGTGACATAAGGGCGTTTTGGTCATACTATACGCCACTATGCACTAAGGGGGCCGACCCTGAGTGTTGAGAGACTGGTCAAGGCCGGCCCTATTAGTTTCAGGAGGTTGTTGCCTCCGATGAAAGGGTCGGTCAAGAGGCGCAGAAAACGGGCTGGTTTTGACCGTTTTCGAAAACAAGGAAAAGATAGAGATAAAAGAAGAGATATATAGGGAGAAGTTTGAATCAGTCAATCCTATCCGCTAGGCTTATCCGTAAGGATAAGGCCGGCCCTATATAAGGTATAGGGAGAGAGGGGGGGACGAAATTAATGAGCCATGCAAGCCCTAGGGCCGGCCCAAGCCATGGGGAAACCCTAGCCACCCCCTCTCCTCTCTTCGCATCTCCTCTCTCGTCTCTCTCTCCCTCGCTTGTGCCATTGGATGGCGACTTGTCTTCCTCACGTGGTGTTTCGTAGAAGGAGAAGGCTCGTCGTATGGAGGCACTCAGAGATCCATCGACGAGGTGCCGTGCATCGTGTGAGATCGGGTGAACTAGAAGGCGTCTCCCGCAACCTTTTGCTGTCCAGAATCTGCACAGAAAATCAGCGTTGTTTCTGTAATTTCGGGAGCTACAGAAGTCCAAACGACGTGAAACTTGTTTCAAAAGTTGCGTCTCGAAGTTGGCTACCTGTAGTCCAAATTTCAGCCCAATTAGATTTCGGAACAGAAAGTTATGGCCGTCGCACCAAAGCTATGTCGAGCAGATCCGTAGCCCGTCTCCATCGACAAAGAAGAAATTTGTCGCGGTGAAAGATTCCGCACGCAGGTATGATCTCTAACAAGTAGATCTAACATAATTAGAACATGCATACATGCTAGATTGTTCTTTTGCGTTAGATCGTCGTTAGGGGTTCGCGTAGTTGCCATGCTAGTTTCATACACGCATATGTAGATCGTTTCGATGAAAATTTTGATATGTAACGCACACCGCCTACGGTCATCGGACCTTCACTTTGCTTCTGCTGCGGGCCTCTACCATGGATTTATTTCCAACATAAACGTGCCCATGTAGAGAAAGTCTTTGATGACTTCTATGCACTTATGGTGGAGAACTCTCCCTCCACCTATACAGATGCAATGAAGTCCATAGACTCACCTTTTTGGAAAGAAGCCATAGATAACGAGATCCAATCCATACTTCAAAACCATACCTGGGAACTCACCAATTTACCTCCTGGTTGTAAAACCATAGGATGTAAATGGGTGTTTAAGAAAAAGCTTAGACCCGACGGTACCATAGATAAATTTAAGGCACGACTTGTAGCCAAGGGCTATACCCAAAAACCAGGGGTAGACTACTTTGATGTCTACTCACCTGTTGCTAGGATAACCACGATTAGGATCCTCATCGCCTTAGCTTCAATCTATAAGTTAGTCATACATCAAATAGATGTGAAGACTGCTTTCTTGAATGGCGACCTTAATGAGGAAATATACATGGACCAACCCGAGGGATTTACTGCACCTGGACAAGAGGGAAAGGTGTGTAAGTTAATTCGATCCCTCTATGGACTTAAACAAGCCCCAAAACAATGGCACATGAAATTCGATGAAGTTATCTTATCCTATGGATTTGATATCAACACAACGGATGAATGTGTATACCATAAAGTAGATGGTAATAATGTTGTCATCTTATGTTTGTATGTTGACGATATTCTGATATTCGGTTCAAACATACAAATCATAAATGATATCAAACATTTTTTGTCCCAAAACTTTGACATGAAAGATTTAGGACAAGCCGACGTTATTTTGAACACTAGGATCATTAGGAAGGACAATGATTTAGTGTTATCCCAATCCCACTATGTCGAGAAAATCCTTAGGAAATTTTACGACCCCGATTGCCAACCGGTATCCATACCATATGATCCAAATACCCATCTGACAAAGAATATTGGACTTCCTAGACTACAGAGCGAGTATGCTCAAATCATAGGATCGCTAGGTTTTCTAGCAAACTATACTCGACCCGATATCGCTTACGCGGTAAATAGACTTAGTCGTTATACGTCTAATCCGAATTTGTCCCATTGGAATGCGTTAGAAAGAATTTTTAGATATCTTAAGGGAACCATATCATACGGTCTCCACTATAGTGGATATCCAGCTGTATTAGAGGGATACTCTGATGCTAACTGGATTAGTGACTCAATAGATATTAAGTCCACAACTGGATATGTATTCCTACTAGGAGGTGGAGCCATATCTTGGAAATCCACCAAACAAACAGTTATAGCTAGGAGTACCATGGAATCAGAAATGATAGCGCTAGATACCACTAGCACAGAAGCAGAATGGCTTCGAGATCTTCTATATGAGATCCCATTGATAGAAAAGCCTTTACCGGCTATATCTATCCATTGTGATTGTCGATCAGCTATTGATAAATGTAATCAAGAAAACGCTGATGTGAAAATAAATCGACATCTGAAAGTGAGACATAGATCTCTCAGATATAAGATGAAAAATCAAATAATTGCCCTAGACTTTATTAGATCCGAAAAGAATTTGGCGGATCATCTAACTAAGGGCCTATCTAGGACAGTGGTCTTAGAATCGTCGAGGGGGATGGGATTAAGCCCATAAGAAAAATCACCGCAGTGGGAACCCAACCTCACGGAGGTTCAATGGGTAGAAACAAACTGTAGTAGTGATTGAAAATAAGGAGCACTGAATAATGCTCCCGTCCCTATGACGTCAGTGCTTATTAAAAGCAAGGGGTAGGATGAGTGTAAAACTCTTAATAAGTCCAAGACCCATGAGGCGGGGTGTCGCCTTGCTCACACCCCTATTAGGACTTACCTATATGTATGTCGTTGTGAGGCCGCAACTCTGGGACCAGGGCTGCTCCCTAGAAACATACAAGAAAAGATATCTGCGCAAGGCCATTAATAGCGCAACCCGCTTAGAACCATCGAAAACTGTACTACGTGTACTACTTGTAGAAACCCGATAAATGAGGCTGGTTCAAGGCGTAGTCCACCAAGCCCTCACGGATGTATACAACTGTACTAAGTGGAGGTTCAAACCGGAAGGTACCTACACCTACTGCGTAGTATAAGGAATCCAGCAAAGTCTTTTTATTTTATATTTTAAACTTTTTAATTATTTAATATTTAGTGATTTTAAACACATGTGGGGGATTGTTGGGTGTGTGTGTGTTAAAACCACATACACTTTTAGTCCCATATCGGTTAGGGGAGAAATCCCCTACCAACATATAAGGATTTGCCCACTTCCCCCCACTAGTCATCACACTAGAGGACGGGCTCCACTAGCTCACACACGCGCGCGCGTGCGTGCCGAGCCGAGCCGGGCCGGGCCGGGCTTGGGCATGGGCTGGGCGGCGCGTGTGTGTGCGCCCGCGGACCCGGACACGATAGCACCTCCGAAATGGGCTGGTCCGCACCTGCCCTATTTTTGTTTTTTGCTTTTAAGTCCTCCACTATTTATTATTTACCATTTGGGACACTAGTCGTTACGCGAGAAGCGCTGCATGCTAGCCGTTACGTACAGGCTCGCTGCGAGCTGTAACGTGCGAGGTTAATGGGCTTAATCGCAGCCCATTAACCGCTCCCCTCTTTCAGCCTCCCATTAACAGCCCGAGGCCTATATAAGGCCCGGTGCAGCCATGGGATGGGTACAGTCCGGATATCGGAATTCCTCCCTGCTTACTGCCTCTCCCTCTCCCATTCTCTCGTGCCGTGTTGCTGTGGTGCTGCCCCTTTGCTCCGAAGAGACTCCCTCTCTCGGACCAAAGCTTTGCTGCGGTGCTGCCTCCCGGCCTCGAGAAGATCGTCATCGAGTCGCTGGGTTCCTGAAAGTCTACGAGGTTCGCAAAGCCTTCTTGGAGTCGTGCTGACGAGAAGGAGGTCACCTGACCGGGGTCGCCGTATCTCCGAGAACCATTGCCACGAGACCCGCACGAGGGGGGCAATAAGATTCTTGGGACAATGCCTACCACGCTTCGACCACAGGCCAGAGTTTCTAACTCTTCTTTTGTCCTAATATTAGATCTAAAATAATTGACTTGCATCTAATAGAGAAATTTAAATAATTAGATATATTTTAGATAGATTATTTCTCCCTTTTAGAAAAGTTCGGCAAGGTGAATGACGGTTCCATAGAACCCGCTCTGCCTTGGCAAACAATTTCTAAAAGAAATTTGTGACTTGTCCTTGTTTGCGAAAATAACATTTGCTAATCAATTTAATCTTAAGAATTAAATTAAATCCTAAATTTGCTAGCTTAGAACGATTAGATTTCCAACAATTTGGTTAGAGGGGTCTTAGGCTAATAACCCTTTTTCTTTTCCGTCCATGAACCAACCATGTAGCACAATCCTGGTGGGGGAGGCATTTGTTTTAGTATACAGTATATTGATATGTCACACGAATAAAATCAGATACAAATGTGGATAAACATTGGGACAAGCATTATCCAGTAGAAAAGGTACAAAATAAAAAACAAAAATTAAAAATTAAAAAACATTGAGGGCACAATGGTATGTTTTTAAACCTTCTATAGGAAAAAAAAAAAAAAAGTGGATAAACGTTTTTATTTTTTTAAAACTGTTGCTGTTAGGTGGGTTGCATATGGTACCAAGAGGGAGGGGTACAATATTTTGTTATGCCTCGGGTGTAGTGCCATTAAATTAAAATTATGAGGCTTTGCTCGTCACTGCTGAGATCAGCGGTCTCATCTCAGCCATTGGATACGCCGGGCTCTGTGTGTATATATGTATTTAGTGAAGCTATGTACATTAGGATGGTTTAGGCAAATACTGAAATGTGGGGGAAGGTTTCGGTAGTTTGCCTATTAGCTGGGGAGGAAATAGTAAAAATGAGCAATATACACCTAAAAGTTTGCTAAAGGCAAACCCCACCTTAAACTAAAAATTACCCAACACGTCTCGAGCGTACACTAGGTCTGTAGGTAAGGGCAACCCATGCCAATCGCCCCCGTTGCCGGGTCTTGTGCAGGCTGCCATCGGCCCCAGTCTATCAATCACTATCTTCTTCCTCCTCCACTCAGCTTTTTCGGTCCGAGTGCTTCGACTATCCATTCGGTCGAAGGAAACCGATTGCATTGTAGTGATATTCTACCACTGTTGATCACTCAGTCTTTAATAGATGAATGTGTTGTAGATGCACTCGTCCTTCGATGTTCAAATGTGTGGTAAACGAACTCGGCATCCAATGGTTGAGTTATTTTGCATTTTTCAAAGAAGAAAATAAGAGGAAGAAGGAGGTGGTGGGTTTGGATGGAACGGGTGGTGTCCCGCACGGATTCAGCGGCTGTCATGGTCGACCTTGGGTGGCCTTTAAAGTGAGAGCTAGCTTTGGCAAATCGGATTATGCTTGTTTGCCAGCAAAACATAGAAAAAGAATAGAAGATACTAAATTTTCCTATAAAGATGGATGTTTGATTGATGAAAAAGTGTGATCATCACAAAAAATTATTTTTTAAAAAAACAAAATTTTGTCAAAAGATCACAAAAAATAAGGGAGAGGGGAAAAAAAATTCATATCCTTTTTAGAACATCTCAAACAGATTCTGAGTAGAACTCTAAAGATGAGAGTGGTGCTCCGAGTGATGTGGTCCTTCAATCGACTTCGTTCGGTGCTCTGACGACATTCGTGGCTTGCGATGTGGGTCCCATTTACTCGGGAGCTCCGAAGGACTCCGCATACGCCAGAGCTTCATTGAAGACTACAAAGGATTTAATTAATGTTCTTTTTACAACCCCCCCAACCTTTATTTAACTCATTTTTTATATGTCCAACAATTCCTTATTTTGTGGTGCTTGCCCAACGGCTATTTTTTGATCGTTTGATAGGAAACGGTATAGTCGTTGTTCCAATTTGGATGTTTTTGATTATTTTAAAATTAAAAAAAGTTAAAAATTTTAAAAAAAAAAAAAAAAAAATCTAAGGGTATATAAATATCATATTCTACACTCCATTCTTCATTCTCGCACCCAACTATAAAATAATTTGTGACTTCTCTCACCCACTTATGAGGGATAAATCTTATCGATGCAATAGTACCTCATATTATAGTCATGGTCATTAATGGTAAAATTGCATGTGACAGTTTTTCCCTCCGCAAGTTGGTTGAAGACCGGTAAGCGATCGAGTGCGTTGATATCGTTGTCCGGCCTTGGCAGCCCAAAAGAGTGGCCGATTCATAGATCTTTACTAGCTACAGCCTCTACAATAATTATTGGCTCGTGAATATGGTCAGTGTACATACCTTTCTAGGTTGTTAGGCAGTTCTTTCACTTTCAGTAATGCTATTGATGCTTCGAGCATACCCAGAAAATCCTCGTTGTGCATTTTCTGTGAGGATTGTGCAACATCTTCATTGTTGAGTGAACGAAAATACTACCCCTCAAAGACGTTGATGACCGCTCGAACAAACTTCTGCATGCTCTTGATCGAAGTACTGTGGGTGTGAAAAAGTGGCTAAGACGCTTAGCCAGCCCATATGCATGCGACCTATCAAAAGCAGACTAGCAGAGGCCTACGTCTCCAAGGCCCACTAGGACAACCTGTGGCCCGCCAGCAGACCAGTAGAGGCCTGCACCACCCAAAGGCTCATGAATATAGTTTGTGGCCCATTTTAGAGACCAGCATGTCGACTGGCAAGGGCCCACATGTGGACCAACCACAAGATTCCACGTGGACCAATAGTAGCATGCCACATCAGCACAGGTGGCTATAGAATTCAAGTAGCTATAAATACACCAGTTGACAACAACAAATGGACATTTTGCCCATTTAAGAACCTGCAGCCTCTCGTGGAGTAGCAAAGCTCTGCATCCAGGCTAGTTGAATGTGAGACCATATCTTATTTCCTAACCTTCTACTTCTCTTCCACTTCTATGTACAAGTCCCCCTCGGGTTATAGAGCGATAGCTCTACTCATTTGGAAAATAGTGGATTCAAGGTTGCGATTTACCGTACGGAGACGTAGGCTTCGGCTGAACTTTGATAACAAATCCATATATCAATTCTCCTATCTTTACTCTCTCAACCTACAACTCTTTTAACTCACCCAAATCTAATCAATTGATTGTTGGGGGGATCAAGCGACGACAGAAATTCCCCTACAAGTACTTTCTCCGATCTGAACACAATTATCATTCACGGAATTGATGGATGCTTCATATGCGAGCATCCCCATAGCGGTAGTAATCTTTTGAAGACTGGATAGTCCCACTATTTCAACAATATCCCTTTTTTGGACGAAGGAGCTGTTGTGGTTCACGGCTGCATCGTGGATCCGCAGGAAGAGCAGATGATTCATCAAGAATCTCCGCCGGAACAGGTAAGAAAGGTATGTTGGCTAATTGACGAAGTAATCGTGGAAGAGTCGATTGTAGCCTTCCAGTCTGCTTCGATCGAGTACAGCGTGAACTGTTTGCTGCTCTTCCTCACACGTAGCGGCCTTCAGAAGAATTAACATTCTAAGAGTGGTGCTATCGTCGCTACTGCTCGACGTGTTGTCGATGTGGCATGAGTTCGACATGGTGTCTGAAGAGTGGATGGTTTGAACAAGGTATGGGTATATAAAGGTGTGATGAGAGAACCGTGAATCGTTATATAGGTAAAACTTCAACGGATAGAGATCTATCTGATGGTGGTGGAAATTCGTACCATCTCACTGATCGTACCCAATAGACACATATCTATCTGTTAGCTCTTGAAATACGTGCCGTCTCGATCCAACAAATAGAAATATTGTTGGTGGTGGTGCGTCGCGTCATGAACAGTACCACCGGATAGAAATATAACCGTTGAAATATTTTTTAAAATTTTATTTATAATTTTTTAAATAATATTAAGTGTTTTTTTAGCATTTAAATTGATATCGGAAAAAAAAAAAAAAAAGATATGGGGGTGGGAGTTAGGTGTAAATTTTGAGGACTTGAATAAGTTGCAAATTTGGAAGGGTTTGATACAAAAGACATGGCTAGGATTTCCTCGTTAGAGACCGTTGGTGTGGACCTCCTGCCAACTAGGATAATTAGATGAAGCGGCTGCCAAAGTGGGGCCTATGATGCTTAAGGAGGTCATCCTTACTCTGGAGTCGTTGGAGATGCTCTAATGTCCTTTCCTCTAATTTTCTTTTTACCGGATTCCTTTCTTGCAAAACTTTCTCGTCAACTAAGGACTAGATCTTTCCAGCGGTGTTCATCTCGGGGTGGCCCTCTTACCGGGAGGAAATGTTCAACACATCATGCGTGCCATACAACCTATCATGCTCTGAGCGTCGGGGGGCCATTACCCTATCATGCCTCTGGAATCACAGTGGGTCCCGCGGTTGTATCGTACGCAGGATGTGCTGAAAATTTCCCCCACTTACCGGCCTCCGGAAAACACGGACGTCGGATTGAATACTCACCCGATCATGATCGATGATCGTGCATTCGAAGTCGCTGTCCACCACGTGGGAAAATAAGTGCTTGGGTAGCAAGCTATCGACCGGCTGCTGACTTTCATCCCGTCAAACTGAAAAAAAAAAAAATCTCAGGACTCATCGTCGGGGGACCGGCTTTGTCCGGGAAAAACAAGACTAATGCGATTTGAACAAAATGACGGACAATCCGGCGGGATAACTCCAGTGAATGGAGAGAGCTGGCATCTCCTGATTGGCGGCGGGACTAGGACTGGGTCATGGGCTGAAGCCTATGCTCAAGAGGTGTTAAAGAGTTCGTGATTTGCTGGTGACACCAGCTGTCTGGCATCACGGTTATACCAAAATTTTTTCCGAATCCTAGGGAGATGCCACTGCCACCCCCCCCCCCCCCCCTCTCAGCCACCGTCCCACCGTTTTGTGGGCCACCCTCCTCTATTGACCACCACCTCGTCGATCATCACCAGCCACCAACAACTATTACCGTCTACTGTCTCGTCAGCCACCACCGATCGAATGATCGTCGGCCATCATCCACCGTCATCAGCCACCAACCGCACACATGGCATCCCTTAAGATTCATCTGATAGCCCATAGTCTCGTCAATCAGGAGATACCAGCCCTCCACTTCACGTGGAGTTGTCACGGTGGGTTGTCCCTGAGTTTGTTCAAAAAGCACTGCTAAAAAAGAAATCGCCCGGGACCTGAGAATCTGTAGCATCACCGGCGATAGCCCGTGTGGGTGACCGGTGGCCGGTACTTCTGATACCGGTTTGTTCCGAGAAGCTTCCTGGTGAAAAATACGAAAGTGAGCCGACAGTTTTGGCCTGTTTCTTGAAGGATGCATTGAATGAAATCCGGTGCATGGAATCGTGGTTGGACGGTTAAGATACTTGGGAGGCATCGGCGGAGGTCTCCATGGTATCGTCTCAATTATTTATCTTCCTCCATTAGGATCAGCCTGAGTCGCTGGCTATAAATAAGAGAGTGAGGAGTGAGGACCAGATAGCTCCGCAGGACCGCGGCCGAAAAGAGCCGTCCCCTGTTTTTCCTTCCGTCTCCCCTCCCCACCCCGTCGAGGTACGAATTTATCCCCAATTTTTACTCTGATCGGGCCCTCGTTTCCTCCATTTCAATCGATTTCTAGGGTTTTCGGACCGGGAGATTCGCGAGATCGAGTGCTGATTTGGGGATATCATTGCATCCGGGGGTTGGGAGATCTTGAGGGTCCATGCGATTGCTTCGTCTGATGCTCCGTAACTCTTTTTTCTACTCGGTTTCTTTCGATCTTATGATGATGAAATCTTACCCTTTTTGCCATCTTTGATCGTTTTTAGGGTTTCACCTCTTCGATTCCGGTGGATTTTGGGGAAATCTATGTGAATTTTCGGGTTCTTTAGTTCTTAGTCAACGCTACCTTCTAGCTCTAGATTAGGTTCGGGTTTCGTAAGAACTCGGATTCCAGTTCAGTTGTATTCCCGTTCTTCACTGATTTCGGCGTATTTGTTATTAGTATTTTGTTGGATTCTATAGAAATCGATTGCCTTGGTATGACCTGGTAGGGTTAGGGTTAAGAGAGTTGGGACTACTCTTTGTGGTCTGAAGATTTTGGGGGGGCAGAAAGACTTAGAATTCGATGGTTATAGACATGGGTGGCAATGATTTTCATGATGAGTTCTTCTCCAATTGGGGCACCGCGAATGGTGCCAAATCAGAAGGGCCACAGCCCTTCATCCATCACGTTAATTCCACAGAACCATATGCATTCACCGGCCTCCCACCAAACGACAACACTACACCCTCATCGAGAACGGCCGTTGAGGCGGATTCTTCGGAAGATTCCGAGATATTCTCCGACATAGTCCTCACCTTCATCGGCCAGATGCTGATGGAAGAGGACATTGACGAGAAGCTCGATATGTTTCAGGGTCACCCGGCCCTCGAAGCTACGGAGAAACCCTTCTATGACATCCTCGGTGAGAAGTACCCGTCGTCACCTGATCAGCCACCATTGAATGGTTCTGATAGCCCTGATGGTAGCATCTACGGGAATTCTAATGGTGGTAGCAGTAGCAATGGGGTGTTAGATAATATTTGGGAGCATGATAGCATTGAATTCCCATCCCCTCAGGATAACCCTCTTTCTTTTGGCTACTCGTCTCAGTCTTCATCTAGTTCGATTAACAGCAATAACATTATCTTAGAAGGATTGGAAGATCATCTGATAAGTAAATCTGGGGATCCTGATCTGTTCTTAGAGAGCCTGCCTGCTTGGCAGTTCAGGAGAGGAGTTGAGGAAGCTCGTAAGTTCCTTCCTAGTGATGATAAGTTGGTAATCGACATAGAGGCCAATGGGTTTTCATTGCATCAAGAACCGAAAGAAGCAAGTAGATTGGTTGAGGTTAAGGAGGAGAAAGAAAATACGATATATGGGTCTCGGGGCCGTAAGAACCCGCACAGTGATGACTTATACTTGGAAGAGGGGAGGAGCAACAAACAGTCAGCTTTAGACTACACTGAGGAGACTCTGCGGTCGGATATGTTCGATTTGGTTCTTCTTTGTCCTGGAAACAGGTGCGAGGAAGGTGTTACTGCTCTCCGAGAAGCAAAGCAGAATGAAGCAAGCAAAAGTTCGCAGAATGGCCATTCAAAAGGATCGGGCGGTGGAAGGGGCCGTGGGAGGAAGCAATCCAAGAGCGATACGGTTGATCTCCGGACTCTCCTCATCCATTGTGCTCAGGCTGTGGCTACAGACGACCGTCGGAGCGGAAATGAACTGCTGAAGCAGATCAGGCAGCACTCCTCCCCCTTTGGAGATGGGACACAGAGGCTGGCCCACTGCTTCGCTGATGGGCTGGAGGCCCGTTTAGCCGGCACAGGGAGTGAGAAGTACCGTTCCCTTGTCGCGAAACGAGTGACAGCCACCGACTTCTTGAAGGCGTACCAGCTTTACATGGCCGCGTGCCCTTTCAAGAGGATCTCATATTTCTTCTCGAACCAGACGATTTTGAACATCACCGAAGGAGCGTCAAGGGTGCATATCATAGATTATGGGATTAGCTTTGGTTTCCAATGGCCGCACTTCATCCAACTTCTATCTATGAGGCCTGGTGGCCCGCCAAAGCTTAGGATGACTGGCATCGATGTACCGGAGCCGGGTTTCCGTCCAGCTGAGAGGATAGAGGAGACCGGTCGTCGGCTAGCTGAATACGCTCGCAGCTTCAAAGTCCCTTTCGAGTATCATGCGATCGCTGCCAAATGGGAGACCATCCGAGTTGATGATCTCAAAATCGACAAAGATGAAGCGGTCATCGTCAATTGCCAATACCGGTTCAGTATTGTCGCGGACGAGACTGTGGCGGTGGATTCCCCGAGAGATATTGTGCTGAACACCATAAGAAAGCTTAATCCGGTTGTGTTCATCGAAGGTATCGTGAATGGCTCCTACAATGCCCCCTTCTTCGTCACACGGTTCCGGGAAGCCATGTTCCACTTCTCCGCACTGTTCGACATGCTGGAGGCTACGGTGACACGGGACGACACGCAGAGGCTGCTGCTGGAAAGGGATGTCTTCGGCCGGCAGGCTCTGAACGTGATCGCCTGCGAGGGCTCGGAGAGGGTGGAGCGGCCAGAGACGTACAAGAAGTGGCAGGTGAGGAACCTTAGAGCCGGGTTCGTGCAGAATCCCTTGAATCAAGACATGGTGAAGAAAGCTAAGGAGAAGGTGAAGAAGTGCTACCACAAGGATATCATCCTAGACGAGGATGGTCGATGGCTGCTGCAGGGCTGGAAGGGGCGCATCCTCTTCGCCCTCTCCATGTGGAGACCTAACAATGCCCACTAGGAGGAGTCGTTCAAAGCGCCCGCCGGTGCGATGACAGATGATTAGGGTGTCTTTTGGTTTTATCATTTTAAGGAGTTTATTGCTCCTGTGCTTTTGTTTCGTTCTGATCATATGTACGGCAGTTGTAAGTCTTTGTGGGGATTGGGTCTGTACAATGTTATGAAGTGCCTTTGTTTGAGACTGATGAATGATTTAGAGTTTTTATTGGGCCTCTTGTGTATAATGAGCTGCGTTTGGTCAATTTTGGTGTTCTTTGGTTAGTCAGTAGTGGTGGTTGATGTATGTATGTGGGGGGTGGGAGTGAATGATTGTTACTCTTCAGGACTATCTTGTCAAAATTGTACCAGCCAGCAGAATTCCAAGTCGATACAGCGGCCGTGATTTGGCTTTTTTTGTTCTTTTTTTTAAAGAATTTTTTTTAATGGAGTCATGTGAAAATAGCGTATGTGGTAAAAAAAAAAAAACAATAATAAAAATATTATTGTTTTTGAAAAAAAAAATTGATCTGGAGATTGTGTAATGCTTACTCTCAAACTCACTTAGAAGAAGGGAGATTCAAGTGGCAACAATGGGAAGAGGATGCTGTTTAAGCCGATGTGTGACCCGTGGATGAGCGAGAGAGATAGAGAGAGAGAGAGAGAGAGGGTAACAAATTTAATTATGAAAAAAGTAAAAGATGAGAGAGAGAGAGAGAGAGGGTAACAAATTTAATTATGAAAAAAGTAAAAGATGAGAGAGAGGGGAGAGGGAGGGAAAGGGGGGGCTGCCACCGTGACATCAAAGGCCTAATCCTTACAAGAATAGTATAGCTATACCAAGGGTGTTTTATTGTAGTGTACAATACCGAGGATCGACTCTTTCCTTCTCATTCACAGCCATACCCAAGCAGACAAAACCGAGAGAGAGAGAGAGAGAGAGAGAGAGAGAGAGAGAGAGAGAGAGAGAGAGAGAGAGAGAGCAACGATCAAATCTGCCACGAGCAAAAGAAAAAGTCTAATTTTTAATGGCGTCACATACTAAAAAACTCTTCATTAGGGCAAAAGAGAAGACCTTCACTTCAGAACAGTAGGAAATACAGAGTAGCATTTATTCGAACCCATGACCAAGGCCAAGGATTGCATAGGTCTACCAACTGACCTATCAGACTAGTTATCATCAAATTATAATAGCTTAGAACCCACAAACTTAGGCTTAGATGACTCTCTAGCCAATGGTTAATAGCACGTGCTTATTAACTTTTTGTTTATTCTCTCAATAAATAATAGATATAATACACCATCATTGTGCACCACAATCAACTAATATGCTTTAAATAAAAAATTACATTTAAGGGCAAGCATTTATTATTGAAAAATACTGTTCATCCCGAGATATTTATTTTGAATTTAATAGTCTATCTATTTATCTACACCATCCAATAGTATCTAATATATACATTCTTCTTCCGTGTGTGAACGCGGCTCTCTTTTAAATCCATTTAAAAACCTACAATAAAAATGATAAATTTTTATTCAATGACATTAATGGTCATTTCATGTTAATCTCTCTCTCTCTCTCTCTCTCTAACAAGTAAATGACACTCATTTTAGATTTTACACTTTTTCGAACAGTTGTGATGTCGTCTTTGCCAAATGGCATGCGTCAAGCACATTCGGGCATTGCCCAGGTTTCTTATTATATACTAAAATTGAAGCCTCTCTCCTGTGTTGTGTTGTCACACGTGGACGTCTTTTAAAGAGCTAGAATTCTTCTTCCGTGTTTGAACGTGGCTCTCTTTTAAATCAATTTAAAAACCTACCATAAAGATAATAAATTTTCATTCAATAGCATTTAATGGTCATTTTGATGTTAATCTCTCTCTCTCTCTCTAACAAGTGAATCACACTCACTTCAGATTTCACACTTCTTTGAACAGTTGTGATGTTGTCTTTGTCAAATGGCGTGCATCAAGCACATTCGGGCATTGCTCGGGTTTCTTACTAGTATATATACTAAAATGGTAGCCTCTCTCCTGTGTTGTGACACTTGGACGTATTTTAAAGAGCTATAATTCTTCTTCTGTGTGTGAACGCGGGTCTCTTTTAAATCCATTTAAATCCTACCATAAAGATGATAAAATTTCATTCAATGGCATTTAATGATCGTTTGATGTTAATCTCTCTCTCTCTCTCTCTAACAAATGAATCACACACACTTCAGATTTCACACTTCTTCGAACAGTTGCGACATCGTCTTTGCCAAATGGCGTGCATCAAGCACATTCGGACATTGCCCGAGTTTCTTACTAGTATCTATACTCAAATGGAAGCCTCTCCCGTGTTGTGACATGTGGACATTTTTTAAAAAGCTAGAATTCTTCTTCCGTGTGTGAACACAGCTCTCTTTTAAATCTATTTAAAAACCTATCATAAAGATGATAAATTTTTATTCAATGGCATTTAATGGTCATTTGATGTTAATCCCTCTCTCTCTTTCTCTCTCTAACAAGTGAATCACACTCACTTCAGATTTCACACTTCTTCGAATAGTTGTGATATCTTCTTTGCCAAATGGCATGCATCAAGCACATTCGGGCATTGCCCGGGTTTCTTACACGAGACCCTCTCTCCCATGTTGCGACACGTGGACCTCTTTTGAAGAGCTAAAATCCTTCTTCCGTGTGTGAACACAACTCTTTTATAAATCCTATTAAAAAAATACTATAAAGATGATAAATACCCATTCAACTGTATTTAATGGTCATTTGATGTTAACTAGGAAAATCATTAGTATTATGTCCTCTCTCAAACAAGTGAATTGCACCCAACCGTCTCCCGTGTGTGAACACGACTCTCTTATAAATCTTAATAAAAACCTACTATAAAGATGATAAAAACCCATATATTCAACAACATTTAATAGCCATTTGATGCTAATTAGAAAAATAATTAGTACTATCTCTCTCTCTCTCTCTAACAAGTGAATCACGCCCATACGAGTGAATCACACTCATCCAAATTGTGCACTTATTAGGACGACTGTGATGTCTGTGCCAAGAGGCATGCATCAAGTTGATCTGGGTATTGCCCGGGTTTCTTACTAGTATAATACTAAAATGGGAGCCTCTCTCCATGTTGTGTCACGTGGACCTCTTTTGAAGAACCAAATTTCTTCCTCCGTGTGTGAACGTGCACTCTCTCATAAATCCTATTAAAAATCTATTAAGAAGATAAAGACCCATTCAATGATATTTAATAGTCATTTGATATTAATTAATACTATATCTCTCTCTAACAAGTGAATCACACCCTGACGAGTGAACCACTCATTCATCCGAGCATTGCCCAGGTTTCTTACTACTTCTTATAAAGTTGAGGCCTAAGATACCACGTGACAACCTCTCTCTTCACGTACCCTTTTTTGATATCTGGCATGTGAGGAATAAACAATTAAAATTTTAAAATAAAAAATGATAAAAATTAAATGTCTTGTCCAAACTAGGTCCAAATCGGGCCCGGCCCAATGGGCCTCGGGCTGGCCAGAGCTCATTTAGAGCGCTAGGTGTCTGCGACTTCTTTTCTACTTTTTATCTCTTGAAAAGATTTTATTCTTTTTTCTCAGTTTTCGATACAAACCATCTGGAATCTCATCATGGGTAGTTTATGGAATCCCGATCAGAGGCCTCTATTTTTGTGATAAAGTTCATGTGTTTCAAGCTAAACGACTATTTCACTTTTACATAACTATTGAAAAATTATTTCTTTTTGGTATGAACCTATTTTTTAAAAAAGACCTTTTCAAAAAAAAAAAAGAAATGGGCAAAATGGATTATTCTGGGACTCATCCTATTTTATTCACCTTCACAATCGTGGGCTCCTTGGGGTTAGATTTTTTCCCCTCTTGATGAATTATTTTATAGCCAACGACTTTAGTGATTTTCATGATGTGAGTCCTATGTTGCGATAGTTATCTCAAATTTCTCCACATCATTTTTTATATTTATATTTGAAGTAGTGTTTCCATAAGGCGTCCCATACGTACGGTGATGCATCACATTTAACAGTTCAGGCTGAGTGGCATTCACCTATTGGGTTGCCTACCATCAGACGATTGTGATGTGTCACCTTTCGTAAGGGATACTTTATTGGATCATTTCTCTTATATTTGATCTTTAAGTAATACTATTCACTCATCTTGGTTTTCATCTGGATGAGGTCATTCTGACGTGGCATCTGATCATCAGAACTATCCCTTTGCCTGATGCCATTCACAGCTAGGTGCAAAAGACGATCATTGCCACATCGGGATGGCCTGTCACGGATGGAAACCATATTAACATTTTTGTTGATCTTATGATAGCAATCATTGAGTGGCCTAAAGATGATGATTGTTGTGGGGAAAATTTTTGTGCCGTCTTGATCAGATACCTCGTCCCACAATTCTTGATTGAATGTGGATGGTTTGTATGTTGCAAAGATAAAGATTAGAGAGTAGAGAGAAAGAGAGAGATGACACATGGAGTTGTTGTCGGAGTTCGGTCTCACGATCTACGTCTCCGGGCAAGAGGTGCCACCTAATTTGTACTATAATATATGCGAAAGGGAGGAGTGGGGAGCGTTCTCTCGAAAGGCTGAGCGAAGCTTCTTACAAAATAGAGACATCTATCACGACTAGCGATACTGAGCATTGTGGTGGCCCCCACAAGGCAATGGTGATGGGCCTATATGGCACGCTGGCATTGGCGGATCTATTAGTTGGCATGGCCGGGTAGCCCGACAAAGCTTTGAGAAAAACTCTCACTGGCCCGCCTAATTTAGCCCAGCCCAGCTTTCCATACCAGCTCAACCCAGCCCAATGATGATACGTAGTCGTCTCTCGGCATGTCGAGCGTCGTCCCTCTCACTACACCATATCATGGTTTTTCCGGCCAAAAAATCGGCGACCAGATCCGGCGAGCCGGATCTATCTCGCGAAACTGGCGGCCAGCTGAAGGATGCCGGATCTCTCTCGCGGAATCGGCGACCAGCTCAAGGGGGCCGGATCTATCTCTCGAAATTGGGGGCCAGCTTAATGGGGCCGGATTTCTCCAACACAGCCGCCGCATCCGGTCGTCACGGTCGCCGCATCATCGATGAGGGGATTCGGGGGTTTAGGCCGCTGTATCAGAGCCTCAATTTCGGGGATCCAGCTTGCCGCATCAAAGGGATTCTGCTTCGAAGCGGATCCCCCTCTAATTCGGGGATCCAGGTTGCCGTATCAGAGGTTGGGGATAATGGTCGCCGCATTAGAGGGAGATCCAGGCCGCCGCATCTATCGAGCCGCCGAGATTGGTTTCCTGGCCGCCACATCAAAGGTTTTTTCGGCGCGAATTCATGAATTCGCTCCGAAAAGATTTTGCATGCGTCAAGTCTTAGCTTCGATGATCCAGCTTCCCTCTCTGGCCTGCGATGAGCTTTGCCGCGATCGACTTGCATGCCCTGGCCCTTGTGCTCCCTGGCCTGCGATGAACTTCCCTCCCTGGTAATCTGGTATGTGCCTCGATCCTTACTCAGTATCTATGATCGATCTCTTCCACCGCCGTTCTATAGAGATCTCATCCTCTTCATCCCCGCGACAGTCTACAGATCCACTGCCTGTGATCGATTGAGGAAATTTCCTGATCGAAGTTCCGGCCTCCACTTTGATTAAGATCTCCCGAGCACACCGCCAATCCGTCAACAGTGCATAATTGGTAAGATTGTCTGTCATCCTCAGTGCCTACTCAGATACTCTGGTAGTTTTTGACACTTCTGTATGTGGTGCTTCATACTCCTGGAGCTAGCAGTGCACTTCCATTTTATTTTTATTCTGTGATATTTGCATTTCAAAGGCCACGGTTTGTCCATTGAAGAAGAAGAGATGAGTCATCTTTCTCTACATGAAGGTAGGTAATCATCTAAAAGAGATCACCCAATCTTGGTTGGATGATGGGTCTTATCTCAGTGATTGGAATCAACAATTCTACCCGTCTTGTTTTGGTTTGTTTAGACAAATTTTTTTATTAGGATTGATTAGGTTTGTGTTGTTCTTTTGGGATTTTTTGGTTTATAGGGTATTGATGCTGGGATTTATGGAATTAATTTGTGAGGATTTTTTATGGGATTTTTTTGTTGGGTTTGGTGGGAATCAAAACTAGGGCTGGCAATTTCGGACCCCACACAGCAGACCCAACATGACCCCGACACGAAATTAGCGGGTCTGGGTCAGGGCTAAACAGTTCGGGTCGTAAACGGATCGACACGATAGGCCCGTTTAATAAACGGGTCGGGTCCAGGTTTAGGGTTTGGACACGATAGATCCTGGAAGACCCGTTTAAAAATCACTGGGTCGTGTCGGATCGGGTCTACCGGCAATTCTATACTATAATATATAGTATCAACGGGTCTATCGGGTAATGTCGGGTTGAGTTAGATCGGGTCAACTGAATAAACCCGTGTGGTAAACAAGTCTAACGGGTATGATCGGGTCTACCGGTTTATAAACGGGTCGGGTACGGGTTTAGAATCTAGACACGATTAGTTAAACGGGTCGGGTCCGGGTCAAGGGGTTTTGGACAAGACCTAAAACTAGACACGACATGAACCTGACCCGACCCGGCCCATTGCCACCACTAATCAAAACCCACCAGATAGATAGGGCCTTACGAGGAGGAGGAGGAGGTGTTAAGGCAGTAAGACAAAGGAGGGAGAGAGATAAAGAGCCATGGATGAATCCCCTCACCACTCTGACCATACAGACTCCCAGGTTGAATCCTTCTCCCATGGTGATTGACTCCAATTAAGCACGAGAAGATGATGCACCGCTGCGCGCAGATAGCCCTCTTCTTTTTTTCCACAAGTCATTTTGTTTACTGAATATAGACTGTATGAAAGATTCTATAGATTACATGTCTTTTGGTATTATGTTTAAGGATATAGTCAACTTATTTAATTTTTTTTTTCCCTCTTAGTAGACCTATCTGAATCCCCTGCACGATAATCCAGCTTATTCAGTTGTCAAGTATGTTTGTTTATCTGACCAGGAGGCTCCGATCATCGTTGATTTATTCGGCAGCCTTTGTCCATTCACTTTCCCGCAGTATGATCTTTGAATGAATTTTATAAAATCTATCTAGTGGAATTTTATCATTCTATGTTCTTCTACTAGTGCATGCCCGTGCCTGTCGGGAATGTAGCGGCCCGTCTTCGGTGGCAAAACACAATCGGGCCATCTTTGACGGCAACACACATTCGGCACTGCAATGGGCCGCAATTAGCGGCAAGACACCCCCCGGGCATCACCACCCCCCACCCACAGCGTCGTATTCGGCAACAACACACCTGACTGCCTTCCGCAACAAAACACTTTCGGTGGTAACACCAGCCTATAGCAACCCAGCCCCGACGGACCGATGACCCCGACACCACCAACTGCGGCCACTGTTGGGACATTCGCTGCCACCTAAGTCGTCACCTTCGGTGGTAACACCCAGCTCCTACGACCCGCCCCGATGGACCGACAACCCCAGCAAAACTACTGGTCAAAGCGAGAACCTCCTAATTTATCAAAATTTGTATTTAAAAAACTTTATTTGAACTATAAAAAAATATTTAAAATTTTAATTTGAACTATAAAAAAATTTAATTGTCGGCCAAAATAGAATGGTTTAATTAGTCACCCATTTTAAGTAGGGGTAAGATCAAAAAAACCCGTTCCAAATCATTGGTATCACGGGCACCCATTCAGCACCACTACAATTGCATATACCATAGCCACATGATTTTAGCCACCACGACAGGTGCATTCCACTCAGCTTCCGTGGAGAGAGAGAGAGATCGGGGAAAAAGAGAGGGAGAGAGAGAGACATAGAGAGAGAGAGAGAGAGGGAGAGAGCGGGGAAAAAGAGAGGGAGGGAGAGAGAGAGAGAGAGAGAGAGAGAGAGATCGGGGGAAGAGGAGAGAGAAAGACTGAGAAAGAGAGAGAGAGAGAGAGAGAGAGAGAGATAAAGAGATAATGTCCGATTTCGTGTCGTGTCCAAAACACATAAACTCGGACCCGACCCATTTAACTAATCGTGTCTAGACCTGAACCCCGTACCCTTGCCGTTTATAAACGACTAGACTCGGTAAGACCCGTTTAAATATTTATTCTTTATTTTTTTAATTTTATATTTCGTTGCAACTCACCATCATAGGTGTCCTGATCACAGTCGTCCATTGAACCTATTACACATTGTGATAGGATGCTGGGTTGACCTGACTCGACCCGATCCATTGATTTTTAAACGGGTCTTAAACGAGTCGGAGACAAAACTCGGACCCGACCCATTTACTAAACGGGTTACTCGTGTCGACCCGTTTACGACCCGAACCTGTTTAACCCAGACCCGGACCCCGCTAATTATTGTAGCTCTTATGTCATGAGCTTGGATTTTCTGTATTACCATTAATAAAGATGATTTTGATTATTACTTTAATTATAATACTGCTTTGGTATACGTTAATTCATATGTAATAAAGGACCCTAGGAAATACAGTATGCCACGGAGGAGCATGGTGGGTCCATGCTTGCAAGATCCAGTATACCGGTTCTGTGTAAACCTAGAACTCGCTCACAGCTTGGGTGATGCCAGTCGCTTCACCGAGAATAAACTGTTGGCAGGTAGAGAATGTGGTAAAGTCTCCACCACGGGGATGTGGGATTCTCATTCACTTGACCAAGCACGATAATTGTGTTGAACAGGAACCAAGACGGTATACGGATCAATATATTAGAGCCTGGTGCATAAACCGTCTTACTACTATAGATAATCTGTCCTCAACTCTGAGGGACCATGCACACTGAGCCAACCAGTTATGTGGTGCTATAATGTGCCAACGTATGCAGACCTTATATAGTCCAATACCATAGTACATTGGGTTACCCAACTAGTACTAGAGTGGCATACAACCCCTATGGGTTATCCGACATCCAGTGATGGATGAGTACGTTTTGATGAGTTAATCTGTCCATATAATTAATCTAGGCTTGTTGGTTGTCAGTATGATTAACGACGTTCTTAATGCTAGGCATAGCATCGGAAGGTGTGTGGCATTATAGATGATAAATCATCAAATCCTAATCAGATGATCGATCGAGTTTTGATGGTGCTCCCCATCGCCCGAGTCGAATCATGACACCAGTAATTGGAGGGACTAAAGATTATCAGTCTATAGTAGAAAATAGGGTTACGAGAGAGTAACATAAGTTTAGAATCACTAGAGTTCAACTTGCGTCACACTCTGGGTGGCTATGCAGATTAATCAGATTATGGATAATTAGTGAAACTTTTGGTGTGTCACTAGAACAGTTAATCAGGGATCCGGTTGGTGCCAGAGATCCTGAACCTTGAAGTTTTCACCCTATCGTTGCGTATAGGAATTGTTCCTTGACCTAATTGGACACGTTAGATGCGAAGTAGTGCGATGGAGCGCAAGTCCGAAGCCAAAGAACCTAATTCACATGTGTTAAGGAGCCATAGGGGTATTTTAATAAATACTAAAATATGGCTCAGAACATATTGAATATAAATCTTAAAATGAGCGGAATAATTCCAGGAGCTCATAAGCGCTGACGAAATGCAATTCCGACAAGCGTACCTTACTCTATCTCTTTATAGTGCTCCCCCTTTCGTGAGGGTGTTTTTGTCCATTGCATCATGAAAGATAGGGGGAAACCCTAACCCCCCCCCCCCTTATCCCTATCTCTAAGGGGTCAGCCCTGGCTTGAGTAAAGCACTAGGGGCCAGACATATAAAAGGAAAAGGGGGAGAAAGGGCCGGCCATAACTCTCCCTCTCTCCAGAAAAATTGCCCCCTCTCATCTCTCCCTCTTTGTGGTTTCGGCCAAGAAAGAAAGAGGAAGAAGAAGAAAGAAGGAGGAAGGAAGGAAAAGGTAGAAGAGAAAGAAAAAGAAGGAGGAAATCTTGTAGCTCGCCATCGTCTTCGCAACGTGATCATCTGTCGGGTCGTAGTCCTTACACTCAGAGATATGACTTCGAGGATTCCTCCCTTCGAAAAGGACAATGTGCTATCCGACAACTTCCCTCTCAATTCACGTGTGGTTCATCATCGACCATCATTCCGTTCACTTCGAATCTAAGACCCACAAGGTATGATGATTCTAAACACCTAACTAGATGCATGCATATCTTTTATAGATCATAGTATGCCTCTAGGGTGTTCGCATATATGCTAGGTACATAGATTTGCATATATATTATTGTGTGGAATTAATTGTAATGAAACATACACTATTAGATCCTCGAATATATCTTTTGCTTCCGCTGTGATTCTGATAATAGGATTTAATTCCAACACTAATTTCATGTCTGGTCGCCATGCCGGGTCCAAAATAACCAGCCCTAAGAGAGAGAGAGAGATCGTAGGAGAGAGAGATCATGGGAGAGAGAGAGACATAGAGAGAGATACAGAGATCAATGAGAGAGATGTAGAGAGAGATAGATCATGGGTAAGAGAGAGAGAGCGAGACAGAGAGAAAGAGAAAGATACGGAGAGAGAGAGAGAGAGAGAGAAAGAGAGAGATGGAGAGAGTAAGAGAGAAAGATCAAGGGAAGAGAGAGAGAAAGAAAATCAGAGAAAGAGAAAGAGAGAGAGACGGAGGGAGAGAAAGAACTGGGGAGAAAGAGTTGGGGGAAGTGAGACAGAGACGGAGAGAGAGAGACCGTAGAGAAAAAAAAAGACAGAGAAAAAGAGAGATATGTGGGGAAGAGATAGAGAAACGGGGAGAAAGAGAGAGCTACGGAGAAAGAGAGAGAGATCAGAGGAAGAGACAGATCGGGAGAAGAGAGAAAAATAGGGGGAGAGAGAGAGTTAGGGGAAAAGAGAGAGAGATAGTGGGAGTAGAAGGAAGAGAGAGAGAGAGAGAGACAGAGAAAGATACGGAGAGAGAGAAAAAGATCGTAAGGAAGAAAGAGATCAGGGGATGAGAGAGAGAGAGAGAGAAATAGAGATAAAAAGATATCAGGAAAGAAAGAGAGATTGGGAGAATAGAGATAGCTAATGATTGTGATCGGGGGCGTGGGAGAGTTTTGTTTAGTCAGCATCGTTCCTTTTTGTTTAGTCAGCTTTTGGTTCCGTTTTATCCTAATCAATACAAAACTGATGTCCCTTGTTATATAGATGAATTTTATAAAATCCATTTAGTAGAATTCAAACACTTAGACTCAAATTTAGTAAATCGGAGGATAAAATTTTAAAATATCTACTAAATACTTGTTCGTAAGTTCTAAATATGAAAAACCATACAATTATGAATTATCTAATATGATCCGATAACGATTCGATCAAATCCAAACCAGGCTCAAAAGTCAAAAAATAAAAAAGTATGATTTTTAAATACTTAGACTCAAATTTAGTCAATCCGAGAGCAAAATCTTAAAATATATACTAACTACTTGTTTAAAAGTCCAAAATACAAAAAATCATACAAGTACAAATTATCAGATGCAATCCAATAATGATCTGATCGAATCCAAACCAAGTTCAAAAGATGAAATATGAAAACTTATGATTTTTAAACACTTAAGACTCAAATTTAGTCAATTGAAGGGTAAAATCTTAAAATATCAATTAAATACTTGTTTGTAAATCCGAAATATGAAAAACCAAACAAATACTATTATCAAATGAGATCCGATAACGATCCGATCGAATCAAAACCAAGTTCAAAAGCCGAAAGATAAAAACTTATGATTTTCAAATACTTAGACTCTAAAATTAGTCAATTGAAGGGCAAAAACTTAAAATATCTACTAAATATTTGTTCGTAAGTCCGAAATATAAAAAACCATACAAGTACGAATTATTAAATGCGATCTGATAACGATCCGATCAAATCCAAACTAAGTTCAAAAGTCGAAAGACAAAAACTTATGATTTTCAAACACTTAGACTCTAAATTATTCAAAAGAAGACAAAAACTTAAAATATCTACTAAATACTTGTTCGTAAGTCTGAAATATAAAAAATCATATAAGTACAAATTATCAGATACGATCCGATAACGATTTGATCAAATCCAAACCAAGTTCAAAAACCAAAAAACAAAAACTTATGATTTTCAAATACTTAGACTCAATATTAATCAATCGAAGGGCAAAATTTTAAAATATCTACTAAATATTTATTCGTAAGTCTGAAATATGAAAAACCATACAGGTAAAAGTAACTAATTTAATTTAATATTTTTTTAACATTTTTTAATATTAATTATAGATGTCAATCATTTTTGTAACAAAATATGTTGTTAATTGTAGGATGTGCGGCGTCCGAGGGACGAGAACACCAGCGTTGGTGCCGAGAGAACATCATAAGGGGCTGTTGAGGGCACTTTTTGATTGTGTAAATATATTTTCATAATGTATTTTGTAAAAATATTAATATTTTGATATATTTTAGTGTTTTATTATCTGTGATTGTCTGCTGTTGTGTATTGTGTATATTTTAGCATATTTTAGTGTATGACAGGACTTAAATAGCCAGATTTTAGCATATTTTTTTTAAAAATTAATGTTTTATTACCGACGAACATTATATAGTCTGTCGGTAATGATAATTTTATTAAATGTTATATAAATAGCTATTACTAATGGAACGAAAAAATCGTTGGTAAAGATATATATATTTACCGACAGTAGACGTATATTCGTCGGTATTTATATATATATATTGTATACCGACAAGTTTTTTCTAACTGTCGGTAATAATATTATATATATCGACGATAAACTTTCGGTCGTCGATAATAATATTTATTAATTTTTTAAATTATTCTTATATTACCGATGGTACACAATAATCTGTCGGTATTAATATTTATTACCGACGAAAATATTAAACCGTCGTTTGCTTTCCCATTGCCATCATTCTTGACGGACGATGACAAAAATATTGTTCGTCTCTATAAATCTATACCGACGATTTTTTGTTATTACCGATGCAATATGTTCATCAGTAATAATATTTTTTTTTTTTGTGGTGTTTCTTGTCATGTCACATGTGTAAGATTTGACCCTTTATATTTCACATGAAAAAACCCAACACATAGGTTTTGCAATGGCAGGATAGAGAGAACCAAAATAAACCACTTAACCTAAGCAAAGGGTTCTAAATGTGCATTCTGATATCAGAAAAAACAAATCTTTAATTTAATATTTAAATTAAAGCATACGTGATGAAAAACGACTTACAAACCTATAAGATCTTACCTTGGTAGTAGGGCTTGCAGGAAGACAGAAACGAAGAAATTTTTTTAAAAAGTTTTTCGACATAGTGATTTTCTCCTCGTTTTTTCACCCAAACTCATTTGAGAAAGGGGGTGTTTATACAAAAGCGTCTGGGTACTAGCGGTCCAACCAGCTGTTTGGACACCTACGATGTCCGATCCGAACAGTCGTTCGAATGACAGACCCAGCAAATAAGAAACACTGAAGACAGTCTGAACGGCTGCTCGGACTCCCAATGTTGAGATGTCCCTAACGGTTCGGACAACTGAAAACCCGTCCGACCGTATGTCTAGGATTCCAAACAATTGTCCGGACCTAGAACACATAGGGTCCGAACAGCTGTTCGGACGCATAATGTGGACGTCCAACACTTAGAAATTTTTCTAAGTGACTGATCCTCTCGACTTGGACCACAGTGAAAAAAACTCTGATTTTCGAGAACAAAAAAAAAATTTAAAACCCGTTGTTCTAGAAAGAATAAAATCATTTAAAACACATCGAAATCGTCAAAAAGTGTAAATCAAGTAATCATGCACATGCACGCAAAATGATGCAATCGAGAAAATGCTTTGTACCCCGATAACCCCACTCATCGCACAACATTCAGGTGAGCAACGAATGTCATACGATGGACTGATGAGTCTTCTGATGATCTTGAACTGCTGACTCAACCAGTAAAGGACTTACATGTAATTTCTTACAGATTGGTTTGAACACATAAATTAAGCCAAACAAAGTGAGACCCCTCAAGCTATAACATGCAGGGCTCCTATCCTCAAACCTTTGAGCATGTCCTGATGGCTTGAAGATCCACAAGCGTAGGGGACTGGTGTCGCGAGTCGATTCCCCAACAACTACGGATGTCGATTGGAGGTGTCGACGAGTACCATTGCAAAGGCAACTATGGATGCCGATCGAAGATGCCGACAGGCGCCATTGGTGGAGTCATCTATGAATGTCAATCAGAGGTGCCGATGAGCAGCATTAGTGAAGGCATCTACAAATGCTGATCAAAGGCACCGGCGGGCGTCATTGGCAGAGACAACTGCGAATGCCAATTGGCGGTGACAACGAGTGTCATTGGTGAAGACATCTACAGATGTCGATTGGAGGCGTAGGCGGGCGCCATTAGTAGAAGCATCTATGGATGCCGATCGGAGGTCCCGCCATGATGCATTGGTGAAGGAATCTACGGATGTTGATCGGAGGTACCGACTGGCGCCATTGGTGGAGTTATCTACGGATGCCGATCGGAGGTGCCGATGGGCGCCATTCGTGTATGAATCTATGGATGCCGATCGGAGGTGTCGAATGGCTCCATTGATGGAGGCATCTACGGATGCTGATCATAGGCGCCCTCTACATCTATGGATGTCGATCGGAGGTGCCAAAGGGTGTCATTGGTGGAAGCATCTACGGATGATGATCGGAGGCGCCGGCGGGCACCATCAGTGGAGGTGCCAACGGACACTGATTTGGAGGCATCGATAGATGTTGATTATTTGCTTGCTATACACAAGACTTTGGAATCGACGACAAACGATCACTTGCTTGAGTCGTTAGTGGACGATATTCGTTTGGTTGTCAACGTATATCGCTTTGGTTGCGACGGTCTAGATGCATTCACTTGGAGGACATAGTCATCAGCTACATAAGTCAGATGCTCATGGAAGAGGACATTGATGAGAAGCTCAATAGGTTTCAGGGCCACCCAAGCACTCGAAGCTACGAAGACCTGGTGAGAAGTATTCGCCTTCGCCAAAGCAACCACCATTGAATGGTTATCATAGTCAGAAAACGTTGATGTTAGCATCTATTTGAATTTTAATGGTGATATTGTTGAAAACTTCGCGAAAATAAACATGCGATAGGGGAGACCGCAGTCTCTTAGCCAAACAGGATTTTTTAACGTGATTTGCTCGTTGGCAAGCGGGCTACTCCATGGATTACAACTTCCCTTGTGGTGACCGTACACCATGCCCGACGCTCCGATCAGTAGATCATCGCCACGCCCTTGCGCTCCGATCCATTGCCCGTCGACAACCCCACCGTAAACTACGGCCCTTGCCTAGATCTATGACGCTGCCCGCGGCGCGCCCATCACTCCCAAGCTGTTGCCTGTCAACCAATGCTCGAACTTTGTTTCCCGCACCCTCCTGTACCACAGGTGTGCCCTCGGCTGAGTCCGCCGCCACCACAACCGTCGTCGCCTTTTGTCCGCCATCCGTTGATAACCTCCGCACCCTGCTAGACCACAGGAGTAGTGCCTATGGTTGTGCCTACCACTGTCGCGCTCGTCTGCGTCCACATCGCCAGTCGGCGATCTGCATCGGTGCCCGTCAGTACCTTCAACAGTCACTCGTCGACATCCCACATCAGTCCGCTCGTCGGCGGCTGAACACGATGTCGTCAGTGACTCCTTGTGCCATCGAGGTACTCCCCCTCGATCGACACCCGCACGTACCCATGCCATCACGGCCCGCCGCAACGATCGGTCGAGCCGGGGAGGAGGTGCTGAGACCGCACCCTCCTCCCGGCCTTCAGTGGTTTTCCGCCCTTGGCACGAGCCCTGCTGCTTTCCGCATGTGACTTTGTCTCCGGTGCCGATCTTCGATAGGGTGGACCCCTACCCTTCCTCACTTCCTTTGACGGCCATGGGTGGGATCCCCCTGGCCTTGGAGCCACCGGATCCCCCCTCATGATCTTCTCCTCCATTGAAGCAAACCGCCTGAGGGTGGAGGCGCCCAAACCTGCGGCCTACCCGTTGAGCACCACCTCGCAGCCGGCCTCCTCTCTCCTCTCTTTGTTCGGGGTCTTTCTCGAAGCCCCATGAAGATGAGTCATTCGACACCAGCCGTTCTTCACAAGAGATCTGTCGACGCTTCTATTGTTTCACGAGTTGCAATGCCTTATATAGGATTGGAGGTGAGGTGACCTAACGTGCATACATGGGAGATTCAATCCCATAGAGGATTGACTCCGCATGCACCTCTACGTTATCCCCTCAACCATCTCATCCAACTACTTCAGCACACCAACTCAATCAACCTTGTTTAGCCAACCTTTATCTCTCCAAAACCAAGGATAAGATTGGGCTCTTGCATGGGCTTGGGTAATGGACCGAACTTCATGGGCTGCCAAAACCCAATAGATAGTACTTTGATGCCATTGAATGGCCATCTGTTTCCGTTGGCAACTCTTCTCCGTCTTCATTCATCTCAACAAATAGCATCAATATTGTCATAGAAGAATCGAAAGAGCCTCTGTCAAGGCGATTCGTTCTACGGTCGAGCTTCTTCATGGAGACAAGTGTCAGCAAGGGACCCGAGTTCCTCACCAAAAGGTACCTATTGAGGTGGGGAGTAATTGGATATATTAAGACAAAGATCCATACTTTCATTACCGATGTGGGACTAAACCGTGTGAGGCCCCTCACGCAGGACACGCATGGCAAGGGCACAATCGGGCGGAGCTCCGAGAGCAGGTTATAGTTCTAATACCATGTGACAACCCGAGTTCCTCCCCAAAAGGTACCCATTGAGAAGGAAAGTATATTAAGACATGGATCCATACTCCCATTATCGATGTGGGATTAAACCGTCTGAGGCATGACCATCTCAACACGATCTTCGAACTCTGCTCATCCATTGTGCTTAGGCTGCGACTACACAGACGACCGTCGGACAGCGAATGAATTGCTGAATCAGATCAGGCAGCATTCCTCCTCCCCCATCGGAGATGGGATGCAGCGGCTCACCCATTGCTTTTTTTGACACGCTGGAGGCCCGTCTAGCTGGCACCGGGAGCAAAACCTAGCTACCGTTCCCTCGTGGCGAATGGAGCGACCGCCACCGTGGCAGCATGGGCCATAGGAGCATTCTCGTCTGAGCTGAGGGCCTCCCTGTACGGGCGGGCCCATCATCATCCTCCGAGAGCCCAATAAGCCTTGCATGTTCTACCTCTTCAGACTCAAATGTCTCTGACGCCTACGCCTTCAATGGGCTCCCCGGCCCATATTGTTTTCCTCTGCCAAAGTGTTTTGATGGAAGTCACACTGTGGAACTCAGGCACAAATTTCAGTTGAATTAGGGTGGGTAATGGTCGGATTTGAAAATTCCACTTGTGGTGCCTCGTGATACTGTGGTATCATCTGAAGGAATAAGTCACGATTAAAACACGACTTATGCAGGATTCAGCCGACTATCATGGAACTGCTCTCGGGGCTCGCATATAAAATAAAAATCATTGATTATTTAAGATATTGGTGATTTTTTCAAAAACATCAGGATAGAAATGCATATAAAACATTTACTGTATAAGTCGTGTTTTAATCGTGACTTATTCGAAAAGCCAAAGATTTTGGTGACAGATTTTGAGAGCACCCCCAAGGCCGCCACTACTATCACATAAATCATGCCTGCCTCGAACCGGCTCTTCTTTCTTACATTCACACCCCACTAATGTCAAGTGTTGGGATGATGGGGGAGCAATTTCTAAGGTCCCTCGGTCAATTTAACATAGCAACTTTGTAGTCTGTTGGTGTTTGTTATTGTGTCCCTTGTGTGTGTCCCAGTGTTTGGGTGTCCACCTCCCTAGTGCTGGGAACAAACTCCCATCTCTAAATGTCCTCAGTTGAAGGTGAAGAAAAAGAACAGGGCATTTCTCACTCTCTCTTCCTTTACCAAAGTTATTCTCATGATTGTCTTGGGGTCTGATAACAACCATGTGTGAACCTTGGGCCATTGGCCTCTCTACATGGTATCAGAGCCTTAGCACCGAGATCCCACCCACACATCTACTCTGTGGGCTATGAGCTCAGAGCTCTCAATCTAATTTCTCAAAGAAAAGGATTCTAGCAACCATTTTTCCTTTAATCAACAGCGAAATCGGCAGGGATCTCAGCTCGGATTTGCAGCGATCTCGGCTTGGATCGACAGTAACATCGGTAGCGATCTCGGCTTGGATCTGCAGCGATATCAGCTTGGATCGACAGTGACATCGACCCCACGCCCTCAATCCTTGATCAAGATGCCCTTCATGCTTTCATCGTCTTCGATTGGCACTCACCACTCTTGATCGAAGATCGGCTGCATCTAGGGTTTCAGCCAAGGTTGAGAGGAGATGAGGACTCGCCAGATCTGGACCGTTGATCTCTTGAATCAGATCGGACGGATCATACTCAACTGAAGAAACAGAGCAGCCATAAGCTCTTGAACAGAGAAACAGAGAAGGCATATCATGTCTTGTGCCTATGCTTTTATACACCTTGTTGCATCTTGGATGGCATCGGAGGGGAACTCACCCTACTCCTCAACCATGAGCACTCCTCAAGGAGGTGATGGACCCAATATGGACCAGTCAAATTGGTCAATACAGATTACAACAGAGAAGTTCAATGGGGAAAACTATATATATTGGGCAGAGGCAGTCTCCATGTATATCCGGGCAAGAGGAAAAATGGACTACTTGAACGGGATCATTCCCAAATTGGCTGAATCCGACCTAACCTTCGAGAAGTGGGACCAGGAAAACTAGATGGTCATGACCTAGCTCATTAATTCCCTCATGCCCAATGTTCGGAGGGGGCTCATTCGACTTAGTACGGCAAAAGAACTCCAGGACTCCCTTGAACAAATGTACTCCATCATCGGAAATTATGCTCAGTTTTATAGGCTTAAGCAGGAGCTTAGCCAATTCCGTCAAGGGGATCTTTCCTTGCAAGCCTACTTTGCCAAACTCAAAGAGAAGTGGAACAATGTGGAGTGTTATGCCATCTACAAGCCTCGGTGTGTGGCAGATGCTATGGAGTATGCTAAGGATGTTGAGCGCGTCCGCATCTATGAATTTCTAGTTGGATTGAACACGGATCGTGAGAGTGCTCGATCACAAGTAAAGGGAAATCCCACTCTCCTGGATCGGGAGGCAAGCGCCAGTTTGCCAGTCTTCCAGCCGCCACGATTGGTGCTTCCAAGGATGTCACAGCTGGAGCTACTAGAGGTGCGACAACCGGCACCATAGGGGGTACCTCGTGCCACTCCACAGCTTTAACGATGAGAGACAGCAAAGCGAAAGGAGGTCGCTGCTCGACCATCTTTCCCTTTTGATCAAGCACCACATCTTCGAGCTTGATGTGTTGTTGGACCAGGGCGAAAAGCTCGACCATCGTGCGGGGGTCAAAGATGACGAGGGCGTCGTGCAGCTTACTTCCTTCGAGGAACATGCTCATGAAGGCACTTATGTTCGTCTGATCCTGTCCGACTGAGTCCTCTAGGGCGAGGTAGGCACTACGAAACCGTGTTGATAAGCATCGAAGGGTCTCCCGAGCTCCCATGGTCAGGACGAACAACGATTCGATCCTCTTAGGAGGTTGTCGGTTACACCAGTACTGTTCTAGGAACAACCCAGATAGAGTGGTCAAGTTGGGAATGGAATGAGAGGGCAAATTGTGGAACCAGTTCAAGGCTGAACCGGTCAAGCTGCTCGGGAACGCACGCATAGAACATGGTCCTGGTCCCAAAAAAACAACTTTTGGTAGGCCAAGAGGTGGTCCATGGGGTCTTGTGACCCATTGAACAGCACGAACTTTGGCGGGGTCCAGTGTTGAGGAAAACCTCCTTGGTGAACTTTGTTTGTGAAGGCGAGATACCTCCACAAGCGGTGAGATCTTCTAGAAGGTCGATAGGCATGCTAGGTAAGCCACCAGCGCTCGGGGTGATTTCCCAAAAGCGGCTACGGTGGTCCTATGCGATCATGCACTCTTCCTCTAGGGCAGTCCGCACCCTCCCTGCGGCGGTGCTCGGGAGCGACGTCCTGGTGATCGCTCCGTCGCTTCATAGGTAGCCGCCTCGATGCAAGGAAAGGTTGGTGTGAGGCTGTCATCTCACGAGTCTCCGCACGGGGTAACACTTCCTTCGTGGGTTTTTGCTCACACCGATGGCGCGGGTTACGATCTCGCCCTCGAGACCTTGCCTTTGACTTGTCAAACTCCGCACTTTGGCTTCGTCGATGAGGGGGGGGGGGGGGGGGGGGGGGGGCGCGAAGGCGTAGTCGGCTCGTTGCTAGAGCGCTGGATGACAAGTCGCTGAAGTCGCCCGAGAGCCGACTCTCTAGTCTTGTTCGCGACTATACCTCCTATGGGGGGCTCCTGCTGGGATGCCCGCCGCGCGGGCACCAACATAGGTTGATGCGGGATTGGAGGAGGTTGCATAGGGGGAGTGGCCCCTGCCGACACTCTTGGCTGTCGGGATTGACCCGCTGATCCTCTCCTCCATTGCTCGAACCCGAGGGAGGGGGGATCAGTTCTTCTACTCGCCGAGGGAACCTGGCACAGCCGCGTCAGTTCATCTATCATGGCCCACTTGGTGACCAACATCTTCATAAGGAACTGGTCACTGAACAGGGCAGGGGGTTGGGTAATTTGAGCTTGCGCCCCACTTCATGCAGATTCGGTGCGAGCCTTTGCCCATCTTTGTCCCCGCGTGGAAGAATCCATTAGGGTCTCCTGCGAAAGCACAATTTTCGACCGCGTGGTCATGGGTGTTCTCACAGGAACTAGTTGAAAGATCCCACAGACGGCGCCAAATATTGGGGGAAAAATCTCGCTAGTGAGGTGCTCAACCTACAAGACAAGGAAAACTTGAGAATGGCTGGCTCCATGAAGAGAGCAGACCCTCCGATGCTCAGGTCAGTGAAGGTTCGAAAGTGGAGAGGTTGAGTAGTGAGAAAATATCCATGTGTTTGAGTTTTGAACCTGTACTTTGGAGCCGGGGATTGTACCTTTACAAACCTTTTGTAGACCGCCAGAGTTTGACACGTGGCCGCTCTTTCCCACACCTTCTATACCTTCATGTGTCAGCCCACATGGGCCCTTAATGGCCTTTGTCTTCTAGCCTGCCAGACGGTGGCAAGGGGGACGCACCGGTCTTGTCCGCACTAGGTGGACATTCTGGAAGGCTCCAGTCTGGGGTGTTCTAGACCGACTCTGGCTGGCTCATGTGGCTCACAGTTGTCTATGTAGTTCCACGGAAGTGGTGACATCTGTCGATTTGGTACCACCTTACTGTAGGCGACCTCTGTGGGCAAGAAGGCAAACTCCTTCACTGTTACATGATTGGGCATGCTGTGGGTGTTGAGCCTTCTGACGGGTTCTTTAAACAATACCAGGGGTGACCTCTTCCGTGCGTGAACCAATCGCGCGCGGTCAGGGCGAGCTGTGGGTGCCAGCCATGGGCGACCTCTTCCACATGTGAACTGATCGCATACGGTCAGGGTAAGCTCTGGGCGAGCTGTGTGCCCAGCCACGAGCGACCTCTTCCGTGTGCGAACTGATCGCATACGGTCAAGGTAAGCTCTAGGCGAGCTATGGGCCCAGCCACGGGCGACCTCTTTCGCGTGCGAGCGGGTCGCATGCGGTCAGGGTATGCTCTGGGCGAGCTGTGAGCGCCAGCCACGGGTGACCTCTTTCGCATGCGATCTGATCGCATGTGGTCAGGGTAAGCTCCGGACGAGCTGTGAGCATCAACCACGGGCGACCTCTTCCGCGTGCGAACTGATTGCATGTGGTCAAGGTAAGCTCTGGGCGAGCTGTGTGCCCAGCCACGGGCGACATCTTCCATGTGCGAATTGATTGCATGCGGTCGGGTAAGCTCCGGGCGAGCTGTGAGGGCCAGCCATGGGCGACCTCTTCCGCGTGAGAGCCAAAATCGGGGTTGGCTTTGAATCTCGAGCTCATCCGGGGGGAGACTTCTGTCGTTTTGTCGTATCCTCCTCTACTGCTGCCATGTGGATGACAAGCCGGTGATATTTTTTGGCACCAGGGCCTGCCCTGAGGTTTTGGGGGCCCTAAGCGAACTCCAAAAATTGGGCCCCCATACATATTAATACAAAAAAAACCCGAATACCCGACCTAAACTTGACCCGAAACATCGGGTATGTGTATAGAATTTGTACCCGAAACAAGATTTGGCCGAGTAGGGTATTGGTATAGGAACTCAACCCGATTAACTTTTATGTAGGACTCTATGGGTATGAGTACCTCAATACCCATACCCAAGACTCGAAACCTGATTGCCCCTTTATTAGGTACCCAAAAATGATGGAATGTTGAATTCCGATCGAATTGGCCGACATTCCGTGATGTTGAACAAAAATTTGGTCCTATAAAAATTTTGAACAAATTTTATATAAGAATCTAAACAAAAATTGTCAAAAAGAAAGACACATTTCACCCATTTGGTAGGAAATTTATCAACATATGATTTCATGGTGAAGACTGACAAAAGATTTTGTCTTTTTTCCTCAAAACATTTATTAACATATGATTCCTGCATGTAGTTAGACACCACAACATGAGTATCAACATATGATTTCATCTTTTATTAACATGGTAAATCGGTGATGACTGATGAGATCGACTTTACCCAACAAAATAAAAAAATAGGAGATCGAATCGTGGTGGGTGGGGATCGATTGGAGGACCGATGATGTCGGCGAGGGAATGAGGGATAGAATCATAGATTGGATTCAGAGGACATAGGCTCACAGCTTCCGGCCGGCAAGTCGGCAACCATCTCGAGGGAATGAGGGATCGATCGGAGGACACAGGCTCATAGCTTCCGGCCGGTAAGCCTCTCGAGTCTCGCCGCTCTAGCCTCTCGGGCCTCTTCTTTCTCTCCCGCAGTCCGCAACATCCGACGCACAATTTTTTTTTTGGGATGAAGACGGGCACAGTCGCACAGGTTAGCCGGTTAGGGCTTCTTGGTGAGTTGGTGTGTGGAATTGACTATTGCCCCGCCCCCGCCCCCCCTCTTAGCATTATACTTGGTTGTGGGCCGGTTGGGGCCCCCATTAATTGGGGGCCCTAGGCAAGTGCCTTACCCACCTACCCCCAGGGCCGAGCCTGTTTGGCACCATATGGAACTATATCAACTTGATGTCAAAAACGCATTCTTACATAGGGACCTAGCTGAAGAGGTCTACATGGAACAATCTCCTGGCTTCTACTCAGCTGTGGGGAGGTCCAAAGTATGCAAGCTTAAAAAAGCCTTATACGGCCTCAAGCAATCTCCAAGAGCTTGGTTTGAGAGATTCAGTGGGGCTATGAGGAAAGAAGGCTATGTGCAAGGGCACTCTGATCATACATTCTTTGTTAGAAAACGGGATGGCACATTCACGCTTCTCTTGGTTTATGTTGATGACATTGTGATCACCGGCTCCGATAGTGGTGAAATTCAAAGACTCAAGCAGAAACTCGCCCAAGAGTTTGAGATCAAGGATCTTGAAAAGCTAAGATACTTCCTAGGAATCGAAGTTGCAAGATCTAATAGGGGGACATATTCATATCTCAAAGGAAATATGTCATTGATCTCCTGAAAGAATCAGGAATGATGGGTTGCAAACCGGCAACCACCCCTATTGAGCAAAATCATAAATTGGCAGAAGAAAGTGGGAAACTCCTGAAGGATGTTGGGAGATACCAGAGGCTTATGGGCAAGCTCATTTATCTCTGCCTCACTCGACCCGATACTACCTATGCAGTTGGAGTTTTTAGCCAATTTATGCATGCCCCAAGAACTGTGCATTTGGCGGCCACCAACAAAATCTTGAGATACTTGAAGATGAGCCCAAGAAAGGGCCTTAACTTTGGTTGCCATGAGCATCTCAAAGTTGAGGCTTATACGGATGCAGATTGGGCAGGCTCCATGAGTAATTGTAGGTCTACCACCGGCTACTGTGTATTTGTTGGCGGCTACTGTGTATTTGTTGATGGTAATTTGGTGTTATGGAGTGTGGTTGCTCGGTCCAGTGCAGAAGTAGAGTTTCAGGCCTTGGCACAAAGAATGTGCGAAATGATTTGGGTAAAGGTATTGTTGAAGGAAATCGGATTCCATGTGCGAGACAAAATTGAGTTGTTTTGTGATAACATGGCGGTAATTAGCATTGCACATAATCCGGTCCAACATGATCGCACCAAACACATAGAGATCGATAGACACTTCATCAAGGAAAATGTCACCTCTGGAGAAATTGACACTATATATGTAGCTACCAGGGATCAACTCACGGACATTCTTACGAAGGGTGTATCAAGTTTCAAAACTAGCTCGGTTTGTAACAAGTTGGACATGCAGGATAGCCATGCACCAACTTAAGGGGGAGTGTTGATGTTTGTTATTCTGTCCCTTATGTGTGTCCCTGTGTTTGGGTGTCCACCTCCCTAGTGCTGAGGACAAACTCCCATCTCTAAATGTCCTTAGGTGACGTTGAAGAAAAAGAACAGAGCATCTCTCTCTCTCTCTCTCTCTCTCTCTCTCTCTCTCTCTCTCTCTCTCTCTCTCTCTCTCTCTCTCTCTCTCTCTCTCTCTCTCTCTCTCTCTCTCTCTCTCTCTCTCTCTCTACCAAAGTTGTTCTTGTGATTATCTTGGGGTCTGATCACAACCATGTGTGAACCTTAGGCCTTTGGCCTCTCTACATAGTCGTACTTAGAAGAGGAGGGCAAGCGCTAGGGAGGCATTAGATTGTATAATGTGCATGCGTTCTTGACAACAATGTAAAAAATTATTGAGTATTTCAAAACCCAAGCCTAAATATATTCCCAAAATGATTTCATTAGCATAAACTAATGATTAGGTGCGCCTAATTAATTACTCCCATACGTGTCGATCGCTTAAGGGACGAGATGATTCCTTCGGGGGAGGGAGTACCAACGACAAGGATGCACCACGTGGACAAAATCCGATGATGCTGGCATTGAAAAGTCGGAGACGAAAGGTGAAGACACAAACAACAAGATCCGATAGCGATGTCATTGCCATCTTTAATCGGTACTTGGTTGGCATCCAGAGATGAATGTAGGCCAAACAAATGCATGTTAGCATCGGATGTCGACTTTCGCGAGTGTTGAGTACTGGCATGGAATGAGAGGGATCTCTTTGTGTGCAGCTACCACACTGATCTTATTTATTTTCAAATGCATTGCATGATTGTTCTAGTTGCAGATCTTTATTATTATTAGCAGAAGATTTCAATTTGTTTAGTGAGTTGATGGTGCCATGTCTGTTATGTCACACTATTTTCTATTTATCCAAATTGCTGTTTTTTCGACGCTTTAGATTGTCATTATCTGTTCAATAACTTGTTAGCTGTGTCGTGGTTACAACCTCAAAGGATCTAATATCATTGTTCTAGAAGACAAACCTGGAATTTGCGCCCGGAAACAGTAATTACTGTAGAGTTCACATAGGGAATTCATTTTGCATTTGTGATTTTTAAGACTGCTGAAAGGATTCGCCATGAATCATGCTCTAAAAAAATTGAGAAATGCTATTCAGCCTGAAGGTTTTCTCGATTCCGCTCAGCCCGATTGACGTGGAAGCATTCAACTGGTGGAGTAAAAGATTTAAATGTTGCTATTGAGTTTCATCCACCAGTACTTGAACGCTGCCACGTCAATCGGCCTGGCGGAATCAGGAAAACCTTCGGGCTGAATAGCATTTCTCAAAAAAATTAGGGCAAATTACAAAAAAATCCATTGAACTATATCGTTTCATATTGGTCCCTCAACATTTTTTTAATAAACAATTTGAACCCTGAACTATGCTCTGTCTACATTCAGCCCCCTTTGTCAACTTTTATATCGATCATACCCTTTGCAATTTTCAGTAAGGCTCAAATGATTCTGGAAATATTAAAATTTCCACTAAGACTCGAATGATTTTGGAAGTATTTAACTTCTGCTTTCGAGGTTTAAATGGTTAGGAAAAAAATTGAACCATTTTGGAGAGGTTCCCTGTTCTGACTCCCGGTATCGACACCGTGGGGTGAACTTTCCCTCAAGACCGGTGTGCCTTATTTGTACGTGTGAATCCAGGCCGTTGATGGCATGTTCACGGGACAATGGAATTAATAAATAGCAACTGTTGCCTCCCCATTTCGATCTCCGGACCTCATTGAGCTCTTGCTCTAGCGCCTTGTTCTTTGAACACTTGGCCTGTCCAGCAAAAAAAAAAAAAAGCACCTTGTCAAATGAAAGAGAATCATACAACTGTACTGAAAACACAATTGTAGCTGATCTTTAATTTGGAGGTTAATCTGATCTGTTTACGCAACATTTGGTTTGCGCACAGAGATTTTGGGCATGGCTAATGAGCAATGAGGACCTCTCAATCTGAACGTTCGAAATCACCTAAGAACTGGAGATGGATTGTCTGATTAATAGCTAATTTCGTTTCAGAAGGTATTAAGATGCACAAGGGATGCGTCGAAACTGCTCCGTTACTAGAAACCACGGTTTTCTTTTAATAAGTCATGATTAGAACAGAATTATTCAGTAAACGTTCACTGCATGAGTCTTTCTAGATTTTTGAAAAAATTATAATTTTGTGTTTTAATCCCGTCATGTACTAGCTTGTCAAAAAAACCTGTAGGGATATCTATATAAAATATATTTAAAAATTCTACCGCTTGTTGCCTGATTCTTTCTTGACTTTTCTGACTTTTTTCCTATTTTTCCAAATTCTCCCCTAGCCGAATTTTTTTCCTGGACTTCCGACTTGGTAACTATGGGGAAGCAAGTCATGCTGTGACTGCCCACTCCTTTTTTTTTTCCTGGACTTCAGACTTATTCATTCCAAGTCTAGCCTCAAGTCATTCAGCTTCAAAGGCATTTTGGCTATCTCGATCGCTTGTTCTAGCTCCCTCCCTTTCAGGGTTGAATTTTAGGTAAATTGATGATGAAGGATATGGTGGCTGTTAAGATGTATTAGTGTATATACATACACTTAGGGTATATATGACTCACATTATATTCACCTTATATTGGCAATTGGCCTAATGAGAGATTCATTCTATTCTCTCCCCAAACCCTAGTTCTCCTTCTCTCTCTCTTCCTCTCTTCCTCTAGGGTTTGTCACATGGTATCAGAGCGAGGTTGATCGCCGGTGTCGTCCACGGCTCCCTTGTCTCCGTCGATCCAGATCCAGATCCAGATCGAGAGATCGCAGGTCCCGCGCTCAGAGATTGCAGCACAGCCCGCATCACGCGTGTCCAGAGATCGCAGCACAACCCGCAGGTCCCGCGCTCGCGGCCCACTACTGCGCTCGCGCGCTCATCCCGCGTCCCCTGCGCGCAGGTCCCGCGCGTCCCGGCATCGCGGCCCGCGTCCCGCGCTTTCCAGCGCTTGTCCCGCGTCCCGCGCTCGCGGCCCGCGTTCAGCGCTGTCCAGCGCGATCCAGCGCTACCAGCCGCGCGATCCAGCAGCCAGCAGCCCGTCCCGCAATCCTCAGCTACAGTCGCGCGATCCAGCAGCCCGATCTCGCGATCCAGCGCTCCGCTCCAGTGATCCAGCCGCCCGATCTCGCGATCCAGCCCCTGCCACTGCACGTCCTACGACCTCACGCTCACGCGCTCTCTCCCGCGCCTACCGCTAGCTCTTCGAACATTCCCTCTCTACAAACATGTCCTCGACTTCCTCGATGACGACTCCGCTGTCTCCTCCGGTGACTCCCTACGAGATTCCACGGGATTTTCTCCCACTCGCCACCGACTTTCTTCTCCAAGAGGCCTCCGACTGGCCGGCATGGTCCGCCACGGTGGAATCCACCCTTGAGGGTCGAAATCTTCGAGGTCACCTTGATGGCTCCTCCACGCTTTCTGCTTCCGATGCAGAATACGGTCCCTGGCGCCTTCGCGATCAGCGCATCAAGGCCTACCTTGTTGTGTCTGTGGACCGTTCTCTTCGCCGGGATATGGTTGGACTTGCCTCTTCTGCAGCGATTTGGGGTCATCTCACTGCTCGCTTTGTTGAGAAGAGTGGAGCACGTGAGTATCAGCTTCTCACACAGGCCCAGTCGGCACAGCAGGGAGAGTTGACGGTCCAACAGTTTTACTGTCAAATGCGCTCCTATTGGCGTGATCTTCAGGATCTTGCTCCCGTTCCTGACCCGTCCCGTGCTGTCGAGTATCAGCTCTACCGGGAGCGCCTTCAGCTCTATCAGCTATTTGCTGCCCTACGACCAGAGTTCAGTGCTCTGGCAGGTCAGCTTCTTCACCGGGACAGCCTTCCTCGTCTTGATGAGGCTGTGGCTGAGCTGGTCGCTGAAGAGACTCGTCTGCGTACTCTTGCCTCCAGGGCCTTACCTCTTCTATCCGGTCTTCAGGGTGTTCTTGCTGCTGCTCCGCCGCCGGTCTCAGGCCCACCAGCTACTACCTCCCATGGTAGACCGTTTTGCACTCACTGTCAGACACCGGGCCACTTCGTGGACACTTGCTTCTCACTTCATCCAGAGAAGCGTTCTACCTACAGAGATTGAGGTCGAGGACGAGCTCGAGGTCGTGGTCGCCCTGTTCCTACTACTGCTGCTGCCTCTTCCGTCACAGCTGGCGATCTACAGTCTATTCTTGAAGAACTAGCTCAGCTTAGACTTTCTCAGCAGTCTGCCGCTACTCCTGGACCTTCCAACGCCTCAGCCTACTCTGCCTCTTCTGGTAGTCCCACTATTTGGATACTGGATTCGGGCGCCTCACACCACATGACTCCGGATGCCTCCTTGCTCACTGCCTGTCAGCCTGCGCCACACCTGCCACTGATCCACACTGCAGATGATTCTCGCTTAGCCATCTCACAGTCTGGATCCATTACTTCAGCCTCCGCCCATGCTTGCAATCTCTCCTTATCCTCTGTGCTTCATGCTCCCACACTCCACATGCACCTGATTTCTGTTAGTGCTTTGTGTGATTCTGGCTGCTCTGTGACATTTACCCCTTCCGCTTGTTCTGTACAGGATCTGCGTATTGGCCGACCGATTGGAGCAGGTCGTAGGGCAGGCGGGCTCTACCAGATGGAGTTTCTTCACTCTTTGGATCCGTCATCATCTGGGTTTTGTGGAGTTGTCTCTCCTAATGCCGACCTGTGGCATAGGAGACTAGGTCATGTGTCGGAACCGCGACTTAAGAGATTACTCCATTCTGGAGCTCTAGGTCGTGGTCCTTTTTCACCTTTATCTACTTGTACTGGCTGCAAGCTCGCAAAAGCTGATGCCCTTCCTTTTTCATCCAGTACTTCTCAGAGCTCTGCTCCTTTTGATCTGGTTCACTCTGATATCTGGGGTCCCTCTCCTCTCCCTTCTATGACTGGGTATTTATATTATGTCTCATTTGTGGATGATTATAGTCGCTACACGTGGGTCTACCTTCTTCGTCGTCGATCGGATATCCTCCAAGTCTATAAGGACTTCACCTCCATGATTCACACGCAGTTTAGTCGGTGCATCAAGATCTTTCGATCTGATTGTGCCCTTGAGTATTTATCTACCGCTATGCGCAGCCTTATTCAGTCCCATGGGACTATTTTTCAGCACTCGTGTCCTCACATCCATGAGCAGAATGGTGTTGCTGAGCGCAAGCATCGCCATATTCTTGCGACTACTCGTGCTCTTCTTATTTCTGGTTCTGTTCCTCGGCGCTTCTGTGCTGAGGCTCTCCTCACCTCCGTCCAGCTCATTAACATCACTCCTTCGTCAGTTCTTCCAGACGACTTATCTCCTCATGAGCGTCTCCTCTCTACCACTCCTGACTACAGCCCTCTTCGCACTTTTGGGTGCACCTGTTTTGTTCTTCTTCCTCTCTATGAGCGCACAAAGCTGTCTGCTCAGGCAGCTAAGTGCATCCTTCTTGGGATAAGCACTGAGCACAAGGGATACCGCTGCTATGACCCTGTTGCTCGTCGCTTGCATATCTCTCGACACGTCTCCTTTGTCGAGGATACGCAATACTACTCTCCTGAAGCTCAGGATCTCACATTTCTCGAGGTTTCTTCTCCTGCATCCTCGACACCTATGCCTCCCTCGTCAACCTCTCTAGTTCCCCCGGCTCCGTCGGCTCCTTCCCCACCACCAGCTCCCTCGGCACCATTGGCTCCTTTGCCAGTTGGTTCCCCAGCCTCTCCAGGGGACTCCTCCGAGGCTTCCTCCTCTGTGCCTATGCCTCTCTCTCCTCCCCGGGTTGTCTCTCCATTTCCTAAGGTCTACTCTCGCCGGCCTACCCCTGTGTCTCCGTGTCCTTCCTTCTCACCGGATGCCGACTCTCCTGCTGTTGAGGTTCCTCCTAGTCTTTCGCCTCCTGTGCCTGCTCTGTCATTGCCAGTCGTAGATCCAGGCCCGCCTAGCTACCCTCAGCGCCAGCATCACCCGCCTGACCGTTTTAGCCACGACACTGGGCCTCCTGATCGTTTTGGTTTTGCCTCTGTCTGTAGTTACTCGCCTCAGTTTACTGCCTTTCTTACTGCTGTGCACGCAGATCAGGAGCCCCGATCTTACTCTGAGGCAGTCAGTTTCCTCAGTGGCGTCAGGCTATGGATGAGGAGTTTTAGGCCTTTCAGCAGACCCAGACCTAGGATGTTGTCCCTCTGCCCCCTGGCGTTGTGCCTGTCAGCTGCAAGTGGATTTATAAGGTCAAGCATCGCCCTGATGGATCCATTGAGCGTCACAAGGCTCGGGTGGTGGCTCGTGGCTTTACTCAAGAGTATGGCGTTGACTATGAGGAGACCTTTGCTCCGATGGCTCAGATGACCACCGTTTGCACTCTTCTGGCGGTTGTAGCTGTTCATCGATGGACCCTTCTTCAGATGGACGTGAAAAATGCCTTTCTTCACGCTGACCTGTCTGAGACTGTCTACATGGATCCTCCTCCTGGTCTCCGTGTTCCTTCTCAGCACGTGTGTCGTCTTCGCCGGGCCATTTATGGGCTCAAGCAAGCTCCTCGTGCCTGGTTTGAGCGGTTCCGTCGTGCTGTCAGGGAACTTGGTTACTCAGAGAGCAGTCAGGACCACTCTCTGTTTGTCCGATCGTCCCCGTAGGGCCGGGCGATTCTGCTGTTATACGTGGACGACATGATCATCACTGGAGATGACTCTGCTGCGATTGCTAGTCTTCAGCAGCACTTGAGGAACCAATTTCAGATGAAGGATTTGGGCATGCTTCGCTACTTTCTTGGTCTTGAGGTAGCATACAGTGCAGATGGCATTCTGCTCTCTCAGCAGAAGTACCTTTCAGATATCCTTAGTCGTGCTGCCCTCACAGATAACCGCACAGTAGACACCCCTCTTGAGCTTCACTCGAAGCTAAGTCCTACAGATAGAGTTCCTCTTTCAGATCCCACTCGGTACAGGCAGATTGTGGGACAGCTCGTCTATCTCTGCATCACTCGGCCTAACATTGCACACGCTGTCAACATTGTCAGTCAGTTTGTTGCAGCTCCACACTCAGTTCACTACGGTGCTCTTCTTCGGATCCTCCGGTACCTCAGAGGGACAGTTACTCGCTCTTTGTTTCTGTCATCGTCCTCCTCTCTCAGACTTCGAGCCTACTCAGATGCAGACTGGGCTGGAGATCCGACTACACGCCGCTCCACCACTGGTTACTGTTTGTTTCTTGGCGATTCTTTGATCTCCTGGCGCAGCAAGAAGCAGAAAGTGGTGTCTCTCTCTAGTACTGAGGCTGAGTACAGGGCTATGGCCTCCACGACTAAGGAGATAGTTCACCTTCGACGTCTCCTCAGTGATCTTGGTGTTGCTTTCTCCGAGCCTACTCCACTTCACTGTGATAACCGGAGTGCTATTCAGATTGCTAGCAATCCAGTTTTTCATGAAAGGACAAAGCACATCGAGATTGACTGTCACTTCGTCCGACAGGAGTATGAGGCCAGGACAATCTCTCTACATTTCACTCCCTCAGCAGAGCAGATCGCAGACTTCTTCACGAAGTCACATCCTACACCTCGTTTTCGGTCTTTGATTGCCAAACTCTTGGTGCATGATCCACCCTGAGTTTGAGGAGGGGTGTTAAAATGTATTAGTGTATATACATACACTTAGGGTATATATGACTCACATTGTATTCACCTTATATTGGTAATTGGCCTAATGAGAGATTCATTCTATTCTCTCCCCAAACCCTAGTTCTCCTTCTCTCTCTCTTCCTCTCTTCCTCTAGGGTTTGTCACAGTGGCAATTGGCGAGAAGGAAATTGTTCTCTTGGTGATAATCACAGAAATTGTTCTTCTTATTGGGCCTTAGGTTGTTTTAGTAGGTTTGGATTTTGGGGGCCTTTTTACACATGAGGCCTTAGGCGACAGTCTTAATAGCCTTATGGTCAAGCCATCCCTGAGAGAGGTTCTCATTTCATGGATTTGTTGGCCATACAAGAAGTATAGTCCCCCTTATATACACCTATTAGTACTAATCTCGTGCAATGCACGAACACTTACGATGCTACTCGATCCGATCGCACATCCGACACCGCATGCCCATTGTGTGGAGAGAGAGAGAGAGAGAGAGAGAGAGAGAGAGAGAGAGAGAGAGAGAGAGAGAGAGAGAGAGAGAGAGAGAGAGAGAGAGAGTTGTTTGATTATAAACTAAATTTAAAAAGGAAGAGAAAGTGATGGGAGAGAGAGAGAGACGGGGGAATGGAGAGGCTGCCACGTGGCAGTAGGACCTCAGCTTAATAAGAGTAGTATGGATAGATAAACAAGGGCTAATCAAAATTTAGCATAAGTAATCACATCACCACTAGAAACCGTGTTTAGGAAGAAACCAAATCCATAACTTGGATTCTAATAATGTTTTATATTTTACAAACATTATGAATTGTAAACAATTGAATTTTCCGATTCACAATGTTTGTAGAATAGGAAACAATAATTAAAAGAGTAGTTTTTTGCATATAATCCCCTAACAAGTATTGATATCACAAATAGCTCCTTCGTCTTTTTAAAGTTTATAAATAACCCCTCACATATTAAGACATTTAATCAAATCCTCCGATGTTACCTTTGTGCCCTTGAGTTAAATGAATAAACCCTTAAAAGTGGTGTAAAACGGTAGTTGTGGGGGGATTTTATTAAACGTCAGAATATGTGAGGGTGTTATTCATAAAACTTAAAAACTAAAAGAATTATTTATAATTTTAATATTTTTAGGGGGTTTTATACAAAAATATCTTTAAAACTTAAAAGAAACTAGACAAATATGAAACAACAATCTAAAATAATAGACAAATACAAGGGCGGCGGATTCATATGCAAAGTCGGTATAAAAGCAAAATATATTAATGGAGCTGTTGCTTCGTCAAAGTTGTTGCAGAAAACTAGACATGCTCTGATACCACTTTGTTACGGTTTATATAAATTGTTAACGAAGGATATATATGGTGGAAATACTAGAAAATAATTATCTCTTGATGAAAAACACAAACTACTAGAGATTGACCTTTCGAATCCGAATCGTGATCGGTGGATGAAGAGTCTGACCGAATGGAAATTTATTTATTAATTTATGATGAGCGAACTTCATTCATATACATGATCAACTGAACAAATATGGGAAGCAATATCCTGCACAGGTTTTGCCTCTCTCACACAATATTTTCTTCCACCCCAGAAACTAATTATAGTGGAACATGATCAAGCGGTCACCGACGTTTCAATCGCAATCTTTCCGGCGTATCGCGCATCGTCTGGTTTCTCAGCCTCTTCCCAGAGCCCAGGCAATGCTTCCCTGATGTTGTGGATGCTCTCCAATGCATGGTCTGCGCCTTTGACTCTATGTGAAGAGCCCACCTGGATCAACAAGATTAGATGGGTGAACCAAAAAAAATCAGACACATACATACATGATACATACAAGTGTGTATGTGTGTGATTGTAATAATTGATATAGAGGAGGAGCCTACCAGTACTGTGTGAAGACCGATGCGCTTTCCCGACTGGATGTTGCGAACACTATCATCGAAGAAAATCTGCGGAGCCAATTGAATCATAACTCAAAAAATTAAGTACAATTAACAAAAGCCAATGCATACTCTAGTGTAACTCCTACTAGCACTATATATTTCTGATGCAGACATAGTTATAAAAACTACGATCTTACCGTTCTCTGAGGGTCGACGTTGGCAATCTTGAGAGCATACTCCATCGCAACCGCAGACGGTTTGCAAAGAATCGGAGACTTAGGCAGTTGTACGCCTGCGATCAGCCGAGATGAGTGATCGATGATGTCAAAAATATCGGCTGTAGCAGCCGATTCATCGGAAATTGAATTCGCGGGTGGATTCAGAGTCTCGAAACATATGATTCCTTCGAAACAGTCCTCCAACCCGAGTCTGTTGAGTGCTTTAGCAGCATGGATCTTGTCTGCATTTGTGAATATCTGTTTAACAGCAGCAAAGCACCAGGTATCAGATAACCGAACCATGGCAGTCTGCACTTAATTTCGATTTCTTAGCTTCAGGGTTTCGAAGAACTCACGAGCTTGCGAATCGGGAGACTAAGTAACAGATGCCTGAGGACTGGATCCGGCTTTAGCTTCTCGTACGGTAATCTTCCATGAACAAAGCTGTGATAATCATCATAATCAAATCTGTAGCCGATAGCCTGTGCAATCGACACCGTTGAATATCATTAGAAAAGGAAATGAAATATATTTTTTTAATTTAAAAAAAAAATCCTAAACAGCTCAATAGCAATTAACAACACAACACACCCGTAGACCAGCCATTGTTGTCCCATAGTTCTTGTATAGTAGATTACACAGGGAATCGATCTTGCCCTCCTCGATCCCAAGCTTCTCGACCAAATAATCTGAAAAAAGAAACTATAAGCAAAAATTGACTACACCCAAAGCGGAAATCATCAAAGAGGCTTCGAGTGATTAACAGAAGACAAAAAAAAAAATACCTCCGATATTCTTCAGGCACGCGTTTGCGAGGCCAGAACTCAAAGGGTATAGAGTGTCATCAAGATCTGCATGTATGAAGACAAAGATCAATAAGGGCTCGATCATCAATCGTGTCCGTCGACAGGGTTTACAATCAAAACAAGCAAGTAGGAAAGCATACCAAAGAGAAGGCAATCGAACTCCGCCCTCGGATCAAATGCCATTTCCAATCTTCTAAAACTTTCGATGCCCAACAAACCAATCTTGAAAACCACCAAAGCATGTGTAAGATCACAGTTTAATTTCTAAGGGCAGGCTTCGAATATAAACACGGGTTACAAGCTAAAGCTTCATTGATAGCAGAACCCAATACTTAGCGGCGATCAAAGCAAGAAAGTCTCAGAGCCAAAGATGTTGGAAAGGGGTTTGTTCTGTTTGTAATCAACCAATTTTGCCGAAGATTTCGGAGAACCCCAACACGTAGGTCAATCTCATTAATAAATAGAAACTTCGATCATAAGTCATAGAGAATTCATATAGAATTCAATACCCCATAGTTTACCAACCCATAAGAAAGCGAAAAAATGCTTAAGGATATGTAAGTTGTGTTCTCAATAAAGTTTTCAATCCAATAGAATTAAATGTCATGGCATCGAGAAACCTACCGGATTCGGGTGGGCGATAGATCGGCGGCTCAATGCGGAGGTGAATGATCGAGGAACCAAGGAAAGGGGAGGGGAGGGGGAAAGCAAGGGTTTATTTGGTGTAAAGAGGGAATGGGTAAGGAATGGAAGGCAGAGGAGGAGAGGAGGGGGGGGGGGGGGGGGGAGAGAAGGAAGGGGAGGGGAGGGGGTTTAAATAGGGAAACCGTTACCCTTGCCAACCAATCAGGATGAAGATATGGCTCATGACACGTGCATGGCACGTGCATGCAGTTCAATTAATTGTCATTCGCCCACCAGCAACACCACTACACCAGTGGTAGCAGTGGCAAGGAGAGTGAACTCCTCCGGATTTCTGGGCATCTTCGGATTTTGTTCGTGATCGAGGGGCCTTTTTGACGATTCAAACTTGTGAAGGGGGGTTTTCCAAGAGAAAATATTGCATTTCAGGACATATTTCAAAGCTCCCAAGGGGTTATATGCAAAATACGTATGAGGTGTCAGAGTTGGCATTACTCATAGAGGGTTGACATGCAAATTTAAGGTTTAACATCAAGACATGTCAAAAACCTTTTTTTAGAGTGATGATGTGGTGAATACAGACAAGAATGACATGAACAATACATGAATTTGCTGACATGCTCCCTCCTGATTGGTCACATAATATAAGTTTACTCTCAACAACATTTTTTTTTTGGGGTAAAATCTAAGAAAAAAACAGACAATTTGACTACCTCCTGTGTTAATAGGCTAATTAGACTTATCCCCTAAAATGATGTCAATTAGAGTTACCCTTAACTTTAGCTTAACCCCCCAATATTTCTATGTGATAATTATACGGAATTGGGGGTTTCTCAAAATACCATATAGGCAGGGGGGGGGGGGGGGGGGGGTTTAAGGGTTAATTCCAGTTTTTTTTTGGGGGGGGGTGGGGGGGTAACTCTAATTGATATCATTTTAGGGAGGTAAGTCTAATTGGCCTATCAACACATGGGGTAAGCCAAATTAACCCCAAAAACTATATGGAAAAGAGATTATAGGGATTCAGCATCTGAGTAGCATGTAACAAAATTCCCCGAACTTTATATAAAATCAAAACAATAATAAAAGTTCAGATGAATTATACGACGAATTATTCGGGAGTGTGCCTGGATAATCAAGAATCATGAATTTTACAAATAATTAATAAATTTATCTAGCTTTGATAAGATAATTAATTCATTTTAAATCTCAATATATTTCATGCTTAAGCTCTCAAACTTTTGTCGAGCTTATCTTGTATTTTACTTATTTTTTTCCAAACTAATCGTGCTCCATCCCCAAAATCTTTATACACGCCGAATTCTTTACTATGTTGTTGGCTACTAGATCTATCATCGGATGTTGATATCGCACCCCCGACGTTTAACTCCTTTGGCGTGTGCGACCCTTCGTGTGTAAGCCCATCTTCAGGGTCTAAGCGGTCTCACACGCTAAGTAAGTCGGCTTGATTGTTAATAAAAACCATTAAGATTCTTCTCTAATTGTTCCCCAAAGTACACTCCATTTGATGCAATAAGGCCTAATTGCTATTGTTTTTAGGATAAGGCTTGATTGTTATCATTATTGCCCAAAAAACCCGTAGACGTAACTAGGAAAAACACGTAGACATAACTATACAAACCAAAATGACCAACATAGCCTTGAGTCAAAAATCACATGTATTAGAGTATCTCCATTAACTCGCTGCTAAGGCAGCTTCCAGCGAGCCTTAGGAGTTCCCAACGAAAAACCTCAGTTTCAACCTAATTTCATATGTGTCTCCGATATGACACTGGGAGCTCCTAACACTTCACCACTGTTTAAAGTAGGCTGGAAACTCCTAGTGCGTGGATCCCACATGTTATTTTTATGGTTCAGCCCTTCTATCCTATGTGGTCGGTTGGAGACCGCCTATCTTCCCTTCTTACTATCCTCGAGCCAGTCGGAGATCATCCATCTCCCCCATCCGCTCCTATCCTACGTGACCGCGTAGGACAACCTTAGGAGCTCTCGGCGTCGGGTGCGTTTTGGAGATGCTCTTAATTAAGTTTTGGATGATACATTTAGGGGTGTTTTGGATATTTACTAGTGATGGGACTTGCATGGTACTTAAAAAAGGGCCAATGATTGAAATGTGCATTGGTGTGACTTCATTGGTTCCTAATGATGGGATGCACGTGACGTGGCAGCTGGCTGTACATATCTAGTTATCTACACTCTTGGAGTATGGAGTAGTATCATTGTTGGGACATCCACAACTTTCCAAACAGTCAATTCAGACTTTAGAAATCGCATTAAAATCATGATTTTATGTGGCCGAGTCTCCCTCGAAAATGATTTTTTTTTTTAAAAAAAAGAATCCCACGTTACGTGTAATTCATGGCGAATTTTAGAAGGTAAAACAACCTCCACCAGATATCTATCAATGAAGTGTTGGACGGTTTGATCACCTAGTTTGAAGAAAGACCATCTCCTATCACTTTTATTCTTGAAGGTTCCATTATACATGTTCTGGTTAGACCGGTGCCTGTAAGTGCTATTTCAGAGAGAGATCATAGTTCAAAGTTTGCCAATCATAGGAATGCAAAAAAAATTTCCTTTGCGAAAGACTTGAGTCTTGTTTTTTGCCCACGAAGCACCAAATTATTTATACACCACACGGAGTAGACAAACTTGGGATTCGATCATACAATCTCCCGAGAGGGAAAGAGTCGATTAACCACTGGCATGGATTGAAATTTCGACTGAAATCATGAAATTTTGGTTTCTGTCACTACCAAAACAATACACCTTTGTGAAAAACCGAAAGTCTGTACTTTGGGCGACTTCGGTGCATTTCGCATGATTTCGATACATCTCGTAATATTTCGGCAAAATTTCGACTGAAACAAGTGGGCCCAGGCTGATGTGGCATTTTGGCTTAAATTTAACAAAATTGAGACAAATTTGATAAAAACTTCGTCAAATCCTGCGGGGCCCGTGAGATCACGTGGGTCGAAATAATATCGGCTCTTTCGGTGGATGGTCTACGGAAACAAACATATTTTTTCAAAATTTCTACCTTTCGGTTCCTTTCAGTGACTTTCGGACAGATTCCAACTAAAACCACACGGGGCTAGCTCGAAATCCGACAGAATCTTTCGGTGGCTTTCGACGAAAGATAACACTTTTCATCATTTTGAATAGGGTTTTTGGTAATTTCAGATAAAATTTGACCATTTGGGAGCTGATTCCGGGACATAAAAAATAAAAATTTATTTCAATATATGGCAATTATCAAGATTTTTTTTTTAAGTTTGCAGGTATTTTACCTTGGTTATCTACTTATCATGGTCCATGCAAGCTTACTATGTGTTTGGTGTGTGTTTTCTTCACACAATACAAGTAAATATGTATGCACAACTATTAAAGACTTAAATTTAAAATTTTAAAAAAAGTCTACAAATTCGATCATTTTCTTACCATTTCGATTTTAAAAAAAAAATTGATCGAAATTTTAAAATTTTGATCAAAATTTCAATTTCGATCAGGACCAAAACTAGACACGAAATTAAAATCTCAAACATTGATCGTTGGGATACGATCGTATAGTCGTAACAATTTCCCATCACAAGCGAAACAAAAAAAAATGTACTTTTTTTTTTTACATCATGGTGCATACAATTGCATGCTCGGATTTGGTTGTATGCTTTGATTGTTCGCTTATGATCCATTCATGAGTGCTAAACTATAGATTGATGGTCATTTATGGACTCTCTAGGATGTTTTGGACATAGTTAGCTAGCTAGCTTAATTGGTACAGTCTTTTGGTAGTTGTATTGAAAATCTAGTCTGGATCTGACAGACTAATAGGTAACTGGTAAGGGTCCTGAACTACATTTTTCATGACATAAACCCAACAAAGGGGTATTTGTTCGGAAGAAAAAACAAAATTCAGGGAGCAAATTGTTCAAAATAGAACTTGAGGTACCAAAGTGAAACCAAGGATAAAATTCAGGGGTAATTTTATAATTTGCGCAAATAAGCAAGCCCTGCTGTTGCACCTTCCCACCATCAAGAACAAGCACACAAAAAGGGTTCTCTCTCACTTTTTCTTCTCCTTACACAACTTTTTTTTTTTAGTTGGGGGGGAGGGATTAGAGATTACCCATCAACTGAAAGCATTTCACCATCCACTCATCCTTCTAGCAATCCTACAACTCACATGAACAAAGATCAATTAGAGTCCCACATTAACAATGGTGAGGAACTTTCAATTCAGAAGCATCTTATGACAACTAGAGCTCAGACACACAACAATGCCAGGATAAGAGGCTGGCAGAGAGAGAGAGAGAGAGAGAGAGATACAACTGGCTTTCAGAATAGTCCAACCCCACCAACTCTTAACAGGCATACTAAAACCCAACACAGCATAACCAGTCAATAAAATACACCCACTCAACAAGCAAGACAAGGCTTGAACTCTTAAATTTTCATATATTTAAATATAAATATACCCACTCAACAAGAAAATCTTTGGATATTCAAGAAATGAGTGATTTGAGAGAGAGAGAGAGAGAGAGAGAGAGAGAGAGAGAGAGAGAGAGAGAGAGATTATTTACACCTGCCAAAGTGTTGTTTAAAATGCAGATGTTGATTTGTACAGGCAAACAAAAATCCAAATAGTTTAATATAATTGTTACATTGTATAGGCACCGACCCAGCTATGCAGGTACAACAACTCCCCCATCAAGTGGTGAGGGCCCACCGGCATCATCCTCGACGACCATGCCCTTCGAGGACTCTCGGACCTTCTCCTCGTCCATGAACCCTTGCTTGAACCTGTCGTAGTTCGTCGGCTCGCTCGGCTTGAACGGCCGCTCCCCGAGAACGCGGAGCAGGTCATCCTGGTGTAGGACTTCCTTCTCGAGCAGCAGCTCGGCGATCTGGGCGATGTGGTCCTTGTGCTCCGTGATCAGCTCCACCGTCCGCTTGTAGGCTTTGGCGACCCATTCCCTCACCTCGGTGTCGATGATGGCCCCCGTCTTGTTGCTGTAGGGCTTGGACATCTCGAGGCCGTCTTCCCTCTGGGGGAAAGAGAGGAGCCCGACCTTGTCGCTGAAGCCGTAAACTGCGACTTGAGCGTAGGTCATCCTCGTCACTTTCTCCAAGTCATTCTGGGCCCCAGTAGAGATTTTCCCTAACAGAACCTGAAAACACCATAAATTGGCTAGATCAGACAATCCTCGTTGTTCTGATTATTCATGCTAAGTGTCGGATCCGTCATGTAAAATAAGCTGGATCCAGTATAATTACCTGCAGATAAATAAGAAGCAATAATGTTCCAGAATATGGGAAAGGCCACCCAAAGATTTATGCACAGAATTTTGTGCACAGTAACCAAGTGGCAAGCACCATTCTATATCCGGGTTGAACCCATGTTACCAAGTCGGGCGTTTTTTTGAAGAAAAAAATGTGTTTTAACTCGACTTATTGTTGTGGCGTTTACTACAACTATTTTGCTGAACTTAATGTAAGTACATACTATTCTGTGGACTAGATGTAAGAAAACCGAAATTTGTTGCTGGACTTAATGAAAGTACATACTATTCTACCAGACCTACACCTAATTACCCCTATATAATTACTAGGCCAGCTATTGGAAATAAATGACTTCCATTTTCCAGCCACCATTTAGTTTGAAGAAACCCTAAGAAATAAAAAGGTTCAATCCATTTAATATTGAAGAAGACTTTCAGATACATGCATAACATATAGTGCTGCTCCCATTTAACTAAGATTAACTAAATAGATTCAAATCAAGATGAAGATACAAGCATTGTTTCTTTCCTTTTTTTCCATAAAATCTAGAGATAACTGCACCACACTTCTAAGCACTTCTCTGGAAAAGTAGAGTTCTCGCACTATGAGTTCTCCCACTATGCGGGCAGCAGGAAGCGAGGGGAACAACAAATGCAGACTGATATCTTTATAGATAATAAGTTTTTTTTGCATATAACCACCTACAATTTGCTATAATTGCAGAAAAATTATCAGTCTCTCTTTCCAAATGGACTCCTTTATTATTTCCTTAATTTGCAAAATAGTCATTTTTCAGACCGAAAATGCCCTCAGCCACAACCATTTGATTTATAAGCTAGGACTCTAGTCAATTTAAAAATGTTTTTTGTTTTTGGCAAATAAAGGAAATAACATAGGAGCCCCATTTGCATGCATTGATGATGGAGTTGGTTTATGCAATTATGGCAAAACGTAGGTGGTCATATGCAAAGAAAACAATCAAATTTAAAATCTCAATTTATGGCGATCCCAAATAGATGGGATATGACAAGAGGGCTGTGGACCTTGTGGTTACATATAAAGTTAATGGGTGATATTGAAAAAAATGAGAAGTGAATCCAGAAGTTAAGAAATTTTAAAACGTTAATGTGATGTTAATTGTAAATTTGTAATCAACACAAACGTACCTGTTCAGATGCGCGGCCACCTAGCGTCATGCATGTCATGTCAAAGAGTTGTTCTTTCGTCATTAGTAGGTTTTCGTTTGGCACGTACTGAGCAAAACCCAGTGCTGCAGTACCGCGCGGAACAATGGTAACTTTAAGTAATGGCTCTGCATGCTCTAAAAACCATCCAACAACAGCATGTCCCGATTCGTGGTAAGCAACTGTCCGTCGTTCCAGTTTGCTAATAACCTGAAACCAGGCAGCATCAAGCTTAACTAGTCACTACACAATTGATATATATATATATATATATATATATATATATATATATATATATATATATATATATATATATATATATATATATGGTGTAATGCCAATAAACCATAAAGTGAAAAAGGAATTTGTTTGTTGCAATCATAATGACAATGGAAAACAATTACTTCAAAAAACCTGAAAAGTATGAAACCAACTTGCAAGCCTAATAATAGTTCAGAATAGAAGCCTAAAAGTTCAAATTTCGTGGACAATCTGGCAAGCTTTTGAAGATGGGTTAGTATTCGTTTATTTCTAATTCTGAATGCTTTGGATACAAGCAAGGTTTTTAATTTTGGTTGTGTCTGGTTTCGGTCCAAGTTAAAACCGAAATTTCAACTGAAATTTTAAAATTTCGACCGAAATTCTGTAAAAATTTTGAAATTGTAAAAAAAAATGGGGGTTTTGAATTTTTTTTGGAATTTTTTATATTTTACATTTAAGTTGGTCAAATTTGTGCATACATATTTACATTGTTTTAATAAAACACACACCAAACACATAGTAAGCTTGCATGTACCATGATAAAGAAGATAGAATACTAGTGAACTAGGAAAAATTTTTGATAATCATCATATAATTATATATTTTTATATATAATTACATTGTTTTCATTACAAAGAAGTCAAAATCAATCATCTTCAAATGAGTAAGGAGCACCCACCACTCTTCACCACCACCCCCACAACTATCTCTACACCCACTACCAAAACCACCTCAGGCTCCGTTGCTCACTCTGCAGCCACCAAATTCTCTGCCCCAACTAGGAAGTAGGGATCATTGTTTATGATAAAGCATCAACGCGGATACAGAAGATGCAGAACGTCATTGGAGCGGCAAATGAACGATCAAACGAGCCGCATGAGATCAAGGATCGGACTCATGACTGGAGCTTTGGAAAAGAGTTTTCTAAGTGATGAGCCAACAGAATAGTGGTCTCTCGAGGTTTTCATTGGGTCCACAACAGTGGATGTGACCTGATTTTGTATAGGAGACAAGGTCGTAGCATAATTAGAAGCCGATCATGGAGTAGATTTTAAAGCAAACAACCGGATAGATTTGATGGAGGTCTACTACATCGAAACAAGGTAAGAGACCATAGACAAAAGACGGGTCAAACAACCTCTCTTTGAACCCTTCCAACAAGGATTAAAATATTTACTCTTGGGTATATATTGGACGCTCTCAACTGTCAGAAATCTCCCGCGAGAAATGATGGTTGGGACCAGGTATTAAGCAAAAGGAAACGAGTCAATGACTTACATCTCCTTGCCCATAGGGCTTTCTAGTCGGCCACATCAATTCCCTAAGAGATCTACAGAATAACCAAAGACTAATGGCATCAGACTCCTCCAAACGCTACCGTCAAGGTAGAGGCTCCTGTCTTTTCCCACTCTCCCTCCTAAGGCCATTTACAACTAAATCTAGAGTTCTGTCTTTCCTCGTCCAAATAATTTTGTCGAAATGCTCCTAAAATTTCATCAAAATGGTCACCGAAATCATCCCAGACTTCAAAACCAACCCTACATTTAGTTTCAGTCCAGGCCAAAACCGAAATTTTTGCAAAAAATTCACAGTTTCAACTGAAATTTGAAACCATGGATACAAGTTCAAATCTAGTCACAAAAAATACGGTTACTAGGTCATCAGAATGGGGGGCAGTAGTAGAAGCCTCGATCAGAGTCAAAGGTACCACGAGTGATGGTCTCGTTACAAGGCCTCAAAAGCTTTACAGGGCCTCAAAAGCATAAGGTCTGACCTGCTAGTCTCCAATAAAAGGTCCAAAAAACCTTAATTGCATACATATCACATTGTCATACATGAAATGCAAAACATTGCTCATATATGTTGAATATACAAATGGTGGCATAAAATACAAAGAACAATAAATAGTATCCAGGTTTCTTGTGAGTTACGACACCAAAACTTTGGGTTAGAATGGAAAAGCATCCGACCAAAACTCCATCAAATCCAAAATGCGAGAAATGCAATGAACTTGAGAAAAGAAGAACCTTGCAATCAGAAATGCTATTTTAAAGATGAAATATATGTTTCATACCTCCATAGTTTGTAAGATCAGACACTTTAACTATCAAATATATGAGTTATCTTAACTCTTAAGGATTAGTGTAATCTTCTCATACTATGAGAATGACACGGGGAAGAAAAAGAACTTTGATCCCATATATGGGGAATGAACTTACTCAATATTGGGTGGATCTTTATTGCCTCTTCCTTTAACACAAGAATGAAAAAAAATGTGTTTTCACCTTGCACTCTTCCTCTAGTTGTCCTCTACACAAATAAAAATGACCCCTTGGTCTTTAACCATGAGCAGCTTTACACTTTTTATTAGTGTTATGTGGACTAGAGTCTTCTTATCCCTGGGGGATTCTCCTAGTGGAATTATAGGTGTTACCCCTCCATAAAGTCTTTTCCATATCAGATACCGAATGATAACTAGTACACTTTGACATCAAGAGGGAGAGCATTTACTTACAAACATCCCCGATCAAGAGATTCTGCAGTTTGATATAGAGCTCATCACCTTTTGAAATCACAAATAGTGCATATTCTAGTTTCAAAGTCTCAAAGCAAAATGTAAGGATAGTTTCCAAGGAAAATAATTCTCAACATATCTTTATTATCATTAAAAGGTATGCATAGTTCCGACAACTTAATGCAAGTTAAGTAAAAATTACTAACTTTAAGCCTAACAAGGACATTGGACTGATATCCCCACTCATTATGGCATTGATCAACCATGTTGGTCACCCTTCAAGTCATCCATATGTAGGGGTGAAAATGGGCTGCACATCAGGCCTCAATTTATACTATTTCAATCAGACCGTACGACAGGGCCTATTAAAAAAATTTGTTTTGTAAGGCTTAAACCCATCCCACTTACCGTCATTCCCTTGGTCCTTTTCAAATCAAAATTTATCATGTCATCAGCTTTCCTTAGGGGCACTATTAGACAATATATGGAACTCTTTCATGTAAGGTTTTAAATTTTGGTTCGTGTCGGGTTTCGATCCAAGCCAAAACCGAAATTGAACGAAATTTAAAAATTATATTTTTCAGTTTTTAAACTGAAATTGACAAAAAGTTCAACCGAAATTAACCAAAATTGACAGTACCAGTTCTGGTTCCGAAAGCTAAAACCGAAATTGACTGAAATTGGCCGAAACAAGGTTTCGCACATACCTTTCGTTTTGGTCCCAATCGAAACCGAAATATTTGACCGAAATTTCGGTATTTCGATCAAAATTTCAATCCATGCTTCCATGTAAACATTCATGCATGTTTTCAAATTTTGGTCGAAACTGCAAAATATCGACAAAATATTTCGGTTTCAACCGAGACCAAAACAAAATACCGGGTCAAAACCAGGGGACTTGGCCATTTCAGTTGGGATTTCGGCCAAAATCGGTAAGGGGGGAGTGAAACTGGGTGGTTTTTAAAATCTGTGGGTTGGATTTGATGGCCATCAGTGGCGTCACGGTGTCACGTAGGCGATAGCCTAGGCCTTTTCGGACCCGATCACCTAGGCCACAACCTATGTGGGTGAACCATATAAAAAAGGGTGTTTTTTTTCTTCTTTATGTTTCCTTTTTCTATGTACCTACGATCCATATACTTAAATACCATTTTCTTTGTCTTTCTTACTTATCTATTTATGTCCCAAATTAGAGTTTGTGTTTTTTTTCTAAGGTAATGTTATTATTTGCTTATGAAATTTTTGTTCTCTTTGAATTATCTTTCTATATACATATTATTTATCCTCTATGGCGCTTCTATTCCTCCAACTTTAGGGTTGTGCTAAATTTTTAGGGTATGTTTATTATGCTTGATTGGTTCATAATAAAGGTTAAGGACAGTATTCCTAATGTTCTAACTTTTAAGTTATAACTCTCTAATAGTAATATAATTTGATTCATTGATTGTTACATGTTGATAATGCAAGATATACATGATTTTATATAAAGGCATTTCAATGATTTAGCATGACAATGACACGACTATTCTTGTTGGATAAGAATATTCGATTTCAGTTGTTTGATTCATTTCACAAGAAGTTATTTATGATATTTTGTTTATTATTTGTTTGAATTTGAATATTATCCCATATCTATATTTTTTTTAATATTAAAAAAAATCGTCACCTAGGGAAAGATGGGGAGAGAAAAAATTGTCGTTTGACATAGAGGAAGGTGGAAGGATGTTGCAAACGAACAACTGTTCAACCGAAATCAGTGTTTTCAGAGGCGGGGCGTTTTGCCTGATGTGGGGCGGAGCGTAAGCCCCAGGGCGTGGGGCGTAAGCCCCAGGGCGTGGGGCGTAAGCCCCACGAATTTTTTATTTTTTAATTTAAAAAATATATAGAAATAAAAAATATTATATAAATAGTGAAAATAGATTAAAAACAAACAAAATAAAAAATATTATGAACAAACAAAGCATTTAAGCCTACAAAATTGGTTGATAAATCACAAATATATACAAAACAATAATAAAATGAACTTATCATTGTCTTTCAAGATCATTTAAGATCTATTTCTAAATTTCTAACCAAAATTCAAACTATCTACGTTTATATTCCATAGATTCTATCATTCTATACATGAGATATAACCAATTTAAAACAACTTTAGTTCCCAATAATGTCATAATCACCATCCAAGAGAGTAAGACGCATATAAAAGATCACACGGTAGCAATTAAATCATTTTTTTTTCAACTATGCAGACAAACTCCAGTGGGGCGTAAGCCCAGGCTATTGAGGCGTAAAAGGCGTGCCCGGGCATTCGGGGCGTACGCCCCAGTGGTTCGGGCGTAAGCCCCACAGGAAAAAAGCCCCAAATTGATCCGCCCCAGGCGTTTTGGGACCGCCCCGCCCCGGGGGTACCCCGGGGCGAGTTTTTTAAAACACTGACCGAAATTTCAAAATTTCGACCGAAATGTTAGAAACATTTCGAAATGGTCAAAAAATATAATAAAAAATATATAAATTATATATAGATATGAGAAAGCATACCTCTAGAGTCTAGGCTCCAGCCCAATCTGAACAAGACCAATGCTCTCAACCATGTGCCATCCTCGCCAGTCTTCTCCCAAATCCCAAAACACACTCCACTCCTCAATCCCAAGCCGAAATTAGCTAAAAAGAAGTATTACAGGTACGACGAGTCGATAAGTCGCCGCACTTATAATACTTCCACTTAGCTGGTTTTAGCATATTACTTCAGCTTACATGAGTTAAATCAAACTTGCAAAAACGCAAAAGATCCGAAGATTTCAGTTAAAATCAAAGAATTTTGACGAAAATCCAGAGGCTAAGTGGCGAAATCAAGATCTTTCGGTCAAAAATTTGTGGCTTCCAACGAAATCAATGGGTTCAATTCATGGGCTTCAGCCAATCAGCCTCCAAATAAGCAAACTTTGTACGAAATGACCGAATGCCCAATTCGAAATGACTGAAAGTGTCATCTTTCGTCGAAAGCCATTGTGGGGGAGGATTACGGCCGTCGTACGGTCCCCCCCTCCAACAGTCGATGGAAGGTGTTGAACTTCGAGATGTGGCACGCTGCAGAGCACTGAGCTGTCGCGTTCTTAGATGTCACACAGACACTGTAAAGTAGAAAAAGAAAAGAGAGAAGAGTTGACAGAGGAGGTGGTAACAAAGTTCGGCAAACCTACGTCTCCATGCGGTAAGACGCAACCTTCGAATTCACTATCTGTGAAGAAGTAGACCTACCCTCGACAGGCCGAGGAGTGCTTATACAAGTAAACAGACGGTGGAGCAGGTTTGACTGGAGTCTGATCACCAGAAGGCTCAAGGAGCTCTAGAAAACAGAAAGTGTGATGTGATCTAGAATCTTCGATCCTAATCTGGGATCATTTGTCGGGTCTGCTATTTATAGAGGTTCGGGAATACCGGGGGTTTTGATAAATACTCATAGGGATTTATCAGACCCCGAATAGTGTGTGTGCACTCCAGACAGGTCTGCGAGTCCCACGGTCGTCTCCGTGGGCCCCAGGCAGGGTTGCGGGTCCCACAGTCGTCTCCATAGGCTCTAGGCAGGGTTGTGGGTCCCACTGTCGTCTCCGTGGGCCCCAGGCAGAGCTGCGAGTCCCACTGTCATCTCCGTGGGCCCCATGCAGGGCTGCAGGTCTCACTGTCGGGCGTTAGCCAGATTTTGCACTCATAGCCACCGAAAAGATTCCGTTGGATTTCGAACCCCACGTAGTTTCGATCGGAATATGTCTGAAAGTCACCGAAAGGAAATAATTTCGAACGAAATTTATCTACTTCCATAGACAACCCACTGAAAAAGCCGACAGGATTTCGACCACGTGATCTCACGGGACCACATGATTTGACCGAAATTTCGACGAAATTCCGTTAAAATTAAGACAATACAATGAAATTACCCGAAATCTTGTGAAATGCACCAAAGTATAGGCATCCGGGATTTCGCACAGGTGCTTTATTTTGGTGGAGGCTGAAACCAAAATTTCATAATTTCATATCAAAATTTTATAATTGCGGACCAAAATTTTGTAATTTTGGATCGAAATTTCATGATTTCGATCAAAATCTCAATCCATGATCCTAGCATAACCTAATTGGGCTCACGCCTGACACATGCACATTTAGGCTCACGTTGGTGGGAACACCCCATGCATCTAGGCTTACAATTCAGGATCCAAGTGCCCGAGCACATTCGGAGACAAGCGGTGAAAGTTAACTAAAAAAAGAATTCATACGGAGGCAGAAATGTAAAAGATACATGCTAGGGTAAAACAATAAATTAGCCCAGAGGGGCAAAACGGACAAATCGAGCAATCTGATAACAATATGCATCAACTTTTCCTTGAATGAACTTGAACATTCATAAGCAAGAACTTGATCGCCAGTATCACATGGACACTTAATTCACAACTTGGGTGTCTTACAGTATTGTTCCCCTTTAAACTTTAAAGACTCATTTGAAAAGTCAAGGTTTTAATCAGATAAGACAGGATACCAAAGTTTAGAGAATCCACGAAGTTTGTAAGTAGTGATCATGCTTAAAAGGTCTTCGAATGAGAAAACATTGGCACACACTACAAAAACCAAATTGAATAGGAGGATTATATAGAGTTCTCGTGTACAATTTCCTTTCAAAGCAAATAACCTACGAATTTCTGCCTAAATAAGAATGATGCATATACCGTTTGAAGTTATAATAGTTGCTCAATAACTTATAATTCAAATATTCAACAAATAAAGAGTTAAAATCTACTGGATTTAAACAATTAGATATTACATAATATACAGAAAATAATCATTACAAAACTGAACTAGAATTAGATCAACTACCGAGCAAAAGGACCCTCAATGAAGGTTCAGGGCCTTCAGGCACAAATCAACTCAAATAAGCTTAAAATGATGGACACAAAAGATAAAAAATAGTTGCGTAAAAGTTAGGCCCACTGTCAAACTAGTGCAAGATTAAATGAACAAATTACAAGCATCCAAGTGAAACAACGGTTAAAGAGCCCAAAAACTCAGTAAGGTGGATGCGTAAGAAAACAACAAAATAGGAGGGAGGCAAAACACTAGGCACAAGAATGCAATAGGGCCAAAACTTGTATTCTCTCCAAAAAACTCTAGTTGGCGTAGATGCAGAGTACTAAGAACAATGTAAAACCTAATAGTGATGAAAAATGGAATTGGAAGAGAGGAGATAATTTATATTTGCTCGATTATTTCACATTTTTATTATATTAGCTTATCCATGACTATGAGCATAGCAGCAACATAGATGGATAGGGGACTATCGGAGAATTGAGATATATTACTGCTAAGGTTATTGTATGAATAGAAGTTAGTAGCACAATGCAAATAACTACCCAAGAAATGAAAAGGGAAAAAGATGACCTTGCCTAATAAAGAATTAAGATTTTAGACATAAGTTACCTTATTTTTCTTCTCCAAACCACCAATAATCCTATCAATGGCAGCCTCGAAGTGCTGCATGGTGACCTGTGCTTTCTCGCATCTTGCGGCAATTAGAGCACCCTCGTTACAAACATTGGCAATATCAGCACCAGCAAACCCAGGGGTGAGAGCAGCTAGTCTTTGAGAATAAAATGATGGATCATTATCTAGTTTAATCTTTTTAAGATAAATGTGGAATATCTGTTCACGCCCTTTTATGTCAGGCTTATCAATTGAAATTTGACGATCAAACCTGCCTGGCCTTAACAATGCCTTATCCAATATATCAGGTCGATTAGTGCCAGCAAGGACAACCACCCCAGCGGTGGTTCCAAATCCATCCATCTCGACAAGCAGCTGGTTTAATGTGCTCTCACGCTCATCATTTGAACCTGAGAAGCCTCCACGGCCTCGTGCCCGGCCAATCGCATCAATTTCATCTATAAAAATTATGCTAGGTGCACATTGTCTGGCTTCCTGAAACAAGTTCCTCACCCTCGACGGCCCAACACCAACAAACATTTCCATAAAATCTGAACCAGCAATAGACAAGAAGGGCACACCAGATTCACCCGCAGTTGCTTTTGCAAGAAGTGTTTTCCCTGTGCCAGGAGGGCCTACAAGAAGAGCGCCTTTGGGAATTTTTGCTCCCAAATCCTCATATTTCTTGGGATTTTTGAGGAAGTGCACAAACTCCATGATTTCTTGTTTGGCTTCATCACAGCCAGCAACATCTTTAAAATATACCTGGAACACATACAGAAACATTGCAAGGAATTTTAGCAAAATCGCTAAATTTCTCAGTTCCTTGAAATTGCTAGATCACATACAACAATAACAAAATAATTCTTATTAAATTAAATCCATAAAAGTGGAAGGTCATGCAAGGAACTGATGCTTATAACAGAAGCTGAACAGTACCTAACATGGACTCCAATATCCTTATTTCAATAAAGAATGCCCAAAAACACCTAAATTTTTTCTTCTGAAAGGTGAAATCCCACAAAGGTGGGAGGTGATGGCTAACGGAAAGGAAAATAATAAACGGGGAGCACAGAGAATAAAGAGCAACCTTGTTTTTAGAATTCTTATCCAACTTTGTCACTTGAGCTTTTCCAATGCTGAAAATGCCACGGTTTGCTCCTCCTGCACCACCACCTATGTTAAATCCACCCTGCATTCTTCGTCCCGCTAAGTAGATAAGCCCCACAAGAAAGGCTGTGGGGGCATATTTCATCAACTCATGGTACCAATTGACTTCAGAGCCATAAGTTACAGGAACATAGTCATGTGAATCAATCCCCAGCGCTTCCTGAGCTTCCTCTAACTTCTCTTCAAATGATTCCACACTTCCAATATTGAAATAGAATTTATATTGGCTACCAGTGTGTCTAGCAGGAATATCTGTCCTGGGTCCACTTATACCATTGTCATCAGTTTGATTGCTAATTTGTGGAGAATTCCTAATATAAACTTTTGCAACAGATTTATTGGTTACTACAATGTGATCGACTAAACCAGGTTCCAATAGCTTGTTTTTGAACTCTTGGAAACTGATCTGCAAAATAACCAACCAAAACATCATATGTCAGATTATATATATATATATATATATATATATATATATATATATATATATATATATATATATATATGAAAACTCAACAAAAGAATTCAAAAGAGAAGACAAGTAGGGAAAATATTTGCATGGAAAATATGACATCTCAATAAGATGTTCCAAAATGACCAGGCCTCATTTATACAATTTTCAAAACAAATAATGCAAAGCACTAACCACTATCTTAGAAAAGAAAGTCAACTGAATAAATTCTAGTGATAAATGCAAAAATCACTTAACCACACTAGCATTTAACTGCAAAGAAAACAAAGAAAGTATCAAAATTTGCCGGTATGATAAGCAGATGGCAATCTAGAGCGGCATGGAGGAGAAGCTGAACTAAGAGTAATTCAAAGTTTAAGCGGTAAACTAATTGAGTTACACTTACTAGCACATCATCCATGACAGTAAGTACTCAAATTTCCTTGCCTATCAGTAGTAGTACTCCCTAACTCAGAATACTACTAGCAATAACTCCATTAAACCTTCCATACTAGAATAAGACTCCTAAACGCACTTTCAAAAATGGCCAAAAAATTTGCCCAAGAAATCAGAACAAAAATAAGGAATCAAGGTCAACTCTACAATTTTACTCATCTCAGACTAGGCCTCCCAGCTTCACTCAACTAGGATTCCTACTGACACAAGTTCACTCAAATTAGGACTCCCCGCTTCACTCAACTAGGATTCCTACTGACACAAGTTCACTCAACTAGGATTCCTACTGACACTGTTCATAAGATATTCTTGCATGGTATGGTTAATAATCCAGAGTCTAAATAAACTAGAGTAAGCTCCACAAGATGGAAGAGTCTAACTAAACTAGAGTAAGCTCTGCTACTGCAGAAACATCATGCACTGTGGCAAATTGCTACTAACAAGCCTTCTCCTAGGACTCCTTCACAAAGCTATGCTCAAAATTTCGCTTTCGCTTTCAATCTCTTTTGGAGCTCCAATTGCATTTTCAGTAGTTTTGGTTTCAAAACCATAGTTACTAGGCATAATATAGTATAATATATGGCTGGACAACAATCGAAGGCATAGAAAGTGTAAGTTTCTCTAATGCTGAGTCTACTGAGCAACTGTAAGGTGCCTCTAGTACTAAGTCCACATTTCACTTTAGCAATGATGATGTCTCTTGTATACGATAAACCGGAAAGGTTGCTTCCTATTCATCTTGTCAAAATAAGATGGGATTAAAGCAACCCTAATGCATTCTATAATTTATATTCTTACCGAAGAAAATATAAAGTTTCCCGAAAAACTAATTCCATGAGCTATCTATCAACAAACAATGGTTTATTGAAGAAGATTTCAGTCTTAAGTAGTGGAAAAGTTGACAGAAGATTCGTAATGCTTCAATTTAATGGTGGAAATGGGTTAAGTGCATGTTTGCACATTGGTTTGTTTTCATTTGTGACCATGCAATTACTACCACAATCATTCAATTGTACTTCATTCCTTATCACTTGTTTAAGGTTGGCTATGCAATGTTTCCAGTTTCCATGAAAGTGATATTACTTGAAGGAAGAAGAGTACTAAAGAAAGATGTCATACGTTGGAAACTGAATGCAGCCTTAACAAACAATTGCTTGAGGCTTCAAAGGACCCATGCCCTGTCATGCAAAGGGAGTAGTAACTATTGAAAGAAAAGAAGGCCTCACTGCTTCAATCGTTCTCTATGTCGAAACAAGATGTCGGCTCCTAACGGTTCAAAATGATGAGTTGCACAAGGACTTGAGTAGAAGATGTGATGCATGACTATTTCCTAACTGAATGCAATTTTACAGATCGTCAATTCTTGTTTCAATTAATAATTAAATTATAAAATAACAAAGATGTTTCGGGGTTCAGAAACTAAGTCACAGTGATGATATAATAGCATGCCTTTCTCAATTGCAAACCTACAGGCTACTGGATGAACAGATTTAAAATAATAGAACGTGTTCGTTTGAGAAGTAGGAACTTCACGGAAGATTAGGGATGTTCTTCAACTACTGTGGAATTAATGGTTTATACATTCAAAGAATTTCAAACTATTTTATCAGGCTCAACAGGTAATGTTTATCAATGTTGCAGGTTCATGTATCACCAAGCACCTATGCAAACCGGCAATTGTAACACAAGAACAAGCTTTATGTGTTATTCTGATGACAGGCGGACTTAAATAATTTCATAAAATGATTTGTCTTTGATAACCAAGTTCTGACAGAATGGATAGATAAAATCTGATTTGCAGATGGCAACGTTACACAAGAAAGAAGATCTTTGGTTGAGCCCTTACAAGCCGGATGAATCGTCGATGTCGAAGATGTATGAGGACGATCGCGAAAACAAACCCCCCCAAACAGATCTATCAGACGGAGGGGCGGAGTAGGAGACGTATGAGTACACTTCCCCAAAATCATGACAGATAGAGTAGTCCTCGATCATCTTTTCAAATCCTGTGACTTGGACTCTCATAGTGTGTAACAGTGTGATACGCCGACTCAATACATCAGCAGCTTTATTTTTCACTCCAGGCTTATGTTTGAGAAAAAAAGTGTAATCCTGGAGTAACTAAACCCAATGACCATGGCAGATATTTAGCTTCTTTTGAGTATTGAGATATTTTAGCGTTTAATGGTTTGAGTATAACACGAATTCTTGAGGTAAAAGATAATGGTGCCAATAGCGCACGGCTTGGATTACCACATACAACTCCTTGTCATAAGTGGAACACTTTTATTTGGCGTCGTTCAATTTCTCGCTAAAGTGCGCCACTGGATGTCCCTCTTGGCTTAACACTCCACTTATTCCAATCCCTGATGCATCACAAGCAACCTCAAAGACTTTAAAGAAATCTGGAAGGCACATTAACAGAAACTTCAGTCATCAAGACTTTTAGTTCCTTAAAGGCATTAGCTACTGCAAGCGTTCATTCGAACACGCCATTTCTGATGCAATCAATAATCGGGGTTGTAATTGTATTGAATCCCTTGATGAACCTTCGATAGAACGTAGTCAGACCATGGAAGTTGCACACATCGTGAAGGTCTCGAGGTTCGGTCCAATCAATTATAGCTTGGACCTTCTGAGGGTCCGCTGACACCCCTTCAGCTGATACGACAAACCCTAGGAAAGAACTCGATTTGTAAGAAACGAGCACTTCTTCAAGTTGACAAACAGACTTTTTTGCTTTAGGTTGATGCACACTAGACGCAAGTGGATCAAGTGTTCGTCTCTAATCTTATTGTAAATCAAGATATCGGCAAAATAGACTACCAAAAATTTGCCCATAAATGGTCTTAGGACTTGGGCCATGACTCTCATAAATGTGCTTGGGGCATAGGATAACCCAAAAGGCATGACCATCCACTCATATAAACCGTTCTTCGTCTTGAAGGCGGTTTTCCATTCATCTTCTAGGCAAATGTGGATCTGGTGGTAGACAGTATTGAGGCCAATCTTTGAAAAGATCGTGGCTCTTGACATTAGGCCCTACAAGTGGTACAAAGCAGTGTTCAAAAACCCCGAACTCGGACTTGACTTGAAAGTCCATCGAGTCGAGTAACTCGAAGACTCGACTCGAAACTCTACTTGAGTGACTCTATATATATATATATATATATATATATATATATATATATATATATATATATATATATATATATATAGGGTCCCGATTGAGTGAGAAACCTCTTATATGTGAAACCTTGTGTGAAACCAACCTAGAGGTTTCAGAATTTGATGAAACTTGGTAGGCGTGCTACCAATGCCAAGTTGATCATCCTCACCAAAAATCATCAAAATCTAAAACCTCCAGGCTTATCAAATATGCTATTCAAATTAATGGTTTTTATCGACGATCGATAAGTCTTTTAACATTTGATGCCCCTAGAGGTTTTAGAATTTGATGATTGTGAGGATGATCAACTTGGCATAGGTAGCACGCGTACCAAGTTTCATCAAATTCTGAAACCTCTAAGTAGATTTCTCATATAAGAGGTTTCTCATTGGATCAGGACCATATGGTCCATATATATATATATATATATATATATATATATATATATATATATATATATATATATATATATATATGTGGCATGCTATAATGCGGTGCATGCGGCACTGCACCGCAGCCGTCTGATGCACGCGTTGCGTGCATGAGATGTACGCATCGATGCATCAGACGGCTACTATGCGGTGCCGCACTTACCTCATGCCGCATTATAGCATGCCCATATATATATATATATATATATATATATATATATATATATATATATATATATATATGTGTGTGTGTGTGTGTGTGTGTGTGTGTGTGTGTGTGTGTGTGTGTGTGTTTTCAAAACTCAAAATAGTAAATAGTCCGAGTAGTTCCCGAGTCAGCCCGAGTAGTGGCCGGTCTAAGTTTCCATCCGAGTAGGCTCGATTTTCGGCCGAGTCGAATCGGACCATGTTTTGGTACTATAGTCCAAACAGGGTATCGGAAAGCGATAAGTAACCGTTATCTTGTTTATTGCCCTACTTCCCTACTATCTATACACATCCTCCAAGATCCATCCTTCTTTAGGATGAGGAGTGCAAGAACGGCACAAGGGCTCATACTTTCTTTGATGAACTATTTTCGCATTAACTCATCTACATGCCGCTTCAACTCTGCACGCTCAGTAGGGTTCAATCTATAACCATAGTAACTTGTGAAGTCGTAGCTATTTACTAATTACATGTAACTGATCCTAATGAATTAATGAAATATCATGACAGATCATCTTCTAAGCACTAAAAGTGAGCAACTGGATTCATGGAATAAACATGATAAATGCATTTTGTTGGTCCCAAAGCAAAGCTGACCTCTTTCTGGTCGCCATAAGAAAAGGATGACAGAGCTAATCCAATAAACAGAAAAAAAGGAAGAAATCTCTGCAACTGCTTTATGAAAATCTCCTGAAAATTTCCCGAATCTTCTGTACTTGAATTATCTGGTTATGATCAAAAAAATTACCATCATTAATTTTGTAGTGTATAAAGCAGGGAGTAGTTTGAAAGACTCAGGTCCTGAAGAAAACTACAATTACCATTTAATAGATCAGACATGAACATATTACACAAAAACTAGAACACAGCAAACGCATAATAAAAAGGTGACATCGATAATGCATAATAAACCCTACAATGGAAATTTAGGCAATACATTTTGTTGAGTTTGAGGGCTGCTTATTAAATAGACACTAAATCTAAACATACATATGCAACCACTGAGTTATCAGGTAATCTTCTAAACGCATACTGCACCACAAAAGTGAGGAGCATGCCAAAAATTACAAATCATTTTCTGTGGCTCCATTTTAATTGTTTAGTTGACAAGTTCTAACATTGAGTTCCTAAATTTAAAATAGATTCACTAAAAAAATGAAACCTGAAAATGACGATCGAAGATTAAAGCTGCTAAATTATGGTTATAATAACTTGGCTATTAAGATATTACATTGATTTCATCATTAAACAAGTTCTTCATAACATGATACTTTAAGGAGAAGAGATGGTTCAATTGTATCACTAATGTGAATTTTGTGGACGATATAAGAAGAGATATAGCATAATAGTCTTTGCAATCCCAATTTTTTATGACTTGGTAAGCTGATCCAGGGCTTTTTAACACTGGTGGGCTCACCCTTCAGAAACCATGAGGGTTTTGAATAAACAGCTTACCATCCAAACAGAGGAAAGATAGTCCTACCATGGTTTACTCTTTGAGCTGTTTACTGTGGTAGCAAGAAGGATATTTCCCAATAAAGTGAAAATATAGAGGTGGCAATGGCATGTGATAGCAGAAGATTTATATTGAGAAATATTGCTTAAAGTTGATGTAATCTTTCAATGGCCTTCTCTGTGTAGAACTTTCTTTTGATATTTTTATGGGGAGGTTATTTCATTTAAGCTCTTTGGCTTAACATTTGTGCTACATATATGATTACAGTTCTAATCTTGCATTCTACACTCTTCATCTAAATTCTTTCCAAGTCTAACAGAATCTTGGAGGGATGCTCCCTGGCTACATCAGCTTAATATGTGTGCCCAACAAGGAAGGTTTCCTACCCTCCAACAGGCATTCAAGGTTCTTGACATGCCCTCACTTGGCAAGATGTCTTTCTTATTTTCGGAACCAATATTAAAGAGTTGACAGCCGGTCGAGAAACACTTGTCTATCTTGTAGTTGATTCCATCTTGAAGAAATAAGACTTTGATGATGATGAAAGGGTCGGCCATATTTCCGATCGTTGGATACTAACACTCGCATGTGATGAGACGTATGCCCGAGAGTAAAAACAAGTAGCTACAGAGAAATGACTTGGCGGGTCATTAGGAGTATTTACCATATCTAACTGTTCAGCATATACCTTAACAGATATCTCGCACATCCATAAAGATATGGAGGACAATGTTACACCATAAATTACCCCCAGGCAGTGGTGTTCATTAGATGAAATGGAACATAAAATTCAACTACGTGGCGAACTCTATCACAGGCAAGACGAACTAGCCTTTCCCACGAACACAAGGGCAGTGTTGATAGTTGATACTAGGAAATGGCCCGCACTATCGATGATGCAGATGGCGTGATCACCACCAGATGAGGACACATCGCGGGAGTTACAAAAACTACCATAAGTATAGCCAATGTTGCCAAGCAGTAACTGCACCTTCATCCTAGAAGCCAGTAAGAGGCAGAAGGACAACAACTCCAACAATCAAACAACAATGGGCAATGCCTCTATGCCTTCATCTTTATCATAAGCTAAGTAGCTAACTATCGGCTAATGCCTATAATCTTTTAGTAATGTAGTTCTAGTATTTCCTTTCATGCAGTCGGATGAGGTTGGCTCTTTCATTTCATGTAATGTTTGTTTTAATAGAATCGAATTCAATACCAATGCAGCATCCTTTGTTTTCCTTTTGATTCATGTTGTCTTCCGATTTCCATCAAGTTTCATGCACTAGCCTTCACTTTCCGACAATTCTGTGCGTTGGTATTGCTTTTATATCATACTCACTCATCATTCCCTAGGTCTGGATCACAAAATCCTCCTTGAGGCATCATGGCCTCAAAAGAGTGTTTGATCCCTGAAGCTGTCAAACAGTCGTCTGATCCAGATGTCAGAATCGGGCCACTCCTCATACATGCAGAGTGGCAGACAGATCATACTATACACTTCATACTTCAGATAATGCATTCGAACGACCTACAGGTATAATGAATCGTTTTATCTCTGGCAAGCATGTGCACACACACACACACACACACACTCTCCTCGTTACATTTGGATGTTCTTGTCAATGAGGCGTGATTGGGCACATGCGTAGGTTCCCACCAAATCCGGATCCACATGAATTATTTCACTGTAAACAATTAGGAATATAATGCTTGCAAACAATTGTTCAAGTACTGAAAAAGAAGATGGACTTCATCTAAAATAACAAACTGACTACAAGATATGCAAGCAGTAAAACAAGTAATTTACGTCTTCAAGAAATAATTGGGGGACATTTCTAGATTCTCCACCATAACGAATTATCATAGTCGGAAGTTGGAACCACTTGCAATCCTGTCATCATCAGAGTCATCTCATTCTTCTATTTATTGTTCTGCTTGTATGTCACACTCCTCGGCATCCGTTCATATAAGCACCTCGTACACGTTTGTCAGTGTCATTTCACCTCCTCCTACTTCTATCAATGCCACAATACCACAACTCATCAATTCCCAGTTGACTGTTACTACTTGATCCGGCACCGACACTACTGCACGATTTGAACACTATAAAATTCTTTACATTTAGACTCCTATATGGGTTATAACTCCATTCGAGATCCTTACGGATTATGTTTAAGAGCAAGGGAGCCAGCAGAAGACATGGAAATTGTGGTGTGAACCTATTAACTAACGTTAAATTATAAATTAAAATAGAAGGGTAAAAGTATGATTACAGATGCATGTCGGAGGTATTGTCATGTCGGCACGTCGATGGCTTTGACCTTGTTACTTGGATACGCAGCACGCCTTCATCGATTCACTTAGATGATATTAGCAAAGTATGGGGAGAGATTAGTTGGTAAGAAAGAGAGCAAAGTTTTCAATTTTGATTTCGTGTCTTGTTTCGGTTCAGGCCAAAACCGAATTTTGTTCGAAATTTCAAAATTTCAACCAAAATGGTGTAAAATTTTTGAAATGGTCAAAAAATAGGTTTTTTAATTATTTTTTTAAAATTTTAAATCTAAATCTTTTATAGTTGTGCATATATATTTACATGAATTGTTTGAAGAAAACATACACTAAACATATAGTAAGCTTGCATGGACCATGATAACCAAGGTGGATACCGATAAACTAAAGAAAAAAAAACTTGATAATCACCATATAATTATATAAATTTATATTGTTTTCATCATGAAAAAGCAAAGATAACGCATCTCTGCTCTTCCAAGTAGTCTCTTTTTCGCACATCCAACTAAACTCATCATCACAGTCCTTGACGCACCACTGTAACCTCCAGCTAACAGACCAAGTCCATTACCACTACTACTGGCATCATGAACAAACTGTGTCGGCATCGAGCCTTTCCCAGCTCACTCCTGCTGGGCCTTTCTCGAATCTAATTAGTATGTCGATATTGACCCCTCTCTTCTTCTGACTTGATATCTGGCATGTACTCGATATCATCTAAGCAAACCCTAGTGAATGGAGTGCTAGTATGTGTAGATTCTTCGAGCCATCCCTTCTTTTTTTGGTTGTACCTGGTGACGAGATCCGGTAAGATCTGACAAAATCTGGCGAATCAGGCGACGAGATATGGCAAATACAGGGGTGAGATCCGACAAAAACCGGCAATGCAGAGGAAGGTATCCGGCAAAAACCGGCAATGCAGAGGCAAGGTCCAGTAAGATCCAACGAATCCGGGTGCGAAGTCTGGCAAAATCTAGGACCGAGATCTAGCGAAATCGTTAGCGAGAATTGACAAAATCCGACATGACTGCTTCAAGCGAAATAAGGCAAATTTTGGCGAGATCTGAAGGTCTCGAGCAAAATGGGGATGACTTCGGGCAAAATGGGAATGCTTTGAGCGAAATCTACCAACACTTAAAGGCCTCGGACCCACCGAAACCAGTCCACAAGTTTCATGAAAATTGTAGGCTGTTTTCAATCAAAATGGCCAAAATGCCCTCGAAATCCTGATATTTCGGCAAAGTGGTCAGCGAAACCAGAGAACAGCATATAATTTCGGTAGGTCCTTACTATTTCGATCAAAATTTCGACGAAATGCACGAAATTCACACAAAACAACAAAACTTTAAAAAAATCGTAAAGGGTTAGGTTTCAAACCCCCCCTTTCGTCGCTCCGAGCTGAAACTGAAATTCAAACCATGAGTAAGAGTAGTTAGTAGTAGTAGATTTAAAGAGCTTTGAGAGATCTTGAGAGTTTGGAGAGAGTTTGCAAAGAGTTAGAAATGAATTATTGTGGGATGAAATGCAAGAGGATAGTGTGTATACATAGGGCAAGGGTACCTAAAAAGGGTATGAGAAGAAAAAACAGCAATCAGATTTTGAAGCCTTGGGGGCCTGGGTGTTGTGCGTCCATATAGTTCCTAGGTCACACATGAGGCCCCCACATATGTGATCAGGATAATGTCAAAGAATATGCAAGCACACTCAATGTTTTAAAAAACGGAAGGCGGAAGGTAGGCGATCAAGTGGTTTCAAGGCGGAAGGCGGACGACTAGGCGGGCGCCCGGAGAAAAAGACGGGCGCCCACCTATATAAAATATATTCTATATATTTTATATGTATGTATATATATATATATATATATATATATATATATAAATTCACAATTCTATATAAAACAACAATAATAGAAAGTTTTACATATGCAAACATCAAAACAACCGATATGAAAAGGGAGGAGGAGATCAGGTGGGGTCAGGATTGACTGCGAGGTAGGGGAAAGAGAGCAACTTTTGAGCCTTTGGGATATCTAGGATATCTAGTTATGTAGTGAAAAGGGAGGAGGGGATCGAGTGGGGTCAGGGTTTTATGAAAAATTATTACTAATCTGCCCGCCTGGAGCCTGCCTGCCTGGAGCACGCCTAGGCGCCCGTCTTTTACACGCCTAGGCGGGTCGGATCCCGCCTAGGCGTCCGCCTTTGTTTAACCCGCCTGCAGTGTCGCTTAATGCTGAAGCGGAGCGGTCAACCCCCTAAAACGCCTAGGCGGCCGTCCGGACCGTCTTTTAGAACAGTGGGCACACTTGTGAACAATGCTTCAAACTCACTAACTCTAGTTCAAATATTGAAGCTTCATCTCCAAATTTTCCACATGTTCCTACTAAATGAGAAAAAAGTATATCCAACCAAATTTTTTACATGAAATATCGTCAAGAAAATTTATTAATCTTCATATTTGATGCAAAGGGATCCAACCTTGACAAACAACACAAACCATCTCACTTCATATCTATAAGGTGAAAAGGGGCTCAATTTCAACAATAGATGCAAGTCAAAGAATGTAAGCCTCCAACAGTTATAAGCCTTATCGCAATCAATAGGTATACTCACCACTCCCCCACATGCATCCTTCATTTAATCAATTAAACACTTGAAACACCTTTATCCATCAACATCCAACAAATCACCTACCTTGCAACTCTATATAATGCAAATATCTATATTGACAACAGAGAGGAACACGTTTTCATGACTTCGTTTACTACCCAAGGTTAAAAAATATGATTTTAGGCATGTTTTGTCAATTCCTTTCATTTCTTTATGTACAATTTTGTCCACAAATAATCACAAAAGTAGAAAATAATATTTAACCTATGTTTTCAGTAGAATATTGATAAAATATCAGTCTAATTTGTCAAGTTGGATTACTTAAGAAGCGATATGAGACAATTCGTAGGCCTCCATAGAATGGATACAGTTTAGTACGCACTAAATTGGGACCATTTTCTCTTTTCTTTTTGATATAATACAGGTCAATAAGTCAAAATGGAAACATTCAAAGATGTAAAACAAAACTTATATCCAATAGTATTGAAGTCGGGCAATATGCATGCTAATTGCGAAATGTTTATTGGATCATGATTTCTACTATCTACAACATGAGTCAAGTTTTGTACGTGTCGGAAAAATCTCAAATGGTACCATCCAAAACTATGAGCTTTGGAATAGAAATACGAAAACATTTTTAGCAACCCCACGAATATCTCTTGCATATTTAAATGCAAAACATAATTCTCACCAAGATAGATAGTGCATCCTAAGCATAATTCTGGATTTTGACTTGTAAAGTGGCATTATGTTGCTGCTCCAGTAAGTTGACACTTTTCTTATCTGCAAGATCTCTTCACGATATTGCACTCTTTCATTATCGAATTTTTAACCATAAAGAATGCTCGGCATAAACAAGAATGAAAGAATTGGGGGGCTCACAAGGAAATTCTCTACGGATATGGAAGCGTGTTAGAGCTGATCGAACTAATAAGAAAATGATGATTAGACACTAGAAAATCGACCTTCTAGGTCCACCATCAAAGAGCATTTGTCCACTCTATACACTACCAGTTTGTCTTGATTTGTAGAATGTGTTTGAAGTATATTAATGCGATAGAAAATTGGTTAGAAAAATAGCATACCCCTTGAATTTGATTTGTTACTACCATTCGCATTCCCTTTTGGAATCTCCTTCTTATCCTTTGGGTAGTAGTTCTCGTAGTCTACAAATCAAACCGAGATGTAAATTACATTTAATAAAAAACAAAATCTTCACTGACTAGATATCAGAGAAGTAACCTGCTAAAAGATTGAATCTTTATTGCATCATCTTACTCTTCTTATTGGGAGATCCACTAGAAAAGAATCTTCGGAAACTAGGGTTTGCGAGCAGGAGATTCCAATCACTGAGACGATTCCTCAAGCCAGGAGCCTTGCTTGCCCCAATGGAAGTCAGATAACCCCTCAGAAACCCTAATCCGCCATTATTGGGGAAGGAGGGTGCCTGTAAACCCGTTGCAGTCGGGATCCCAGACCTCAACCCGTAGCTACCCAAAGGAGCACCCTGCAGAACAAAGACCATATATTTTTTAAAAAAACGTCTAGGGAAGAAAGATTGAACGAAAAAAATTTTGAAAAGATTGGGGAAGAAGAACTTGCCGCTTCAAATCTGGAGCGCGTGGATCGAGAGAGAGCTCGCCCGATTCTGGAAAATATCATGATTTTGCGAGCGCGTGCATGAATCGGGAGGTGGGGCGGAGCTCGGGAACCCTAGAGAGGGGATTCGGGGAGTTGAGGTTGGAACGATGGATGCAGCTGACGAGATTTCTGGGTTGAGGAAGACGAATGAACCCTGAAAGGAAGGGGGGGGGGGGATATCAAGCTGGGGAGGCGCGCAGGATTACGAGTCACCGTCTTCCTTGCCGCTTGTTTTAACAAAGGTGGGGAGCCGCTTGTTTTACCAAAGGGGTAATTATCGTGTTGATCACGTTAGCTGAATTGACCCGGCCCGCCCACAGCTCGTCAAAGGCCCGGCCCGGCCTGTCTTTTCTGTCACCAAGCGAGCCCTGGCTTATCCAGCCTGGCCCGGCCCGGCCTGTCGTTTTCTGTCACCAAGCAGCCGTCTGATGCAAGCGTTGCGTGCATGCGATGCACGTAGCGGTGCATCAGATGGCTACTATACGGTGCCACACTTACCACATGCCGCATTATAGCATGCCCCTATATATATATATATATATATATATATATATATATATATATATATATATATATATATATATATATATATATATATATATATATATATATATATATATGTCACCAAGCGAGCCCTGGCTTATCCAGCCTGGCCCGGCCCGGCCTGTCGTTTTCTGTCACCAAGCAGCCGTCTGATGCAAGCGTTGCGTGCATGCGATGCACGTAGCGGTGCATCGGATGGCTACTATACGGTGCCACACTTACCACATGCCGCATTATAGCATGCCCCTATATATATATATATATATATATATATATATATATATATATATATATAGAGAGAGAGAGAGAGAGAGAGAATACGGGATATGAGCTGACAGCCTAATTTGAAATTAGGCTGTCAGCCCTTAGCCGTCCGATTCCAACGATCGAACCGTTGTTAAAACAATCATATGCACACACAGCACAGCAGAAATCTGAAATCTCTCTCTTATTCTCTCTCTCACCTACCTCAAGCGGCAGCATGGGAGGCGCTCTCCACCTCCGGCGCCCCTTCCCCTCCGGCCGGCGATCACAGGTAGCCCCCTCCCCTTCCACCTCCGGCAGCCCCCCGCTTTCGGCAGCTCCCCTTCCTTCTGGCGCCGTCAAGCCCCCGTCGGTAAATCGTACTCTCCCTTCGGTCGGCGATCAAAGGTAGCCCCCTCCCCCAACTCCGGCAGCCCCCCGCTTCCAGCAGCCTCCCTTCCCTCCGACACCGTCAAGCCCCCGCCGGTGGATCACACTGTTCCTCCGGTCGGATCGAGCCCCGATCTCTCCCCCTCCGGCCCCGATCGCAGCCCCGACCTTCCCCTCCGGCGACGATCGCCGGAGGGGAAGGTCGAGGCTGCGATCGGGGCCAAAGGGGGAGAGATCGGGGCTCGATCCGGTCGGAGGGAGACTGCGATTCACCGACGGGGGCTTGACGGCACCGGAGTAGGAGGTGGAGGGGAAGGGGGCTACCTGTGATTGCCGGCCGGAGGGGAAGGGGCTACCTGTGATTGCCGGCCGGAGGGGAAGGGGTTCGATCCCGCCACATGCTGCCGCTCAGGGGGGTCAGTGCCGGGCGGGTGCTGCTGCCGCTCGCGAGAAGGAGGTCAGAGTCGGGCGGCTGGTCGGAGGGGGCTGGAGGTGGGGGTGCCGGAGGACCGTCGGGCTGGTCGGAGGGGGCTGGAGGTGGGGGTGCCGGAGGGCCGTCGGGCTGGAGGTGGGGGTGCCGGAGGGCCGTCGGGCTCGTGCTCGAGATCGAGAGAGAGAGAGAGAGAGAGAGAGAGAGATCTCGAGAGAGATGGGTAACAATTGTAAAAGATTTTTTTTTTTATTAAATGGACGGTTCGTGATGGGGATCGGAGAGCTGTTAGTTGACAGCCCAAAGTTGCAAATGGGCTGTCAGCTCATACCCCGTATTCTCTCTCTCTCTCTCTCTCTCTCTCTCTCTCTATATATATATATATATATATATATATATATATATATATATATATATATATATATATATATATATATATATATATATATATATATATAGAGAGAGAGAGAGAGAGAGAGAGGAATGATAAAATGAGGCGTGCGGTGCGTGCGGCGTCGCACCGCAGCCGTCTGATGCACTGCTGCGTGCATCGCACGCACCGCAGCAGTTCATCAGACGGCTATGGTGCGACGCCGCACGCCGCAGCCTAACACGCCTATATATATATATATATATATATATATATATATATATATATATATATATATATATATATATATATACGGGGAGCCTGGACCCGGGGTGCAGCGTTAACGCTGCACCCGGCTCTCTGCGCGCGTGCCACGTGTCCCACTAAACAGTAATACGATCGGATTCTCCAGAATTAATAACGCTCAAAATTACAACCGTCCGATTGCCTCCATCCGACGGATCAGCTTCGCCCGGACCGGATCGAGCAGCTGTTACTGTGGCGGCCACAGTAACAGCGCCTTTTTTGGTCCGGACGAATCCAGTCCGTTGGATCCGATCGATCGGGCGGCTGAAATCATTATCGCGGTTACTGTAGCGGCTACAGTAACCGCGAACTTGATTTCAGCCGCCCGATCGATCGAATCCAACGGACTGGATTCGTCCGGACCAAAAAAGGCGTTGTTACTGTGGCGGCCACAGTAACAGCTGCTCGATCCGGTCCGGGCGAAGCTGATATGTCGGATGGAGTTAATCGGACGGTTGTAATTTTGAGCGGCATTTATTTCGTCAGATGCTGGGTTTCACACTCGATTTCCGGACAGATGGCGCACGCAGAGAGCCGGGTGCAGCGTTAACGCTGCACCCCAGGTCCAGTCTCCCCGTCCCCTATATATATATATATATATATATATATATATATATATATATATATATATATATATATATATATATATATATATATATATATATATATATATATATATATAAAATAAGGGACAACGGTTGTGGGGGGGACAAATGAACTGAGACAAAGGAGCGGCTCAGATTTATCTAGAGAAGGGGGATAAACAAGGAAACTCCATTACAATCGTCCGTTTCCCACTAAGACTTATAAATGCCCCTCTTAAATCACCTTAACACACCCCCATTCCTCTTAAACCCATCTGATCCTCGGATCGAAATCCCATCCGAAAAGAGAGAGAGCAGCCCCCCTCTTGTCCGTCCGATCTGAACCTCTTTCGATCGAGAGGATCCGCAGCTCTGTATCACAGTCATCCGTTTTCACCCCCACTATCCAACAAATGGTTGTTGCCTCTCTTCCTAAATCGAATGGCTGAGAGTGAGTGACAGAGGGCATGACGCTCCGTAAAACGTGAGTCGCCCACCTAAGCCTATCAGCCTCCCTCGGAACCATGCGAGCTGCCCACCTCTATCTGCCGCCCCAGACCCCTCGGTTAAAATCCCGCCCCACCGCTGAGACCCCTCACTCCCGCGCCCCCTCCATCGTCTCCCCAGATCATCAGATCTGAAGCCGGCCGCCCCTCCCCTTTGAGATCGTAGCTGAGACCCTAGCTCCTCACCCCCGTGCCCCCTCCGTCGTCTCCCCAGATCAACAGATCTGAAGCTGGCCGCCCCTCCCCTTTGAGATCGCGGCTGAGACCCTAGCTCCTCACCCCCGCGCCCCCTCCGTCGTCTCCCCAGATCAACAGATCTGAAGCCGGCCGCCCCTCCCCTTTGAGATCGCGGCTGAGACCCTATCTCCTCACCCCCGCACTCCCTCCGTCGTCTCCCCAGATCATCAGATCTGAAGCCGGCCGCCCCTCCCCTTTGAGATCGCAGGTAGTCTCTCTCTCTCTCTCTCTCTCTCTCTCTCTCTCTCTCTCTCTCTCTCCTTCTCTCTCTCTTTCTCTAAATCACGCCCCACTGCTGAGACCCTATCTCTTCACTCCCGCGCCCTCTCCCCAGATCGTCAGATCTGAAGCCGGCCTCCCCTCCCCTTTGTTAAAAACTTAAGATCGCAGGAAGCCTCCCCTCCCCTTTGAGATCGCAGGTAGTCTCTCTCTCTCTCTCTCTCTCTCTCCTTTTTGATTTAGGGTTACTGATTATTTGTTTTTCCTCTTTCTCTGTTTCAGATCGAGGAGGCCGAGGTTGAAGTCGACGTCTTCCCTCCCTCGCTATGAAGAATCAAGCCCCACAGATTGTACCCCCCCCCCCTCTCTCTCTCTCTCTATTTTTTTCCCTCTTTCTCTGTTGCAGATCGAGGAGCGAGTTCCAAGTCATCGAACTGCAGGTATGATCTTCGGTCAGCGACCGGCATGGCGTGAAGAAGAGGAGCAACGGTTCCAGATCCCCCCTACCTCGATCTCAAAGGGGTTTCAGTGGTTTATTTTTTTTCTATTTCTGTTTTTTGTTAGGTGAAAAGTTTTTTTTTGTCTGATTTCTATCCCTGAATATCAGTGGTGAGATTTTAATGAACAATCTAGTTTCAAATCCCTGATTTCAAATCCCTGAGCTTGCAACAAAGCACAAATACCCTTCAAAAAAAGAAAAAAATAGAGCACATATGTGGTTCTCTCTTTCTCTCTCTGACTAAACTTTGGGTTTTGCGGAGAAGTACGGGTCGCTGCGGTGTCAGCATCCTTCCATCGGCAAACGCTCAACTCCCTCTCTCCATTTTTTATGCTCCAAGTCATGCCATTCAATTTTAATTTTAAGTCTTTTTTTGGCGATCTGTAGGACAATCAGCAATATGTGCAACCTCACCGTTTCAAGAGCAACTTCCATCGTGAAGGTATTTTATTATATTTTTTTGGTTAAAATTCTCACATTTTTTAACTTAATATTTTGGCTTCAATTTAGGGACTCACGTAAGTAAAGATCTCAGGTGAGGCAGAATTTTGAAAACACATTGATGTATTAATTTGATATTCCATTCATATATCTAAAATTGCTCGAATTCATTGATCAAAAACTTGCATCTGTGTATTGATGTCCTTGAAGAAAGGGTTTTTATTTCCTTGGGTTGCCGTGTGGTTGAAAGGAGTAAGCTGCACTTTAGGGTCATGTTAAACTTCAGTCTTCACTAAGGCCACTATAATGTTCCTGCCCTCAATTAATGTATGGTTCATGCCCTCAATTTTTCTCCCATTTTCATTTGGATAGGTGAAAGCAAGTGGATTTTTGTCTCTATCCCTGCGTTTCGGTAATGAATACCTATACATCTCTATTTAGCCATTGATTTGATCTTCTTCTGTTAATTATCATTGTTTTATGTTTCCTGTTTTTATAACATTCATCATTTTGTATTTTGCAGTATTGGTAACCATTGGTTATTTGTTGGGGATTTACATCTTGAAAATTTTTTTTGGTACAATGCATCTTGGCAACTTGACCCTTACCAATGTAGCTGTGTAAACATCAATTGAATTGTCCTATAGTTGGATGTAATAAAAATGATATTTCTTTCTACTGTCTCAATTGTAGCATACTAATAAAATAAAAATGATCTTTCTTTCTACTATTATATAGCAAATTTTATTGTATTTCTTTCAAATCTATGGGTTTCCTGAAAAAATTTTCTTAACCTTTAACTGAGATGAATTTCATATGTAATATGTCCATGGGTTTCCATCCACCTTCCACTGATAAAATCCATGGGTTCCCTCTACTTTCACTGAGATAGATTTGATGTGTAATACGTAAAGTTCTTCGAGTCGGTTTTCCTTTTACCTATCAATGACATAATCCATGGGTATTCTGTGTGTTATCCGAAAGTGGGCTGACCCCTGGGATTACTATGTAATCCATTGGTTTGATGTATAATCCATGGGTTTTTTTTGATGGGTTTGATGTGAATGTTTGATACAATATAGTTTGATGTATAATCTATGATTTTTTATGCTTTTGTTTCTTTTTTTTCTTCTTTCACTACCATACTTCTTTGTAGGTTTTTTTGTATTCCTTATATATTTTTTCGATGTCCACAGCTAACGACAGGGTGATGTGATGTGATGGTTCTCGAACTAGGGATTTTTGCCCACTGCTTCTTCTATTGGTTGTTTTGGTGTGATACACGAGGTGTCAAAGTCATCCGTTTTCATCAACTATAGGTAATCATAATTCAATTCTTAATTGTTATTATGCTATTGGGTTAAATTCTGATGCTCATAAAGCATAGCTGTAGGAGATAATTCCATCTCCGGTTAAATTCTGATTTTGCTATTGGGTTAAATTCTGATTTTGCTATTGGATTAAATTCCATCTCCGGTTATTTTTCTATTGAGTTAAATTCTGATTTTGCTATTGTCTTTTTTTTTTAAATGAAAGAAGTTTCCAGATTCACTATTTTTTTTTGTCCTTTTCCAAATTTTGGTTGCCAAAATTTTATCAATCAAATTGAAGATTTGGTCTCACACAACATATTAAGTTGGTATACAAAATTGGGCACCCACTTCGAGGTTTATCTAATACTTTTTTATGTTTTTGTTTCTTTTTTTCCCCCTTCTCTACCATATTTCTTTGTAGGTTTTTATATTTTCCTTATATTATTTTTTTGATGTCCACAGTTGACCATAAGGTGATAAGAGGTGATGATTCTCCGGTTTGATTTGGATAGCGCATCTGGCCAATTGATCCGGTAGCATGAGGAGTAGTTCGGCCTTTATGCGGAAGAAGGAACTCGAGATGCTTCCGTTTGCATGCGTGGAACAATCACATAACGTTCGGTTTAGGACTGAGAACAGTTTTGGAATTGAAGCAATAACATTGTTGTTTTCTCCTTATGATATATAATGTATGAAAATGAGTACTCAACTAACGTGATAACCAATCTAATAGACATCCATCATACCGTGGACAGAGCGATAACCTTTTGTCTGTTATGACATTTGGTATTTTTTTTTTCTGTTGAAGCTTTTCATTTAATTTATTTACTGTTTTAGATTTGTGGTTGGTTTGGTGATGTTTCAAGGATAGAACAACAACGCTAGCTGCCATTGGTTGCTTTGTTCATGTTATGATAAAATGTTCAACTGGTGAATGGCGAATCTCTCTTTTTGTTGGAAGCCAAGCGGCAAACCAATTTCTCTATATTGACCACTCTGGTACTGCATTGATATGAATATTTGCATGTTGATTCAAAGCATCCAAGCGGGCACAATCCAAGTTGGCTCACACACGCATTTCGATTTGATCATAAAAGATAGGGGGAACGATAGGGCTGGCAATGGGTCGGGGTGGGTCGTGTCCAGTTTCGTGTCCAAAACCCCTGAACCCGAACCCGAACTGTTTAACTAATTGTGTCTAAATCAATGCAGTAGAGGGAATGAACTTGAACAAAGACAACCTCATACTACAAGGCTAGATATCATGATGACTGCACAGATGTTGCAATCTATGAAAGCAACACTGAGACCTTTCTGGAACACCAGACCTGCTTCCAAAGCCTTACTTAAACCACCACTTCCCTTTTGCCCAGCCGTCGTTGTCCTCCTCCCCTCTTCCTCCTCTTTGTCAAGATGACCTTCTTTGGTCAACAATAGATGCCCTAGGACGATAATTACATCAGTGGGCAACACCAGAAAGAGCTACTTGAAGCTGATCACGCTCTTTACAAGACTACTACCGAAGGAGAAGCCAAGGCTAGATAGAACCACCAGAAGGGCTATCTTGACGGTGCATAAAAGACGGATGTTCTAAGTGGTTGATATTGAGCGACTGATTCGGGTGGGTGTTAAAATCTGGTGACTCATCTGTGGTGCTCTGTGTAGAGTTGTATCAACCACTTGAACCGATGGTATATGAGTAGCAGTTAAAGTAGTCAACTCCTCGGCGCTCGCATTGTCATGTATATTTGTTGCATATGGGTTTGTGGCCTGAAGCCACCTCTATCTCTTTCTCTCATCGAAGAATCCAAATGCGCAATAATACAATAATAGAGGAGCATACCAAGAGGACCTGCTGCCCCTCTTCCTCCAGCAAACTCCATCTTTCACCCTATAAAAATTGTCACCTCTTTTGAAATATTTATGTCACTCTCAAAATATTATTGCCAACCTCAAAATATTGTCACCTCTGTCGAAATATTGACACCACCCTCAAATTATTATCGCTGCCCTCGAATTATTGTTACCTCCGTCAAAATATTATCGACATTCTTAAAATATTTTTCATCTCCCTCTAAATCTTTTTCGTGTCCTTGGGCACGGGGTTTTCACTAGTATATATATATATATATATATATATATATATATATATATATATATATATATATATATATATATATATATATATATATATATATATATATATATATATATATATATATATATATATATATATACAGAGAGAGAGGGCCGTTACGTTGAGCTGTGAGCTGCGGTAGGAGAAAATAAGCTGCGCGTATTTTGACCCCCCTAGAGGTTTTCGAATTTGATGAAATTTGGTGAGGGTGTTGTCTAGGGTAAGATGATCATCATCACCAATTTTCATCAAATTCCAAAACTTCTAGGGGGGTCAAATGGTCGAAGCAAAATCTGCAGATTTTAACGGTGACTACGGACGACAGATTTTGCTTCGACCATTTGACCCCTCTAGAAGTTTTGGAATTTGATAAAAATTGGTGAGAATGATCATCTAACCCTAGACAACACCCTCACCAAATTTCATCAAATTCCAAAACTTCTAGAGGGTTGAAAATACCCGCAGCTCACTTTCTAAAACCGCAGCTCACAGCTCACTGTAACATTCCTCTCTCTCTCTCTCTCTCTCTCTCTCTCTCTCTCTATATATATATATATATATATATATATATATATATATATATATATATATATATATATATATATATATATATATATATATATATATATATATATATATAGGGATGATTGGTTGCGCTGTGCGCTGCCGGGCCGAAATGCGCTGTGCGCAAAAGCCATCCGATTCGCACTGATCAAACGGCCTGCAACCGCTCCCGCTCCCGCACCGCACAGCACAGCACCTGCACTGCATAGCACAGCACCGCACCGCACCAAACCTGCACCGCACAGCTGATCATCGTTCGATTTTAATAGGATTTTCGATCGAGTGGCCTAAATACTTTTCGTTGTTACTGTAGCGGCTACAGTAACAGTTTCAGGCCGTTCGATTCCGTTGTATTGATGGCAATCGAGTGGCCCTAAACACTTTTCGCTGTTACTGTAGCCGCTACAGTAAAAGCGAAAAGTATTTAGGCCGCTCGATCAAAAATCCTATTAAAATCGAACGGTGATCAGCTATGCGGTGCTGTGCAGTGCAGTGCAGGTGCTGTGCTGTGCGGTGTGAGAGCGGGAGCGATTGCGGGCCGTTTGATCAGTGTGAATTGGACGGCCTTTGCGCACAGCGCATTTCGCCCTGGCAGCGCACAGTGCAACCAATCATCCCTCTCTCTCTCTCTCTCTATATATATATATATATATATACATCGAAATAAAAGGCCCGATAGTAATGCCCGACCGGGGGCAGGTTGAACAAAATATCCGGGGTTCATGTATGAGTGTGTAATTGTCTGATATTAAATTCTGAATTGTATGACTGTTCACACGATGACCTAGTGACAGTAGGATTTGCATGTGAACGTAGAAATTGCATGGACATATAGGACGTGATGGAGAACATAGCTTGACAATTAGGTTAATCAATAATTTGTCTTAAAATTTTGAGCATTGTTAATTATTAAAATTGTTAGCTTGTCACTAGCCATTTATTTGGCTAATCTCCCAAATGCATTTTTTGGGGGCTACTCATTCCCACGAGTAGACTCTTCTGCAGGAGCTGAGGCACAGGAGCAACAGTAGGAGTCCAACAGTCAGCTTAGGGCAGCAGCTTATTTTTTTCTATTTATGTCAATCTTAGTAGTGGTGCTTTTTCATTTGATGTAATCGAATTGGATTGGAATAAGATTTTATTAGTTAGTTAGTTTGATAAGTGGTAATGTACCAGCTGAATTTCTTTAGGTAGGCCTCTCCTCAAGGCCCCAAGCCTAGGTTAGATCACCACAAAAATATAAGACGAATAATTGACCTAATTTGACAAGCCCAGTAGATAGGACCTTCAGACAGATGCACCGAGTGTTCGGGAGCGGGTGAGATACTCGGCTCGCCGTCGGAGGCTTGAGCCTCGTGCTCCTTTAGAGGATATTCTGTCAGTATGTTGTGACACCGTTGGGTCGCATGTACTGAAAGGATATCCCTTTTTCAGGTCGAGCCTGGCCTAATGTTCTCTCGGTTGATAAATTTTAGTTCTAAAAGAAATACAAATATTTTCAAGTTTCAAACCATCCTCTTTCATTTCTTCCCCTTCTTTCATTTGCTTGTGTGTGAGCGTAGCAGGAGCTTAGTGAGATTCCTAAATTGGCATAGTTAAGTAACCATACCCAGAACCCTCTTCCTTTCTCATCTCACACCCCAGGAATCGGTCTTCAGATTTCTGGGGCGTGACACAGTAAGTGCGGCACTGCACTACAACCGTCTGATGCACCACTAGGTGCATGCGATGCACACAGCGGGTGCATCAGACGGCTGCGGTATGGTGCCACACTTACCGCATGCCGCATTATAGCATGCCCCTATATATATATATATATATATATATATATATATATATATATATATAGGAAAATGCTATAATACGACATGCGGTAAGTGCGGCACCGCACCGCAGCCGTCTAATGCATCGCTGAGTGCATGCGATGCACGCAACGCGTGCATCAGACGATTGCGGTGCAGTGCCGCACATACCGCATGCCGCATTATAACATGCCCCTATATATATATATATATATATATATATATATATATATATATATATATATATATATATATATATATATATATATATATATATATATATATAGATACTCTCACTAATGGACTATTACTAATGGCTTCTTACTAATGATCCGGGCCGCCCATTTCCATTCGGATGGATCAAATTAAAATCTCCTCTCTCTCTCTCTCTCTCACACATACACACAGTGCAGAAGCCCGACCTCCTCCCGACCCCGATCTCCCCCCCCGGGCTCCGGCCTTCCCTTCCAGCGGCGACACCGGCAGCCCCGACCGGTGACACTGGTAGCCCCGATCGACCCCCTGACAGCCCCGACCGCCCTTCCCCTCCGGCTCCGGCGGCGGGGGGGGGGGGGGGGGAGGGGAAGGTCTGAGTCGGGGGGGAGGGGAATGGGGCTGCCGGATCTGGATCGGGGTCGGAGTCGGAGGCTGCCGGATCTGGATCTGGAGGCCGGAGGGGTCGGGGGCTGCCGAATTTGGAGCTGTCGGGGTCGGGGTCGGAGGTCGGAGGGCTGCCGGAGCTCGGTGCTAGAGCCGGAGGGAAGGGAACTGTGTTCCAAGGGGGGGAGGCCGGGGGGGTCGGGGCTGCCGGACGGGAGAGGGGGTCGGGTCGCCGGAGCCGAACGTGAGGGGGGGTCGCCGGAGCCGAACGGGAGGGGGGGTCGGGGCTGCCGGACGGGAGGGGGGTCGGGTCGCTGGAGCTGGAGCTGGACAGGAGGGGGGTCGGGGCTGGTGATGATCAATGGTGAGAGAGAGAGAGAGATCTCACTTTATCCCAGCCATCCATCCGATTCAAACGGATGGCTGGGATCATTTGTAAGCCCCATTAGTAAGACCCCATTAGTAAGAGTATCCCTCCCCTATATATATATATATATATATATATATATATATATATATATATATATATATATATATATATATATATATATATATATATATATATATATATATGTTACAGTGAGTTGTGAGCTACGGTTTAGAAAGTGAGCTACGGGTATTTTGACCCTCTAGGAGTTTTGGAATTTAATGAAATTTGGTAAGGGTGTTGTCTAGGTTAAGATGATCATCCTCACCAATTTTTATCAAATTCCAAAACTTCTAAGAGGGTCAAATGGTTGAAGCAAAATCTGTCATTGGTAGTCATCGTTAAAATATGCAGATTTTGCTTCGACCATTTGTCCCCCTTAGAAGATTTGGAATTTAATAAAAATTGATGAGGATGATCATCTTACCCTAGACAATACTTTCACTAAATTTTATCAAATTTCAAAACTTCTAGGGGGTCAAAATATCCGAAGCAAATTTTCTCCTATCGTAGCTCACAGCTCAACGTAACAGGCTTTAATTGCTAATATATATATATATATATATATATATATATATATATATATATATATATATATATATATATATATATATATATATATATATATATATATATATATATATATATATATATATATATATATATATATATATATATATATATATATATATAGGGGGCGGGGAGCCTGCACCTAAGGTGCAGCAACAACGCTGCACCTCGGCCTTGTTTTACCTACCTAGAAGTTTTGGAATTGGATGAAATTTGGTGAGGGTGTTGTCTAGGGTAAGGTGATCATTCTCACAAATTTTCATCAACTTCCAAAACTTCTAGGGGGGTCAAATGGTCGAAGCAAAATCTGCAGATTTTAACGGTGATTGCGGACGGCTGATTTTGCTTCGACCATTTGACCCCCCTAGAAGTTTTGGAATTTGATGAAAATTTGTGAGGATGATCATCTTACCCTAGACAATACCCTCACCAAATTTCATCCAATTCCAAAACTTCTAGATAGGTAAAACAAGGCCGAGGTGCAGCGTTGTTGCTGCACCTTAGGTGCAGGCTCCCCGCCCCCTATATATATATATATTAGCAATTAAAGCATTCGGGTCACCTTGAAACTTTTTTTTTTCTTCTGCGATTACCAAACATATCCAAACACACGTAAACCTCCTTCAATTGGCTTGGGACTACCAAATTATTTGATCGAATGAATTCATAGTTTTTTTTGGGGGGTTATTAGTCTAAGGCCCCTCCAACTACCCTGTAGTTTGATAAACCCCTTTACCTTCTGCGTGGAGCATTAAGTTCCTCCCTCCCTCCTTTTTTTTAAAACTGGACATTTACCGCTATAGCAATTATACAGTGAGAACAAATAGTTGTACAATTTTTGTTTTCAACATGTGTTGTGTAGTAAAATCCCAATAGTAGACCCAAAACACTATGGCTGCTACAATGATTTTATAGTAGCAGTAATTATTTTAGAGTATTAATTTGGGACAATAGAGTAACAATTCGGTTTACTACAGTGTTATCACTGTAGCAGTCGAATTGATACTTTGTTGTCCCGAGTGGGGTATCAATTGATATTAGCAGTGTATAAATTTGATTGCTACAGTGATTTCACTGTATCAGTTCGAATGGAGTATCAATTCATGTCAACAGAGTATAAATTCGATTGCTACAATGATTTTTACTGTAGCAGTTCGAATGAGTATCAATTTGGGTAGGTAGAGTATAACTTCGGTTGGTACAATAATTTTACTGTAGCAATTTTAAAGTGCAGCTACAATAATTTCACTGTAGCAACCGAATTTATACTTTGTTGTCTCGAATGGTGTATCAATTCAGGTTAGAAGAGTATAAATTTGGTTGATGTAGTAATTTTACTATAGCAGCTATAGTGGTTTGGGAGTAGCAACCGACTTGATACTCTATTGTCTAAATTGATACCCCAAAAACTGTAGCAGATTCATGAATATTAATTCGGATTACTAGAGTTTAAATTCAGTTGCTACAGAGGGATAATGGAAGGGACATTTTGATCATTTGATAGGAGTTGAATATGTCAAGAAGGGTTTAATATAAAAGTATATTTTTGTGATGAGTTTAAGCTCAAATCAAAACATTGTCGAGATTGAAGCTTAAAAGAATTTTCTAAAATGGTTTTTTCACTAAGTCCTTATATATATATATATATATATATATATATATATATATATATATATATATATATATATATATATATATATATATATATATATATATATATATATATATATATATATATATATATATATATATATATATATATATATATATATATATATATATATATATATATATATATATATATAGAGAGAGAGAGAGAGAGAGAGAGAGAGAGAGAGAGAGGAATGTTACTGTGAGCCATAGCTACGGAAGGAGAAAATGAAATGCGGTCATTTTGACCACCCTATAAGTTTTAGAATTTTATAAAAATTGGTGGGTGTGTTGTCTAGGGTAACATGATCATCCACACCAATTTTCAAGAAATTCCAAAACTTCTAAGGTCATCAAATGATAGAAGCAAAATTAACAGTTATCACGGATGGTGGATAAAGCTTCTGCCATTAGATGACCCTAGATGTTTTGGAATTCCTTGAAAATTGGTGAGGATGATCATGTTACCCTAGACAACACACCCACTAATTTTCACGAAAGTCCAAAACTTCTAAGGTGGTCATAATGATCGTAGCTCATTCTCTCCGTCCGTAGCTCATAGCTCATTGTAACATTCCTCTCTCTCTCTCTCTCTCTCTCTCTCTCTACGAACATTTAATACGAGCATTTAATGCGGACACCATTGGTTTAACTCCCTTTCTAATTCAAACCGTACGTCGGGACCTAATGGACGGCCCGAATCATAGGTAACTAAATGAGTAAGAGGCCATGAGTATATATATATATATATATATATATATATATATATATATATATATATATATATATATATATATATATATATATATATGGGCTGGGATACTCTTACTAATGGAATGGTTACTAATGAAGTTACAAACCACCTTTTACCTACCCTAGAGGTTTTAGAATTTGATGAAACTTGGTGGGAATTCTATCTATGGCAAGTTGATCATCCTCACCAAAAATCAACAAATTCTATAACCTCTAGGGGCATCAAATGTTAGAAGCTTTATCGACCGTTCATTTTAACCATTAATTTGAATAACATATTTGATGCCCCTAGAGGTTGTAGAATTTGATGATTTTTGGTGAGGATGATCAACTTGTCATAGAGAGCATCCCCACCAAGTTTCATCAAATTATGAAACCTCTAGGTTAGGTAAAAGACGATTTGTAACTTTCATTAGTAAGATTCCATTAGTAAGAGTATCCCTCCCCTATATATATATATATATATATATATATATATATATATATATATATATATATAGAGAGAGAGAGAGAGAGAGAGAGAGAGAGAGAGAGAGAGAGGAATGTTATAGTGAGCTATGAGCTACAGAAGGAGAAAATGAGCTACGATCATTTTGATCACCCTAAAAGTTTGGGAATTTCGTGAAAATTGGTAGGTGTGTTGACTTTGGTAACATGATCATCCTCATCAATTTTGAAGGAATTCCAAAACTTCTAGGATCATCAAATGGTAGAAGCAAAATTAACGGTTATTATGGACGGTGGATAAAGATTCTACCATTTGATGACCCTACAAGTTTTGGAATTCTTTGAAAATTGGTGATGATGATCATGTTACTCTAAACAACACACCCACCAAATTTTACGTAATTCCAAAACTTCTTGGGTGATCAAAATGATCGTAGCTCGTTTTTTTTCTTCCGTAGCTCATAGCTCACTGTAACATTCCTCTATATATATATAGGGGAGGGATACTCTTACTCATGGCCTCTTACTCATATAGTTACCTATAATCCAGGCGGTCCATTAGATTCTGACGTACGGTTCAGATTAAATTGGGAGTTAAATCAATGGTGTCCGCATTAAATGCTGGCTTTTAATACAGGTATTTAATGCGGACACCATTGCTTTGACTCCCCATCTAATCCGACCCATACGTCGGGATCTAATGGACGGCCCGGTTCATAGGTAACTATATGAGTAAGAAGCCATGAGTAAGAGTATCCATCCCCATATATATATATATATATATATATATATATATATATAGGGAAATGAGTTCCTATGACATGTCATAGGGAGTACCCTATGACATATGGTGAGTTAGTAACCCTAGAATATTTAGAATCTTCTGAATTTTTATGAGGATGATCATCCTATCTTAGGTAGGAACACTGCAAAAAATTGGCTCATTCTAAAACTTCTAGAGGCATCAAATATGATTTTCAATTTAACGGTTAAAATGGATGGCCGATAAAGTTTCTAGCATTTGATGCCCCAACAAGTTTTAGAATGCTTTGATTTTTTGTGGACATTCTATCTAAGGTAAGGTGATCGCCCTCAAAAAAATTCAGCACATTCTAAACACTCTAGCATTACTAATTCACCATATGTCATAGGGTACTCCCTATGACATGTCATAGGAACCCAGCCCTCATATATATATATATATATATATATATATATATATATATATATATATATATATATAGAGAGAGAGAGAGAGAGAGAGAGAGTAGTGATACCTTGTGGCTGGCTAACGTGCGGCCACCCCCTTCGGGGGTATTTTCGAAATATTTTTTTTTGGGGATTGATCACCCACCCTTGGATTGGACACACAAAAATTTTTTGCCCGATCCAAGACTTGTAGGCCATCCAAATGTGTTGATCTTTTATCGGTCGTTTATTTTTTTCGCCATTTTGATCAACACATTTGGACGGCCTACAGGTCTTGGATCGAGCTGAAATTTTTTGTGTGTCTAATCCAAGGGTAGGTGATCAATCCCCAAAAAAAAAATTCTGAAAATACCCCCGAAGGGGGTGCCGTGCGTTAAGCCCGCACGTTACCCGGCCGCAATGTATCACTACTATATATATATATATATATATATATATATATATATATATATATATATATATATATATATATATATATATATATATATATATATATATATATATATATATATATATATATATATATATATATATATATGAGAAATGCTATAATGCGGCATGCGGTAAGTGCGGCACCTCACCGCAGCGGTCTGATGCACCGCTGCGTGCATACGATGCACGCAGCGTGTGCATCAGACCGCCGCGGTACGGTGTTGCACGTACCGCATGCCGCATCATAGCATGCCCCTATATAGGGGCATGCTATAATGCGGCATGCGGTAAGTGCGGCACCGCACTATAACCGTTTGATGCACCGTTGCGTGCATGCGATGCACATAGCGGGTGCATCAGACGGCTGCGGTGTGGTGCCGCACTTACCGCATGCCGCATTATTGCATGCCGCACTTTTCGAGAGATCTCCTCCAAATCACTGGTATGACTATCGAAATCGTGAGCATCAGCATATAGGAAAGATTTGCGCAGGGTCAGATACTATACAAATTCCAATTAAGATCTTCTTATTATTCTTATTATTATATCCAATTAATAACCATTAATTTCATTTTTTTTTTGGAACTCGGATTGAATCTTAATGTGATGTGTCTCACAATTCTAATTTTTTAGAAGGAGTGGTATTTTTTAATTGGAGAAATACTAAAGAAGTTCAAGAGATGAGAGAATTTAGAATAGCTACCAGAAAGACTAATCCAATCCATAATGATGTACCGGAAAATACAACATTTTTTTTACTTGACCAGCCATCAGAAGAAGCAAATACAACCGGTACACTAATCAGTAAGATTGATGAAGTCACAATTAATGCAAAAACAGCTAATTGGAAAGCAATAGTCATGTTTGTAATCCTCCAAGCTAACAACAAATAAACTATACCATTTGATCCCTCGCCTCGTCAAAACTGCAATAGAAGAAAAATGCATCGTGGAGGGATTTGACCATGAATCAATTGATTCTTTTTACTAGGACATGGAATCGAGAGGAGTTTAGTAATTTTATTTACTTCACAAACGGACATACTAGATCATACATATATCTATATATACAGTATACAAATAGATACATCGTAATATAGATTCGCATCAACTGGTTCTACCGATAGTTAGTC